>CM060940.1:470382914-471632914 GCA_030765085.1 Allium cepa | reverse complement strand
GCCAGTGCCGACATGTTCCTCGAACTTCGACTTTCAGCATTCCTTCATACTTTCTTAAGTCTTCAAGTTTCCAAGCTTCGTTGACAAAAATGCTCCACCAAACCATGTCGGTGTCGACATGGTTTGTGTTACGCGAATCTTGTCTTCTTCTGCAAAGTACAAGACACCTTCACCTGCTGCTAAGAAGTGGGTCCTCCATATTCCAACATGTAGATGCCAACATGTTCAGTCATATCGATACCCACATGGTTTTCTTACACAATTCTTATTCAAACTTATTGTGCTCCACATTCCCATAGTTCTTGACGAATTCTTGGATTCTTATCTATTTCTTTATCTTCTTGAAGTCCAGATTCACCAGAAATTTCGTTTGATTTAAACACTGGATAACACGCTTACTGATAATAAATTCATTTTTTAATTATTAATAGTAATTTTCATCTATGATAATTGATTAATTAATACTAAAAAAATTAACAACATGACATAATAACAAAAATTATATTAGGTAAATAGTTGCATTTCCAACCTTACTTCAACCTTATAAAATAGATCAAGAATCCAATTCACAGATGAGCTTATAGGCAACTGTACCTCTTTCCCTGTACATAGGTAACTATTTACCTAATATGTTAAAATTATATGAGTTACATTTCCAATTATATTATGTAAATAGTTACATTTCCAATTCACAATAATTGGAGTTAAGAGCTCATAGGTAACTGTAATTTTATGAGTTAGATATAGTAAAAAAGAAAATGACATGTGAGAACTACATAACTTATAAAGAAGACAGAAATCATTTATTCTTCAGTTGTTCTTACTCTAAGCATCTTCTTGAGGAAACTATGAACAAGATTAACCCTGACTACGGCAACTCTGTGGATTTCAACCAAGTTCTGGATTACATATGCTCGAATAAATATAACAGTACTTTACATAATCAAATCAGGAACATTGCCTTCACTACCGTAATCTGTACTTTGTCAAGATTTACACACAGTTTTAGTTGTAATAGTTTTGCAAAACTATGGAACTTTGCTATACTTATATACAAGTAAATTTTATTTTGAAAAAATAATTTACATGTGAAATCCACATATATTATATATCATACCTTATTTTCTTGCATGTAAAATTTACTTACAATATTAAGAATAGCACTGTTTTATGCGTTTCTAGTAATTTAGGACCTCCCAGCAACAATCAGATTACAGTAACAAGCCAACATCTTATATTACAAGAATAACTGCTATAAATAGCGCTTGTGCTACTCTTTTATAACCTCTATCATGTAATTTATTTATGATTCTCAAAAAGACGTGGTCACATTTACGTCTTTATCAGTTCCACACAGGAAATTACAAAAATAATACTATCTATTATAAATTATTATTTTTTGTGCTAAATCAACACCAAACAAAGGTGTAGATACAAAAAAGTCTTGCCTTTGTATCGAGTTTTAGTGTATATAGGCTATGAACTTTAAGATAATCTACAATACACTAGATGATATTCTAAATGAATCAATATAAGGGTATACTATCCCATGTAATGACTATAGGGTGCTATAAGCACCATGTTATTATACGAATATCAACATTATATATTGTAAATGAACCAATGACCATTATTTACAGCGAAGTGCGGATTCAGTGTCTAATTTAAATATAGTTATATGAAGTAGAATCATTGATGGTTGCAAATGCTTACCATGGAATCTTCACGCATTGTGGACCTCTCAATCAGGAAATCAGATACCATAGCTTGGAACCCAGGCTACATGACAAATAAGCTTATATCACCATAGGCATACATATTTTCACTTATGGATTTAAATAATTCAAACTATGAAAACAAAGATATTAGCAGATAGCGGGAACATGGTTAACACGGTCGACGACTCGACATGTACCTACTATAACACCTATGGCTGCAATAGTGGGTCAGATTCAAATTTAATTTTTGAATCTAAAGATATTAACATGGTGAATATGTATTAACTATTGACACCAATGGTTGCAACAATAGAAACAACGTCCTGATGTTTTGAATTGGAGAAATGGCATGTCATATGTCAATCATGGAAAATTAAAATTCAATTATCGGGAATTACTCCTATCGCCTTTATGCAAGCAGCTTTCAAACTTGTTCCTATTCCACATCTCTCTACCCGATAAGCGTTGCCCAATTATATCTGGGAAGTGTAGCAATTTTGTTCCTAATTTAGCATTCCTGAACTTAACATCCAATGAATATGGTGTGGCAAATTCGCAAAGCACATTTCCCATGTTAATGCCCCTGTCTTATTATTCTCTTTTGGCTCTTTAACACATTTATATACAAATATTGAATCAGTCCTCCCAATTTAACACTTGATCCAATCATCACTAATTTACCATAGATATCAGATAGTTTCTAGCAAGCTCATACGAGTTTGCTTTAGTTATTAGTTTTTCAAAGTGGTCCAAAATGAGAAAAAAACCTAGATATTTTAAATGAGTTTGTTTTAATTATTAGCTTTTCAAAGGGGACCAAAATGAGAAAAAAAAACTAGATATTATATATTACAGTGCGCTAGATGAAGTTAATTTGACTACCTTTACTTCAAAGCTAAGAAACATACGACCAAGCTTCAACTGTGGATAAAACCTACAGTTTGATGACAACTGTAATTAAGCTTAACATTCAAAATCATAAGCAAAAACAGAACAAAAATAATAATAATACTATTCGAATTATATTCGAGACTACTGCATAAAACTGTCATAGGTTTCAGTTATAGCATCCATAGCAGCTGCATATGCTTTATTATGAGGAGGTGTGTTAATACAATAGAGGATTTAACAAAAAACATGAAAAGCTGTACTTTTTGAAAAGAAACCAATCATCATGATTAACCATTGATCAAATGAATGCAAGAATATAAACTGAAGTGCAAAAGTGATACTAATTTCAGAAGTGAATTGGGCACATATATGTATACATGTGTAACATGCACAAAGATCTTCAATAAAAATATAACAAGCAGGTGTTGAAACAATAATCCATCCACCAAAAGAGAGTAACAAATAGTTCTGTTGAAACTAGTAATTCTACTAGAGATTTTAATATGAGCATTGCAGTATATCACTATGGGTAGTAGTAAATTATAAGCTTTCTTCAACACATGGTTACAAAATTGGACAAACTGGTTTTAACCGAAGAGGAATGTTTTGTGGGCTGTGGCACCACTCTTTTTAATCTCCTGTGACCTTTTCGTATCTTAGCTAAAGTATTTCAAATGGTACAGAACTTCAAAGATGTCGATTATCTCCATAGAATATGTAGATATGAAAGGGATACACTGAACAGCTTCTACAAAAGAGGGATATCACGACAAAACAAGATATGTCATCCACAATCACAAATAATTAGGCTTCCTTTAGGTATGTTGTATACCTTGGAATAAGCTCGGATATAGTATTTACTGCGTACTTTTCGTCAGTTGTGAAGCTGTTCCCCATGCAAAAACTTACTAACAGCTATTGAAAGAATGCATTTAATTAGAAGGGTGTCCGCTCAACCACAAAATTTATCACTCATAAGTTTATTATATAACTCGAACAACCTCGTTCGACATTACTAGAAGTTCTTCACAGTCTCCGCTGCAAAACCATCTATTCCTGCAAGCATTCTTCGAAAGGAAAGAAATTTCCTCTAAAGTTAGATTATTGCAACATAATTTGAAAATTTTATATCATCATACAAGTGATAAAAGTTGCAGACTTTTGTAATGTTTTGATAATTATCACTACAGCATTTAAAAGTGATAGTGTTAAAAAATATAGGGCTGGTACAAAATTAGAAAATAAGGCTGTTATACATCAATGTCCGTTTATTTTATTTTTTAAATCACTTTAACTGTAATTTTCGCTATAAAACCATGTCTATGATTCCTTCTTAAACAGCTATTATCTTTAGGCTATTTAATATAGCATGTGTCATAGTGTCTGTAAATATGAGTTTAATAATTTCAATTCTGAAAAAATAAATGTACATAAATTATTCCTCTTTATCATAATAAAAGAATATGGGGTATACTTGGATTGGGGTCTAGCATGGTCTTTCTACTAGGGCATGCCTTTGTATTTAAATTAGGCAGTTCAAACAAAAAGGAAGGTGAAAGCAAAAAACTAAAACAGTTTATGACACAAATAAAAATGTCTAATGCAAGAACTTATTGTGCAACTCAAGCAGTTTGGCTATGCCAGATTATTGGCATTTCACATGATAAACAGGAGTTCTGCAGTAATCTTTTGAGATAATAAACCAGTAACAAAGAATTCTTGGTCTGATTTCCAACAAAATGCATACAACAAATTGATGTTATGTAACCACCTTAAATTATGACAACCAAGGAAAAAGGTTACGTTCTCCCTAGATAGGAATAAACCAATATGTAACCATAATATCAAGCTATGATGAGATATACTACTGCTCCATTAGCAAGTCATACTAGAAAGAGGATGGTATTTAAATGGTCATGAGAATAGATATATGCATTATACCGATGATATGTTTGTTCCCTAATGATAAGTTTTTTTTTAGGATATCAATTAGTAATGCATTGAAGTAGAAATGTTCATGGGTTACCTTGGCAGCAATCATGAGCAATGCAATAGATGGCTGAAGGGTCTCCTCATTTCTATGCTGATACACCTATAAAAAAAATGTTGATAATTGTTCAGCTAGCTACTCATATAAATGTACCATAAGTCATAACATGTATAAAGATTAAAGTAATGTATATCCTTCAAGTAAAAAGTAACTAATGATCATTTAATTTATACCAACACATTGATTATACTTTGTGCTGCTACTATTGAAAAATGCCAAGAATAAACTGATCGATGTCATGAACATGTAGAAGAAATTCAAATATTAAGATGGCATTTTAATGTGGTAATAACACTTGCATGAAATATACCAATTTACTAAGCCTGTATAAAATAAACTTTTTTCATGGTAAACTACTCTCAAAACCTCTCTGTTACCAAATTCAGTTACCTGTTTTAAAGTTGGAGGAAGTACTTTAAGACTATTCTTTGGGATGTCGTCAATTGAAAGTGCATAATCAATACGTCTGCATTTTTTCAAAGAACATATGAATAATATGCAGATATGCCTTACGAATTCTCTCAATTAATGATATTTCAAAGAAATCAAAGACTCAAATAAAAAAGTATGGTAAAATAAAAGATGCAGTAACGGTTGGACTCTGACTATATAACAAAGCAAATGGCTATAACAAGAAAACAAGTGAAAGTCTCTGCGCCAACATATAGGTACTTGCATTCCACTTTATCTAATAGTCATATTCCAACCATTATTTGAACATTAGTATAATAAGCAAAGCATGTGTGTCATTAACACCCATCTCTACAAACTGTAAACGAAGCTTTTTCTCTATGAAAATGCCTTTTAGATATGCATTACTGATCTTGTAAGAAGGATCGTAATCTTTTTACGGTACATTGATTGCACTTTGACTATTTTACAGTGTCAGGAACAAAGTTATGTCACTACAAGTCTACAAATAATCTCTGCCTGTTACTGATAGTGAGATGTATACATACGAACATTACACGGGATACAATTAATAAATTTTATAGGATAAAATACATATGCCTTTGTGCAAATATCCAAACAACAATAACAATGAATACGTGAAACAAGTTTAAGGTAATGTTTTAGTTGATGATAAGCCTTACTGAACAAGTTGCTACAAAAGCCCATTAATACTTTATTTTTTTCATGGCCTCCACTCTGAGACTAAATTCTCTGAACCAAATATGCGTTAAGTTTGTGTTGGTTTCAAATATTATTAACCTCCAACAAATTTTCATGCACGCTGTCGGAGTCCCCAAAAAATAGGTTTTCTACACCAACTTCAGTCAGAATTTTCATCAGGATAAGAACATTGTGGGTGTCTGAATTAGCCTTTTCAGTGTGAATAAATGTTCGCCTGTTGGGCAGTTTAGAAAGAACTATAACTTATTATCTTCAAAACAATCATATTATGGAAGAAAAGTATGTGACACAAAAACAAGGGGAAAAAATCTAACACAGACTCCCCTAAGGCCAGAACATTTTCAAAAAAATGGCCGAATGAAAG
Source organism: Allium cepa (assembly GCA_030765085.1). NCBI lineage: Eukaryota > Viridiplantae > Streptophyta > Magnoliopsida > Asparagales > Amaryllidaceae > Allium > Allium cepa. The sequence continues at coordinate 471,626,757 of CM060940.1, read as the reverse complement.
ATTACCTCAGCACCGCAAAAGAACACATACACATCATTATTAAATTTACTTGAAAACGTGTATGAACGAAGCACACGATATAATGCATTTATCCGAAGTTGCTAAAATGGGTCTTTCATCAGTATTCAAAATGGACATAAAAATCACATTTTTACCTGGCAAGCGAAATGAAGAGTTTGGCAAGCTCAGCTGACGATTTACTATTTGAAGCAAATATCTGATGTATACGATATGTGATCTTAAGAATCCGAAATGCATTTTCATCGGCTGTAGACATTGCTTGATTTTGATTAACAGGAGGTTGACGATTAGCAGTTGCCATTGTTTTTTCTCAACTTTTCCATTCTACCTCCTTTTCTATTACTCTGTGATGGTTCTCTCTTTTAATCCTTTCTCCCTTTCCTTTTTATTTTATTTATTTATTATCAATTTTTTGACTTGTTCGGCACCTTTTCCATTTCGGCAGACAGGAAAATTTGTTGTTTTACATAAATAAGGAAAAATCAAGGGCTGCGATGAACTGTACCGCAATGATAGAGCGAAGGGATTAGCACAACCGACTTTTATGCGACATATATATTATAAAAAGAGGAATAGACAGGCCCGACCAATTCGAACACTGGCGTTCCATGTTCGTATGCACATCCATGTTCAAAATCATTTTTGGATATCCACGGGATATCCGCATTTGCGGATACGGACGGATATTGAATAATTATCATATCCGCTAAAGATCGATATATAAAGAGTTATAAAAAGAAAAAATTTAGTCTAATATAAATATTTTTCAATCCTAGTGATTATAAAAGTGTTAAAAATTAACAAATATGATGATAATAAATAGTTTAGAACAGTTAAAAAACGTTAAGTGCCTATAACATAAACTACCAACTTAATAAAATAATAAACAAATATTGTTCACTGTAGTAAAATACACATAATTTGAACTATAATCTTGACAAAAATCGGATGGTTAATTTTCGGATGTGAATATCTTCGTATCCGCATCCGCATCTGTTTTTTCGGATATCGGATATTAATCCATTTTTCGGGCGCGAACGGATTTCGGACATTTCGGTTATCGATTAGAGCAGGTTCTGCTTAACATATATCTTCCCTAGTAGGCCCAGTAAACGGTTGGATATGGATTCGCATAGTGTCATATCCATATCCTCATATCTGTATTCGTATCTGAAATCATTTTCGAAAATCAGATATCGTATCCGTGGCCATGAATGAATGTCGAATATTTATCAGATATTCTTCGATCAATTCACAACCAATAAATCTAAACAATTAAATATGATTCATTATAAATCACTAGTACTAAAATTTTAAAAATAATAAATATGATAAGAAAAATAATTTTTAAGTAGCAAATATTGATATTTGTATGCATTAATTTTTTTAAGTAGATAAAATAGTAAACGATAATCATTTTATGTACGAAATACCCAAAAATTACTATAATCTTGATAAAAATCGAATGGATAATTATTGGATGCGGATATGGCAGCTTGGGTATTTTGGCTATTAGATATTTATGTACAAAAATTTTCGGATATTGGATAATTTTTCTAATTTCGGATACGAATACAAACGGATTTTGGGTACTTCGGGTACTCATTGAGAGTCCTAATTCCTAATCAACGTCAATCTCTTAAATCCTTTGGTAGTCAGTATAAGTTGTTGCTTATCCGGCTTTCTAAATTTTGAATAAGATTTTAAGGCGTGGTTGTGATTATGAGAGAATTAGTTTAAAGGAAAATCCCGATACTAATTTTACTTTGAAGGACACAAGTTTTAGAATTTAGTTTAAAATTACTTTGCATGCTACTTCAATAGAGCATTAGATAAAACAGAATGTTATATTAAACTGACATTAGATAAATAGAATGCTAAATTTAACTAGAATTGGATGAACACACTGATGAACTAAAAATAGCATTCATTTTCACAAATGGGCATACTATCATTACCATCTTACAAATGGCCATAACACCAATCAATGCGGGAGCTTAGAAGGGATGATTGTTAATTTCCTAGGACAAGGAAAGCTCAACGAATTTGTAAAGAGATCTTAAACAAGTTTTACAATAATACAAGGAGTTTCAAACGAGAATATCTACATGGTTAAGGACTAGTTTCTCCTAGAATAAAGAATTTGGACATCAAAGGCCCTGGACATCAAAGGTTTATAGTTGCAAGAGGCTCTGACCATCAAAGGCCCATGATCGCAAGAGGTCTCTGGCCATCAAAGGCCCTGAACATCAAAGGCCCCAGCCATTAAAGGCTCATAAACGCAAGAGGTCCCTGACCATCAAAGGCCCAAGCCATCAAAGGCTCATGATCGCAAGAGGTCCCGGTCATCAAAGTAGTGCTCCAATTAATCAAAGCAGAGCCAAATAATGCTCTATATCAGTTATTCTTCCTCTAGTTATCAAAGTCCGAGCCAAGTAGCACTTCAAGTCAGATAAAGTCTACTAGAGTAAAGTCCATCAACTATAAGCTATTTATGCTTTTTAACAAATGCAATTTTTAGCCACTAGATAAGAGATTTTGGTCTTTTTTATTGTTGCCAGATATGGAATTATGGTCTTCTTCTTCTATTATTACCAGATATGAATCTGGTCTTCTTTTACCGTCAGATGTAGAACTCTAATCTTCTTCTCTATTATTGCCAGTTATGGAATTAAGGTCTTCTTCTATTATTACCAGATATCAATTTCTGGCCTTCCATTATTATTTTCAAATATGGATTTTTGGTCTTTTTTTATTATTGTCAGATATGGATTTTTTGTCTTCTTCTATTATTACCAAATATGAAATTCTGGTCTTCTTTTATTATTATCCGATATTGGTTTTGGCCTTCTATTGTTATTGCAAGATTTAGGCTACTGATCTTCTCCTGTTATTGTCAAATATGAATCAATGGATTTTTTTTCTATCATGTAGATTTTTGGTTTTTTGTTGTCAACTGTCGAACGGGTTTCCTAGTCTTTTATGAGAAAGCAAATTCTAGTATGAAAAAATTAATTATTTTAATAGGCGGAATGTTGATCTAGACATCTAAAGCTTGGAGTACAAAAGCAAGATAATCAGACATTTTGATTCAAAGCCACATACTTTATGTTTGAGGTAACTTTCGTTCCAATACTAGTTCATTTATAATAAATGTATTGCACACAAAATAACATGTACAAAAATTAGACGGAAAAGGAAATCTATTTAAGGGAGGATAATTACTTAAGCCCAAGGCTTCTTGTTAACTTTTCCAAGTCCTTGGCGAGTAAAGGATCCGTAATGTGACAAATGACCACGTCTAAAATTTCTTAAATTTCTTTTCCTTCTTCGGAATGGTATGTGCATCGTCAATCGAAGCAATCTGAGTACTTAAAGAGCACTGAATAGTCTTGTTGGCACCTCAATGTACGAACCGTACTCTTTAACTCTTCAATCTTCTAGTTAAGATCGTATTTCTTATGCTCAAGTTTTCGAACTTTACTTTCACATTCATGTAATGACCTGAAATTTTCGATCCCGCGACACTAAACGTTCACTATAGAAGTGCCGAGCAATCGAATGCCGGAAATTCCAGATTGTTAGGGTAGAGAAGAAAATAGGTAGAAGAAGAACAGAAAACAACAACACAAAATCTCACAATCGCATCAAAATATAATATCAAATAACAGCATTTATAAAAAGAAAAGTTGTAACTGTCAATTTACAGACAATATATCAGAGTGCAACCATTCATAAGAAACTAAACAGTTGTAACAACTTGTCCTTGAATACAATCGATACAATCTCAAATGCACGGCGGAATATACTCCATACGTTCCTGCCATCCAGCTTGCCTCCTGTAACAACCCGCAAATCCGGACCCCTTGAGTCAACACTATTCTACATCAATCAACTCAAGATGTCCAGAAATGCGAACCATTAATTTAAGAAGAAGAGGTAGAAGGAGAAAATAGAAACACAACAGAATCTAACCAACGCGGCGGAATAAAATATAATATATATTAACAGGTCTTTACTCAAAGGAAAACTATTTATACATACATTATCAGAGTACATCATCAGAGTTCCACATCAATAACATACAACGAGATACACAGCGGAATAATAACCAAATACGGAAGTACATATCGTCATCCAGCTCGTCTCCTGAGCTTCACAGCATCATATCCTGTATCCTATAATACTCGGTCTGACCCGAGCATTACAGTTAAATAGGAGTCAGTCTGGAATACCAGCGTGAGAAAATCACACTCAACTGATTATTAAAGTTCCAAAAATCCTTTGAAAACAAAAGCATCTCGTAAGACCACGCCACAAATAAACATGTCGGGTTTTTACCTTACGATAGCTAAAACAATTTTTTATAGAAATCCTCTGATATTATAATAGGGTCTATATACAAATACTTATAAAATAGCCAAAATTGTTACATGATTAAATTCCAGCTACTAGCCACAGAGTGGGTAATACAAAAAAAACTCGTACAAGGCTCGTAGGGAGAATGGATTTCCAACTAATGACTAGGCACTGGGGTACCACTTGTCACAGTACGTGGCCTAGATCACAGTACCGAGGAGTACGCCCGCTCCCCTGCAACCTAAGACCGGGACTACCTCTTACTGGCTAATCCCGAGTGAGATCACCCCGCGGTTGGGATCAGCAACCGCCCACTAAGCCGAAATAAAAAGGGACATCTAGACAGGGATGATCTCACCCTGCTTGGGTGCTACCCACCTAGCCTTGCTGCATAACCCCTGATTTTCAGTCATTCCCATTTGATGAGGCTTGAGGCTAAGCGTTACCGTTTTAGAATATATCCCTTAGAATGCCCATCGTCCACCTGACGATGTTTACGAAAGCATTCATCTATACAAGTCGGTCTCGGGTTCGAACGGAACCAAAGGCACTACTCCTACTACATCCATTTTCGAAATATCCTCAGGATTAGTAGCGACTAGCCCTTGCACTTCACTGCTCCATCTTCGAATCCAAAATCGTTTTCAATGAAACGTACAAACCGGATCGAAGTGGTTTTTGAGAAATAAATCTCGATCCCGGTCTCTTCGAAACGATCAACGTATTTGGCCAATATTGATAGTCGGTGATTTAAGTATCAATTAATATTCACAACATCCATCACACAATAAATAATTTCCCAAATTATTTATTAGCCTCAAATATCTTCACAAGATATATTTCTATTTTCAACCCTTTGAAAACAGTTTCAAATCATCTTTCTTTTTCAGGATAAACTTTCCCAAATATTTTCTATCTCCACTGAAATCACCAAGCACAAAACTAGATTTTTAAAATTATTTAAAACACTTTACTTTGAAATATACTTTAAAACATTTAAGTTAAAATTACTTCAATAATTTGTTAAAAATACATACTATATGAATATTTGAAAATAAGGTTACTTGATAAATATAAAACTAGAATTTCACTTTTAAAAACAAAATACTAAGTCACTTTTTAAATAATTACTGCTATAATAGATTAAAAGGAAATACTTACTTTAGACTTTAAATATTAGAAATAATAAATTTTCCAAAACTTGCTTTTTAAAACAACTTTAAAACTTTTAACTTATATTTAAAAATTAACTTTGAAAATGTACTTGGTTATTCAGGGAGAATTTCCAATCTCAATCACTAAAATCAATTTTCCAAATTGATTCCCAATTTATTCCATTTGACATAAGTTTCTTTACTTACTCAGTTCATTTCAAAATTCATTAATTATGGATTTTATTATTCTTATTATTATTATTATTTTCTATTTGATTTTAAATCTCTTAACTGAAATTTACAAATTTCAGATTTTTCCCAATTTCTTCTTTATTCTTTTCGAAATTTAAATCTTAAATTTAATATGAATGCTATGTTCTTTTAAATAATAACACTGGAGTTTAAAGTTCATTAATTTTCAATTTATTCAAAATTTCCTTTCCATACTCAAGATTCATTTATTAGAAATTTTTTAAAGTCACTTTATCTCTTTTCCAATTCATTGTTAAATTTATTCAAATTTCTATAATTATTTTACTTATAATTTCACTTCTTTTATTATCTTTCCAAAATCCAATATATATATTTTGGAAATTCATCACACCCAATTATATCCAATCGAATCATGGCATTAAATATTCTAATATATTTCATCATAGAATATCAAATAATTACAACAGAGGATATTAAATAATTTAAATAAATGTGAGGGATCCAGTTGGATCCCTCCAACCTGTTTTCCCTGCATCCACAGACATTAGCACAATATAAAATACCAATTCCAAAATATATCATACTATAGCACATCAATCAATTCAACCATTCAAACAATTATTTAAATTTAATCATTTGAATTTAAATTTAAATTTAACTGAGTGAGATTAACTCACCTTTGATTTTGTTTATAATCCATTGCCATCACGCCTTGTTTTCTTCACGATTTTACCTTGAATAAATATTGGATGATTTTATTAATATTCGAACAACTTGAACAATTAATTAAAGTTCAAACTAGCAAATTTTCTTTTACGCAAATAATGTAAATTTAACCCAATTCTTTTTATAAATTACTTTAAGTAACTAAAAATTTAAGTGAGCAAATTAAACAAGAAAACCACTTTAATACATTAATTTAAATTCAACTGGTAAGTTTAAAATGTGCATGTGCATACTTATGGTTATTATCATTATTATTGTTATTTTTTTTTGAAGACACACATACGTATATAAATAACCTGTATAGATTTAAATCCAATCTTTATGTAAATCTTACAGTACCATTATTATTATTACCAATATTATTATTCTGTTTTACCTTTATAAATTAAAACCCGACCTCACTGCAAATAAATTATTTTTAAAACAGTAGGTGAATATATAAATCTAAACTTATAAAATTCATACCCAAAACTAGCTCTGCTCGGAAGGCTTCTTCCCCAGATTGTTCGAACTTCCCTCTACCTGCTCCGAGAACAACACCGAACACGCCCCATACCCCGAAGCTCTAAACGAGCTCGAATCCATCGACGGTCACTAGTGCGAACCCAAATCGAGCTCGACGTCGAAGCTGCCGGCCTCTTCCCTAGTACGCTACTGCGCGCGCACCACTGCCAACGCCATCGCGACTCAATTTATCACGCGCCCTCCCCCTTTTCTACCTTCGAACGAAATTGATTCAAAACGAATTCGAATTCCTTTTTCCCATCTTTTTTTTCGGCCCCTATTTGTTTTAAAAATTTCTGATGCAAAACAATTTGAAAGGCTCGGCCCCTTTTTTTTTTATAGGGGTCAGCTTTTGGTTGAATAAGAGAACGAGGGGGAAGAAAGATTTCAGATCGGCCATTAATGTTTCTTGACAAAGGGAGAGAGGGATTAGCGTTTGTTTCTGAATGAAGAAAATATCTCCTATTTTTAATTATTAAACGAAGAAGCGTATTGGAGAAGGTAACGCTAGTTTTTAAACCCTTATACGTGATGCTAGCTACAGTACTCAATGCAATATCAACGCGTTTATATATCGTACGCTCACACAACAACTCCAAAATCTACGAAATTTGAAATCCGATAATAATTCAATATTCCTGACCCAATGGGACTGGTTTCGTCGAATTCTGAGACTGTGCATCGGAAGGCTATTTTTAAATTCAATTTAAACGATATATTTTTAAAACTGAACAAAACGCTATTAAATTCAATTTTTAAAGTTCTATTACCTTCAATATTATTAATGTAAATTTTCCAAACCATCAAATTATTTTTAACCGGCTTAAAACTCCAGATTCAATATTTTACTCAACTTCACTTATTCAATTTAATAATTCAATTATCAAATAAATTGTGATATTCGTAATTCAAGTTAAAATTACTCTGTTGAATATTTAAAATCAATTAAATATTCCGATTTTAAATGCTCGAAAATTCCGGGTCGTCACATTCCTCCCCCCTAAAAGAATTTCGTCCCCGAAATTACTAATTAGCAAGAATGGTCCAATACTCGTTTACTTATCTCCAAAACCAAACAATCCAACATCTAACCAACTATCTTTTTATAAAAGACCCATTATCATTCTTATTAACTTCTCAACTATCCCATAGTTTCAAACTATACTATTTGTTTAACCATTCAAGTTTCAATTTAAAACCAAATTTGAATTATCAAAATTTTCTAACTCCCTAAATTCCCAAAAAAAATTCGCCAGCATCTCCTTTGCGCGGCTAGCTCGGTACAACTACAAAATGGTCCTACGGCCTCCCAAATCCAAAAGGAAAACAAAAAGCCAAGTGGCTCGATCCAAAAACCCAATCAAATTTCACAGAAATTTAAACACATACCTTTTTGGTCGGGCAATTCAATTTTTATCATCTGAAATCAAAACCAATTTTCCTTTCTCTTTATAACACCTGCATATCCTGCTTAGCACTAATATCCAATCATAGTATTCCAAAAATTATTTTATCGACTTCCTTACAAAATGTCAGTATTTATTCATTCAAATATCAACTCAGAATATATTTGTAATATCAATTTCCAATCAAGAATTCACCATTCCCTTCTTAAGTTAGTATAAGCATTTTATATGCTTCTTATATTTATTTTCATCTTACCACTTTAGTTTATATAATTCTATTCAAATTGATTCTTCCATTACCATATGAATTCGATTTATTTTCAACTCTAAATATTAAATTTTATTTTCCATTTATAACCAATTCATGTCTTTATTTTAAATTAGTTTCATTCACTAATTTATTTCAATTTCCAATTTGAAACCGTTTTGTCGTTAACAAAATTTTTCATAAAAGTTTCTAACTCCCAAAATTTTCGAATTTTTTTGGCAGAGCCTCCTTTGTACGGAGGAGCTTTTGCAATTTGACAAAAGATATAAATATATATACATCGACCCACCCGGTCGGAAAAACCAAAAACAGTTCATATTTCCTATTTTTATTGCATAGGCGTACCTTATTTAGCATTTATATGCAAGCGGCTTATTTATTTAGCAGTTAGTGTTCCCAAAACCCAGCCACACGGCTTCCTAGTACCTGTACTTTACTCAATTTAATCATGTAAGTGCAAATTATGTGAAGTTTAACAATATTTCACTTATTTGCAATAGTTAAACACATTAGACACATGAATTCTAACAGCAATGCATATTAAACACTTTTTATAAGCAATTTAAATATTCCAACATTAATTTTAATTGCTTACAACCAGTCACATATCGTTTCACTTAATCCGAATGGTTAACAACTCACAAGCTTACATTAATTTATTTTTAAGCAAAACGAACTCATATTTAATTCAATTGCTCTCAAAATCAATTTATTTTACTCCTATCAATTCATAGAATTTTAATTACTTCTATTTACATCAAATGACAATTTATTCTATGCAATTTGACGAGATCTATGTGAATAAATAAGTATTTATGTTTTATAACCAATTTAAATGGATTTCAACTCAATTTATACTTAATTCTATTCCATTTTTAAATTTATTCACAATCCATATATTCTCATTTTCATTGCATTTTAAATTTGAATGCATTCACTTGCATTTCATTTTATTAACCAAACTAGTTCATTCAAAACCATTAACAACTTAGGTTCATCTTCATTACCAATTAAATATCCTTTTTATTTTAATTCATTCATGACCATTTATTTAGCTCGACACATTCCAAGCTTGCATATTACTAACCATTCCCGAATTAATTCAACCCAAGCTTTAGTTAATTTACTCAATTTATTACATATTTGTTTATTCCAAACTATTTATTTAGCTCGAAAACAATTCAGGCTATTTCATTCAGTAACTTTTTCTCAACTCATTTAAACCACACTTCGTTTTGAGTTCGGCTTTTATTCAACACTTACTTAAGTCAATAACTTAAGTTCATTTCCATTTCTTTTTTTTATAATAAGTTCTACTTCCATCTTTCATTTGATTCTTATTATTCCATCCATTTATTTATTCAATATAATTAGTTTATCCACTCAATCCATTATGAATTTTCATTTCCTTAAATATTATCTATAACTCATCGAATTCTATTTCGATTTAAATTTATTTTCACTTGATTTAAATTCAATCCAATATCACTAAACTTAGTTTTAAGTTGAATTCAATTCAACTCTCCTCCATCTATTCAGCTTAAGCCAATTTACTTCAATTTACTCAAATTTTGTACTTAAGCTCATTTGTATTTTACAAGTAAACTCTCTCTTCTATTCAACTTAATTCTATCTCAATTAAATCTCATTTTAAATCTACAATTTCTTTTGATTAGTTATTGTAAAATTTAACCTTTCAGATTCAGCTCATTCAATTGATTACAAGGCCATATCCAATTTATTTCCACTTATTTGGATTTTATTTGCAATTCAAACTATTACTATTTTGATCCAATTTCAATTTTATTCGGTACATTTCCAATTATATTTAATTTGTTATGCCTCAAGTCAAATTTAAATAATAACTCATCTGAATCCAGTATCCATTTTCAATTTACCACCCAATTTCATGAACTCACAATTCAACCTCATTTACTTCACCAACAATTTAAGTCGAATTTAATTTATAACATGAGTTTTATTTTCAAACTTCATTATTATCTCACAATTCAGCTTTTAAACTACATTGGGTTCTCATTACATATTTCATTATCTAATTTATTATCTAAATAGTCTTTCCCCAACTTATAATCCAGAACTTGATTTTAATCTCAAAATGTCTTCATTTAATTTTCTTAAGTTCAAATTTATTTTATAATTCAAGTTTGGATTTTTATTTTATTTTCCAATTCATCAAAAATATTTATTTTGGGTTTTCTATTTCACTTTCAAATTTTATTAGTCACCACTTGTTATTTTACACATTTCCATTCATCCTAGGCTTGAATATATTCTTCTTTTATTTTTAACTCGAGTTTACATTTATGTAAAATCCAAGCATATTTTATTCTATGGATTTTTAATTCTGATTCTTTTATAAGTTATTCTTATTTATTTATTCCAATTCCAATCCTCATCCAAATTATTTTCCATTTATTCAGGTAAGAATCTAATTCCATTCAATAACTCAATTGAATTTTTATTCCAATTCAATTTTATTTTAACTCAGATTTTATTTAACTTAATTCGATTTCAACTTAATTCAAATACAACTGGATATTATTTTCAGCCTATCCAATTAATTTCAATCCAGTTAAATTTTTATTTCCCAATCCATGTTAATTTCATTTTTAACCTTTCCCTTTAAATTTAAATTCCAACATTCAAAGCTTATATTTCCTTCCTGATTCAAAAATCATCTCAATTTATAAGCTTACAGTTATCTCATCAGAATTTTTAAACACCCGACTTTTGCTTTCAAATTATTTTGAAATCTTCAACATCACAAATTAACACTTCTCAAAAGTCAAACCAATCCTGGTTTTATTCCCAACAAATTTCCTTTGAAATTTTCAAAAACAACTAGCTTTTATGAGCAAATAAAATTTTCTTTTTGGTAGCAATCCGTTACTTAGAAATTCGAAAATGAATACTGATGATGCGACCGTCATCATCAGAATTATTTTCCAATAATCCAAGTGATTTCAGTGCTATATCACTTTCAAAATCACTTTAAAACAAATTTCCTTTCAGAAATACCTCTAAACAATAATGCTATTATTTATCTTCAAAACACTTCCAAAATCTCCGGTATTTAAATTTCCAAATCCTGCTTAAATCAATTTTAACTATAATTCATTTGCATAGCTTATGCTCGTACAAATTCTTATTTGATTATATTTCAATTATAAATTACATTTATAATTCATATTTATAAATTTCATTTTATAATGAATTTATTTCCTTAAACTTTGGTTATATTTTCAATTTCTAGTTAAATTTTTAACAATGATAATAATTTAATATTATCATTCCTAACATCCAATCAGCCATATATTAGCTAAAATAGTTTACAAAAACTTTTATTATATCAAAATATATTTTGGGGTAAAATTATTTCATTCATCCATATTTAAAACAATACCGTGTCGATTGTTCTATTCAAGTGTTTAGAAACCCTTTCAATACAGTTGTGCAGACTGTATCGACGAAAGTTCATATACCACTCAATAATCCAATCAACACAATATTAAAACAATTTATTATTCACTAACAAATACACGCTCATATCTATTAATATGCTCAAACTCATTCTAGAGTACTACGGACTCTAATTTAAATGAGTAATTCATACCAGAGCCAAGGTTATCACCAACCTAAGCTCTGATACCAACTGTAACAACCCGCAAATCCGTACCCCTTGAGTCAACACTATTCTACATCAATCAACTCAAGATGCCCAGAAATGCAAACCATTGATTTAAGAAGAAGAGGTAGAAGGAGAAAATAGAAACACAACAGAATCTAACCAACGCAGCGGAATAAAATATAATATATATTAACAGGTCTTTACTCAAAGGAAAACTATAGCTGTTTATACATACATTATCAGAGTACATCATCAGAGTTCCACATCAATAACATACAACGAGATACACAGCGGAATAATAACTAAATACGGAAGTACGTATCGTCATCCAGCTCGTCTCCTGACCTTCACAGCATCATATCCTGTATCCTATAATACTCGGTCTGACCCGAGCATTACAGTTAAATAACACCCGAGTCATTCTGGAATACCAGCTTGAGAAAATCACACTCAATTGATTATTAAAGTTCCAAAAATCCTTTGAAAACAAAAGCATCTCGTAAGACCACGCCACAAATAAACATGTCGGGTTTTTACCTTACGATAGCTAAAACAATTTTTTATAGAAATCCTCTGATATTATAATAGGGTCTATATACAAATACTTATAAAATAGCCGAAATTGTTACATGATTAAATTCCAGCTACTAGCCACAGAGTGGGTAATACAAACAAAACTCGTACAAGGCTCGTAGGGAGAATGGATTTCCAACTAATGACTAGGCACTGGGGTACCACCTGTCACAGTACGTGGCCTAGATCACAGTACCGAGGAGTACGCCCGCTCCCCTGCAACACAAGACCGGGACTACCCCTTACTGGATAATCCCGAGTGAGATCACCCCGCGGTTGGGATCAGTAACCGCCCACTAAGCCGAAATAAAAAGGGACATCTAGACAGAGATGGCCTCGCCCTGCTTGGGTGCTACCCACCTAGCCTTGCTGCATAACCCCTGATTTTCAGTCATTCCTATTTGATGAGGCTTGAGGCTAAGCGTTACCGTTTTAGAATATATCCCTTAGAATGCCCATCGTCCACCTGACGATGTTTACGAAAGCATTCATCTATACAAGTCGGTCCCGGGTTCGAACGGAACCGAAGGCACTACTTCTACTACATCCATTTTCGAAATATCCTTAGGATTAGTAGCGACTAGCCCTTGCACTTCACTGCTCCATCTTCGAATCCAAAATCGTTTTCCATGAAATGTACAAACCGGATCGAAGTGGTTTTCGAGAAATAAATCTCGATCCCGGTCTCTTCGAAACGATCAACGTATTTGGCCAATATTGATAGTCAGTGATTTAACTATCAATTAATATTCACAACATCCATCACACAATAAATAATTTTCCAAATTATTTATTAACCTCAAATATCTTCACAAGATATATTTCTATTTTCAACCCTTTGAAAACAGTTTCAAATCATCTTTCTTTTTCAGGATAAACTTTCCCAAATATTTTCTATCTCCACTGAAATCACCAAGCACAAAACTAGATTTTTAAAATTATTTAAAACACTTTACTTTGAAATATACTTTAAAACATTTAAGTTAAAATTACTTCAATAATTTGTTAAAAATACATACTATATGAATATTTAAAAATAAGGTTACTTAATAAAACATAAAAAGTAGAATTTCACTTTTAAAAAATAATACTAAGTCACTTTTTAAATAATTACTGCTATAATAGATTAAAAGGAAATACTTACTTTAGACTTTAAATATTAGAAATAATAAATTTTCCAAAACTTGCTTTTTAAAACAACTTTAAAACTTTTGACTTATATTTAAAAATTAACTTTGAAAATGCACTTGGTTATTCAGGGAGAATTTCCAACCTCAATCACTTAAATCAATTTTCCAAATTGATTCCCAATTTATTCCATTTGACATAAGTCTCTTTACTTACTCAGTTCATGTGATGACCCGGAATTTCTGGCAATATCAATTTAATAATCTGAATTAAAAATTAAATTGATTTGATAATCTTTGTTAATAAGATTTGAATTAATTTAATAATTCAATAAAATAAATAGTTAATTGATAGATTTTATCTTTTTAAATTAAATAAATTGTTTTATGTTTATAATATATATAGAATATTGTATATATTGTAAATAGGTATTGTTTTAAATGAATCCTGCTTTCTATAAAATTTATATCTTTAGTAAAATTGGAAATTATGATTTTATTTAAAAGTTAAACTTTTTAAAAGCTATTTAATAAATAAAATATGGTTTTAAATACATAAGAAAGATATTGAAAAGATTTAAAATATGTGTAACTCAAGTTTAAATTTTAATAAAATAACAATAAGAGTTGTTTTGATATAATTGAATAAAATAAATAATTTATTAATAAAGAAATAATTTCTTTTATAAGTTATTTATAGTTATTAAATGTTTATATTTATATATATATAATAATACATTGTTTTAAACAAATAAATTTTTATTAAAAATTATTGTTTTTCAAAGTTCAATTTGAACATGAATTTAAAATTTAAAGTATAAATGTTTTTAATTTGTTTTAATTTTGAAATATTTGTATAAGTTTAATTTTATAAGTATAGTTTGATTTATTTTATTTTAAAATCTATATACATGTAAATAAATGCATGTTAACTCATTAACTAAACATATCTTATATTAAACATCTAAATTTAAATACAAGTTAACTAAATATATAGCTTATTAACTTTTATAACAAATGTAAACATCTTGCAAATTAAATGAGCATGTGTTAATTAATTAACATACTTACTTGACAAATGTAATATGTAGGGACAAGTGTCAAAATTTTAATTAGCATTTTCTTTTGATTTTATTTTTAATGATTTCAGTTTTTATAAACAAACTTCTTCCATCTTATTTCTTTTTGAAATCAAAAACTAAGAAACAATGGAAACAAATTTCTGAATCATTTTCAGAGCCACTTCTGTAATCAAAAATATGTTAAACCTTTTCCAAAACAAAATCATCTTCAAAAGCCCCCACATCTTCAAGTTTAAAGGCATATCTGTCACTATTTTGAAATCAAGAAGAAATTCTGCATTTCTGGAATTAGCCTGCATCATTTCAATATGGAGTTTTCTGCATACAAACCTGGAATTAAAGCAATTTTTTAAAGCATATAAACCTGGGAACTAATTCAAGTTGAAACATCAGTAACTCAGGTTTCAAAGATGAAGCATGCATGTAAGGTTTATAAATCAACAACAAAAGCTTTTCAAACAACCTGAGGCTCTGTCTTCTGATTTTATAAGGTGAGTAACATCACATTTTCTAAATCTTAAATTGATTATGGTTGCATGCAGAGATCTGGATTGAATGTGTGTAGGATAATTATTTTTATGTGATGATTTTCTATATATATATATGGATGTGTAGATATGTGTATATGTTTCATGATCATCTCTATTTCCAGTTTCCATGCTTAAACTTGATTCAAAATTCATATCCTCTTGAACCCATTGATGTCAGTACTTAGAATTTTAAAAAACTTGTTGTTATGTCATAGAGAAGGTCTAAATTTTTTTGTTTAAAGTCAAATTCAATTTTAAACCTCACTGGAAATAGTAAACCATCAGTGCATGTTAAAATATGTAAAAATTCAAATTGTGTAATTTATGAATTCAGTATTATGAAATGAATACATAAACAAAATTATGATTTTTAACATTAAAATCATGATTTTTAGAAATAAAATGAAAGTGCAGTATGGGATTGAACTGGTATGGAACTTTTGGGGTTTTCTGATGATCTATGTTGGTTGGGAGGAAAGGGTTCTATCTGGTGGTAGTCTGATTATCAGAAGATAGGAGAAAAATGTCAGGATGTTGATCAGAGCTTTGTGAAAAGGGTGGTTGATTTTTGTAGTTTGTAACCCTAGTTTTTACTGGGAGGAATGTTTTGATTGGTTCGTCGTTTCTGGTCGATCGAGTATAGCAAAACTTAAGGGGATGGTAGAGGATGAGTCGATGATGGAGTGACCGGAGGCGCAAGCATTCAGATGGTCGGAGGAAGGTGATTGAAGTGATGACAGGTTTGGGAAAATTGGTGCGTTCTGTGTTTCCAGGTTAGAGTTTAAAGTTCGAATTCGATTTTGGACTGTAGAGGGGCGAATTGATGGACGTGTTCGGTCATGGGGTTGGTCGCCAGCGTAGGGAAGCCACGGGAGGTCGCTGGTGATTGCCGGAGGCACGGTGCATGTGCACCGTGCACTTTTGTTTTCAGGTGGCCTGGGTGAAAGTATTGGGGCAACTCGAGAACCACTCGAGAGATTGTAGTATTGGCTCGAAGTAGGAGTCCTTCTGACTCGAAGTAATTTTGTATTTGCTTGGGTTTTAGGCAAACAGGTTGCAGTTTTTTTGAAAACCTGTAGTTTTGTTTTTTTTATATAAAAATTTAAAACTAAATTTAAACGGAGTTAAGCTTTAAATCTGAGTTAAGTTAAATCTAATATGTATTAGAATTTCGAATGATTTTGAAAATCTTATAAGTTTTCAAATTTGAAAATGGTTTCAGTTTTAAAAAAAAGGGAAACCTGACAGTTTCTCTGTGAATTTAAATTTCATTTTAAAATTTGAATCATGATTCAAATCACCAGTTTGAATCTAAATTTTAGTTCAGTTTTCTTAAGAATCTTTAAATCTTCAAGTTTTTAAAATAAATTTGTATTTTTAAATAAGGAGTTTAAAATCAAGGTGTAAAGCAAGAATAAATTCAAGTTTGAATTCAAACAATTTAAATAAAGAATGGTTTCAAGTATATTGAATTTAAAATCTGACATTTGAATAAATTTTAAAATTTGAATGTTTTCAAACAAGTTCAGATTTAAATTATTTATTAGAAATAAATTGTTTTAAACAAATACTTTAAATTGATTTTCTTTTTGAATGAAGTCATTATAAATGGTTTATAAAGAGAGTTAAATGATTGTTAACTTGAATTTATAATTTAAATAAGTAATGTAGTTAAAACTTAGTTTTTAAGAAAATTAAGACTTATCTTATATAAGTTTTAATTTTAAGTAATAATGTTATTTACATTTATTTAAAAGAATAATAAATGAAATTTTAAATTGGTTAATTCTTAATATCATTTTGAATTTTAGATTCAAAATGAAATTTGAATTTAAATTTTTAAAATGCAATGTTCCAAGTCCCCTTTAATATTTATAAAATTATTAATAAAGAATGGTTTATCTTAAAAATTATTAAGATAATTAAATAAATAAGATAATTGAGAAGTGACTTATTTATTTAATTTAAAATTAATAATTTGGATAAATTTTAATTAGAGATTAATTAAGAAGAAATTTAAGAAAAGTAATTAAAGAATTAATAATAGTTAATGATGGTCATTAACTAAGGTTTAT
This sequence comes from Allium cepa, assembly GCA_030765085.1. Taxonomy (NCBI): domain Eukaryota; kingdom Viridiplantae; phylum Streptophyta; class Magnoliopsida; order Asparagales; family Amaryllidaceae; genus Allium; species Allium cepa. The sequence goes on along the minus strand of CM060940.1, from coordinate 471,609,070 downwards.
TTAGTAATTAATTAATATGATTAATTTTTAATAATTAGATTGATTAATTTATGATAATAAATTATGAAATTTATTTAAGTTTAATTACTTAAATAAAAGTAATTAAGACATTAATTACTTAATTAATGAAGTTATTGAGTTTGGTTTAAATTAATTAATTAAGTTTAATTAATTTTAAACATGAGATTTGATAATAATTACCTGATGTAATTAATGTAGTGAAATTACTCAGTGAAGTAATTAAAGATAATTACTGAATGTAATTAATAGATGATATTGGGATTGTGAAAATAATTTGGATTAAATTATTTTGTATAATTAATCAAGTGATTAATTAAAGAAATTAATTAAAGGATAATTAATTTGATAAGTAATTAAGGGTAGTTAAGTACAGAATGAGATTAATCAAAGGTGATTAATAGTTATGGATTAAGTAAGATTAATTACTGAAATTAATTAATTTAATTGAGTAATTAATTAAATATAATTAAGAATCATTAATTAATATAATTAATGATGTAATTAAGATTGATTAATTAAGATTAATTAATCAATAATAAGCAATTAAGGATAATTAATTAATTGTAATTAATTAAGGTTAAATGTAATTAATTATAGTTAATTAATTAATGAAGTAATTAGAGGTTAATTACTGTATTTGGTTTGGAGTAATTAATTTTATGAAATTAATTAAAGTATAATTAATCAGGATTGATTAATTAAGATGATAAATTAGAGGTTAATCAATTAATTAACTGGTAATTAATTAATGATGATGTAAGCAAAGATTTATTTTGATATAAGTAATTAATTTAATTCATTTTAAATTAATTAAAGATGATGTAATTAATTTAATTCATTTTAAATTAATTATAGATAATATGATTATAGATCATTGCTTATGATGGTTGTTATTGGTTGCTTTGAATGGTTTGAATCTCAGAGATGAGATTAGTAATGTTGATTGATATGGATGCATTGGTTGCATTATAATATTGATATGGATTATCTTTTAATAGTGATAATGTGGATTATCTGGGGTTTGATAATGATAATTATCTGATGTGAATCTATGAATCATCTATCTGTGTGTATATAGATAATATAATTGAATTGTTTTAAACTTTAAAACAATTTGGACCTAAAAGACACGCTTTGGATTTCGATGAGACCGGGATCGGGTTTCCATATTTGGATATCCGAAAACCACATCGATTCCAATTAAACGTTAGGTCGTAACCCAAGTGGAGCGAGTGAAGACTCGAGGTGTAAGGGCTATACGTCATGATTCCGTAATGAGTTTGACGGAATAGTACTTATAGATTCGAGATAGGGATTTAGAGTGCAAGGGTTATTGTCGTTAACTCTGTGGGTGATTCCGTAATGAGTGTAACAAAGTAATGCCTTCGGTTTCGTTCGAACCCGGAACGAACTTGTATGGATTGAATGCTTTCAGAACATCGTCAGGTGGACGATGAGCATTCTAAGTGATGTGTCCTCTAAAGGTAATCGTAGCCTCAAGCCTCATAAACCGGGAATGGCTAAAACAGGGGAGGTGCAGCAAGGCTTCGTGGGTAGCACCCATTAGAGAGCAAGATTGGTCCCTGTCTAGAGGTCCCTTTTTATTCGTCTTAGTGGACAGTTGGAATTGCGCACCAACTGCGGGGTTGTCTTGTTCGGAACTATTCAGTAAGAAATGGGTCCGGCCTTGTGTTGCAGGGGAGTGGGAGTACTCCTTGGTACGTTCATCTAGGCCACGTACTGTGACGGGCGGTACCCCAGTAGCCCTGCCATTGTATGGAATCCAAAATCCAATAAGTGCCAACAGTTTTGATTGTATTACCCACTTTTGTGGCTAGTAGCTGGAATTTAATAAATGTAACAATTTTGGCTATTTCTTATTTACTTGAAAACTCTAGACACTATTATAATATCACTAGATTTCCTATCAAATGTTTTGGTTAGCGTAAGGTAAAAACTTTTCCATGTTTATGTGTGAGAAGTCTTACGTGATACCTTTCTTTTCAAAAGGTTTCTTAAAGTTAAACAACTTTAACCTGTTACTCACACCAGACCCATGTCTGACCTGGAGTTTATTTTTGTTTTCCACAAACTCTTGGGTACTCAAATTTTTACGAGTAGCCAAAGGATTCAGGTTAGCTTTGACGAATATTGGAGGAGCAATGGAGCAGGAGGCTTCTGCGTTAGATATATAGTATTCCGCCGTGTGTTCCGTGTTGTCTCTGAGTTGTATTATGTTGTAAATACTAGACAGGTGTTTATAACTGTCTAGTATGTGTTGTTTATCTGTGTACTCTGATAGTGGTTGTAAACTATGTAATATTTTATATTATTAAAATAATTTATTCGTTCCGTTGTTTAGATTCTGATGTGTTGTTTCTTCTTCTCTTTCTTTCTCTTTTCTATCCTCTTCTTTCTTATTAGCGATGCGACTTCCTGGAGTGTGGAAGTTGGGTCGTTACAGTTCATTTCGAAATTCATTAATTATGGATTTTATTATTCTTACTATTATTATTATTTTCTATTTGATTTTAAATCTCTTAACTGAAATTTACAAATTTCAGATTTTTCCCAATTTCTTCTTTATTCTTTTCGAAATTTAAATCTTAAATTTAATATGAATGCTATGTTCTTTTAAATAATAACACTGGAGTTTAAAGTTCATTAATTTTCAATTTATTCAAAATTTCCTTTCCATACTCAAGATTCATTTATTAGAAATTTTTTAAAGTCACTTTATCTCTTTTCCAATTCATTGTTAAATTTATTCAAATTTCTATAATTATTTTACTTATAATTTCACTTCTTTTATTATCTTTCCAAAATCCAATATATATATTTTGGAAATTCATCACACCCAATTATATCCAATCGAACCATGGAATTAAATATTCCAATATATTTCATCATAGAATATCAAATAATTACAACAGAGGATATTAAATAATTTAAATAAATGTAAGGGATCCAGTTGGATCCCTCCAACCTGTTTTCCCTGCATCCACAGGCATTAGCACAATATAAAATACCAATTCCAAAATATACCATACTATAGCACATCAATCAATTCAACCATTCAAACAATTATTTAAATTTAATCATTTGAATTTAAATTTAAATTTAACTGAGTGAGATTAACTCACCTTTGATTTTGTTTATAATCCATTACCATCACGCCTTGTTTTCTTCACGATTTTACCTTGAATAAATATTGGATGATTTTATTAATATTCGAACAACTTGAACAATTAATTAAATTTCAAACTAGCAAATTTTCTTTTACGCAAATAATGTAAATTTAACCCAATTCTTTTTATAATTTACTTTAAGTAACTAAAAATTTAAGTGAGCAAATTAAACAAGCAAACCACTTTAATACATTAATTTAAATTCAACTGGTAAGTTTAAAATGTGCATGTGCATACTTATGGTTATTATCATTATTAGTGTTGTTATTTTTTGAAGACACACATACGTATATAAATAACCTATAGATTTAAATCCAATCTTTATGTAAATCTTATAGTACCATTATTATTATTACCAATATTATTATTCTGTTTTACCTTTATAAATTAAAACCTGACCTCACTGCAAATAAATTATTTTTAAAACAGTAGGTGAACATATAAATTTAAACTTATAAAATTCATACCCAAAACTAGCTCTACTCAGAAGGCTTCTTCCCCAGATTGTTCGAACTTCCCTCTGCCTGCTCCGAGAATAACACCGAACATGCCACATACCCCGAAGCTCTAAACGAGCTCGAATCCATCGACGGTCACTAGTACGAACCCAAATCGAGCTCGACGTCGAAGCCGTCGGCCTCTGCCCTAGTACGCTACTGCGCGCGCGCCACTGCCAACGCCATCGCGACTCAATTTATCGCGCGCCCTCCCCCTTTTCTACCTTCGAACGAAATTGATTCAAAACGAATTCGAATTCCTTTTTTCCCCTCTTTTTTTTCGGCCCCTATTTGTTCTAAAAACTTTCTGATGCAAAACGATTTGAAAGGCTCGGTCCCCTTTTTTTATATAGGGGTCAGCTTTTGGTTGAATAAGAGAACGAGGGGGAAGAAAGATTTCAGATCGACCATTAATGTTTCTGAACAAAGGGAGGGAGGGATTACGCGTTTGTTTCTGAATGAAGAAAATATCTCCTATTTTTAATTATTAAACGAAGAAGCGTATTGGAGAAGGTAACGCTAGTTTTTAAACCCTTATACGTGATGCTAACTACAGTAATCAATGCAATATCAACGCGTTTATATATCGTACGCTCACACAACAACTCCAAAAGCTACGAAATTTGAAATCCGATAATAATTCAATATTCCTGACCCGATGGGACTGTTTCATCGAATTCTGAGACTGTGCATCGGAGGACTATTTTTAAATTCAATTTAAACGATATATTTTTAAAACTGAACAAAACACCATTAAATTCAATTTTTAAAGTTCTATTACCTTCAATATTATTAATGTAAATTTTCCAAACCATCAAATTATTTTTAACCGGCTTAAAACTCCAGATTCAATATTTTACTCAACTTCACTTATTTAATTTAATAATTCAATTATCAAATAAATTGTGATATTCGTAATTCAAGTTAAAATTACTCTGTTGAATATTTAAAACCAATTAAATATTCCGATTTTAAATGCTCGAAAATTCTGGATCGTCACATTCCTCCCCCCTAAAAGAATTTCGTCCCCGAAATTACTAATTAGCAAGAATGGTCCAATACCCGTTTACTTATCTCCAAAACCAAACAATCCAACATCTAACCAACTATCTTTTTATAAAAGACCCATTATCATTATTATTAACTTCTCAACTCTCCCATAGTTTCAAACTATACTATTTGTTTAACCATTCAAGTTTCAATTTAAAACCAAATTTGAATTATCAAAATTTTCTCAAAAATTTTCTAACTCCCTAAATTCTCGAAAAAATTCGCCAGCATCTCCTTTGCGCGGCTAGCTCGGTACAACTACAAAATGGCCCTACGGCCTTCCAAATCCAAAAAGAAAACAAAAAGCCAAGTGGCTCGATCCAAAAACCCAATCAAATTTCACAGAAATTTAACACATACCTTTTTGGTCGGGCAATTCAATTTTTATCATCTGAAATCAAAACCAATTTTCCTTTCTCTTTATAACACCTGCATATCCTGCTTAGCACTAATATCCAATCATAGTATTCCAAAGATTATTTTAACGACTTCCTTACAAAATGTCAGTATTTATTCATTCAAATATCAACTCAGAATATATTTGTAATATCAATTTCCAATCAAGAATTCACCATTCCCTTCTTAAGTTAGTATAAGCATTTTATATGCTTCTTATATTTATTTTCATCTTACCACTTTAGTTTATATAATTCTATTCAAATTGATTCTTCCATTAACATATGAATTCAATTTATTTTCAACTTTAAATATTAAATTTTATTTTCCATTTATAACCAATTCATGTCTTTATTTTAAATTAGTTTCATTCACTAATTTATTTCAATTTCCAATTTGAACCGTTTTGTCGTTAACAAAATTTTCCAAAATTTTTCAGAAAAATTTCTAACTCCCAAAATTTTCGAATTTTTTTGGCAGAGCCTCCTTTGTACGGAGGAGCTTTTGCAATTTGACAAAAGATATAAATATATATACATCGACCCACCCGGTCGGAAAAACCAAAAACAGTTCATATTTCCTATTTTTATTGCATAGGCGTATCTTATTTAGCATTTATAAGCAAGCGGCTTATTTATTTAGCAGTTAGTGTGCCCAAAACCCAGCCACACGGCTTCCCGGTACCTGTACTTTACTCAATTTAATCATGTAAGTGCCAATTATGTGAAGTTTAACAATATTTCACTTATTTGCAATATTAAACACATTAGACACATGAGTTCTAACAGCAATGCATATTAAACACTTTTTATAAGCAATTTAAATATTCCAACATTAATTTTAATTGCTTACAACCAGTCACATATCGTTTCACTTAATCCGAATGGTTAACAACTCACAAGCTTACATTAATTTATTTTTAAGCAAAACGAACTCATATTTAATTCAATTGCTCTCAAAATCAATTTATTTTACTCCTATCAATTCATAGAATTTTAATTACTTCTATTTACATCAAATGACAATTTATTCTATGCAATTTGACGAGATCTATGTGAATAAATAAGTATTTATGTTTTATAACCAATTTAAATGGATTTCAACTCAATTTATACTTAATTCTATTCCATTTTTAAATTTATTCACAATCCATATATTCTCATTTTCATTGCATTTTAAATTTGAATACATTCACTTGCATTTCATTTTATTAACCAAACTAGTTCATTCAAAACCATTAACAACTTAGGTTCATCTTCATTACCAATTAAATATCCTTTTTATTTTAATTCATTCACGACCATTTATTTAGCTCGACACATTCCAAGCTTGCATATCACTAACCATTCCCGAATTAATTCAACCCAAGCTTTAGTTAATTTACTCAATTTATTACATATTTGTTTATTCCAAACTATTTATTTAGCTCGAAAACAATTCAGGCTATTTCATTCAGTAACTTTTTCTCAACTCATTTAAACCACACTTCGTTTTGAGTTCGGCTTTTATTCAACACTTACTTAAGTCAATAACTTAAGTTCATTTCCATTTCTTTTTTTTATAATAAGTTCTACTTCCATCTTTCATTTGATTCTTATTATTCCATCCATTTATTTATTCAATATAATTAGTTTATCCACTCAATCCATTATGAATTTTCATTTCCTTAAATATTATCTATAACTCATCGAATTCTATTTCGATTTAAATTTATTTTCACTTGATTTAAATTCAATCCAATATCACTAAACTTAGTTTTAAGTTGAATTCAATTCAACTCTCCTCCATCTATTCAGCTTAAGCCAATTTACTTCAATTTACTCAAATTTTGTACTTAAGCTCATTTGTATTTTACAAGTAAACTCTCTCTTCTATTCAACTTAATTCTATCTCAATTAAATCTCATTTTAAATCTACAATTTCTTTTGATTAGTTATTGTAAAATTTAACCTTTCAGATTCAGCTCATTCAATTGATTACAAGGCCATATCCAATTTATTTCCACTTATTTGGATTTTATTTGCAATTCAAACTATTACTATTTTGATCCAATTTCAATTTTATTCGATACATTTCCAATTATATTTAATTTGTTACGCCTCAAGTCAAATTTAAATCATAACTCAAATTCTGAATCCACTATCCATTTTCAATTTACCACCCAACTTCATGAACTCACAATTCAACCTTATTTACTTCACCAACAATTTAAGTCGAATTTAATTTATAACTTGAGTTTTATTTCCAAACTTCATTATTATCTCACAATTCAGCTTTTAAACTACATTGGGTTCTCATTACATATTTCATTATCTAATTTATTATCTAAATAGTCTTTCCCCAACTTATAATCCAAAACTTGATTTTAATCTCAAAATGTCTTCATTTAATTTTCTTAAGTTCAAATTTATTTTATAATTCAAGTTTGGATTTTTATTTTATTTTCCAATTCATCAAAAATATTTATTTTGGGTTTTCTATTTCACTTTCAAATTTTATAAGTCACCACTTGTTATTTTACACATTTCCATTCATCCTAGGCTTGAATATATTCTTATTTTATTTTTAACTCGAGTTTACATTTATGTAAAATCCAAGCATATTTTATTCTATGGATTTTTAATTCTCATTCTTTTATAAGTTATTCTTATTTATTTATTCCAATTCCAATCCTCATCCAACTTATTTTCCATTTATTCAGGTAAGAATCTAATTTCATTCAATAACTCAATTGAATTTTTATTCCAATTCAAATTTATTTAACTCAATTCGATTTCAACTTAACAGCCTATCCAATTAATTTCAATCCAGTTAAATTTTTACTTCCCAATCCAAGTTAATTTCATTTTTAACCTTTCCCTTTAAATTTAAATTCCAACATTCAAAGCTTATATTTCCTTCCTGATTCAAAAATCATCTCAATTTATAAGCTTACAGCTATCTCATCAGGATTTTTAAACACCTGACTTTTGGTTTCAAATTATTTTGAAATCTTCAACATCACAAATCACACTTCTCAAAAGTCAAACCAATCCTGGTTTTATTCCCAACAAATTTCCTTTGAGATTTTCAAAAAAAAACTAGCTTTTATGAGCAAATAAAATTTTCTTTTTGGTAGCAATCCGTTACTTAGAAATTCGAAAATGAATACCGATGATGCGACCGTCATCATCAGAATTATTTTCCAATAATCCAAGTGATTTCAATGCTATATCACTTTCAAAATCCCTTTAAAACAAATTTCCTTTCAAAAATACCACTAAACAATAATGCTATTATTTCTCTTCAAAACACTTCCAAAATCTCCGGGATTTAAATTTCCAAATCCTGCTTAAATCAATTTTGACTATAATTCATTTGCATAGCTTATGCTCATACAAATTCTTATTTGATTATATTTCAATTTATAAATTACATTTATAATTCATATTTATAAATTCCATTTTATAATGAATTTATTTCCTTAAACTTTGGTTATATTTTCAATTTCTAGTTAAATTTTAACAATGATAATAATTTAATATTATCATTCCTAACATCCAATCAGCCATATATTAGCTAAAATAGTTTACAAAAACTTTTATTATATCAAAATATATTTTGGGGTAAAATTATTTCATTCACCCATATTTAAAACAATACCGTGTCGATTGTTCTATTTAAGTGTTTAGAAACCCTTTCAATAGAGTTGTGCAGACTGTATCGACGAAAGTTCATATACCACTCAATAATCCAATCAACACAATATTAAAACAATTTATATTCACTAACAAATACGCGCTCATATCTATTAATATGCTCAAACTCATTCTAGAGTACTACGGACTCTAATTTAAATGAGCAATTCATACAGAGCCAAGGTTATCACCAACCTAAGCTCTGATACCAACTGTAACAACCCGCAAATCCGTACCCCTTGGGTCAACACTATTCTACATCAATCAACTCAAGATGTCCAGAAATGCGAACCATTGATTTAAGAAGAAGAGGTAGAAGGAGAAAATAGAAACACAACAGAATCTAACCAACGCAGCGGAATAAAATATAATATATATTAATAGGTCTTTACTCAAAGGAAAACTATAGCTGTTTATACATACATTATCAGAGTACATCATCAGAGTTCCACATCAATAACATACAACGAGATACACAGCGGAATAATAACCAAATACGGAAGTACATATCGTCATCCAGCTCGTCTCCTGAGCTTCACAGCATCATATCCTGTATCCTATAATACTCGGTCTGACCCGAGCATTACAGTTAAATAACACCGGAGTCAGTCTGGAATACCAGCGTGAGAAAATCACACTCAACTGATTATTAAAGTTCCAAAAATCCTTTGAAAACAAAAGCATCTCGTAAGACCACGCCACAAATAAACATGTCGGGTTTTTACCTTACGATAGCTAAAACAATTTTTTATAGAAATCCTCTGATATTATAATAGGGTCTATATACAAATACTTATAAAATAGCCGAAATTGTTACATGATTAAATTCCAGCTACTAGCCACAGAGTGGGTAATACAAAAAAAACTCGTACAAGGCTCGTAGGGAGAATGAATTTCCAACTAATGACTAGGCACTGGGGTACCACTTGTCACAGTATGTGGCCTAGATCACAGTACCGAGGAGTACGCCCGCTCCCCTGCAACACAAGACCGGGACTACCCCTTACTGGATAATCCCGAGTGAGGTCACCCCACGGTTGGGATCAGCAACCGCCCACTAAGCCGAAATAAAAAGGGACATCTAGACAGGGATGACCTCACCCTGCTTGGGTGCTACCCACCTAGCCTTGCTGCATAACCCCTGATTTTCAGTCATTCCCATTTGATGAGGCTTGAGGCTAAGCGTTACCGTTTTAGAATATATCCCTTAGAATGCCCATCGTCCACCTGACGATGTTTACGAAAGCATTCATCTATACAAGTCGGTCTCGGGTTCGAACGGAACCGAAGGCACTACTCCCACTACATCCATTTTCGAAATATCCTTAGGATTAGTAGCTACTAGCCCTTGCACTTCACTGCTCCATCTTCGAATCTAAAATCGTTTTCAATGAAACGTACAAACCGGATCGAAGTGGTTTTCGAGAAATAAATCTCGATCCCGGTCTCTTCGAAACGATCAACGTATTTGGCCAATATTGATAGTCGGTGATTTAACTATCAATTAATATTCACAACATCCATCACACAATAAATAATTTCCCAAATTATTTATTAACCTCAAATATCTTCACAAGATATATTTCTATTTTCAACCCTTTGAAAACAGTTTCAAATCATCTTTCTTTTTCAGGATAAATTTTCCAAATATTTTCTATCTCCACTGAAATCACCAAGCACAAAACTAGATTTTTAAAATTATTTAAAACACTTTACTTTGAAATATACTTTAAAACATTTAAGTTAAAATTACTTCAATAATTTGTTAAAAATACATACTATATGAATATTTAAAAACAAGGTTACTTAATAAAATATAAAAACAGAATTTCACTTTTAAAAAAAAATACTAAGTCAGTTTTTAAATAATTACTGCTATAATAGATTAAAAGGAAATACTCACTTTAGACTTTAAATATTAGAAATAATAAATTTTTCAAAACTTGCTTTTTAAAACAACTTTAAAACTTTTAACTTATATTTAAAAATTAACTTTGAAAATGTACTTGGTTATTCAGGGAGAATTTCCAATCTCAATCAGTTAAATCAATTTTCCAAATTGATTCCCAATTTATTCCATTTGACATAAGTTTCTTTACTTACTCAGTTCATTTCAAAATTCGTTAATTATGGATTTTATTATTATTATTATTATTATTATTTTCTATTTGATTTTAAACCTCTTAACTGAAATATACAAATTTCAGATTTTTCCCAATTTCTTCTTTATTCTTTTCGAAATTTAAATCTTAAATTTAATATGAAAGCTATGTTCTTTTAAATAATAACACTGGAGTTTAAAGTTCATTAATTTTCAATTTATTCAAGATTTCCTTTCCATACTCAAGATTCATTTATTCGAATTTTTTTAAAGTCATTTTATCTCTTTTCCAATTCATTCTTTAATTTATTCAAATTTCTATAATTATTTTACTTACAATTTCACTTCTTTTATTATCTTTCCAAAATCCAATTTATATATTTTTGGAAATTCATCATACTAAATTATATCCAATCGAACCATGACATTCAACATTCCAATATATTTTATCATAGAATATCAAATAATTACAACAGAGGGTATTAAATAATTTAAATAAATGTGAGGGATCCAGTTGGATCCCTCCAACCTGTTTTCCCTGCATCCACAGACATTAGCACAATATAAAATACCAATTCCAAAATATATCATACTGTAGCACGTCAATCAATTCAACCATTCAAACAATTATTTAAATTTAATCATTTGAATTTAAAATTAAATTTAACTGAGTGAGATTAACTCGCCTTTGATTTTGTTTGTAATCCATTACCATCATGCCTTGTTTTCTTCACGATTTTACCTTGAATAAATATTGGATGATTTTATTAATATTCGAACAACTTGAACAATTAATTAAATTTCAAACTAACAAATTTTCTTTTACGCAAATAATGTAAATTTAACCCAATTCTTTTTATAAAATACTTTAAGTAACTAAAAATTTAAGTGAGCAAATTAAACAAGCAAACACTTTAATACATTAATTTAAATTCAACTGGTAAGTTTAAAATGTGCATGTGCATACTTATGGTTATCATCATCATCATCATTATTATTTTTGAAAACACACATACATATATAAATAACATGTATAGATTTAAATCCAATCTTTATGTAAACCATATAGTACCATTATTATTATTACCAATATTATTATTCTGTTTTACCTTTATAAATTAAAACCTGACCTCACTGCAAATTAATTATTTTTAAAACAGTAGGTGAATATATAAATTTAAAATTATAAAATTCATACCCAAAACTAGCTCTACTCAGAAGGCTTCTTTCCCAGATTGTTCGAACTTCCCTCTGCCTGCTCCGAGAACAACACCGAACACGCCTCATACCCCAAAGCTCTAAACGAGCTCGAATCCATCGACGACCACTAGTGCGAATCCAAATCGAGCTCGACGTCGAAGCCGCCGGCCTCTACCCTAGTACGCTACCGCGCGCGCCACTGCCAACGCCATCGCGACTCAATTTATCGCGCGCCCTCCCCCTTTTCTACCTTCGAACGAAATCGATTCAAAATCGAATTCGAATTCCTTTTCCCCTCTTTTTTTCGGCCCCTATTTGTTTTAAAAAAATTCTAATGCGAAACGATTTGAAAGGCTCGGCCCCTTTTTTTATATAAGGATTGGCTTTCGGCTGAATAAGAGAACGAGGGGGAAGAAAGATTTCAGATCGGCCATTAATGTTTCTGAACGAAGGGAGAGAGGGATTACGCGTTTGTTTCTGAATGAAGAAAATATCTCATATTTTTAATTATTAAACGAAGAAGCATATTGGAGAAGGTGACGCTAGTTTTTAAACCCTTATACGTGATGCTAGCTATAGTACTCAATGCAATATCAACGCGTTTATATATCGTACGCTTACAGAACAACCCCAAAAGCTACGAAATTTGAAATCCGATAATAATTCAATATTCCTGACCCAATGGGACTAGTTTCGTCGAATTCCGAGACTGTGCCTCGGAAGGCTATTTTTAAATTCAATTTAAATGATATATTTTTAAAACTGAACAAAACACTATTAAATTCAATTTTTAAAGTTCTATTACCTTCAATATTATTAATGTAAATTTTCCAAACCTTCAAATTATTTTTAACCGGCTTAAAACTCCAGATTCAATATTTTACTCAACTTCACTTATTTAATTTAATAATTCAATTATCAAATAAATTATGATATTCGTAATTCAAATTAAAATTACTCTATTGAATATTTAAAATCAATTAAATATTCCGATTTTAAATGCTCAAAAATTCCGGGTCGTCACACCTCCTGAGCTCCAGAACATCCTAACCTGAAAATCTATAATACTCGATCTGACTCGAGCATTACAATAAAGTAACACCCGAGTCTGGCTAGAAACCAGCGTGAGTAAACCCATATAACTTGAAATGCTAAGTTATAAAACTTCATTGAAAACCAAGGTAACTCGTACCTCACTACGAGTTCTTATCTTGCTATAGTCAAACACTTATTACGCAAATCGATTGATATTTTAAAATAATATCTAAGTACCGTTAATTAGTTAAATGGATAAGTTCACTTAGTTTATTCCATTCCAGCCTGTTTGATTCTATAATCAAATCTAAAAAGAATTATGGTAGTTACTAGTCGAAGTGTTTTCGGATATCACGGATATCCGACCCCGATCTCTTCGAATCCATAGCCATCCTTTAACCAAGTTGTTTAAGTAGAACAATTTAATTTAAATTCAGAAGTTCATATTCACACAGAAATTCATCACAGATACATAACTCAAATTTATCCATATCTCAATTCAAATCATTTCATATCACAGAATATCACTGATTAACATACTAGAAATATTAATCAATCCAAGCATTAATTACAATTTAATCATCCACAAGCAAGATTAATTAATCACACAATTTATAATCAATTTAATTTAAATCATTAAATAAATTAATTACTTATAACCCTTCTTAATTGTTATTAATTAATTACAAGCAATTTATTTTATTTTAATTAATTATTGGAATTAATTAATTATCATTTATACTTACTTAAGACCTTATTAATTAAAAGTTTAACCAGTTATCTTAACCATTACTTAGTTACATTATTAACTTTTACTTAATAACTTTTGTAATTAACTAAAAAATTAACATAAATATAGTCATCTCAACCTAATTTAATTGGCATCATTATTGACCTAAGTTAAGGATTAGTTTTAAACCTTGAAATTACTTTATTTATATTTTCGTTTCTAAATAAAAAATTTAACTTTGAACTTGATATAAATTCTTAAACTTTTTTTACATTTTATTTTAATTTATTAAAAGGGAAACTCGGCCCAAGAGAATTAACCGACCCAAATCCCAAAATCTTCCTCCTTCTTCTTTCTTACTTTAAATCTTGTTTTTGTTTTTCTTTTAAAAACTTTTTTTTTTTAAAAAAACTATTACAACACTTGAGTTCAGACGTGAGTTAGACCTTATGCCTACCCTGCACAAACCCAAGCCAACCCCTTTCCACACCGTCACTCTCTCTTCTCATAAAACTCACGTACAACGCGATACTTTCCCCGAGTCCAACCCGAGGCTTTAACTTCTTCTCCCTTCTCATCCCAGCAACAACCCAAACCAGACACACGAGATACACATACACATGCACACACGGTTGGAGCAACTCCAGTCGGCAACACCACTCGGTCACCCATGACCCTCTCCATCACTTCAATCACCCAAATCTTCGAAATCGAACATCATGGGAAAAAACGAACACTAACAACCTCCAAGTCTCGCCGCCTCAGACCATCTAAAACCACGTGCTTGTGCCTAGAGTTGCGCTAGTCCCTCATCATCCTATTCCCCTACCTCTAATCAAGTCCGAAGCTATCGCTATGCCACACTTACCTCGGAAATAACGTCGACTCAAACCAGGTCATAAACCCTACAACACCGTTGTTCAACCACTACGTTGAACTAACCAAACTCTGACCATTTCCCCCATGATCCCCGATCCTCACGCTACCTCCAACATCAACCCGGACCTTTCCAGAACCTTCGATCACCAGAGATCGACGAAATACCCAAACCCGATCAACTTGAAAAATCTCCCCAAATTCTAACTTAAAAATCTAGAAATTATCATTAAAAATTATATTTTTAAAAGACAAATCAGATTATACTAGTGAAACTTAAAATCATGGAAGTCGAATTTTCTGTGTTGTTTGATTTCACTATAATATTTTCTACCCAGTAAAACCACTCACCAATTTCACATAAAAATATTTTTAATATTAGAACTTAGTCAATACAAACACATTTCCTTTAGACATTGTAACCAATAATTGATTGAGTGAAGAGAATTTGAGTTTTGTGTGATTATTGGGTTTTTAAATCAAGAACAGAGGCATGCATATACATGTACATAGACATGCACACAACTATTCAATTTATCCCAGCAAAAATACATTTCTTCATTCATACCAGTCACATTCAAACAATTCCTACAAATAAAACTTACATGCACAATGGTATAATGGAATTTTAGCTCTAAAAGGTGAAGTTTACTCACCTGTAATAGTTTGAATAGAGGAAACCAGATATTTGAAAACTGGAAGTTGATTTGAAACTGCAAGTTTGATTTGATCTTCTTAGTTGAACTTGAACTTGAATTGCTTGGATCTTTGCTTTGTTGTAGATGTAAAATTTGAAGTAGTTTATTTATTTGGTCTTTTTCTGATTTTAGTTTTTTTTTAAATGAAAGAAAAGAAAAGTAGACTTTTTGATATATATATACAAAAGTGTAATAAAATGAAGAAATAATTTATTTTGACGCTTGTATACAAATCCTTCTTATTAGCTTACAAATGTCTATTTATACATATTTTCTATTTTCTATGTTTTATATTTTTATTTTTATATTTTTATTTACCATGTTTACTTAAAGAAATATTATAAGACCATTTTATATTTATACTTTTTATTTCCTTTTTATTCTTCCTTATTTTAATTTTTAAACTAAGATTATTAATATTTTAAATCAATAACTAAGTATATATATACTAATGTTTAAAAATGTAGAGTTTCAAATCTAATTTATTTCTAAGATATTTACTTTGAATTCCAAATTATAGTTTTATTCACAAACCATATATATATGAATAATAGTAAAATGGTTATCATATTTTATTTTGTTTTGAAATGATAAGTTTTGCAAATTTAAATAATTATATTAGAAGTTTATCAAATTAATATTTATATCCAGATATTTTTAACTATCAGAATTTTATTTATTCCACTTATAAATCGGTATTTTTAATAATTTAATCCAGTTAATTACCAATTAACAGATGTTCAAAAATCTGGGTTATCACAATTCGTTAATGCATTGAGATAATTTCTCATCTCATTTATTGCTAAAGTTTTCGATACATTCAAATTTATCCTTTTTACCCTCACATTGAGATCATTTCATCACTAAAGGTTGAAGGAAGGTTTACTAAAGTTGGGAATTCTAGGCTTGCCAAAGATCAAGATCTAGTCATTCTACGAAGAGTAGGGGTAGGAAGGCTGAATTCTCCTTCACTCACGATATGCTCTAACGATTAACAATAACTTTCACTCTTTATTAGATCTAATTTAAGATCGCTTATCCTTTGGTGTAGTTTAGATATCTAAACATTAGCTTCAATTGAAAAACTGGATCATTGAACCATGTCAATTCTCTTTTTCAATGCCCGAGGCTCTTCTTTAAGCTACTCCTCTACGCGAGCAGTCATTTCTTTGTATGTCCTAAATGTTGATTTCAATATGAAGTAGTTCCTATGCCACTCCCGCGCCTTAGGATTATCTGGGAATTGCAAAGTTGAGTCATCTTGGGATGATTGTTTCTCTTCTACATAGGCAAGCAACCTATCCTTAATCTTAATAACCCATAAAGGATCTAGAGAATCATATGTACCCACTAAGTGAGTCTCATATTAAGAATAGGGGATATAAGAATTAATATATGAGAAACAAACTTTTCTATTGACAATAAGCTGAGTTTATAAGTAATAAAAGAATTAAGGTTGCATTGCAATTCTAGTTCAAAAACATCTAATCAACATTCAAAGTTTTGGGACTATGGCTTTAGCTTTTTCGGATGACCTAGTAGACAGTATAAAATCAAAGGAAGCCTTAATTCCTTCCAGGCATAAACAGGAGGGAACCGACGATAATTCCAATCCCAATCCGGAAGGTTATCACGAACACATATTATTTTGGTGTGGTAAGAAAGAATTTCACTAAGCAACTTATCCTTTTCATCACCTAGAAACTCAAAGTAGAAACGACGGTAACGCAAGTGGACTTCTTGTAAATCTCTAAGGAAGCAATGTCTTTCCAATTGTGATGTTTTGAGAATCAAAGATTTTTCCATAAAATATTTTCTAAGCTTGACAAACTTACTTAAGAGATCCTAGAGACTGGGCTGCTCGAGAGGTTTTTATTCTATACAACATGTTGAAATTAAACTAAGGATAAGAAATTAAAATGGTAAAATTAATAGGTGAACCAAGTTGCATATTACAAACGTTCGAGTTTATACAAGATCGATTTCTTATACATTTTAGAAATAAATCTATGTCTATTGTACTTTAGTTTTTTGGGGGAACCGAGCTAGAAGAAAGTGGGATGGAGTCCACTCTGGGATGGTTCCAACATGCTCCGCAGTGGGAATCGAACCCATACTCATCCAAATATCTACGATGAAAGCGCCTGGGAAAAATGTCCACAGTCGTCGCCTAATTACGAGAAATCGACAAATTTACGCCTACAATAAGCTTTGTATAGAAACCCTACTAGGGTGTCTAATCATCAATTAGCATTCAAAAAAGGGTCATCAATTCAGAATTCTCTTTCATGAGTATTTCCCGATGATGATGGGCTTTCTACATCCAAATAGAGACTTCTCTCTCTATGAAATTTATTAATCTCGATGCATTCTTGGGAAGCTTTTGGTATTTTTCAAACAACTTATTATAGGCCTTCATTTGTTTATCCAATTCTCTGTTTGGGTAATCTATATCTGTTTATTTCTTCTTGAGTATAACGTTGTAATAATATTTTGACTTTCTCCTTAACTAAAGTAATTGCTGCATTATTTAACAGTTACTCGATAGCTTGTGGCATTTGGACAAAGAGATCCACACCCGAGAGAGCGGAATCAAAGACGATAAGATCTTTCCTTTGTATTTGGACCGTTGGCCTTGGAATGTACTGCCCTTATTAGGAGAATATTTCTTTGAAGGGTCTTGCATGTCAGTAGTTTCTGTATCTTGAACAGCCGAGTCCAAATTATTGTCGCCAAATCCATCCCTTTCATGTGGTTGGCTAGAAAGACCATTCCATCACCTCCTCCATCATCATTATTGTTGTCATCACGATCATCAACCTGGTCATCATCGTGATCATTATCGTTATCGTTATTGTCATGGTCATGATCATCTTCTTCATCGAGTTTTGGCTTTTCTTCAATAGGGGTGTTACTAGTTGTTTAATTATTTAGTTAATTAATTTAGCTCCAAAAATGGAATTTGTGTAAACAATGGAATTTGACCATGAAACCTACGTTATTGCATTCGCGGAAAAATTGTAAGCAACTTTCATATTTGAAGTTTTACGATCGGAGTCCAAACGAAAAAGATACGAACGAAAAACAAATTCGAAACGAAAATAATTAAAATAAGAAAATTAAGTAAAATTACTTGGGCCCACAGGTCGAACGTCGTATATAAGCAGCCGATAAGGGGCGGTCGGCCCGCCTCTATATGGTGGCTCCAATAATCCTGGGCCATATACGGTCTAGATTTTAAATCGTGCGATTCTAGTTGATTCTAGCGCCAATAAATTCAGGCCTAACCCTCACTTCTCTTCTTATATTTTTCTGAATAGAGCAATTAAGCTCTATCATTTCTTCTTCTCCACTTTCTTTTTAAATTATAAAAATAAGATATTATATTTATATTCATAGAAATTGGAGGAGAATAGAAATCAAACGAAAAGGAGAAGAGAATCAAATGTACATGTATTTGAGGTAATTTATATATTTATACATTTGCATCTATTTTCTCTCCCAATCCCAAATCTCCTCTTAGATCTATAATTCTAGTGTATATATATACACCATTTTTATACATATTTCTTCGATTTAAAAGGATTTGGAGATGGATTTAAGGTTCTACTTTGGATTTGGAGATTTGGATCGCTTTTAAAAGGTGAGTAGAAAATTTTATATATTATTTATGATTTCAAATCCATTCCATTAGCATACATTTTATTTTATGCCTAAACAATTTTATTTATGAACTGTAGGCTTAAATTAGTATAAAAAATTATTGCCCACATATTCTTGTTTTAGATCTAATTTGAAATATGTTTACACTAAGATCCGAAAATCAATATCAAAGATTTTAGAATTTGAATGTTGTATATTTTTATTCTAGATCTTTATTTGGGTGTAAAATAGGATCTTTGGATCATTGCCCAATGTGTGCTATGTTGTAGATTTTCCATAGTTTAATTTATGAGATTAACATCAGTTTGATTTTTATAAATTTGTTTAGTTTTTTCACTTTTCATTCAAAAGAACGACGTTTGATTTAACAAGGAGTACCCATAAACAAAAAGGGAAGAGATATGTAAAATATAGATTTATTCTCCGTACTTTACATTGTCCATTTAAACTAAAAAGAAATTATCCATTCCTCGTAATTTTAAATGGAGTCCACCTTTCCTTTTTGTGTTAAATCAATTTATGGAAACCATAGCGGAAAATCTTAATAAGCAATTTAATTCTAGCAAATTAAATATGAAATGCGTATTCTAGTTACATATTTATGACTAGAATATGTTTGGTTATGAACGGGTAGTTTTATTAGGTAATTTATACGTATTTATTACGTTAATAAAGAAGAACTACATTTATTCGTATGTTATTTATGCGTAAAATTCGTTGGGTATTATTATATTTAGGGAGATAGTTAGAATTAGAAAAGGTAACAATTCATATTAGTGGGAAATAAATTAGGAATTCATATAATTAATTAATTGGAAATGAAAGATTGAACATAAATTAATAAGCAATTAATGAGAAATAAATGGATAGTGTTAACTTAAGGGTTACGATTAATAGAGATAAATGGATTAATGGGACTGAAAAAAATGGGATAGATATAAAATTTTTACTAATTTGAAATTAGTAATCATACATAAATATGTTAGAAAATTCCTATTAGGAATTTATGGACAAATTGACAGTTATAAGCATTAAGAGGAGATTTATGGGTAGATAACTATTTAAGGTAAGTTGTAAAATACCCTAGTTTAAGGCCCAAAACTAAGTGCTACGATGTTGTAGTCATCAATAGCTATTAACTTTTGGTGACAAAATACGGCTATGTTAGACACATTGATAATACCAAAAGCAGGTGAATATGTAAATTTTCAAACATAATTTAAAAACAAATTTCATATTTCATTTCATGATAGCACTACAGATTCATTACATAATCCCACATATAAACCACTTTCCAAGAAAATATAATTATTACAACATAGTCCAAGAGCATCATATGAAGATGCCCTTTGGATGATCAGAGTCAAATATCTGCCATTTTGATATAACTTGCCATTATAACACAAAAGCAGAATCAAAACACAGCGGAAAATAAATATAAAGCTCCTACTAGCTAGATTGCCTCCTACACATCTTCGGAAGCTTATTCATCTAAAGAGAATATTAAAAACCCTTACTCTCGATCTACTCAAATGAGTACCTGAGAGTTTATGGTGAAAGACAAAAACTTCGGGTAAGACAAAAAGTCTGATGTGAATAATAACGTACTATCTGGACCAACTAGATATCTAGTGAGACCACGCCACTAAGCGGAATGAGTTTTTCCCTTACTAGTATCCTAACCATAAAATAATAACCATATACTGCGCCTCTGCATCCACAAGGGTTAAGACATAATATAATATGATGATATTCAAAACTACAATATGCCTTGAATTTCCCATCCTAATTTATCCGACTATCTGTCTTGGTTTATAGTTTCTAGGATTACTATTAACCTATTAGTTTTTGTAGGTTGACTAATAATCTGTTCAAATCTTACGAACTATCTATTTGATTTCATAGTTTTCATGGGATCACTAAGAACCTATTGGTTTCTACTAATAACTTTCTTTAATCATAGTTTTCTTGGGATCACTGTGAACCCATTGGATTCTTCAATAACTTTATCCAATCAGAGTTTTCATGGGATCACTATGAACCTATGGGATTCTCCAATAACTTCTCTAAAAACATAATTTTCATGGGCTAACTATGAAACTATTGATCTCTATGAGTAACATATTCTGGATATAGTTCTCATGGGATCACTAAGAACCAATTGGCTCCTGCTAATAATATTTCTCATAACATATTTTTCATGGGCTAACTAAAAACTTGTCAAACTCAATAATCTTTTGATCAGTTCTGGGCATCCTATATTCTGGTCTAACTAACATCCTGGATGCAATTCTATTAAAATAAGAATTAAGTAAATTTATAATCATTATTGGGTCAACTGAGCTGGTTATTCTTCCCATTATACCCTAAAATTCACTTATGGGTCAACAATGATGTGAATATCATAACAATAGCATTTATAGACTGATCAAATGCAAAACAATAATATAAACATCCATAATTTAATTCCTTGTAATCATTTTCTTAATGAAATATGGTTAATACCCTTAACCTCCAAAATTAACAAGGAAATAATCTTTTCATATTCTTAAAGTTTAATGCCATTTTATAAATCACTTGGTGTATTGCCATTACATGATCGAAACTGGTATAAGGTTTGTCACTTTTAAAATATTTTAATTTGATCAATGTCGACATCATCTAATGTCGACATCGCAGTTAAGGCTCTCCGCCTCTATCTAAAGCTTTAAAACAACATATGCGCATCTTATGCCTCGTCGATGATGACAACCTCGAGCTTCATAGGCTATCCACCCTTCTTTCCTTAACATCGACCTCATTGATTTTGGCAACACGATCTTCATTACTTTGGTGATTAAACATGTGCTATGGCCTCGTCGACTCTTTAGTTTAGTGGGGACATGATAATGTAGCATTATGACAAGTGCGATGCCAAACAAATGTGAGGCCATGAGAAATGCAGCAACTCGATAAGGCGGTAACACTTAGTCCTTGAGATGATGATTTTGATGACAAAAACCTTAGGACTTGTTATAAAATATGAATACTAACATTATGCATTATATATATATGCGCAGAATATACACATGCAGATACCAAGAATGAAGATTGTACAGTATAAAGATATAAGACCGATGAATTCAAAGATCGAAAATATCAAGATTGAAGACTCAAAGGTATCAAGAGTTCAAGATTTCAATAGTACAAGATAAATATTGAGTCTAGAATTATGTTAAAACTTATTGAAAGCACTTACATCTTTATTCGAAATTTATTCATGGAATGGAATCCACTTCGAGCCTATTAAAGGGATGGAACCCTAGTGGGATGGAACCCACGACAATAACTAATGGAACATATAGTGGTCCTATTTTGATATCCACTAATTTTATAAAAATGCTTTTCAAAAATACATCTCTTGTTTTTAGAATTTTTTTTTCAAACTTTCTTCTCAAAAAGACATCTCTCTTGGTTTTAAATATTTTAGCCTCAAAACTATTTTTATCATTTTTTGATTTCAGAATTATCCTTGTTTTTAAACCATCTCCTGTTTTAAATATTTAGCTTTAAAATATTCTTATACTCAGATTTTAACTCATTTTATAGATTAAGATTATATATATAAAAAATTACTTTCTAAACTCTTTTATATGTTTAAACTATATTCAAATATATTTACAAAGTTAAAATTGTTTTGACAAATTATAGAAACCAATTTTAATAAGAAAATAAAAACATCAATTTTTGCCTTGAGCATGTCGACATCCCTCAACCCCCCATGTCGACATGATGTTTGTTATTTTCAAATTTCAATTTTCAATTTTCAAAAGGAGTGTCTATTCGTCGTATCCTTTCATGAATAGATATAGCTGTTTCTCTACTATAAATACCAGTAAGTTATAAACAAAATTTTTACCAGATTTCATTTATTTTCTCTCCTCTTCATCTTCCACATTAATTCTAAAGAGTCCTAAACTATACTCTATCGAAATACCAAGTGAATCAAACTTGATTATCTCTTGCTTGATTCTCTGCCACTCTCTCCATAAGATCTCAGTGCTATTCAGAGTTATAGAATCTTTTGTAAATCAAATTGTTAAGTAGAAGGTGCGGTTGAGCCTTGAAATCAATTGGGTGTGATTGTAGCCTCGGAAATCAATTAGATGATCTTGTAGCCTGGCTAAATCAAGAGAGTTTGCCATGGGCTCGAATATAGAAGGGTGTACCTCATAGCCTTGAAACTGAGGGTGTAATCTGGGAGATTATTTTGATAAGAAATATGTATGATTGTACGGGACTAAAGAAAAGTTCATACGGAAAAGTTTTCTATCTTTAGCGATTTCTCTACATATGAAATCAATACTCTTCTTGAAGAGAATCATATCCTTAGCCTTTTTGACCATTCTCAAAATGATTTTGTTTGTTACCCAAATCTCGTTAAAATGTTTTATGCGAATTTGAATCGTGGTTTTTATGAAGGAAATGAAGATGAAATTTGGAGTAGTGTTAAAGACACTAATTTTTTTTAACTTGTGAAAGTTGGGCAACATTATCTATTTCAAGAATTTGGGAATAGATCTTTCTACTTTTAATATTGATGAACATGATTGTGAGACATTTCATCACATTTTCGAAGGAGATGACAACTTTGAATTTAAAAATCATAACTTTCGTCTGAAAGCATGTATTGTCAATCTAATTTTGCAACATCCTAGATCGAGAAATTTCAATATCTCGACTTTAAAAGTTTGTAAAGCTCCTTTTTCTTTCTTTGGTCATTATGACATTAATTGGGCATAAGTGATTATGAAGGAACTTCGTCTTAAGAATTTGGAAATGGGTGAGAATACCTTGTATCATGGAATCTATCTCACTTGGATTTTTAATTATTTTAGGGTTGATTACAAAAGGGAACATTTTGTTTCTATAAAAGTGTTTAATCATGCCAACATTTCTCTCTTAAAAATTCCTTTCATATTTCAACAATATGAATCTATTGTCGAAATGGATGAAAGATTGGAATAAGAAGATATGAAGGAAGAAGATGAAGAAGAAGAAAGGGAGGAAATGGAAATTAAAGAAGATAATAAAGAAATCTCCTTGGAAACAATCCTTCCAACAAAACTCTCCGCAAAAATCAAAATATTATAGCGGAAATCAACAGATTCTCAAAAGATCCGTTAGTAAGAAATTGAATAAAATGTCAACTAACATGAATAAATTCTTTGCTAAAGTTGGTCGGAAACTTGTCTTATCATCATTCTCCTCATTCTCTAGCACATTCTAAGAACTGGGTTGTGATGTGTGTTTGTACCAAAAATAGACACAACACTCTTTGGAAGTTTTTGAAGAGATAAAAATGAAGAAGATAAATTTGAAATGTGGATTATCTAACAAAAACTCCAAAAACTAATAAATAAATGCATAGACACAAGCGATTTAGAGTGGTTCGCCGTGTTGCCTATGTCCACTATGAAGTTTTATGACTTTATTGATTCTTTTTCGATGAATACACTTGATTACATCAAACAAAGTGAATTACAAGTCTGAAATTCAAGTACAACAGCAGTAGTTGAGTGCAAGGTCGAATCCGGCAGGGTCTGGATGCTTGAGAATCAAAAGATCCCTTTTCTGTAGGCCCCGGGGCTCTATTTATAGGCATAAGATGCTGATATCTCGCTCAAACTTCGGGAGACTCCTTCTGGCTTGTGAGTGGGCCCATGCGATCGATCCTGAGAAGTTTCGACTCGATCTGTGATCGATACGAACTCAATTCGTATCAATCAATATTTTGTCTAATGGAGTTGAAACTTGGTGTAAACGTTCTTTAGCTTGTACATAAGCTCCTGTGAAAATTTCATAGCATTTGGACTTGCGGATCTCAAGTTATGATCGATATGAGATGTAGTTTCTCGGAAGGCCATCTGTTTCGAATCGATCACTTTGAATCGATCTGTTCAAATCGATGGTTGCACGTGCCCTCGTGACGACGTGGCGCGCACTCTTCATATCGATCCACCTCTAAGCCGAGTTGACCGAGTCGTCCCTTGAACTTCTCCTCGTTCGTATTGATAGTCGTTGCCTCATTCGAGTCGATTGTCGTTGCCCATTCTTATCGATGGAAGTAGCTTCGTTCGTATCAATTAAAGTAGTTCTATTCGTATCGAACCAAGTTGCTAAGTCAGTATCGGTCGTATGGCCTTGTTCGTATCGATTCGAGTTACTCCAACTTAATGGATACAAACAAAGGTTTTGGAAGGTTTATTTGGTGGATACGGACTTGGCGAGCCTCGATGGATACGAATTATACATTTTCCATATGAAGCGGGGTTGAGTAGATTGATACGAACAAACGCATTCTCTCGATGGATATGAAATGGCACATCTTGATGGATTCGAACAAATGCCTTTTCGATGGATACGAAGTATACATTGGCTGATCGATACGAAGCGCACTATTTTTCGATGGATACGAAGTTGATCGATACGAACTAAGGCTTGAGGATGGATACGAACCTGATCGATTCGAACTGTGGCCTACCGATGGATATGAAAATGAGGCTATTTCCTCCAACTTGCATCAACCATAACTTGAGCATACAAACTCAGATTAACTTGAAATTTGGAATACTGGCTTTCGTGGATTCACTTGTCGTGTCTTGTAAATTGTAGCTTGATCCGGACTCGGACAAAATTCACATCCATAGTGAACCTGTGCGTACTTAATATCCGGGACGAGCGATCCTTGGTTTTTAGTCAGTTCCTTGGTATCTTGGCCTTGCTAAAAGACGGGATAACATTTGCCCCCCAAAGTACGTCTTGTGGAAACATGACATGCTTTGAAAAGCTGCATCCTTCACCCTGAACAATTATTGCCTTTTCGTTGAAGGTTGTAATCTTTGACTGATTTTCTCAGTAATGTGAACTGCTGATTCTCTACCGTTGTACCCTGTGCCATTATAACTGATTGTTGAATGATAATGATTAGCTGTTTATTGCCGTAATCGATTATCAGATGAGTATTCAATTCTTATGAATGTTTGAAAATTAAATATTAGTCCGACATACATGTACATATGTTAATCTGACTCTCGTTAACGTTGCACGTTTACGAGTCATTGTCAGTTTTCTAGGATCAAATTTCGTATTGATCCTCTCCTAAACCGATGTGAAAACCGAGTTACGACAACGCTTACTGGTTGTTTTTGAATGTCCTTTCGTATCGATCCTCTCCTGGATCGACGTAAAAGGTCGAATGATTGTTCTCGCATCGATATACTTCGCATTGATGGAAACGAAATGCACATTTCGTACCAATGGGTGCGAGCTCTGATAGATACGAAATTGCCATTTCGTATCGATAGTTTTCAGTAGCTCCAGCAGGTCTTTGTGGTGCCTTTCATATCGATGAAGCTCGAGCCGTTGATACGAATAGTCAGTTCGCATCGATGGGTAGTGGCAATTGGAGGTTGTGATCTGATGGATTCGATCTACGTGGTTTGAATCACTGCACCATGGATGGAGTCGAAAATGACTGTCATGAACCATGGCTTCGAATCGACGGACCCTGGTGACAATTTCGCATCGATGAAGGCTCGGGTTTATGGATTCAAATAGATTGTTCGAATCGATCTGGTAGTTGACCTGTGTGACCGGTCGCATTGACTGGGAGGCGAAACACCTTTCTCCTTTATACCCTAGTCCATATAAATACCAGGGACTTAGTCATTTTTCACATTTTTGCCCTCACTTCGCTTCCTGCTTTCGTATCGATCCAAAAGCTTGGAAAAAGAAGAACTTTATTCGCCCTCGAACTGAATCGAACCTTCAATTCCTCGAATCAACCGTTAGATTTAGGTAATCCACTAAATGAATCCAACATTTAAACGACAATACTTGAGATCTTTACCATCCTATTTGCCTTTGTGATCAATCTCTAATTATGTCAAGGCTAGAATCGATTCATAGAAAATGCCCATGGTGTTCGAGAAGCTTTGGGGAAGAAGGACAACAGATGGACATGAAGGACTTGTGGATGTATGGCTCGACCTTTATTTTGTAATGATCTGGAATAGGAGCACTCAAATCAATCCAGATGCTAATATTTCGCATTGGAGTTCATATCGATTCTGGAAGTGTTAAATTGAGAGATGAGATTCGTATCGAACGAGGATGGTTGGAACTCGTATCGATCTGGAGTGATCGATACGGAGGCTTGACGTGTACGATCGAGATGAGGTATTGACTCTAATGATCGATACGAAGACTAAGTTATTAACCGAAGCAAAGCCAAGGGTTCCAGACCGATGCGAAATCAATTTATCCGATCGATAGGACGTCGCCGGCCCTAATCGATTCGAAACGTAGGTTTTTAGATCGATATGAAACTAACGTTTCCTGATCGATAAGAAACCAAAGTTTCATGATCGATACGAAGTAGGTCTCGAATGATCGATCCAAGCCTGAATCTTGATGGATATGAAATCTTGTATAATCAAATACTTGACTCCGACGAGCTTAAGCCTTGCATAATCGGACTTGATTGTAGAACAGAATATTTGACTGAGCTCGTTGATGGAACCGTAACTTAACAAAAATATAACGAACTCTAACTTGGATCGATCGCTAATGTCTGGATGGCATGGTTGTGACGGTCAGCGATGACGGTCATTCCAAATGGATTTCGATGTCTTGCCATTTGATACTTTCTTTAGCTCTGTAGAATCTTTTCAAGTACTTCATAGCACTGCGCTGCACAACACATTCACACACTTCACACTGGGGGATGCACTGGCTTATTATCGTCTAATGATGATTTCTCCTAAGTTAGTTAGTTATGGAACCCTCATGCTCACAGCAATAGGAAGCTCAGAGTTTAATCCCTCCAACAATCGATATATCGGCCATCGAGGCCGAAGTCATTGATCCAGCCCCGGAGGCACCTGGTGCATCTTTCATTCCTAGCCCAATAGACTCTGTTCCATCCAATGTATCTGAAGACATGCTGGGACGAATATGCCTGAAGCATGGCCTGTCATATGATGATGTGCTATTGTCGGGACCTAATGATAAACCGCACTGCCCACCGAAAGGATATACCGCATTCAATCGCTATGCGTGCGCAGCCGGGATGCTTCCTCCTTTTAATCAGTACATCAGGGAGGTGTTATCTTTTCTGGGGATCATTCCATCTCAGCTACACTCAAATGGATACGCTCTGTCGAACACCGAGATCAGATATTTATTCAACTTCAAGAGCCGGGGAGATAGCCCATCTTTCATGTTTCTGGAGGCAGCAAGAAACTATCAAGTAGTTATGGGATCCTGGACTAGGTTGAGTTACTTCAAGATAAAGTGGTTTTATGTTCGATGCCCCTTGGGATTCGCCAGTCGGTGGCTATTCCGACGTAAGTATTGCAGTCTTCTTAAATAGCTGATAAGACAGTTATAACTGAAGTCCAACTTATACCTCTTTCTCTTTACAGCGATAATTCAGCGACCCGAAGGTGTTCGTTTCAAAGAAATAGTTTGGATTCTTCAAGAAATCCTGAGCGAAGAGAGAAACATCGATTCGGTTCTAACGGATAGGAACATGAGAATTCTTGGGCTGATTGAGCGAAAATAAAGTATAAGGCTCGAGGGGACGCTAAGGACCATTTCAAAGAAATAGACTAAGCGCAAGATGCCCCGAATTGTTATAGCTGAGGAAGTTGATTCGGAGAGAACACACCGACGACGAACCTTTTGCTAGGCCTTCGGATTTAGTCATGGATTCTGAAGGAAAGAGAAAAGGCAAGGCAACTGCTTTTAAACTTTCCAAATCCAGGTGATGGAAAACTGTGGTCATGTCTCCGCCCATTCCTGGAGTTAGAATTTCGAAGGCTTCTCCTTCGCTAGTGGAAAATCTTTTCGAAGGGCTCGCCCATATCCCAATTCCGGACTGTGTGTCCTTCCAACGTGATGCCGGATTGGAAGAACTTAAGTGAGTCTCTTTCCACTAGCATAGTCGACACTTCCGGTTGGTCCGGGGGTTGCACATACATACACACTTCACGTCACTATATGATTCCCAACAGTAAGCTCCCTACTTTGGAAGATTACTAACTTTACTCTTGTTTTACTTTGTAGATACGATGTCTGACTGAGGTTCTAGGCTAGGCAGTCTTCGGAAAGCTCGCTGATCTTCATTATATTATGAGGCGCGCCAAAGAGATACGAATAGGGAGTATGATCGGGGGTACTCCAGTCAGGAGTGGTACCGAAAGAGACAGGGGATACATACGTCGATCTCGATCGTGCTTACCCCCTCTTAGAAATCCTGTACAGCCTCCAGTCCATGTTTCACGACCTCTAGAAACTTCGCGGCACAAGCCATCTTCTCATGCTCCAAGGTCTGATACTCAATGTAGAACCGAAATAGTGGCCCCCACAACTACAAAGCAGGTCCTTACTGAGCCTTCGGGGGAAGGGGCGATCATGCTTGCTCAACTGAACAAAGATTTCCTCGATATTTGCTTTGACAGATATATCTTTCCCCCGTGCTTGAAGAGAATTCCAGTGGAGGCCAGGAACACAGTACATGATTATGTTGCAGATATCTACTTTCAGTACAAGGAGTGGGCGAAAGCCGCGAGAAAAGCATTGAAAGTGGCTTTCGATCGGGCTGCCGGATTGAAAAATTAGAGAAAGAGCTCACACAGAAAGACCGGATATTCAGGTACTCAATACTGAAGCCGATTCTTCTCGAAAATCCAACATGGAAGCTATCAAAAAGGCCGATGATGCTCACTCGGCCATGGATAGGATGAGACAAGAGCATTACGCCATGATGGAGGACATGAGCCACATGAACACCTCCGTCACATCCGAGCGGGATGCATCCCTCAAAGAGCTCAACGAGCTTAAATCCAAATTATCCGAGATCATTAAAGAAAAGGATGCTGCCAATATCTCCGCACAAGAAGCATGTGACCAGGCGGTGGTGCTTCAAGGTGAAAGAGATGCGGCTGTGGCTAAAGTCCGCTTGGTGGAGGCTGAGGTTGAAGAGAAGGTTCGGCTGGCGGAGACCAGGTTGGAGGCTGATATAAAGGAACTTCTCATCACTTACAACGCCTATGTGTTGAGACATAGAAACCTGGCTTGGATCGATAATTATTCAATACATCTCTATAATGCTTGGAACCTGTTGGTCGAGGAGGAGAAGGCGATGCATCTGGGTGGAGCATTTGACGAGTTCGAGATGGAGAACCGTATATTGAATGAGGATGAAAAGAAGGTTCTCCATGACTCAATGATCTCACATGCAAGAGAGAAGCTTGGCACCCAGCACCAGGAGATTGGGGAAGGCTCAGGCATCGAGCGCCAGGCCACAAGTTCTGAGATTACCGCTTCATCTCAATCTGAGCCTATTTCGATGGTTGATCCCCAGCCTGTCCCTGCTTATGACCCAGAACAACCACGTCTGTCCCTTATAAAGGAGCACACCTCCAAAGTTGCTCAGCCAACCGTGAGCTAAACTAAGGAAGGTACTCTAAACAAATCTCGTGTGTGTTCCAAATGAAGGACTTGTTTTTGAAGTGTGTTCTAACAACTTCTCTTCTTCTTTGTACAGTGACATGAGTTATATCGACAGCGCCTCCTGCAATCCAAGAATCATATCAAGCGGAGGAGGCCACTATTACCGAAGCGACCACTACGTCAACTATCGCACCAATCGAAGGCACGCAAGGGAGCTCGCTTTCTTTCGACGAGCAGATAATGAACGAGCTTTTAGGTCGATACAACGACCCCTTCGCGGACTTGCCGTTTGTTATTAGTGGGCTCACGCCCGCCTCTGGTGCTTCAACACAGACCTCTACTGCCCCCAGCAAAGCCCGATCTATTCGTGAAGAAGAAATATTGGCTGAAATCAACGCTGAGTTGGAGGCAGCGGCACATGGCGATAGTCTTGAAGGTGGAATGGCGGCGCCCGGTCTAGTTCCGCTTAGAATGATATCACCTGGGGGTACATTTGTTGATACCAGTGTGTCCATCCTTCCCCTGGTTGTAGATCCGACTCCTCCGAGTCCTCCTATAGGGAGCATTCCTCTAGATTCAAGTTTGGAAGAAGATATCGACATCATGCCTCCGTCTGGAGACAGCCTGCTAAAAGGCAAGAGCTCGAAATGAAAGATCATCAGCGGCTCCAGTGGTCTTACGCTGAAGAAGAAGCCAAGGAAGAAGAAAGACTAAATAGACCACTTCGGTGCACTTTTTGGTAGATAGGAAGTTTATTTTTCTCTTTTCCTTCATAGGCTGTGCGTAGATGCGGGTTCGGCCCCTGCTAGTAGGAATTTTGGAAGAATTTGTATACGACTCTTCAGTTATAATTAGTTGAAACAAAATTTTGCTTTCTTGTTTCAACTGTTATTCCTGTCTCTTATGCTTAAGTGTTGCAGCGTTTGAATCTCAGTTCAGTGCACCCGTGGAGTTTCAACTCTTGAGCTGAGTTTGTTTCATTCGCCGAGTCTGAAAATCATGAACACAAGTTGTAACTGGAGATGGGGTTAGATTTTGACGTTGCATTGCTTTGATCAATGATTAACGCTTAACCTTTGCCCCCAATTCCAAGGATAGGTTATAAAGATCGGCCGGCGATTGCCGTTTGTCTTTATCTTTTCGAGTTTAACATCGTCAGATCGATGCTAAGACAAGTAAGAGTCGAGTGGCCAAACCTCACTCGCTTACTCATAATAGTCACATCCGCACTCCGGGAATCTGCATTTATATTTCGACAATCAGTCATGCCTATTGAAGTTTTCGAGCACATGTCCACACTCTAGGGACTTCGGTTAGTTTATGAGTGGTCGTTCGCACTCGAGTTACATTTATACTCTGACCACACTTTGGGGACTTAGAGTTATTTTCTATCGGTAATTTGGTTCGCACTCTGGGATTCTGAAGACTATCGATGTTTGTAATCCAGTCCACACTTCGGGGACTTAGACTTAGCGTTTATACTCCAATTAACACTCTAGGAATTTGGAGCCAGTGCTTATACCCCAATTCGCACTTTGAAAACCTAGAGTTGATGGTTATACTCCAATTTGCACTCTAGGAATCTGGAGTTAGCCGACAGATGGTCAGTCACATCTATTTTGGCTTTTTAAGAGTTCGTTCGCACTCTGGGAATGATGGATTTATTGGAGTCATGGATGGTCGGTTCACATCCACCCCGCGTTAACATGTGAGGTCGTTAGATGGACGGGTCCATCCTCCTCGAACTTGGTTAGGATACGGTCGAAGTCGTTAGGCGGATGGATCCACCTTCTCTAGAACCATATTTATGAGTTTTATGTTCCAACTCGCACTCTGAGAGTTTGGAGTTGGTTAAAGGATTGTCGTGTATCAATCCTTTTTTATTTTGGTGTAGTGACTTGCCCCCGAGCTCGGGTTTCACTTAGTGAGTGACCGCTCGTATCACAGTCACTCTCTATTTGAATAAATTCCACCGCATGATGGAACTTAGCTCTCCGTGCATCGTGCATCGTACGTCATATTCAATAAATCATAGCTCTGGCTCGAAGAGATGGCATTTTATTGCTGAAATAAGAAAATAAGGCAAAGTCCGTTGCCTTATTACAAATTCAAATTTCGAAATGCGAAAAAAATTGTAAATGGAGAAATAGACTAAATTAAATAAAGCCTGTCATGTGTAGTAGCGGCGGAGACTCTCGCTGTTCCAGGCACTTGGCAAAGTAAGACCATTAACGATCGATAACTTGAACATGCCATCTCCGGGCTTTTGTGTAATCACATACGGTCCTTCTCAATTTGGCTTCATGTGTGGAGGAACATGATAGATTCTTCTGAGAACGAGATTGTCGAGTTCAAAGGTTCGCGGTCGAACATTGGCATTGTACAATCGGTCGACTCGACTTCGATATGTGGCTGCCCTCAAATCAGCCTCTTCACGCTTCTCATCCAGTAGATCCAAAGATTCAGCAAGTAATATGGCATTTGTCTTTGGGTCATAATAAGTCACGTGATGAGAAGGTACTTCCATCTCGACCGGAATAACGGCTTTGGAGCCATAAGATAGAGAAAATGGAGTGTATCCGATCGCGGATTTGTGGGTCGTTCGGTAATCCAATAAAGCCATAGGAAGTTCATCAACCCACTTGCACCCGGCCTTTTCCAGTCGTTTCTTTAGAATAGACTGATAACCTTATTAACAGCTTCAACCTGGCCATTTGCTTAAGGGTGTGCAACTACAGAGAATTTCTTATAGATATGAATCATTGACAGAAATTCTTGAATTCAACACCGTCGAACTGGGATCCGTTATCAGTGATAATGGTATGGGGGAGACCAAATCGGTAGATAATGTTGCAAACTACGAAGTTGATTACTTTCTTCATCGTGATTGTTGCAAGAGGTTCAGCTTTAGCCCATTTGGTAAAATAATCAACTGCAACGATGGTGTACTTTGCTCCACCTTTAGCTAGGGGTAGAGTGCTAATAATATCAATGCCCCATACTACAAACGGCCATGGGCTGACCATTTGGTTTATCTCAGTAGGTGGGACTCTAGGAATTCTAGCATGTTTCTAGCATTTATTGCATTTTCTGGCATAGTCTGCTGCATCATGGTTTACAGTGGACCAGTAATACCGATCGGAGTACTTTCTTAGCGAGAGCTTGCCCTCGGTGTGATCGCCACATTCTCCTTCGTGTACATCATGTAACATTCGTTTAATTTCATCATATGCGATACATCGGAGGAGAGGAACAAAATATCCTCTACTATACATGACTCCATTCTGAATAGTGAACCACGAGGCTTTTCGAAGAATCTGTCTTTTCTCACTTCTGCGCTCAGGCAATGTTCCATGCTTGATGTAATTTCGGTATGGAGTCAACCATGATTCCCTACCGGGAGCGGTTTCACATACGAAGTCGGTCTCCATCTAATTAATGCTCGAAGAAGATAATATCTCCACAGGAACAAGTCCCACTTGTTGTGCTTCGCCCGTACTTGCTAACTTCGCCAATGAATTAGCCTTTTGATTGTGCTCACGGGGTATGTAGAAGATGGCATAATAATCAAACTGATCAAGTACTTCCTGTACTCGAGCTAGATAAGCAGCTAGTCTTCGATCCTTGGTCTGATACTCACCCCGAACTTGACATACGACTAATTGGGAATCACAATAAATTTCCACAGCAATAATTCTCAGATCATAGGCAAGCTTCAATCCAGCAAATAAAGCTTCGTATTCAGCTTCATTAATGGTCGCATAAAACTCAAATTTCAAAGCATAGCATATGGATCGACCTTCAGGGGTTTCAAGTACTACTCCAGCGCCCAAACACCGATCGTTGGATGAATCATCGGTGTGCAGCTTCCAGATGTATTCGAGAGATTTTCTGGTCTTGGGCAAGACCTCTGGAATGATAAATTCGGCCATGAAATCTGATAGGACTTGTCCATGAATAGCTCTCCTTGGAGTATAAGTGATAGCAAACTGACTCAGTTCAATGTTCCACTTGAGTAACCTACCAAATGTCTCAGGCCACGTAAGGACCTGTCGTAACGGCTGATCGGTGTACACAGTGATAAGATGAGCTTGGAAATATGGAAGGAGCTTTCTTGAGGCAATGACTAGGCAGTAAGCCAATTTCCCTAGCTTTGGATAATTTCTCTCAGCTCCGGTTAGTCGTTTACTCACGTAATAGACCAGTTTCTGCACTCGGTCTTCCTTCCGAACTAAGGCAGCACTGATTGCGTTCTCTGATACCGCCAGGAAAAGATATAATTGCTGGTGGTCGACAGGCTTTGACAAAATCAGCGGTGTAGAGAGGTGTTGAACTAGCGATATGAATGCGTCTTCATATTCCGTGGTCCATTCAAAGTTTCGCTTTCCTTTTCAGATCAGATCGAAGAAGGGAATGCACTTATCGATGGACTTTGAAATGAACCGGCTCAATGCTGGTACCTTCCCGTTGAGACTCTAGACTTTCTTTATAGTTCTCAGAGTTTGAAGATTTTTGGTTGCCCAGATCTTTTCGAGATTGGCTTCTATTCCTCAAGCGTTGACGATGAACCCGAGGAACTTTCCAAATGCAACTCCAAAATGACATTTCAGGGGGTTGAGCTTCATCTTGTATTCTCGGAGGATGTTGAACATTGATTCCAAATCTCTGATATGAACAATGGAGAATCACGACTTTACCAGCATGCTGTCCATATATACTTCCATTGTCTTCCTGATCTGTTTGGCGAACATCTGGTTGACTAGGCGTTGATACGTTGCTCCGGCGTTCTTGAGTCCAAAGGGTATGACTCTGTAGCAGTAGAGTTCTAGATCGGTTACAAAGCTGGTATGTTCTTGATCAGGTAAGTGGATGGGTATCTGATTATAATCAGAACAAGCATCCATGGAAGATAAT
Organism: Allium cepa; assembly: GCA_030765085.1. Classification (NCBI taxonomy): domain Eukaryota; kingdom Viridiplantae; phylum Streptophyta; class Magnoliopsida; order Asparagales; family Amaryllidaceae; genus Allium; species Allium cepa. The sequence continues at coordinate 471,573,525 of CM060940.1, read as the reverse complement.
AACTCGTGTCCAACCGTTGAATCTATAGCTGATCAATTAGGGGAACTGGAAAACTATCCTTCGGGCAAGCTTTATTTAAGTCAGAATAATCAACACACGTCCTCCATTTCCCATTCAGCTTTCGGACAAGTACGGGACTAGATACCCACTCCGGGTATAAAGCATCTCGAACGAACCTATTTGTTTTCATCATATCGACCTCTTCTTTAAGGGCGGAAGATCTCTCTGGATCCGTACCATGCCTTTTCTGTTTGACCGGGATACACCGTGGATCAATATTTAGAGTGTGGCTCGCGATGTCCGATGAGATCCCACACATGTCATAGTGCGTCCAGGTGAACACGTCGAGATTCGTCTGGAGAAATTCAACCAATTCTTGTTGCATCTGCTGGCTTAACTGAGACCCAATCTTAATCATCCTTGAATCGTCATCGTCATCGATCGGAACATCGATCGTCAGTTAAGTCGGGGAGGCTTGACTTTCTTTAGATCCATCTTTACTTTCAGTGTCTCTCGGGTCAAGATCCCTTTGGAATTGGTTGGGGTGCCCAGGCCTGGGCCCAGGCACCAATTGTCAATTGTTGGAAAAATGGACGTAGAGAGATTCCTCTACGCCCTTTCCTTTCTCTCTTCGCTGCGCCTCGCGCAGCTCAGCAACATAACAGGCTCTCCCAACAGCCTGATCTTCTTGAACGACTCCGACCCCATAATCGGTGGGGAATTTCAGAGTCAAACACCATGGGGCAATGGCTGCCCTGAATTCAGCAAGGGCTAGTCGGCCCAAAAGGCATTATAGGGTGAATCAATGTCTAGAACAACAAGATACAAAATCGAGACTCTCCTGCGTTCTCCAACCCCCAATTCCACTGGCAGTTCCACCACTCTAGTGGGTATAGTAGCACTTTCATTGAAGCCGTGGATTGAAGATTGATAAGGTTTCAAATCCTTGGCTTCCATCTTCATCAAATCATATGCTCTTTTGAACAAAATATTTACAGGAACTCCCACTGTCAACCAGGATCCTCTTCATCCAAGCAGGACCTACATGGGAAGATATGACTAGTGGGTCGATAGTGGGGGATTCGACCTTATAGCCGTCTCGGTTTCTAAATATGATGTCATCAGTCATCGTTCTTTGTTGCTTGGACAGAGCCCCGTCATCAGAACTGCTACAACACTCGAAGTCCACATGCCTGATAGAGCTGGCATACGACTCCATTTCCCTCCAGTTTCGGTCTGCTAGATGAGGACCACCACTTATTATGTTTATAACTAACCTCCCACCAGTACAAGCAGGTTTCTCCTGCCTTTCTTGATTCTGCACATGATTTTGATTTGATGGGACTACTGAACACGACACCCGTACTAACTAATCCAACTTTCTTTCCCTGATCAATTTGTCAATGATATCCTGCAAATGACGACATTCATTTGTATTGTGGCCATAACTCTCATGAAACCTACAAAATTCCCCTGTCTGAATCTGCCTTTCCGATGATGGCTTCGAGGCAGGCTTCTTGTATTACAGGTCTGCAAATACACATTCTCTAACGACGTATTCAAGGGAGTGTAGTTATCAAACATTGGAGCCCTACGTCGTGGGCCACGTTTTGATCTCGCTTCTTCCTTGGATTGTCATTATTTCTCTGCTGGTTTTGTTTGTTCTGTATATTCAACCGAACTTTCCCGGAGCTCTCTCCGGACCGTTTAACCGCAATATTACTTTGTATGCGTTCCATGCTGGGTCCCACGTCATCCTGCTTCCCAGACTGTTTCGCGTCCTCTCGTCTCAAGAATTGAGCAGCTTTGGAGTAAAATCGGTCCGATGACGTTGGGGGTTTCCCAGCTGCCAATTTTCAAACTCGGAGTCAGGATCAATCCCCTTTGTTAATGCCATCAGAATAGAGTTGTCATTGGGATTACTTATCTTTGCACACGCAGCATGAAACCACTCTAAGTAGCGCCTAAGTGTCTCTCCGGGAGACTGAGTGACGTTGGATAGAGTATTTACATCTTTAGGCCTCGCTACATGCATTTGAAACTGTTCCACGAACTTGGTGGCCATTTGGTCGAAGCAAGAAATGTATCCGGGTGGCAACCATGTGAACCATATGGTAGCAATGCCCCTCAAAGAGATGGGAAAACTACGGCATTTCACTGCATCATCTGCTATTGCAACATTCATCAGCCATTCATACTTCAGGATATGCTGATTTGGATTAGAACTCCCTTCGTAAACTAGCAGAGCCGACATTCTGAACCGCCGAGGAGGTTCGGCATAAAGTACCTCATCTGTGAAAGGGGTATGACTTCGGGAGATTCCCCATTCGTTGTTAGTAAGACCTGGCTTTCATGGATCATTTGCCGAATCATAGTCGGAATATCCGATATTTGGACATTCTATGCACGTTGAGCCAAAGTGTGGTCGGGCACCACAGTGCGAGGCTGGATCGGGCACTGTCGACAGTCCACGTCTAGCCTCCTTAGCTCGTAGTCTTTTGGGACGTATGGTTCAGAGGTATGTCTATGCCGACGATGGTTCAGATCCGACTGATTTCGGGCATCAACCCCTAGTTCAACCGCGGTGGTGGTAGCACGGTTGTCTATAATGTATTGAGGAACAATACCTCCTCGGGATTAGGGTCCAATATGGAAACTGGCCGATGGGCCAACTCTCAGCCGCCCAACGATCATTGTAGGTTGATGTCCAGTGACTTGTGTGTAAGTCCCATATAATCGGCAACGTGTAGATCTATGATGATAGTCAGATGAAGCAGAACTTTTTGTGGAGGAGTGAGAAGCATGATCCCTTCTGGATCTTCTACGCCTTTGGTGATTTAGCTGGTTGGTCAACTCAGCATTGGCATGTAGCTACTCAGTTAGTTGTTGCCGACTTTGGGTCAATTTGTGAAGCAACATTTGGAATTCTTGTCTCGTAATCGGGCCTGACGGGTTTGAGGGTCCGGTAGCGTTTTGGCTGGATGGAGGCAACTGTGTGGGATTCTGTCTATCTCGACCTTCCTGATCGGTAGTATTGGAGGAGGTCCTTGTGCTTACCATTATGAAAGGTGAAGTACTTTTCTAGATTTTATGCAAATCTGAATGGGTTGGAAGGATTCAGGAGTAGAGATCTGGATCTTCCTCTTGGATTTATGCAATCCGGTATCGATGGTAGATCCAAGGAGCAGGAGAAAAGCTGTGTTTTCTCAGTGAAAGCACCAAAGTGTTTGTACCAAAAATGGATACAACACTCTTCAGAAGTTTTTGAAGAGATAAAAATGAAGAAGATAAATTTAAGACGTGGATTATCTAACAAAAACTCCAAAAACTGATAAATAAATGCACAGACACAAGTGATTTAGAGTGGTTCGGCGTGTTGCCTATGTCCACCATGAAGTTTTATGACTATTGATTCTTTCTCGATGAATACACTTGATTACAGAAAACAACAATGAATTACAACTCTGAAATTCGAGTACAACAGCAGTAGTAGAGTGCAAGGTCGAATCCAGCAGAGTCTGGGCACTTGGGAATCAAAAGATCCCTCTTATGTAGGCCATGAGGCTCTATTTATAGGCGTAGGATGCTGATATCTTGCTCAAACTTCGAAAGACTCCTTCTGTAATGTGAGTGGGCCCATGCGAACGATCCCGAGAAGTTTGGACCCGATCTGTGATTAATACAAACTCAATTTGTATCGTTCAAGATTTTGTCCATTGGAGTCGAAACTTGTTGTGAACGTTATTTAGCTTGTACGTAAGCTCCTGTGAAAATTTCATAGCATTTGGACTTGCGAATCTCAAGTTATGATCGATACGAGATGTAATTTGTTGGAAGGTCGTCTGTTTCGAATCGATCACTTCGAATCGATCTGTTCGAATCAATGGTTGCACGTGCCCTCGTGATGATGTGGTGCGCACTCTTCGTTCCACCTTCTACGCTGAGTTGACCGAGTCATCCCTTGAACTTCGCCTCGTTCGTATCGATAGCCGTTGCCACGTTCGAGTCGATTGCCGTTGCCCATTTGTATCGATGGAAGTAGCTTCTTTCGTATCAATAAAAGTAGTTCTATTCGTATCGAACCAAGTTGCTAAGTCAGTATCGATCGTGTGGCCTTGTTCGTATCGATCGTGTGGCTCCAACTTGATGGATACGAACAAAGGTTCTGGAAGGTTTATTTGATGGATATGGTCTTAGCGGCCTCGATGGATATGAATTATACATTTGCCATATGAAGTGGGGTTGAGTAGATCGATACGAACAAACACATTTTCTCGATGGATACGAAATGGCACAGCCTGATGGATTCAAACAAATGCCTTTTCGATGGATACATTTTAGACATTGGCCGATCGATACGAAGCGCACTATTTGTTGATGGATACAAACTCGATCGATACGAACTAAGGCTTGAGGATGGATATGAACCTGATCGATTCAAAATGTGGCCTACTGATGGATACAAAAATGAGGCTATTTCCTCCAACTTGCATCCATAACTTGAGCCTACGAATTCAGATTAACTTGAAATTTGGAATGCTGGCTTTCATGTCTTCGCTTGCCGTGTCTTGTAAATTATAGCCTGATCTAGACTCGGACAAAATTCATCGACATCCATAGTGAACCTGTTCGTACTCGATATCCGAGACAAGCAATCATTAGTTTTCAATCAGTTCCTCGGTATCTCGGCCTTGCCAAAAGGCGGGATAACAATGTATTAGTTTGTTTTGTGTGAGCATGTATTGTTTTTTATCATGTTATGTAGTATCTTATGTATTATCTTATCTATTTTATAAAAATCATCTATGTTATGTTTTTCTATCTTATCGTGTCTTTGGAATAAATGTTAGTATAGTATATAAGTTTATATATATATATATACATACTTATTCACAAAATAAATAAGACACATAAATTAACAGACCCATGTCGACATGCCTCTATCCTCCTATGTCGACATATAACCGTCAGGTTTGGTTATTTTTTAAATTTTGAAATTAAATTAACTAACTCGTGTCTATTCATTTTAAACAAATTTCTGCCTATTTAAACACCTTTTTCTTCCAGAAATTTAATCTTTTCATTTCTACTCATCTCTATTTGCATCTATTCACTACTTATCAAAAATGGCTTCCTCTTCTCAAACTCTAAGTGATAATCTTGAAGATACTCTCAATTCACTCAAGAATATACTTACTTTTATTCTTCGCAATCAGAGGCATTTAGAACTAAGTCAAAAGTAGATGATAAGAGAACAAGAGAAGCATTTCAATGCCCTCCATTGGATGATATCTACCCTCAACAAAGATGATCTCGATGCAAATCCTATAGGAACTTTGATTCAAGATAATGAATATCGGGAGGTTATTAAAAAGGATCCTATCTTTGGAGAAGAAGGATGGGTTGAAGTTCCTAGAAATATTTGATCTCCTTATGGTTTGAATTGCTTGTTTTGAATTGTGTGATTTGATTTGATTTGATTTTCTTTGATTTGATTAGAATTGATTTGGTTTGAATGGATTGTACAATATTATATGCAACATAGTATATATTTATTGGGTTTAAACATTCATATTTGTCATCCAGTATAGGACTAAGGGAGAACTATATTAGTTTAAGATAAGTTTTTTAGTTGATGACAAAGGTGGAGAAATATAAAATAGTGTAGTTAGAATAGTTAGGCTTAGATTAAGGGGGAGTTATTCGTTTTAGGGGGAGTTATTGTGAAGGAAAAGTATATTTTATAAAAAAAGGTTGTCATCATCAAAAAGGTAGAGATTGTTAGTCCTTGAGATGATGGTTTTGATGACAACTACCTTAGGACTTGTTATAAAATATAAATACTAACGTTATGGCTTATATATATGTATATGAAGAACATAAACATACATGTACCAAGAATGAAGACTGTACAGTATAGAGATATAAGGCTGATGAATTTAAAGATTGAAGATATCAAATTGAAGACTTATGAGTAGCAAGATATCAAGAGTTCAAGATTTCAGTAGTACAAGATAAGTATTGATTCTAGAATCATGTTAAAATTTCTTGAAAGCACTTATACCTTTATTCGAAATTTATTTGTGGAATGGAATCCACTTCGAACCTATTAAAAGGATGAAACCCTAGTGGATGGAACCCACGACAATATCTAGTGGAATATATAGTGGTCCTATTTTGATATCCACTAATTTTATAAAAATGCTTTTCAAAAATATATCACTTGTTTTTAAAAAATGTTTTCAAAAACTTTCTTTTCAAAAAGACATCTGTAATGGCCCGGTTTTTCCATACCCTTTAAATCGACCATAAACCACACATATCTAACCCAAATTGCACTAAAAGACAGATCATTAAGGGTAGAAAGAAAATAAAGACATAACAGAATCACACATGAATGGAATAACATATATTATTTCAATAATAATCTTTACAGCGGAAAATTTTAAAATACAGTATCAGAGTCTAACCTTGATTCATCTTGGACAGTTATAACATCTAACCTAGATTCATCCTGGACAGTTATAACACCCGCCCTTACAAATGCTGACAAACAACAAACAAAAACAAATGCAATAGATGTAGCCAATAATAGAATATGTCCGAATGATGAGGAAGATCTTCAACTCTCCTTTGGAAAATCCAACCATTTTCAACTCAACCTGGAACTACTCGGATCTGACCCGAGTATTGAAAATACCCGTATCAGGCTTGATAAACCAGCATGAGATACTCCAAATTTAAAATGTATAAATCATGACGATGTTATCAAAACCTTTGAAAAGAAGGGTATCTCATAAGACCACGCTCACACATAAACACGGACGGGTTTTTACCTTATGATAACCAAAACACTTCATACCAAAATACACTTGATATTATTTTTACTGACATTCTTTTGAAAACACTTTTCAAACAAACTTATTCAAATAAGGTATCAATATCTGGACTAAGTCTAAGGTAATATATCCGGACTAGGTCAACAGAATATACCGAAAGGAATATATGATACCAGAAAAGGGGTAGCCGAAATGTTTGCCAGTCATTACAGCTATTTTGGGAATACAATCAAAACCGTAATCTCGTATTCGAATTGGATTTCCAACATGATAGGGAACTTGTGGCCTTTTCTCCAATCCACACATAACAGACATAGTTCCCACGGTGCCTTAATCGGTTTTCTCAAACAAGTCACTTGGAACTATACTTGCTATACTATAATTGATAACCGGTAGTTCCCTAAGCTAACCACTTTATCCAAATGGGGCAATAAATGCCTTGAGGGACGCATCCCCCAAAGGGACAAACATATTTGACACCACATACATACTCACTTATTCTGAATTTGCGTCTCTTAAACCACATAGTATCCCATCATAACCGGGGTGTGAGGCTCGCAAGGCTACTCTCAATTTCTTCAAAGCCACACTTTTTATACAAAACCACGCTTTGATCATAACAAGTTCCACTTTGAATGCCACATTGTCATTCCTTTGTTCACTAGTTGCCTTCCACAAAAATACAACCCTTGAGCTCATACGTCTCAAGGAGGATGTTAAGCTAAGAGAAGTTGCATTCTTCTCCACCACTGGTGTACCTTTGTAAAAGTCAAATGCTGTGTCTCAAAAATGTAATGTCAGACATTCGTCCATAAAAGTTCGTTTTGGGAATGAATGAAACCGAAGGCACTTTCCTCGGCCATTACTAGGCGAGAAGTCTTGCAATCGGAAAAAAATCTCCGCAACGAGGAGACCACTACTATAAATTACTCTATAATGAGAGCAACCCAGAACATGTTTAACAAGCAGTCTTCACGCTATAAAGATCCACGGTCTTCAACAATCATTACCTTCAACATGTCTTCACTTTCGAACGTATACATTAGTTCGAAGTGGTTTTCAAATAGGAATTACCTTAATCCGACTCCGGTTCCTTCGAATCCAATCATAAATTTAAAAAGAAGTTATGTTCATACATGGATATCAATCATCAATCACTTCATCTTTTATTTAAAACAAATATCTTTCTAAGATATATTCTTTTCAATTTATTCCATTTTCTTTTCAAGAGTATATGGAATCATTAAGCCTCATTTATCAAATCATTTGGTTTATTTAAACCTTTCTTAAATCCTGGAATAATTCCAAATCATTTTCTCTTTTACTTAGGAAAACCTTTCCAAACCATTAATTAAATCTTAATCAAAGATTTCTTTCTTAACCTCAAATCATATTCTTGTAAATTGAAGATTTTCATAATATATCACTACTGCCACTTTAGAAATGAAAATTTTCACCTCTAGGGACTAATGACAAGCAATCCTACATCATGAAGATCGTTGTCATCAATAATCATTGTCTTTAATATATTTTATTTTGAAAATTAGTTTGAAGGGATTTTCAAATAGGATTCACCCAAATCTGATCCCGGTTCCTTCATACTAATCATCGATAAAAAGATGTTAAGTTAAATACCATTCTAAGAATTTGATTCTTTTCTTCTATTTTGGAAAAAATTAAATATGAACTTTAGAGCATCCGGGTTTTCCTTTCGATCTATTCCACCCTTCACCTAAAAAGAGAAAGCATAGGCCATGTAAGTTCAGGGTGCTGGTTACTCCATCTCTAACCTTAGTTAAACACCTTATTTTATCTTTCTAGATCTCACAGGCGGGACAAATGTACTAGTCATTTCCACTTACTCAGTTTGTTATTACATTCAATATTCTTCTCTTTTTGTTTAAGTGGTATAAACAATTCATCTTAACCTTTTATTCAAACTTTTATTAAAACTTCCAAATCATCTTTACATTACTTAACTATTCCTTTAAAATCATTCACAAAAGATTTAGGAAAGAATTGTTAAGTTTAAAACTACATTTCAAAAGGTTATAGAATTCGCAACATAAAAGTGCCGCGGAAAGTGCTATATAAGCTCATTTGATTTAAATAACTTATTAATATTTAAAATTCATATTTTCCATTCCAAATCTCTTTTAAACCGTTTTAATAAGTTTATCACATTTATTTCATATGTTTAATCATTTTAAAATATCATTTAAAAATAAATCGCTTTTTAGATTACAAACTACAAAACCGCGATGTTTTCAGAAAATTGTTTTGAACATATTTCAAAATCTACTTGAGGAAATCTTGATTTTCTTCCTTCGTTTGAAAACTATTATCGTTGTGGACCAAATAATTTTTATTTCGAAGAAAACCAACTTATAATCATTCTCTACATCAATTTGAAGTTACGGGTCGAAATTTACGAACTTCCGCTACGCGATGAGCTCGATTTTGACCAATTTAATGATTGCTTCGGAACTTGTCCGAAATACTTCAAATTTGTTTTAAACCATATTTAAACTATTTTAACTCATTTAAAATCATTAAGAGGCTAAATAACTTCCATACACATATTTGTATGGATTTACATCTTATTTAATTAACTATGGTTAATTACTAATCATTTCTCTTATCATTTATCAAACAAGTAATCAACCAAATAAACAACCACATAAATCAACCAATATATCGACCAAGTTATCAAACATTTAATCATCCAACATATAACAAACTTTTCATGCTATTAACTTGAAATATTTTTAGAAATTAGTAACTTTAAAATATGAGTACCCAGCTTTAACCAAATTGTTCACTTCTACCAACATTCATATCATCCAACACTTCACTATTTCCTTTTATTTTCACCAAATCTTTTCCGTAGACTTTCCTTTTGATCCCGATAACACTTCCTTCTCTTTTTCTCGCTCCAAAGCTCCTTGAACTTGCTCCTCCTCTTACATAGTTTCGGCCCCCGTCTATTCTTCCTCTTCCTCTATCATTTATTCACTTCTTAGATGCTAAACCATGTTGTAATGGTATTCTAAAGTCTTGGCAAAGTTTGGTGGTGTTTGGAGTTGATTTGATATGGTTTTGAAAAAGTTAGTAAGGATTTGGAAGAGAAGAAGAAGCCATTAAAGAGAGCTTCAAGGAAGAAGAAGAATGTAGAAAATAGTGTGAAAAAAATGAGAAAGTGGTTGGTATTTATAGAAAAAGTTTTGGATCAAAACAATATTTTGAAAAAAGACCAAAATACCATTTCCTTACCTTTTAAGTAACCTTGTTTTTTCAACACTTAACATCACATTTTAAATCATCACTTTATGTCATTTTCACTTAGTTATTAAGTAAAGTAAGTAATAATTATGTTTCTTTGATTTGATGTTTTACCTTTTGCTTTGGAATGATATATTTGTCTTTTTGTGCTTACTTTTTCTAAAAAAAAATCTAAAATTTTATAACTTTGTTTCGTTAAAATAAACTTGATTAGTAAATTAATTAATGCTTACACTATTTGAATATATGTTCCTATATAAGAAAATAAAGGTGCTACGATGTTGCGGCAACTTTTAATCGACAAAACGTTGATTTTCGACAAAATATTTTACGGTCACATTTTGACGTTTTAGTTAAACTCTTTATTTATGTAAACCAAATTTAAAAATGAACTTTTTACTTCTTTAAATAAATTAGAACATGTTTCTTTATATTTTAAATCATATTAAATAATATCAAAATCTCTAATTTTTGCAGTGTATGTAAAACCGACAAAATGCGATTAAATTAGGTTATTTTTGTAAAACGATTATTTACATACTTTTAAATATTTTAATATGCTTTTATTATCTTTATTAGATGTTTTCTATAAGATTTATCTTTTTAAATAAATATTTAAACCTATTTATTTAAGCATTTATTTATTTTTAACAAAACATAACTTTTGTTGATTTGTTCTAAAAACCATACTTATACTTTTTTAAATTATTAACTATAAGAATAAATAATTTCTCTATTATTATTTATTATATATAAATTAGTTATTTAAGTTTTAAGCCGTTTTAAATTTAAAACAAACGAAATCTCTCATTTATGAAGTAGAGAAATTGCGGGTCGTTACATTCTCCCCTACTCAAAAGAATTTCGTCCTCGAAATTAGCCAAACAAAAGTTAGCCTAAAACATTTATATTTAAACATAATTTCATATAATATACACAGATCATCCGTATGAAATATCTTATCGATCTCCAATTCGAATACACAACTTTGTTTCCAAACTAGTATCGATCCACCGATTCTCTAGTACGGATATTAATCAGGCTCTTTGCTCCGAAACCTTTGCTTTTCTTGCATAGCTCTCAACTATGATAGAAAAGTCAAGTACCTAATCATAAACCCTAATCCATAATCATCGTCAGGAATTGAGTGATAAATCTTTCTTCGGATTACTGGAAATACCTTGAAGCTCCATACTCGAATATTAGATCAACATTGTGATGAGATGATCTACATATAACATACGTATTTATTAGTTTTCAAAAACTTTTCATAAACTTTTATCTTAAGTTTAAACATTTTATAAAGACGATTCTTATATAATCGCTTTATTATTTATTTCAAATATTTTTATTAAAGGAAAATATTCTAAAGAAAACATTTTTCACTCAAAAGATAATTTATATGTATTATAGTTTTTTTCCACAATCCTTCAACTTAATATATTTTATTTAACACTAATAATATTTACGAATAATTTCGTAAAACTATCGTTTGAGTTTATTACATCTTATAGCTTATGTAAATCAATCACATTTTAAAGACTTAAGTCAAATTCTTAATTAATGCTAGAAGTCATTTATAAAACATTTTCCAGGTTATAATTACCTTTTTGAAGAGTCATTATTTTACCTAACAGTTCATGACTTAAATATATATATTTGTATGATATACCTTTACATACTAAGAGTATATACAAATCCTAAATTTCAAATTAGTTTTACTTGAATCCGTCTGACTAACAAATTTAGAATTTGTTGTAATTTACTATTATCTCAAATTCATAAGTTATAAAACTTATTTCTTATTTAATACTATTATTAGTTTTCTAGCTTTGAAAAAAAAAACAATTTTGAACCCACTCGTATTTAAATCCTCAAACTCTTAACTCTTAACTCTTAAATCTCTCTTAAACCAAATTAATAAATTGTCCTTATCTTATTCTACTCAAAGTATTTCAATCTTTTACCAAAAGTTTTCAAAAATTTCTAAGCTCTGAGTTAGGTATGATTCGGAAATTTTCGACCGTCCAAAATCATCGACAATCCCGCTTTTATTTTATCAATTAGCGATCTCAATTTATCTTTGGTTTAAACACTGTTATAAAGATTACTAATCAATTTATCAGTTAATGATTCACATTACCTCTTTAACTTAAGAAATATATAGATTGAGTAACTCTAAAACAATCCAAGGAACTGGGTGCTACTAATAGTATCATATATCCTTTTAACAAGATGAGTAATAATTAAGAGAAGTGTTTATCATCCGAACACATCTCTTGTCCATTTTTAGTTTATCTTTGAGCCAAAGAATTAGTTACCAAAAAATATCTCTTTTTATTTGAAATGATACCATTTTCAAAATCCTTTAGAGATTACATTATAAAACCTATTTTTTTATAAATTCATTTTATCTTAGATTAATTAACTTCATTTAAATTGCCATAATTTTTAAATTATTCGAATTTAAATTCTCATTCCTTTTATATTTATCGTTTTACACAATCATTTAAATACATTTTTATTTTATGTCTTCATTTCTTAAAAAAATATTATTATTAAATACCTTATAGTCAAATCGTGAAACTTAATTCATAAGGTATTTTTAAATCAAATAATTGATCAATTTACAATAGTAACTTAACATTATCATCTCTTAATTTATTATTTCGGAATAAGTATAAAGATCTTAATTACCTTTTCAGATTACTTACTTATCGATTATCTTTATGAAACATCTAATAGTAAACTGTGAAATTCTAATTACAAGATGTTCATACTTAAATTTCACTAGTCTTGATTTCTAACTCTACAACTTTTCAAAATATATACTTTATATTCAAAATATAATCCTAGGTAAAATTATTTCATTTACCAATTTTTGAAAATCAGTGTGTCGGTTCGCCTTGTTCAAATGTTTAGGAACTCTTATCGATAACAGTGATCGGGCACATCGATCAGAACCCATAAATCACTCAACAGACAAAACAACACAAAATAATTTATTAGTCACTGACAAATACATACTCATATATAATACACTCAAACTCATTCTAGGATGTAACTAAACCTATCTCTAATGAGTTACTCATCCCAGGGTATTACTGACCCTATCTCTGATGAGTCTTTAACCAACCAAAGCCAAGGTTCTCGCTTAACCTTCAGCTCTGATACCAAATGTATTGGCCCGTTTTCTCCATACCATTTGAATCGACAATAAACCACACATGTCTAACTCAAATTGCACGAAAATACGGATCATTAAGGGTAGAAAGAAAATAAAGACAGAATAGAATCTCACACGAATGGAATAACATATCTTATTTCAATAGTAATCTTTGCAGTGGAAAATTTTAAAATACATTATCAGAGTCTAACCTAGATTCAGCCTGGAAAGTTATAACATATGCCCTTAGAAATTCCAACAAAAAAGAAGCAAAACAAATGCAATAGATGTAGAAGATAATAGAATACGTTCATACAATGACGAAGATCTCCAGCTCTCCTCTGGAAACTCCAACCATCTTCAACTCAACCTGAAAATACTCGGATCTAATCCGTGTATTAAAAATGCCCGGATTAGGCTTGATAAACCAGCGTGAGATACTCGAAATTTAAAATGTATAGATCATGACGATGTTATCAAAACCTTTGAAAAAAGGGTATCCTATAAGACCACGCCCGCACATAAACATGGATAGGTTTTTACCTTATGATAACCAAAACACTTCATACCAAAATACACTTGATATTACTTTTAATGACATTCTTTTGAAAACACTTTTCAAATAAACTTATTCAAATAAGGTATTAATATTTAGATTAAATCTACGGTAATATGTCCGGACTAGGTCAACGGAATATACCGAACGGAATATATGATACTAAAAGGGGGTAGATGAAATGTTTGCATGTCATTACAACTATTTTGGGAATACAATCAAAACCTTAAATCTCGTATTGGAATTGGATTTCCAACATGATAGGGAACTAGTAGCCTTTTCTCCGATCCATGCATAACAAACATATTTCCCACGGAGCCTTAATTGCTTTTCTCAAACAAGTCACTTGGAACTATACTTGCTATACTACAACTGATAACCGGCAGTTCCCTGCTTTTCTCAAGCTAACCACTTTATCCAAAAGGGGTAATAATGCCTTGAGGGACGTATCCCCAAAGGGCCAAATGTATTCGACACCACCATATATACTCACTTATTCTGAAGTTGTGTCTGTTTGACCACATAGTATCCCATCATAACCGGGGTGTGAGGCTCATGAGGCTACGCTCATTTTCTTCAAAGCCACGCTTTTCATACAAAACCACGCTTTGATCATAACAGGTCCCACTTTGAATGCCACACTGCCATTCCTTTGATCACTATTTGCCTTCCACAAAAATATAACCTTTGAGCTCGTACGTCTCAAGGAGGGTGTTAAGCTAAGAGAAGTTGCCTTCTCCGCCACCACTGACGTACATTTGTAAAAGTCAAACGTTGTGTCTCAGAAATGCAATGTTAGACATTCGTCCATACAAGTTCATTATGGGACTGAATGGAAGCTAAGGCACCTTCCTCGGCCATTACTAGGTGGAAAGCCCTTGCAATCCGAAAAAATCTCCACAACGAGGAGACCATTGCTATAAGTATCTCTATAATAGGAGCTACCCAGAGCATGTTCAACAAGCATTCTTCACACTATAATGATCCATGGTCTTCAATCATCATCATCTTCAACACGTCTTCACTTTCGAACGTATACATTGGTTCGAATTGGTTTTCGGATTAGAATTACCTAAATCCAATTCCGGCTTCCTTGAAGCCAATCATTGATTTAAAAAGATGTTAAGTTCATACATGGATATCAATCATCAATCAATTAATTCATCTTTTATTTAAAACAAATATCTTTCTAAGATATATTCTTTTCAGTTTATTCCATTTTCTTTTCAAGAGTATATGGAATCATTAAGCCTCATTTATCAAATCATTTGGTTTATTTAAACTGTTTGCACGATTTGGGTGATTTACGCAAATATATAAAATAGATGGACTAAACTGTAAAAGACACACAGATTTATAATGGTTCGGCTAGAACGTGCCTACGTCCACTTTATATGTTATTCTCCTTTTTCTTTCAGATTACAAGTACAAGTACAAAGCTTTGTATACAAGTATATGAAAGTTGTTTGAAAGTTCCTTCCGTGCTTGAGCACTCAAACTTATCTGCCATTGTTGTACCCCTGCCCCTCTATTTATAGAGTGAGGTTGGGGGCAGGGGCCTTGGATGTATACAGCAGTTGGCGGGCCTGGGCTGATGCAATCTGGCCTGGCAGCGTTGGTTCGGTTTACCTTGGTTCGGTGGTAGGAGACGAGTGGAACGGTGGAGGTTTGGACTGGTGATAGTAGCTTTAACTCTTGGTTCGGTGGTAGGAGCATGGAGTTGGATCTGATTCGGTGGTGAGTGAAGGGATGGGTTGGTTCGGCCATGCTTTGACTCGGTAGGTAGGTTGATTCGGTGGTGGCTACTTCGAGTTGGTTCGGCAGGGAGGTGGTCCGGTGGCGAGTGTACGAAGCTTGGTTCGGCGTGGCTTGGTTCGGCAGAGGTTGATTCGCTAGGTATGGACATGGAGAGGCTTTCATTCGGTAGTTGGTTGGTTCGGTCAATGGTAGTTGGAGAAGCCTTGGACCGGTAATGAGAACTCGCCCAACATTTGCCCCCCAAAGTGGGGCACATGCCTGCATGTGCCGCGCTTTGTTTTGCTGGGATAGTCTCGTTCGGTTTTAAGCGCCGAGCCATCTGGTCCGGTCGTTGAGGTTTGCTTATAAATAGGGGTCACGTGCGTTCGTTATTCCTTAACAAACGAGCCGAACCTTTTGCCGAATCAAACTCTTAGTTTCGCTGAACCAAAGTGCTAGCCGAACCAGGTGAGACCCCTTTCCTGCCGAATGAATTTTATGTTCTTGTATTACCGGATGGACTTGGGGACTTCGTGTACCGAATGAACATGAAAGCTTTGATTACCGAATGTGTTCGTTGCCCCCAAGTACCGAATGAACTTGTAGTTTGATTTACCGAATGAACCTTGTGGGTTTGAACTACCGAATGAGTGTGGGAAGTGTGAGGCCGAATGGTCTTTGGTCCTGAGTTTTTATGTTTCGAATTGCGAATGAGACTCTAGGTTGCATGTACCTGTTTTTTGTATTTCCATACTCCTTGTTCTAACAATATGTTTTTCCGGTGTTGCAGAAAAATGTCTCGCAAAGTGGAAACTCGATCAGAAAAAAGAAAATCTACGGATAGACGAGAGTCCCCCGTTGTGCCCCCAGCCCAGCCAGGACCGGAACGTCGTGGACCCACCCCGTGGTCGCTAGTAGACGGGTATGGTTCCCAAGAGCTTCTGAATTCTCCTCCCGATTGCTTTCCGAGCTCTCTCAGAGAGGAGCAACTTGACGTTATCTCACGCTCCTTTGGGATTGATAGAGCTTGCATGCTGTTGCCAGGGGAGGGGGTCATGCCATATAATCCCCTTGAAGGATACTTCGCGTATAGCCGATACCATTGCATGTGTGGGGCCATTCCTCCGATCAATGCGTGGATAGTCAGCTTCATTACTTACCTGAAAGTGGCTCCCTTTCAGCTTCATCCCAACTCCTATTCCATCTTAGTGTGTCTATTTGTTATCTTCCAGAGGAGATATGGGCGCCCCTTTCTAACCGGGAAATCCGATATCTATATAATCCGAGGGGCTACAAGAAGGGGTCTCCGTACGTTAGTTTAGAGTCGTCCGTGTCTTTCAAGCCGGTCTTGGACTTATACTCGAAGTTTACCATGTTTAAGAAGGAATGGTTCTTCGTCAAGGACGACTCCGTTTCTTTTCGCCTTTTCACTTCTGGCTGTAAGTTGAATTCCATTCGTAATTTCTTTGTCCCGACTACAATGCTTCTTCTTATGTGCTTTTATTTCTTGCTAGCGACAGGTGGCTTTGCGGTCGTGGAGAATGATCACCTTGTACAGATGGCCGCGGAGGTAGAGGCTATCTCTGGAAGGGATAGGTCGGCTTCTTACTTGATCAGGAATGCCACTCTCTTGGAGCACAACCTGATTCTGCCACGTCAATCTGTGGTTAAGCAGAGAGATACAGCCGAGGAGAGGGCTGCTAAGGCTAAAGATGGGGCCACTGCGAAGAGTAACAAGAGGAGACCTTTCTCGGTACCTCCAGTCGTCGGGGGGAAGAAGCTTAAGAAGTCTGACGGACCCTCCCCTAGCACATGCCCAGACATTCCGGAGGAGGAAGGTGGATAGGAGGAAAGAGGCGAGGAGGAGAGCGGAGGAGATGGAGAAGGTGAAGGACAGGGTGGTAGTGGTGCCGGGCCTTTGTCTTCTGAGCAGGCAGGGGAGATCCAAGAGTGGACGGATGATGCCTTCCGCCAGGCTTTTGAGGGGTTGGAGGAAGGATCAGCCTCGGTAGAGAAGGTGAAGAAGGCTGACAAAGCTGGGACTGGTGCCGATTCATCTTCTAAGGGTCCTCCAGCTAGGGTAACTCAAGGTGAATTCTTGATTTCTGCAGACTCCCTTTATGATAAGGACTTAGGAATATTTTACGGCCAACTCCCGTCCTGGAATGAAATTCAGGACTTATTGCAGTATCCCTCTCCCCCTCAGGGTTTGTAAAATAAGCGCGTTTTCCTACTTAACATATTTCTTGGATCATAGTTTCATGCATGCTTGTAACACCTGGTTTTTATTCCAGGAATAGGTAAGGTGGCCAAGACATCAGATATTCGGCACCGCCTTGAACAGTACAAGCTACTCAAAGCTTCTGCCAAACCAAAGCCGTCAGCTAGCCGTCCTGTAGATGCGGTTAGATATCGCCCTCTTCTCGGAGTTATTGAAGAAGATATGCAAAAGAGAAAGAGGGGCCGATCTTCGTTTGAACCTTCACCTGGCCCTCAGCCTCCAGTCCAACCTATCCATGATATTACTGAGGAGGATACTGAGCTTATGCCTTCCCAACATCCGTCCGAAAATCCAACCGTCACTCCGATAGACCATCCTGGTTTGGTTCGCAACCCATTTGCCGGCCACCCGGATCTGGACCCGAGTTTTCAGGACATCTCTTTTGACGAGGCCACGGGTGAGCATCTTCTTCCCCGCAATCCCATGGTACGGGTGCTTGATGAGGCTAAGTCCTTAGACCTCGATTTGCTTACTACTCGGATTGTGACCATGGGGAATGAGGCCAAGGCAAACATCGATCGGGTGGCTGAAGAGACCAAGAGGCTAATGGAGCATCACGCTCGACTGGGCAAGGCTGGGGAGGAAATCGGAAGTGCTAACATTCAGTTGCGGCTAAAGGTTGCTGATCAGGCCAAACAGCTTGCCGATCAAGCCATTCAGATTTCTCAGCATGAGGCAGCCTCCAGGCGGTTGAAGAAGACTATGGAAGAGGCTAGTAAGGCAGAACTACGAAAGATGGAGGCTGCCTGTAAGGAATGGATTGACATGGCCATCGCAACGGTGGACGAGGTTCGGAGAGCGGATCTTGAGCAGGTAGAAGAGTTATCTGGAAGGCTTGAGGCCGCAGAGCTTTCTCAGGCCAAGCTGAAGGAGGAGATGGAAGTGATGCGAAAGTCCCTTCAGGCTGACTGCTCGAGATACCGATTGGAGAGAGACGCTGCTGTCGCACGACTGTCGGCTTCTGAGGCCCGGATGAAAGAGTTTGAGGAGAACGAGAGGATGATGGACGAGATGCTTCAGGACATGTATATTCCGTACTTGGAGGCAGGGCAACTTGTCTTGGATGGACGATTATCCCCAGGTTATGGCTAGGATATATCTCCGGGCTTTGGAAGAAGCTAAGGCCGATGCGGATAAGGAAGGTGGTGCGGCTTTCAGGATGGATGTGGTTACGGCCCAATTCACTAAGGAAGAGAAGGTGGCGGTTAAGGAGGGCATGCGGCTGCTTGCTGCGGATGAGGTAGGCGTGCAGCTAGATGATGATGATCAGGGAGCAGACACTGGTAAGTCTTTCCTTTTAACATTTTCATGATTTGATTGCTTATCTTTCGCGATTATTGATGGATTCTCTTTTGAATTGGGCAGGCAGGACCACTGGAATACATGCGGGGAGTTCTGACCCTGTAGTTAAGTAGATCCGGAGGGCTAGCGGGATGGAGGCGAAGCTCCGATTCCTTGACTTGACTTGTACATATTTTGGTTGCCGTCTATGTTAGTCCGAAACATTAATGTAACTTGTAATTATATTATTTGTAAAGAATGACTTTCTGTAATTTTATAACATAAGCTGATTCTGTTATTTTCGAACGTGGTTGTTATTTTGATATGTTGCATAAGAAATATAGCTGCGTGTTTATGCATGTGACTTAATCGCATTTGATGCTAAGTTTCTGCTCAAAATATTGTTTTATGTCTTGTAATGCCAATATGATGTGTGAATAATTTAAAGCTACGTATTTGTATACAAGAGAAGATAGTACCACCCTTCGTGTTTTAGTTGTAGAGGGTTGCTTTGAATGTCTTGTGTGACTGAGTATGGAATGTAGCTGAGTGTTCCTTCATCCGGATGGGAGTTCATATTTCCACAAGCGAGAGTTCCCCTATTTTGTGACCTGTACTTTAAGGATTGTTATATAGGATAGGAGAAAAGTTTTTGAATGAAATGGAAATATGAGAAACAGTAAAACTTCCAATCACGGAAGGCCGTCGATATGCTTAAATTCGTGGCAAACGGGTTTTGTAGTCACTTTCCCTAGCTGTGGGTCTTGGAGACATTTGTCACCCATCTTATGCCTCCGCGGGGAGTTTATCTTTTTTACCACAGCTGCACTTAAGACATATCGAAGCCGAGATCGCGCACAGTAACTATCCGAGCCATTATGGCCCGTAATCGTGGGTATTATTCGATTTACTGTGGCCGGCTAGCGTGGGTGCCGATCGTCAACCGTGAACTACCCCTGGCTGGCCACACCTTATGTTGGGGCTTAAAGTAGGTTTACAGTTGCCGGCGAGCCGAACGCCGTAATGAGCCGCCATCGGCTATAGTCGGCTTTCTTGATGGCTTATAATCGGCTCATTACAGTTGGCTTTGAGGGCAGTCGCGAGCAATGAGTTAACCCGCAGCAGAGGGATGCTGGAGCAAAAGTGTCTCATTGGCGAGTGCATAGAATCGCATAGTACCTGTTGGGTCTTGTCCAGGTGAGGTTGCGTCGTGAAGTTCCAGTATGGAAATGTCGTTATACATGATTTTGTTCAACAGAAAAGGATAAATCTTAACAAGCAGCCAAGATATAAAGGAACAAGTTAAAAAGAGACAAATTTTTTAAAGTGGTTCGGCATGAAAATGCCTACGTCCACTGATTCTCTTTGTTAATTCACTTCATATGGGCAGTACAAGTTAAGAAAAGTATCGACGGAGGTGTCGGATGTTCCATGCCTTTTGGAACACCTCTCCGTCCACTGTTGACAAAATATAGGCTCCGTTGCGGAGATCTTTATGAATTACATAAGGTCCGTCCCAGATTGGATCTAGCGCTCCGGGGCGCGGGAAGATCCGCTTGAGGACAAGATCTCCTTCTTGTAAGCTGCGGTGCTTGACTTTGGAGTTGTATTGTGCTGCAACTTTTTGCTTATGAGCTGCTGCTTTGAGTGCTGCATCGTTTCTTCTCTCTTCAATTAGATCCAAAGACATGTGGAGGAGTTCTTCGTTCTCTTCTGGGTTGTAGTGGATCTTGCGGTGGGAAGGCACTACAGTTTCAACTGGGAGCATGGCCTCCGATCCGTATGCCAAAGAGAAAGGAGTATTCCCTGTTGATGTTCTGTAAGATGTGCGGTAGGCCCAAAGTGCCGTAGGAAGTTCATCCACCCAAGCGCCTTTTGACTTTTCAAGTTTCTTCTTAATTAGGGTTTTGAGGATTTTGTTGACAGCTTCGACTTGTCCGTTTGCCTTAGGGTAAGCCACAGATGAGAAGGTTTTGTGAATTCCGTGCTCTTGGAACCAGTCGGCGAATTCCTCGCTGTCAAATTGAAGTCCATTGTCCGATATGATTTTGAGTGGAACCCCGTACCTGCATAAAACATTTTTGATCAAGAAGTTAATAACTTTTGCCAAAGATATTTTATTTAGAGGCTCCGCTTCCACCCATTTGGTGAAATAGTCAACTGCTACTACGGCATATTTGGCTCCGCCTCGGCCCACTGACAGTTCGCCAATCAAGTCAATTCCCCATATTGCAAAGGGCCAAGGGATGATCATTTGAGTAATTTCATTTGTTGGTAGTCGAGGAATCTTAGCAAATTTCTAACATCTGTCACATCTTTTGACGAAGTCTAGGGCGTCTTTGTTTAAGGTGGGTCAGTAATATTCATATCGGAGTATCTTCTTTGCCAGAGTCTGCCCACCAGTGTGGTCTCCGCAACTTCCTTGATGTATGTTGGATAAGATCTCCTTGGCTTCCCTTCCAGCGACACACCTTAACAAGGGATTAGAGAAGCCGCGTCGATAGAGGATGCCTTCTTGTATCGTGTAGCGGGAAGCTTTCCTCAAGATTTTATTGACTTCGTTACGCCCGTCGGGCAGTGTGCCATCTTGTAAATATTTCCGGATAGGAGTCATCCAAGTTTCCTCTTCGATTGCAGCTATCATGTTCATTGTCTCGTAACTCGGGGCTAGTTGCTGTGAGATGGTTATTGTTCGGGAAGCGGCGCCGTCCTTCATGCTAGCTTGCTTTGCCAGTTCGTCGGCCTCCTGATTCTCTTCTCGAGGAATGTGTTTGATTAAATAGTGATCCAACTGATTGAGCAGCAGCTTGGTCTTCTTTAGATATGCTGTGAGTCGTTCTCCTCGAGTCTGGAATTCTCCCAGTATTTGATTTACAATAAGTTGAGAATCACTATGGAGACATAAAGAACCGATTCCAATCTCCAGGGCAAGTTCTAATCCGGCTATCACTGCTTCGTATTCTGCGTCATTGTTAGTGGCAGCGAACTCCAACCTTAGGGTGTAGTGCAGCTTCCTTCCCCTGGGGGTGATTATCACAACACCTGCCCCCGAGCCTTGTTCATTTGATGCTCCATCAACGAAGAGGTTCCACTTGATATTTTCTGCTACTTCAGATTGCTCCTTACCTTCGTTAGTAGTGAATTCGGCAATGAAATCAACTATGGTTTTTCCCTTGATAGCGGTGCGAGGATGGTAGGTAATATCATATTGACTCAGTTTAATGCACCACTTAAGTAGTCGCCCGGAAGTGTCGGGGCGATGGAGTACTCGCCTTAGCGGTTGATCGGTTAAAACTCTGATGGAATGAGATTGGAAGTAGTGTCGCAGTTTTCGTGACGTGATTAGCAAACAGTATGCTAGCTTTTCAAGTTTATGGTATCTGGCTTCTGCCCCTGTGAATCTCTTGCTTACAAAGTATACGGGTCGCTATGCGTGGTTGTCCTCCCTCACCAAAGTGGCGCTTAAAGCATGGGACGATACAACAAGGTATAGGTATAGTTCCCTGCCTTCATTTGGAGTTGAGAGTACTGGTGGTCTTTGGAGGTGTTCGATTAAGTTAATGAAGGCTGTCGAGAATTCGTCAGTCCATTCGAACTTTCCTTTGTCTTTCTTAAGAGCTTCGAAGAAAGGGATGCATTTGTCGGTTGCTTTAGAGATGAACCTGCTTAGGGCAGCCACCTTCCCGTTTAGGCTTTGCATCTCTCTTCGAGTGGATGGTATCTTGATATCTTGCAAGGCCCAGACTTGTTCGGGGTTTGCTTCAATCCCCCTGGCATGGACGATGAATCTCAAGAACTTTCCCAACGATACTCCGAAGGAGCACTTTAGAGGATTCAGTTTCATTCCATATTGGCGAAGTACTTGAAACATCTCGTTCAGGTGGTTTATATGATCGTTGGCTTTCCTTGATTTTACCAGCATGTCATCCACATAAACTTCCATAGTTCGCCCTATTAATTTCGCAAACATCTTGTTGACGAGGCGCTGATAAGTAGCTCCGGCGTTTTTAAGTCCAAAAGGCATTACTTTGTAGCAGTATAATCCCCGGTCAGTGATGAAACTAGCGTGGACTTGATCGGGGGCGTGCATAGGGATCTGGTTATATCCTGAGTATGTGTCCATAAAGGATAAGAGTTCGTGTCCGGCTGTGCTGTCCACGAGTTGGTCGATTTGGGGGAGTGGGAAGCAGTCTTTCGGGCAAGCGTCATTTAAGTTGGAGAAATCGATGCATGTTCGCCACTTCCCATTAGCTTTCTTTACCAGTACCGGGTTGGCGATCCATTCTGGGTAGATGGCTTCTCATATGAAGTCATTGGCAAGTAAGTTCTTCACTTCTTCCTCTAGGGTTGCTGATCGTTCTGCCCCCATGCTTCTCTTTTTCTGCTTTACTAGCGCCTTGGTGGGATCGATGTTCAATATGTGGCATGCTACATCTGGGGAGATTCCTGTCATATCAGCGTGTGTCCATGCAAATACATCCATATTGTGGCGAAGAAAATCAATGAGTTGTTCCTTTAATTCTTCTTTTAGTTGAGATCCAATTTTCAATAGTCTACTTGAGTCATGTTTGTCTACAGCTACGAATTCCATAGCCTCTGCAGGCTCGGCGGTGGCCTCCTCCTCTTTGTCCCTGGGGTCTAATTCATTGAAAGGGTCACTGGTATATCGAAGAGGAGGGGCTTTCTCTAGTTGCTATGCTTCCAAGTTTTTCATGCAGAGAGTAGTCTCTGCATTTTTCCCTTTATCTTTTCTGCGGTTATTGCGA
This sequence comes from Allium cepa, assembly GCA_030765085.1. Lineage (NCBI taxonomy): Eukaryota > Viridiplantae > Streptophyta > Magnoliopsida > Asparagales > Amaryllidaceae > Allium > Allium cepa. Next base: position 471,549,617 of record CM060940.1, on the reverse strand, counting down.
AGTTCAGTTACATAGCAGTCTCGAGCAGCGTCTTGATCCCCCTCCATTTCTCCTACTCCGTTATCTGTTGGGAATTTCATTTTCAGGCACCATGGGGCTAGGAAAATTTGGAAGTCAGACAAGGCTGGTCTTCCCAAAATGGCGTTGTAGGTCGAGTGGCTTTCTATTAGCACAAATGTTTGTTTTCGCACAACGGAGCGGGGATGACTTCCAATTTCAACAAAAAGGTCCAGTTGCCCGAGGGGCATCTTCGCATCTCCAGTGAAACCATGTAGTGGTTTGTTGCAGGGAGACACATCCTTCATTGACAGCTTCATTTTGTCGAAAGCATGCTTGAATAGGATATTTACCGAGATTCCAGTGTCTACTAAAATTTGAAAAACTTTGGCTGGACCGAACCAGGCAGAGATGACCATAGGATCCATGTGTGGGTACTGTCTTCCCTCTAAATCATGCCTACTGAATGTGATATCGTCATTCTCTTTCCGTTTTGGGTGGCGTTCTTCCATAACAGAGTTAACGTAGCCTTCATCGTTTCTAAGTGACTTACCGTATCTTTCCATCTCTGCCCAGCTTCTGTCGGCGATGTGTGGTCCTCCTGATATGGTATGGACCACTATCTTCTCTTGACTAGAGCCGCTGGTGTTGCGATTTCCTCCACCTACTTCTGGGAGGGGTAGCCCAGGATTCTCATTGGCAGGAGTCGAAGTCCTGTTCTGGTTTTTTACATAGCGTTCCAGTTTCTTCCTTCTGATGTGTTCTTCAATCAAGTCCCCGAGATGGTGGCATTCATTGGTGCCATGTCCATGGGATTCGTGGAAGCGGCAGAACTTTCCAGTCTTGAGTGCGTTATCTGACTCCCTCTTGTGCGGGGGGCGCTTGTATCTAACTTCGTCTTGAGTAGCTAGGAAGATGTTTTCGATTGTTTCATTCAAAGGAGTGTAAGAGTCAAATCTTGGTCCAGGTCGATATAGGCGCTTTTCCCCCTTCTTGCCCCCAGTATTGTCTCTGGAGTCATTTCTTCGAACATCCTTTATTGCAGCGGGAACCCTGTCTGTAGCTGTTTTAGCCTGTTGCCCTGACTGCCTCTCAATGGCAGCGTCTTCAAGTCTCATATACTTTCCAGCTTCATGGAAGAAATCAGGTAAAGTAGATGGCTTTTCCTTGGTTAGTCTTCTAGCAAATTTAGTATCCGGATGTACGCCACTGCAGAGAGCCATTAGGATAAGTTTCTCGTCGGCATCTTGGACTGCGGCTGCGGCGGCGTTGAATCAGGTTAGATATTGTTGCACTGTCTCTCCGGGTTTCTGTTTGATATTAGATAAGGAATAAGCGTCCTTAGGTTGTTCCACATGAATGCGGAACTGGCTGATAAACTTTTCTTTCAACATTTCCCATGAGCTGATGGACCCTTGGGGTAGGTGGCAGAACGAGGAGGTAGCTAGATCTGCCAAGAAAAGTGAGAAGCATTTACACAATACTCCCTCCGTTACTCCACTCATGAGCATATGCTGGGTGTACCTCTGTAAGTGTACTATAGGGTCAGAGGTTCCCTTGTAAGGTTCCATTGTTGGCATTTTCCATTCCCGGGGGGTGATGGCGTTTCGATATTGCGGATGAAGGGGCTGGTTACCCTAGCACCTATCCCCCGATCCCTTTGCTCCCGTTGGACGCACTCTCTAAACAATCACGCCATCCTTTCATCGGAAGTTGGAGCGGATAGAAATGAGTTTGGTTCTTCCCTGTGGGACTGATTCCGTCCAGACGGCTTGTAGGGATGGTATCGTCTGTCACTCCTAACATTCTTCAATGGCTGCCTCTGGTCTTCTGGGGGCATGCTGGGGTCAGCCACAGTTGGCCCTTGCCTTGATCTTCCCCTGCTGGGTTCTGTTCTCAGCGCTTCCTCGGGTCCAACTTCGGGCCGGACTCCAGCTCGGCCCCGTCTACTGGTGTTTTCATGGTTAGGTAGCATGACAGGCTCAGCCACATCCGTCCCCTGCCTGGCACCTCCTCCATTGGGTTCGGTTCCAGGTGTTTCCTCGGGTCGGAATTCGGGCTGAGTCCGGGCTTGGCTCCTACCATGGCTGTTTCTGTTGTTGGCCTCTTCGAAGAAGAAAGACCCTTGTTGTCTCTTAGATCCTCCAGACTGGGACTCACCCCATGATTCAGTGTTACGGTTGGATTCTTCAGCATCCCTTAAGCGTGGCATGAGTTGGTCCACTAAGGCTTCTTATTGAGATGCAAAGCGGTTAGTTACTTCAGCCACAATCCTGTCCAGATCCGCCCTTGTAATTGGTTGTTCCGTAGCGGGGGCTGTCGGATTTGCCTGATTTAAATTTGCCGTTAGAGCCTGACGATTGTCTTGGTCCCTGATCACTGGATCTGGGATACTGCCAGTTGCAACGTTCTTTCCTTTGTTAGTATCTTTCTTCCATCCGGGAGCCATATTTTCCAAGCAATGAACGGTGCTGATAGGAAAAGGGTTGAGTGGGAGAAGCTGAAGCTTCGAGCTCCTTCTGCTCTCAGTGAAAGCACCAAAAATGTTTGCACAAAAAATGGGCAAACACCTCCAAGTCGTATGAATTAGTTGATTTTATGTTGTTTCTAACGATTAGGGTGATTTACGCAAATATATAAAATAGATGGACTAAACTGTAAAAGACACACAGATTTATAGTGGTTCGGCCAGAACGTGCCTACGTCCACTTTATATGTTATTCTCCTTTTTCTTTCAGATTACAAGTACAAGTACAAAGCTTTGTATACAAGTATATGAAAGTTGTTTGAAAGTTCCTTCCGTGCTTGAGCACTCAAACTTATCTGCCATTGTTGTACCCCTGCCCCTCTATTTATAGAGTGAGGTTGGGGGCAGGGGCCTTGGATGTATACAGCAGTTGGCGGGCCTGGGCTGATGCAATCTGGCCTGGCAGCGTTGGTTCGGTTTACCTTGGTTCGGTGGTAGGAGACGAGTGGAACGGTGGAGGTTTGGACTGGTGATAGTAGCTTTAACTCTTGGTTCGGTGGTAGGAGCATGGAGTTGGATCTGATTCGGTGGTGAGTGAAGGGATGGGTTGGTTCGGCCATGCTTTGACTCGGTAGGTAGGTTGATTCGGTGGTGGCTACTTCGAGTTGGTTCGGCAGGGAGGTGGTCCGGTGGCGAGTGTACGAAGCTTGGTTCGGCGTGGCTTGGTTCGGCAGAGGTTGATTCGGCTAGGTATGGACATGGAGAGGCTTTCATCCGGTAGTTGGTTGGTTCGGTTAAAGGTAGTTGGAGAAGCCTTGGACCGGTAATGAGAACTCGCCCAACATAAACCTTTCTTAAATACTAAAAAATTCCAAATCATTTTCTCTTTTACTTAAGAAAACCTTTCCAAATCATTCATTAAATCTTAATCAAAGATTTCTTTCTTAACCCCAAATCATATTCTGGCAAATCGAAGATTTTCATAACAGAGCACTACTGCCACTTTAGACATGAAAAATTTCACCTCCAGGGACTAATGACAAGTAATCCTACATCATGAGGATCGTTGTCATCAATAATCATTGTCTTTAATATATTTTATTTCGAAAATTAGTTTGAAAAGATTTTTGATAGGAATCACCCAAATGCGATCCCGGTTCCTTCGTGCTAACCATCGATAAAAAGATGTTAAGTTAAATAAAATTTTAAGAATTTGTTTCTTTTCTTTTATTTTGGAAAAACTTAAATATGATCTTTAGAGCATCCGAGCTTTCCTTTCGATCTATTCCACCCCTCGTCTAAAAAGAGAAAACATAGGCCAGGTAAGTTCAGGGCACTGGTTGCTCCATCCCTAACCTTAGTTAAACACCCTGTTTTATCTTCCCAGATCTCACAGGTGGGACAAATGTACTGGTTGTTTTCGCATACTCAGTTTGTTATTAGATTCAATATTCTTCTCTTTTTGTTTAAGTGGTATAAACGTTTCATCTTAATCTTTTATTCAAACTCTTATTGAAACTCCCAAATCATCTTTACATTACTTAATATTCCTTTAAAATCATCTACAAAAGATTTAGGAAAGAATTGTTAAGTTTAAAACTACATTTCAAAAGGTTATAGAATTCGCAGCATAAAAGTGCTACGAAAAGTGCTATATAAGCTTATTTGATTTAAATAACTTATAATATTAGAAATTCATATTTTCCATTCCAAATCTCTTTTAAACCACTTTAATAGATTTATCACATTTATTTCATATTTTTAATCATTTAAAAATATCATTTATAAATAAATCCCTTTTTGGATTCTGAACCGCAAAACCGCGATGTTTTTAGAAAATTGTTTTGGACATATTTCAAAATCTACTTGATGAAATTTTGATTTTATTTCTTTATTGGAAAACTATTATCATTGTGGATCAAAGAATTTTATTTCGAAGAAAACCGACTTATAAATCATTCTCTAGATCAATTTGAAGTCGGGGTCGAAATTTATGAACTTCCGCTGTGCGACGAGCTCGATTTTGACCAATTTTATGAATTGCTTCGGAACTTGTCCGAAACACTTCAATTTTTTTTAAACCATATGTAAACTATTTTAACTCATTAAGATGCTATATAACTTACATACACATATTTGTATGGATTTAATTCTTATTTAATTAACTATGGTTAATTTCCAATCATTTCTCTTATCATTTATCAAACTAGTTATCAACCAAATAAACAATCACATAGTCAACCAACATATCAACCAAGTTATCAAACATTTAGTCATCCAACATATAACAAACTTTTCATGCTATTAATTTGAAATATTTTTAGAAATCAGTAACTTTAAAATACGAGTATTCATCTTTAACCAAATTGTTCGCTTTCTACCAACATTCATATCGTCCAACACTTTACTATTTCCTTTTATCTTCACCAAATCTTTTCCGTAGACTTTCCTTTTGATCCCTGCAACACTTTCTTCTCTTTTTCTCGCACGGAAGCTCCTTGAACTTGCTCCTCCTCTTACATAGGTTCGACCCCCGTCTATTCTTCCTCTCCCTCTATCGTTTCTTCACTTCTTAGATGCTAAACCATGTTATAATGGTATTCTAATGTCTTTGGCAAAGTTTGGTGGTGGTGTTCAGAGTTGATTTGATATGATTTTGAAAAAGTTAGTAAGGATTTGAAAGAGAATAAGAAGGCATTAAAGAGAGCTTCAAGGAAGAAGAAGAAGGTAGAATATGGTGTGAAAAAAAATGAGAAAATGGTTGGTATTTACAAAAAGTTTTGGATTAAAATAATATTTTGAAAAAAGACCAAAATACCATTTACTTACCTTTTAAGTAACCTTATTTTTTAAACACTTAAAACCACATTTCAAATAATTAGTTTATGTCATTTTCACTTAGATATTAAGTAAAGTAAGTAATAATTATGTTTCTTTGATTTGATGTTTTATCTTTTGCTTTGAAATGACATTTTTGTCGTTTTGTGCTTACTTTTTCTTATTTTTTTCTAAAAATTTCTAACCTTGTTTAGTAGAAGTAAACTTGATTAGTGAATTAATTAATGCTTACACTATTTGAATATGTGTTCCTATATAAGAAAATAAAGGTGTGACGACGTTGGGACAACTTTTAATCGACAAAACATTGATTTTCAAAATAATGTTTTACGGTCGCATTTTGACGTTTTAGTTAAACTATTTATTTATGTAAACCAATTTAAAAATTAACTTTTTAATTCTTTAAATAAATTAAAACATGTCTCTTTATATTTTAAAATTATATTTAAATAATACCAAAATCTCTAGTTTTACAATGTATGTAAAACTGACAAAATAATTTGGTTATTTTTGTAAAATGATTGTTAACATACTTTTAAATATTTTAATATATTTTGATTATCTTTGTTAGATGTTTTCGATAAGATTTATCTTTTTAAATAAATATTTAAACCGATTTATTTAAGCAGTTATTTATGTTTAACAAAACATAACTTTTGTAGATTTGTTGCAAAAACCAAACTTATACTTTTTAAAATTATTAACTATAAGAATAAATGATTTCTTTATTATTATTATTTGTTATATATAACTTATTTATTTAAGTTTTAAACCGTTTTAAGTTGAAGACAAACGAAATCTCTCGCTTTTACAGTAGCGAAATTACGGGTTGTTATAACATCTCTCTTGGTTTTAAATATTTTAGCCTTAAAAATATTTTTATCATGTTTTGATTTCAAAATTGTCCTTGTTTTTAAACCATCTCTTGTTTTAAATATTTAGCTTTAAAATATTTTTGTACTTAGATTTCAAATCACTTTATAGATTAAGATTATATATATTAAAAATTACTTTCTAAATTTTTTTACATGTTTAAACTATATTCAAATATATTTACAAAGTTTAGAAATTGTTTTGACAAATTATAGAAACCAATTTTAATAAGAATATCAAAACATCAATTTTTGACTTGAGCATGTCGACATCCCTAAACCCCCCATGTCGACATGATCTCCATTATTTTCAAATTTCGAATTTTAAAAGATTTGCCTATTCGTCGTATCCTTTCACGAATAGTTATGACTGTTGCTCTACTATAAATACTAGTAAGTTCTAAACGAATTTTTTACCTGATTTCATTTATTTTATCTACTCTTCATCTTCCACATTTATTCTAAGGAATCCTAAACTATACTCAGTCGAAATACCAAGTGAATCAAACATGATTATCTCTCGTTTGATTCTCTACCACTCTCTCCATAAAATCTCGGTGGTATTCAAAGTTAAAGAATCTATTGTAAATTAAAATGTTAAGTAAAAGGTACGGTTGAGCCTTGAAATCAATTGGTGTGATTGTAGCCCCGGAAATCAATTGGGTGATCTTGTAGCCTGGTTAAATCAAGAGAGTTTTCTCTAGGCTCAAATACAGGAGGGTGTACCTCATATCCTTGAAACCGAGGGTGTAATATGGGAGATTATTTTGGTAAGAAATCCGTACGATTGTACGAGACTGGATGTAGGGTTACTCCAAACCAGTATAAAGTCCTGGTTTTTCTTTCCTTTACTGCTTTTATTTAGTATTTACATCTGTGTTTGATTCTGCGATTATATTTGTATCTATGAGTTGCATTTGTTGGTGATTAAATTACATAAGTTTCAAAAAGATTTAGAAAATCCATAAAACACTATTGACCCCCTCTAGTGTTATTCCAGCCTTAAGATCCGTAATCCGCATTTCTCACAGTAACTCGATGACAATTTAAATGCAGCTTAGAGTTGGCTCGATGACCATCTGGTTGGTGAGGTTGAAACTCGAAGTCACTTGTAAAATAGAGCGATGTCGAAGTTATAAAGGTTGGCGACTCATAAAGCATATGCAGCGACAAGACTCTTTGTAAAATGCAGCACTTATGGGCATCGACATGCCCACCTTGAAGACCATCTCTCTATATTTGTTAATATAACCTCGATGTGGTTCCAACCCAATTAGCTCCATGTCAAATTTGTTGACATCATGCTTAATTGTTTATTCTTTATCGATAAAGGTGAGGTGTAGTGAGACGTGGATCGACATGAACGATGTCGACGTGGTAGAGTTGTAAATAACTAAAAAACTACCAAATTGACATAAAAAGATATTACTTTTCACAAAACCTCAATAATTTATCAAAATATGATTGGTTCACGATTCTTTTTAGATTTTGCTACCGCACCAAATTACTCAAGTCTAAAACATGTGTTAAACCAACTAATTAATTTTCTTAATTAATTATCCATTTACATGCTTTTCCAACATAATTGATTCATAATAATTATGAAATCACATGGGAAAATTCCTAAAAATTCTCAAAAATTCTAAACTGCTATTTTCTTCACCATATAAAAAATTTTGGGTCAAAAATCATGATTTAATTATTTAATTAAATTAACCCTGAATTGAATCCATTTACTCTTTAGGAAATTCGTAAATATTGATCTTAACTTCAAAAATTATGAAATTAAAAGGCCATCTCCAAATTGATCTTTTACACATAATATTAAATATTCATATCATTGGGAGATCAAAAGTTATGGTTTTAGCCTTAAAACTGAATAATTTGACTTCATAGAATCCTTATAAGTTACCTCTTATTTAAAACATGACAAACTCATCATTGCATGTAATCAGCCCTCTATACATTCTGTTTTAAATCTAAATCAAATAAAATCAATCATAAAACAATGAAAATGAAATGGCCTTAGATTATTATTCACCTTAGTTTGATAATGGATTAAGATTTGAATCTTGCTTTTAAATCTTCCTAGCTTTCTTCTTGAATACCATCTTGATTTTCGCAATTTAGGTGGTAGTTAATGGCCAGCCTTGCTTGAGTTCTTTAATTGTTTTGATTTATGAAAACATGAGTAGAATGGAACAAGGGTTTAGGGGTTATGAAGTCTTATTTATTACTATTTTACCCTTTCCCTATTTAACTATATGCTTAAGTTATGAATCAAGCTTATAGATTTATTTAGTTAAGGCACGACATTAATCATATTCAAATCTCGGTTCCCTTATCACTCTTATCATCACATTATTTTATTTATTTAATTAAATATCCTGAATAATGCTAATTAAAATTAGTGGTGTTACAAGCTCCTTCCTTAAAAAATTTTGTCCTCAAAATTCAGTAAGGACTAAACACTAAGCATCTCAACCATGCTAACAAACTTTAACATTACCTAATAACAATGCTAGCCTATATGACTAGCAAACAATATATATATATATATATATATATATATATATATATATATATATATAATATAGAACATACCCTCTAACAGATCATGATAAGTATCTCTAATTTTGTCTCACAAATACACTCTTTCTCACTGACTCTCCATTGAACTTTCACTAACTTGGCTGTCTTACTCCTTAACCTCTTCTCATATCTCGCTCCAACCCAAACTGATTGCCTAATAAAAGTCAGATCCAGTTCTACTAATAAATCTACTAATGCAGTTGGGGAGATGGTAGTCTTTGGATCATTTACAAACTTATGAAGATGAGAAACATGAAAAATTGTTATGGATTCATGTAAGACTGCTTGGTAACTCTGCTCGACAAGTGAGCTTTCCAATCCTCTCTATAATTAGCATTGGTCCAACATATCTCGGTGCTAACTTTTACGTCTTACCTAATCTCACCACCCTTTCATCGTTTATTCTGTTAGTCCGTGAGATGATGGTTTTGATGACAACAACCTTAGAATAGATTATAAAATATAAATACTAACATTATAAGTTTAGATATATATGTATATGCAGGATTTAACCATGCAAGTAGCAAGAATGTAGACTGTACAGTATAGAGATTCAAGATATCAAGATTGAAGACTCATGAGTATCAAGATTATCAAGAGTTCAAGAATTCAAGTAATTTATTCTTTAATTAGAAAATTTTGTTAAAACTTCTAGAAAAGCACTGACATCTTAAAATCCAATTTATTCGTGAAATGGAATCCACTTCGAGTCTGTCAAAGGGATGAAACCCTAAGTAGGATGGAACCTACGAAAAATCTAGTGGAACATTGTTTTGTATCCGCTAACCTTTTATTCAAAATGATTTTTCAAAATAATATCTTGTTTTCAAAATGATTTCAAAACCTTCCTTTTAAAAGCATCAAAAACATCTATCATGATTTTAAATAATTTTGGCCTCAAAATCATCTTTAATTTCAAAGTCAAATTACTCCTGATTTTAAACTATCTTTTAATATAATATTTAACTTTTAAATATTTATACTTAGATTTAAATATAAAATTATAGTTAAATTCTATATATATTATTCTCTATATTTACTTATGAATTTTAACTACAGTCAAGTATATTTATAAAGTTTCAAATAGTTTTAATATAAGATAAATGTTATTTCAAAGAAAACTAAATCATCAAAAAAGTGCTTTGGGATGTCGACATACTCATGGTGAGCATGTCGACATGGTGTCCAGTGAGTTCAAAATTTCAATTTCAAAAGAAGTGTCTATTCGCCATAACTCTTCACGAATGTATATGACCGTTGTTCTACTATAAATAGGGGTCAGCTTCAACGAATTTTACATCAGATTTTATGGTTTTTCACTCCTCTTCTTCTTCTTCCACTTTTCTTAATAAAAATTCTTATCATTACTCTGCCGAAATCTACATTGAATTGAACTTGATTATTCGTAGTTTGATTCTCTATCACTATCTCAACAAGATCCTCAGTGCTATTCAAAGTTATAGGCGTTTTGTAATCAACTTAGTGAGAAAAGATGTGGTTTTAGGCTTGAAAATCAATCAAGAATGATAAGGTGTGATTGTATCCTTGGGAAATCAATTGGATGAACTTGTAGCCGGTAAAATCAAGTGGGTGAACTTGTACCCCAAAAAATCAAGTATCTCTACCCAGAGGATTGTGATTCTGGAGGGTGTACCTCGTAGCCTTGAAATCGAGGGTGTAATTGTAAAGATTGTTATTGAAAGGAAATCCGTACTCGTGTTGCAGGACTGGATGTATGGTAACTCCGAACCAGTATAAAATCCAGTGTGTTCTTTCCTTTACCGCTTTTTATTTTATTTCTGCATCTGTGTTTGTTTCTGTGATCATATCTGTGTCTGTATATTACACACATCTGTGTTTAAATTAACATAAACTCAAAAAGATTTAGTAATTCTTTATAAGCACTATTCACCCCCCTCTAGTGTTAATCCTAGCCTTAAGATCCATAATCCGCATTTCTTACAGTTGGTATCAGAGCAAGGTTTTCAAAGTTTCATAATTTGATTTTTGAAACTTTTTCAAAATGGCTATATTTGTTAATACTAGTTTATAAATATTCAAATATTCATTGTTTCATGAGTCTGCATATAATCAATATTCAAATTCAAGTTATCTACCAAAATTATTTGATATGCAGGAATCATGCTTTATGGCTGTTGAGGAATCAATCCACAATGGACAAATTGTGCAGATCAGAAAGAACCAATGGATACTTGATAGTGGATGTTCTAGACACATGACTGGCAATCCAGATATACTGAATGATATTATATACAAAGACAGAGGAATGATTAATTTTGGAGACAATTCAAAAGGATATGTGATTGGCATCGGCAAAGTCGGTAATTCTAAAACTCCTATAATTACTAATATTTTTCAGTTAAGAATTTGAAACATAATCTGCTAAGTATAAGTCAACTATGCGATAAAGGATATAAAATTAAATTTGAAAAAGATAAATGTCACATTGAAGATAATATTTCAACCATTATATTTGAGGGAGTCAGGAAAAAGAATATTTATATTCTTAGTATGAAAGTTTCAAATGATAACCTATGTCTGTTGGCAAATACAAGCGACCCTTGGATTCGACATAAGAGATTTGGGCATTTGAATTTCAAACTCTTATCTAGATTGTCAAAACATGATCTAGTAAGAGGGCTTCCTAAAATGAATTTTAAAGTAGATAGTCTATGTGATGCTTGTCAATTAGGAAAACATAGAAAAAGTTCTTTTAAATTGAAAGATATGATTTCAACTTCAAAAACTCTTGAATTACTTCATCTTGATTTATTTGGCCCATCTCGAATTCTGTCAATAAATCATAGTAAATATGTTTTTTAATTGTAGATGATTATTCTAGATTTACATGGACAATATTTTTAAAACATAAAAGTGATACTTTTGAATGTTTTAAGACCATTTCAAAATGAATTCAAAATCAATTTTCTCTAAAAATTATAACTATTCGAATTGATCACGGTAGTGAATTTGAAAATGAAAAGTTTGAGGAATTCTGCAATAAAAAGGGAATAACTCACAATTTTTCATTTTCCAAGAACTCCACAACAAAAAGGAGTAGTAGAACCTAAAAATAGGTCGATTTAAGAGTGTGCGAGAACTATGCTTTCAGATAGTAATTTACTAAAGAATTTTTGGACAGAAGCAGTCACTACCGCCTGTTATATTTTAAATAGAATTTTAATTAGACCTTTAACTGATAAGACATCTTATGAACTTCTTTATTCAAAGAAACCTAAGGTATCTTATTTCAGAATTTTTGGAAGTAAATGCTTTATTTTAAATACAAAAGATAATTTAGATCCTAAATCCGACAAAGGAATCTTTATCGGATACTCTAATAGAAGCATAGCATACAGAGTGTTTAATTTAAGAAAACTAACACCATTGAAGAAACAATGCATGTTTCATTTGATGAAAATTTCAAAAATTTTGAAATACAAATGATGAAGAGGATTTAATCACTCAAAATCAAGAATCAATTGAAACTAATATTGAAATTAATCATTCTAATAAAAGGACTAAACTTTTAAAAGATCATCCTATAGAAAATATACTGGGAGATATGCAATCTGTTGTTAAAACTAGAAATCAACTAAGTCAAATGAGTAATGTAGCTTTTATATCAACTATTGTACCCAAAAATCCAAAAGAAGCGTCAACTGATGATTCATGGATTTTGGCTATGCAAGAAGAATTAAATCAATTTGCTAGAAATGATGTTTGGGAACTTGTTCCTAGTCCTGAAAATAAAACTATAATTGGAACTAAATGGGTTTATAAAAATAAAATGAATGAACAAGGAGAGGTGGTTAGAAATAAAGCTCGATTAGTCGCTCAAGGTTATTGTCAAGAAGGAATAGATTTTGATGAAACCTTTGCTCCCATAGCAAGATTAAAAGCCATTAGGATTCTACTTGCTTTCGCAAATCATTATAATTTCAAATTATTTCAAATGGATGTTAAAAGTGCCTTTTAAATGGATTTGTAAAAGAAGAAGTATATGTTGAACGACCACCACTTTTTGAAAATGATGAATTACCAAATCATTTTTACAAACTTAAGAAAGCTTTATATGGTCTAAAACAAGCTTCTAGAGCCTGGTATGATAGACTAAGATCTAATTTATTATAATCAAATTTGAAATTGGTAAAGTAGATAATACTCTTTTTATTAAAAGAAATAACAATGATATTCAACTAGTAAAAGTTTACGTAGATGATATCATTTTTGGGTCAACTAATTTTGAAATGAATAAAGAATTTTCTGAAATAATGACAAAAGAGTTTGAGATGAGTCATATGGGTGAATTAAATTTCTTTTTAGGATTATCTAAGTGTTGATTATTTATGATAACACTATCATTATAATCACATATCATAGGGTACTAGATTTAGGGGGAGCTATATAGTTTGGAGTTCTAAAGTTTAGAGTTTGTTTTTGTTGATGACAAAGGGGGATAAGTATAAAATAGGGTAGTTAGGCATAGATTAAGGGAGAGTTATTAGTTTTAGGGGGAGTTATTAGGATAGAAGTAATGTTTTATAAATAAAGGTTGTCATCATCAAAAAGGGGGAGATTGTTAGTCCGTGAGATGATGGTTTTGATGACAACAACCTTAGAATAGAATATAAAATATAAATACTAACATTATAAGTTTAGATATATATGTATATGCAAGATTTAACCATGCAGGTACCAAGAATGAAGACTGTACAGTATAGAGATTCAAGATATCAAGATTGAAGACTCATGAGTATCAAGATTATCAAGAGTTCAAGAATTCAAGTAATTTATTCTTTAATTAGAAAATTTTGTTAAAACTCCTAGAAAAGCACCGACATCTTAAAATCCAATTTATTCGTGGAATGGAATCCACTTCGAGCATGTTAAAGGGATGGAACCCTAAGTAGGATGGAACCTACGAAAAATCTAGTGGAACATTGTTTTGTATCCGCTAACCTTTTATTCAAAATGATTTTTCAAAATTATATCTTGTTTTCAAAATGATTTCAAAACCTTCCTTTTGAAAGCATTAAAAACATCTATCCTGATTTTAAATAATTTTAGCCTCAAAATCATCTTTAATTTAAAAGTCAAATTACTCCTGATTTTAAACTATCTTTTAATATAATATATTTAACTTTTAAATATTTATACTTAGATTTAAATATAAAATTATAGTTAAATTCTATATATATTATTCTCTATATTTACTTATGAATTTTAACTATAATCAAGTATATTTATAAAGTTTCAAATAGTTTTAATATAAGATAAAGCTTATTTTCAAAGAAAATCAAATCATCAAAAAAGTGCTTTGGGATGTTGACATACTCGTGGTGACCATGTCGACACGGTGTCAGTTGAGTTCAAAATTTCAATTTAAAAAGAAGTGTCTATTCGCCATAACTCTTCACGAATGGACATGATTGTTGTTCTACTATAAATAGGGGTCAGTTTCAACGAATTTTACATCAGATTTTCTGGTTTTTCACTCCTCTTCTTCTTCCACTTTTCTTAATAAAAATTCTTATCATTACTCTGCCAAAATCTACATTGAATTAAACTCGATCATTCGTAGTTTGATTCTCTACACTATCTCAACAAGATCCTCAGTGCTATTCAGAGTTATAGGCTTTTTGTAATCAACTTAGCGAGAAAAGGTGTGATTATAGCCTTGAAAATCAATCAAGCGTGATAAGGTGTGATTGTAGCGTTAGGAAATCAATTGGGTGAACTTCTAGCCTGTAAAATCAAGTGGGTGAACTTGTGGCCCGGAAAATCAAGTATCTCTACCCAGAGGATTGTGATTGTGGAGGGTGTACCTCGTAGCCTTGAAATCGAAGGTGTAATTGTAAAATTGCTTTTGAAAGGAAATCCGTACTTGTGTTGCGAGACTGGATGTAGGGTAACTCCGAACCAGTATAAAATCCGATGTGTTTTTTCCTTTACTGCTTTTTATTTTATTTCTGCATCTGTGTTTGTTTCTGTGATCATATCTGTGTCTGTATATTGCACACGTCTGTCTTTGAATTAACATAAACTCAAAAAGATTTTGTAATTCTTTATAAACACTATTCACCCCTCCTCTAGTGTTAATCCTCGCCTTAAGATCCTTAATCCGCATTTCTCATAGATTCTTTAATGGAAATCTTGTCTCCAACTGAGAATTCTAGTCATTATGCCTTTTGTCCACGTTAATTTTCTATCTTGACCGAGCTGTCTCATCCTACCTCGGATTAACTCAATCTTCTCTTTCGCTTCTCTCATAAGATTTGGACCTAAGACTAACTTGTCTCTGGTTTTAAACCAACACGCTAGTGACTTGCATGGCCTTCGATACAAAGCTTCAAAAGGCACCACTCCTATACTAGTCTGATAACTATTATTATAGAAAAACTCGATCAAATGTAGGTGGTCTTCCATGATCCACCAAAATCTGGACGCAATCTCTCAATAAATCCTCGAGTACCTTATTAACTCTCTCTGTCCGCCCATCTATCTGAGGGTGATATGCAGTACTCATCTTAAGCTTGATGCCCAACGCTTCCTGTAGGCTCTTCCAAAACTCACTAGTAAATAACACATCTATGTCATTCACTATACTACTAGGAATGTCGTGTAGTCTAACTATGTTCTTCATAAAGAACTTAACCAAAACAAATGCCGTCTTGGTTGACTTAATAGGAATGAAATGGGCGCTCTTGGTGATTCTGTCTAGTATAACTCGTATACTCTTATTTCCTCAATTCGACCTTGGTAACCCATCAATAAAGTCCATGGATATCGAATCTCATTTCCAAACTGGTATATCTTAAGGTTAAAGCAACCCACTTATGCAACATCCCAAAATTTATCAAATTAAATTAATAATATATTTAAAATCTTGGGATTTAATTTGAAAATAAATGGAAAA
The DNA here is from genome assembly GCA_030765085.1 of Allium cepa. Classification (NCBI taxonomy): domain Eukaryota; kingdom Viridiplantae; phylum Streptophyta; class Magnoliopsida; order Asparagales; family Amaryllidaceae; genus Allium; species Allium cepa. Next base: position 471,533,911 of record CM060940.1, on the reverse strand, counting down.
AAATCTTAAACAAATAAAAATAAGTGATAAAAATATATAAATAAAATTCCAATTTATTTTGAGATTAAAATATTGAAATAATGAATGTTTTGAAAGTCATTTGAATTTAAAATCTTATATATATGTATATTACATATATGAGTAAAACTGAATACATATTGAGATTTGATTTAAAATTTTCAAGGTGAGTGTGAATATACAAATGGACATGAAAGTTTATATTTCAAGTTGAAATTTAAGTTTGAATTTAAATTTATAATAAATGTTTTTTTAGAAAAAGTAGCATTTAAAAAGAATTAAGATGTAATGTACATATATAAATATTGGTTAAAAACATGTTCTTTAACAATTGTATATATATACACAAATGAATATGATATAAAATTTATAAAAAAAAATTCTTTTGCCTTGTAAAAAATCAAAAAAAGCCGAACATACATAGCACATAGGAGATAGAGTAGAATAATTAGTAAAATCTAGATCTTATGATTTCTTTTTGCAAATTGCACAAAACATCATTACCTTAATAAAATAATCAAATAAAAAATTTCAAAAAAACTTTTCACCTTACCAATTCAAAATTTTAAACCTCCAAATCTCTGAAGTTCAGTAGCCAAAAAGGATTTTGCAATCTTAACTCCAACACTCAAGCAAGAAAAGAAGAAAAGTTCAGAGAAAAAGAAAATTGCCTATCTTCAATTCAATTCAAAGAAAAATCTGAGAATCATCTTAAAGTTTTAAGCTGTAGTGTGTTACATCTCTCAGGTAAGTTTTTAAAACTTTATAGTTAATAAAATTATGATTTTGAAATCATATTTTAACAACAAATTCAAATCAAAGACTGCATATTTGTAAAGGCACGAAGTTTCTGGGTTACAAAGCGTGCATAGTTTTTTTTTCTGGAAATAATAAAAGGCAAGTGAACCTTTTCTTTTAAAATTTGAATTTGAGGTTATATCTGTAATGGAGCAAGATTTAATGCAATAACGTTCAATCAACTGCAGGAAAAATCAAGTTCAAGGCTAAATTTGGTTTCTGGTTTCAAAACTGCAGATCTATTCTTTCTTAGTATAAAAGGAAATTCAAATTGTAAGTCAATTTGAGATTTGTTGTTATTAATAATTAAGTAAATAAATACAAAAAGGAATTTAATACAATAACATTCAATCTATTGCAGGAAGAATCAAGACTTAAAAGCTTTAATCTACTTCTAGTTTCAATTTGCAGAAAATAAAAAGGCTTCTCTGTTATAAATCCTAACTGTAAGTAAAATAAAAACTATTGTTATTAATGAATTGATTAAATGAACTTAAGAAAGAGATTGCAAAGATCTGTAACTAAAATTTGCAGATCTAAAGCCCCAAATTTGAAAGTAGGAAAGGAAGAATAGTTGCCAAGCCTCATCTCTGTTTTGAAAACTGTCAAGACTTCTGAAAATAAGGTGAGTAAACCCTTGTTTGTTGTTTCAATCTTTTATTGCTGTGTGATTGCTTGGATGATGTAGTATAGTTAATCTTTGGTTTGCATGAATGAAATTTGAATATATGATTGAATATTTTGCCTATGCATGTTGATTGTACAAAAATTCTAGTCCCTGTTTAGCTTCAGGAAAACAAAAACCTGTCAAACCCCTTCTTTCTCTCTGTCTCTATTGAATCTGAATAATAAACTATGGTTGAACATGCATTTTGTTTCAGTAAACAAGATGGAGTTTTATTTAAATTTGCACTATGTTTTTTTAGTAGTAAATCAAAGCAAAGTTATTCTTTCCTGGAAACTGTGAAACTCAATTACATATACCTTTCTGTTTACAAGAGTAAATCATATCAAAAATCCAATTCAAATCTCCCTCTCTCCCTCATTTCTTCTGAAAGGGTTTGTAACACAAGTTGAAGTTTGTTTTAAAAACTGTAATATGTTCTAATAATAAAATTTAAGCAAAGGTTATATAGTTTTTCCTAGAAACTATGCAATGCAGTCACCATTCATATTTTTCAAAAATTCAAACTTCCCAGATTTTGATTTCAGTTATGTGGTGTGAATCCCCTGTAAAAATAATGAATTTTGAAACTAAAATCCAATTTTTTCATTAACTTTTCACTGAGAATTTTGGGTTGATCAGAAAGTCGAACATACGCCAAATTCCAAGGACCAAGGTGATCGTGGCCCTCGAGTTCAACGTCGTTGATAGTTTGAGTATCATAGATCACCAGAAAAATACGAGATAAATTTATTAATCATTGGATCTTTGATTCGTGATCAAAGTAGGGTTTAAGAACCCATTTCGGTTCATGTTAGAAATGATGGTGCTGCGCCATCTAGGGGTGATCGGGGCCAATCGCGGCGTAGCATGTGTATGGAGCTTCGATCCAAATTTGGTGGTCTATAACGGACTGGGGAGGCGGTGCAAGGCAGTTTCTGATGACGTTCCTGATGGTTGTTTCAGTCATGATGCTTCGATCTGTGTTTTCGAATTAAATTCGAGTTCTGGGTGTTTGTATCGTTTTGAGGGATGGACGTCGACTCGTGGATGGCCGCAGCTCCGGCCAACGGCGGCGAAATTGGCTGTGCACGTGCACATGGGGGGTTGTGGTGTCAGTGTGATGGTTTGAGGAAGAAGGGGTAGCTCGAAGAGCAACGCGGGGATTTGGGGTGGAAACTCGAAGACGAGCTCGATTTGTTTTGACGTTGTATCGTGTTGTTTTTAAACCTTAAACAGATTTTCGAAAAAAGTGCAACACGGGTCAATCTGGGGTAAAACTCGAAGCAGGGGATGTTTGGCTCGGGGTAAAACTCGAAGCAGCCTCGGGTAGTCATGCAAACAGCAAAGAAACCCAGTTTTAGTAAAATTTTGGAAACAAGTCAAAGAATTTTCTGAATAAATTAATGACCATTGTAAATGGAATTGGAAGCAAATGATATTGAGTCAATTATTTAAAAATTTGTGAAGTTCAAAAATATTTCAAATTGTATATTTTCCTTTAAACAAAAAGTTGCTTTAAAACCTAACTTAATAAAATGTTTAAAAGTAAATCAATTGTTCAATTGTTAATGTAAAAACCCAATTTATTTATGATGGTGAAATAGTATTAACAATTAATGTCTTGAAATGATTTTAGGATTAAAAATTAATTAATTTAAAGAATTGTTAATGAATAAAAGTAATTAAACTTAATTAGTTAACAACCAAGAATTAATAAATTAAAAATTATAAATTAAAGAGTAATTAATTAATTAATTAATTAAGCCAATTAAATTAATTCATAATTAAGTAAAATTAAACATTAATTTTAAATAATTAATAAAGATAATTATACGGTTAATTCACTTTAATCACAATCACCTTAATCAAAGGTGATTAACTATCATCAAATATCCTGTACCGGATTGATATTTCTGTTATGATACTGTGATTGCTTTGTGAAGAACTGTGATTTGTCATCTGTTCCTATATGTATGTGAAAACCCCTTTTGCCCGTAAACGACATTTAAACTTCGATGCGACAGGGAGTCGGATTTCAGTTTGTTATCCGAAACCCACATCGAACCCTGAATGTGAATCCTTGTAATTAATACACCCACATGTTTTAAAATTGAGCGCTCACTATTTTGGATTAGCCGGGAGAGGACTTTTGTGTCATATAACCCATTCCGAATAGTGATTCGACGAAATGGGTAGCATTTGAAGACGGTGGTGAAGACCAGGTGTCTTCGAAAACGTTAGGATAACCTATCGATTGTCTCTGCACTGAGTTGCTCCGGTATAGAGATTCCCTGAGTGATGGGAAGTCCGACCGGGATTGTGGACGCTCGGATTTGCAAGGGCTTCTTCCTTTATTGGACGAAGTGACCTTTGTTCTGTTCGAACCCGGAACAGACTTGTATGGTCGTGGGTCTGACACTGCATTTTGAGATATAAAGCCGTTTTCTTTCGAATACATATCTGTTGGTGGCAGAGAATTTATTCTCTTAGCTTAACACCCTTCTCTGAGACGTACGAGCTCAGAGGTTATGTAGTTGAAGGTTATCAGCGATATATTTCCAAATTGGTAGTGTGGCATGCTAAGTGCTGCTGTATATTGATAATCGTTTGTTGATCATTTGTGAACAAAGCATGGCTTTCGTGTAAAGCGTAGCTTTGTGGACGAGACCTCATCGGACCTCACACCCCGAAAATGGTCGAAATAGGAAAGATTCGGCAAGCTTATGAGGGTCGCGCCCTTTAGCGTATGTCATTTCCTTCTGGAAAAAGGTAGTATCATGGTATGGAGCCTAAATACTTACTTATGTGGTTGCTTCAATCTCATTTACTGTGTGGTTGTTTCTTTGTGATGGAGGGCCCTCGGATAAAGGTCCCAAAGGACCGGGGAATGGCATACTCGAGTAGTGGTTACCTAGTTACAGAGGTAACCCGGCCTTGTGTTGGCAGAGAGCCGGGTAGGTTCTCGGGACGTCCCGCCAGAGGCGTACCCATGTGGCAGTAGGAAGTTCCTTAGCTTGACCATTTGTTGGAAATCCAATCAAAACAATACGCGCCGTGTACGGTTTTAGTTGTGTAACCTGCCATGGAATGTGGCGGTAACCTGCTATTGAACATGGTAGCTAAAGTAGGCATATGACGAAATGTTGTATGCTGGCTAGGATTTATATTATACTTTCGAAATGGCTTTCTACACTATGCACTAGTAATAATATCAAAGAATTTCCCTGTATCAAGCATATTTGACTATCATAAGAAGAAATCTCCTCCAATTCTGCGATTGCATTGTGTGTGTGGCGGGAGGTCTTTTGGTAGTTTCATTTTCCAAAAGCATACCGGTTTTCTTGTATAAATCTATTCTATTTGAAAGCAACTGTTTTTGTTTACTCATATCAGTCTCATGACTGACCCGGAGTTTATTGTTTCCTTTCTAAACTCTGGGTGCCCACTATTTCCACACGGGCAGCCTAGTAGCAGGTTTTTCATATTTTGGCATTAGCTGTATTTTGGTTTGGAGATTATCGGGTTTTTGGGAGCTTTTACCTTGGAGACATTTTGGAAGTTTTGGATCCCGAGGTGCTTAGTTCTTGGAAGTTCACTATCATTCTCTTTCTTTGAAGACTTTTGGCATATGATCTCTTGTTATTCTATTATGGCATTCTATTTGGAGTTGTGCTTCATGTATCATGATACTCTGATGTTGTAAAAGATATTATTATGATGTTGTATCTATGATGTAATGCATGATATTCATTTTATTTCCACTGTTTTATATTCATCTAATGTTGTTATAAGCTCCATCCGACGGAAGTTCGATGTTTGAATCATTGACAGTCGAGTACAAGTGAGGTATTTGATGTCAATTTTCAAACATTGAATTTCGGGTCGTGAGAACTTATGTAACAACATGTATCTTAATGGGCCTAAATTTCGACAAAAATAGAAAACCTAGTCCATCAAAGCACAAATCATTAGATTTAATACCTGCAAACAAGCATGAGCATTATCAAAGATTAATAAAAATCTAAACTCATAGCGGAAACAGTAATAGGATAAGAATAGTGATTATGATTGCTACCTTGGAATTAATGGTATTCTTTGGATAACAGGTTGCCACATCAGCATCGAGGATGAGAGAAAATAAGACTTCTCCAACAATTAAACACATCCAACTCTATTGACATGCTCCTCTATCTATTCTGCGGGTTGTAATAAGGAGGGGTCAGAACATAGTTCTTATGAATGAAAAATATATAAACTATCTATAACGTAAATTGATACCGATTGGTTTCCATTTAATTGCTATGTCTATTAAGGTTAGCAATTCTAATCTAACCTTGCATTTCATACATGATTAATTACTTACCCCTTCCTAAGGTACAAAATACCGACGAAACCTTATCAACCACCCAATACTTCCAAACCCATTTGCCACTTAATAATTCTAAATACAAAGTGGGCTTCTATAATCACCATATAATACTTTTAAAAGAAAAACAGGAAAACTTTGCTTTTTAACACCTCAATCGATGTAGACCTCATCATTTAAGACCTAACCCCAAGATGGTTTCCTAATATAGTTGTCAAGGGTCGGTGGGTCCTAGCTACAAAGACCTCTAACCACTATTTAAGGCTTCCAACATTTGATGTCCAACTATTGCCGCATTTATCCCCACTAGAATTGTAGCCATGTAAGAGACAGTATCCAAGCCACTTAATACCTTTAAAAAGACTAGGCCAACTTCTAACAATTTAATACCTATATTATAAGCAGGTCCTACATTATTTAATACCTATCCCCAAGCGGTCTCCTCACTTGTACTATTGTTATCATGGCCTTAGCAATATGCCAAGCCACTTAATACCTCATTAATAGAAATAGGCAGATCCCTGACCATTTAACACCTATTTATAGACAGACCTTTGTAATTTAATATCTAACCCTAAGGTGGACTCCTCACCGGTACTATCTACATGACATCGCTTGGAATCTCATTAGGTAACATAATACTTCTTTTTAGGAGAGAGGCGAACCCTTGCATTAGTCACTTAATACCTCAAACCCAAAACAAACCCTTCCCGAGATATCCACTATCACTCTTAATTATAAATATGGAATCTCATTAGGTTACTTCTTTCGGTAGGGAGGCGGGCCCTAAAATAGCCACTTAATACCTTAACATTAAAGAAAACCCTTTTAGAGGTATCCTTATTTATTCAACTTCTTTATTTATCAGTCACATTAACCTATTTACCTTATCAAATTATTGGAACTCCCATATTTATTACCATTTATTTTTCACTTATTGGAGTCACAAACTTTTAATTTCCTTTCTCATTAATTAGTTATCCAAAACAAGAATATTATGTGTTAGCGTCATTATTAGCTAGGCTTTATTTTAATTATTATAAGCGCAATAAATTACATAAAAATTTATGCTTTTATCAAATATATTCTAGTTATATAACTCCACTAAAAGTATTCTCTTCCGTGTTCAATTGTTGGAACCATATCTACAACGACTATCTGCTATAATTTCCATAAATTAGTCCAAAACAAATAAGTTTAAAATAAAAAAGATTACATCGTTCGAAATTACAAGTAATAATCATTTCTTTTAATTATTTAAATAGAAAGTGCAAACTATAATGAATTCATAGTTTACGCATCTCTTTATCTTTTTATTTGCATCTATTACTTTTTAGATTAAATGCTATATTTTTCTAAAAGGGAAAGAAATCAAACTAATTTACAAATATTAAATGGATCTAAATTCCAATGATCAAAACATAGAAATGTTTACATTCCAACAAGACTAGGGTAATAATCCAAATTCATAACATTATTATACAACTTATTTCAGATCTGGAATAAATTTCATTCAAATCAATATTCTAAATTCATACTTTTGGGACTAATTTCCAAATTAGGTTGTAAACAATTCCAAATCAATTCATAAACAAGAATATGTAAGCGATATTTATTATATCTAGATTATATTTAATTTGTTGCCTACAACTCATATATAATTATCATGTTAGGCCCAATAGTCAAATAAACACCAATGGAATAATTTTCATATTATACCAATCTATAAAATTTCTTACACACCTTTTAAAGCAATCTAAATTTCTAGACCTGAAGTAGAACCTTTGATTCATCTCAAAAATCCTTTTTAATCGAAGAAATATGTATAAAAGGTATATACATATAATAGAATTATAGATCTGAGAAGAGATTTAGGATTTGGAGTGAAATGGACATAAATATATATAAATATACAAACTACCTCAAATACACGTATAGTCGATTCACTTCTCTTATCCTTTTTATTTGATTTCTATTCTTGTTCAATTTGTATAAATTAGATATAAATATCTTATTTTTATAATTTAGAAAGAAAGCGGAGAATAAGAAATGGCAGAGCTTCGTTGCTTCCTTTAGAAATATATGAAAATAGAATGGAGGGTTATACCTGAATTTATATGCGCACGAATCAACCTCAACTCTCAGATTGAAATATATTAAATCCGAGTCATTAGGCCTAGACTAATGCTAGCCACCACACACAAGCGGTCAACCGCCCCTTCCCTAAAGGTTGATAACCCCTGACCGATCACTCCAAAATACGGGTCGACTCATGGGCCTTAGAAAATTGATATATAAACATTAATTTTCTTATTCAAGTTATTTCCGTCCCAAATTCTTTTTTGTTCGTAAATTCTTCGTTTAGACTTCGATCACAAAACTCTATATGAAAGTTGCTCAGAATTTCACCACTAACGCAATGGTGCAAGTTTTATGGTCAAATTACATCATTTGCATAAATTCTATTTTTGAAGCCTAATTAATTAGCTAATAATTAACTAATGTCAAATTATGAGGTGTAATATCCTCCCCATGCCTGAAAAAGAATTTCGTCCCTAAATTTCACTAATGACCAAGTTATGATTTTGGCTCCTAATTATACTAAACTACACAATCAATGAATGTACAACCAAATTTGCAACAAAACGTGCACAAGTGCATAGTGTATTACTACATCACCACATAGAAAATATGTATGCGGAATGATTCTAGATCAAATTCTCCTATATGAACGTAATTTTTTTGTAAATATTTTTAAAAACATAATGCAATCAACTTGTATGTATAAATGGAATTCTACGTGGATGAAGATTCTAAAAAATCTTTTCAACCAAAACCCTCATACTGCTATGAATTGAAGTATGAAACAACCAATTTTTGCATCCACTTCCTACCATCCAATAATCTAATGCATCGAAAAATCGCTTCCTAGACTTTACTCCTCTGCCCAAAATGGGAATTTATGGAGAATTTATCATGCTTACCACCTATAAATTTCCCACTCCCATAGAATAGTGGAATTTTCCTTGCTGCTTCGGATTTAGTCCAAATATTCTACATACAAAATGCATAAGGTGGCTTAGTTCAAGCTCTAAAATGGAATTAAGTCCAAAAATAGACTAACTCGCGTTGTCGACTAGGTATGAAAATAAAAATTCTATGATTACAACCGCTTTTCCCTTGCCATCGCTTGCATTTATCGCACCGTCGATCATAATGCACCGCTAAATTCGCAAATTATCAATCAGTTTTTCTTCCCTGCGCCTAACATGTGGCCTTTAAAATCAAAGATTTTACAAAAACATTTCCCCCTTTTCAAATTTGTACATCAAATAAGATCCTAAAATATTTAGACGCACATTTTTCCTTGAATAAAATTTTGAACAAACACTCTAAAAATAATTTAGAAACCATAAACAACAAAACATAATTTTTTTTCTCTTTTTTCGAAAGAGAAACTTTTCAAATCAAGGGGAAACTTTTCAAAATATTTTCCTTTTAAATTTTTTGTTAAATCAAACCATAATTTAGTGCAGCCGAAAGTTAGTTATGCGCTAAACACATAAACCAAATTCCAAAATTCTACAACTAACATTTATCCATAAAAACTTAATATTTTATTTAAAAATGTCATCACATCTATTATTCAAAAAATTTAGCTTTTAAGGGACATGAGCAATGACTATGATACAAAACAACTTTATCACGTCCTTCGCTAAAATTTTCCAACTATTCAAAAATTCCAATCTTAAATTGAAATTACTGTTAGTCAAGTGTCTTTATGAAATTCCCATATTTATATTGCTTCTCTACTATGCATATATATGAGTGGTTTGCATATACAGAAACAATAACATAGTAATAAATAGGACTTCATAATATTGTGTGTGCCTTTTACAAGAGACAACTAACAGATATAACCCAAACAACTGAAAAGGAACACATGAAAGAAGGGAAAAGACAACAACAATATAAATCCGAAAATAATGCCTACAGATTAAGATGCTTTGCTTCGCGGTTGGAGCTCAATCTTTTGTTGTGACCCTTTAATTGTCATATCATGACGGCTATACATCCAATCTCGTAACACTGGTGCTATTGGTATTGCTGATGGCTTCTGGATTGCCATCTACCTAAGGAAGGCTCTAATAATTGCAGAAGGAAGCTTTCTACTAAACTGCCTCTCCATAGAGTTTCACCTATAATGACCCATTTTTTCATACCCTTTGAATCGATAATAAATCACACATGTCCAACTCAAATTGCACCAATGAGCGGATTATTAAGGATAGAAAGAAAATAAGGACAGAACATAATCTCACAAGAATGGAATAACATATATTATTTCAATAATAATCTTTATAGCGGAAAATTTTAAAATACAATATCCGAGTCTAACCTAGATTCAGCCTGGACGGTTATAACACCTACCCTTACAAGTGCTGATAAACAAAAACAAAAACTAACTAAGCACATTGGATAATAGAATATGTCCATACGATGATGAAGATCTCAAACTCTTCTTTGGAAACTCCAACCGTCTTCAACTCAACCTGAAACTATTTGGGTCTGACCCGAGTATTAAAAATGCCTGAATCAGGCTTGATAAACCATCGTGAGATACTCGAAATTTAAAATGACTATATTATCAAATCCTTTGAAAAGAAGGTTATCTCATAAGACCACCCCCGAACATAAACACGAAACGGGTTTTTTACCTTATGATAACCAAAAAACTTTATACCAAAATACACATGATATTATTTTTAATGACATTCTTTTGAAAACACGTTTCAAATAAACTTATTCAAATAAGTTATCAATGCACGGACTAAGTCTAAGGTAATATATCCGGACTAGATCAACGGAATATATGATACTAGAAAGGGGTAGCTGAAATATTTGCAAGTCATTACAGCTATTTTGGGACTACAATCAAAATTGTAAATCCCGTATTAGGATTGGATTTCCAACATGATAAGAACCAGTAGCCTTTTCTCCGATCCACGCATAATAAACATAGTTCCCGCGGTGCCTTAATCGCTTTTCTCAAACTAGTCACTTGGAACTATACTTGCTACATTACTACTGATAACCGATAGTTCCCTACTGTTTTCAAGATAACCACTTTATACAAATGGGGGCAATAAATGCCTTGAAGGACGTATCCACCAAAGGGCCTAACATATTGACACCACCATACATACTCACTTATTTCGAATTTGTGTCTGTCAGACCACATAATATCCAATACCATCTTCCAAGATATGAGGCTACGCTCAGTTTCTTCAAAGCCACACTTTTCATAGAAAACTACGCTTTGGATCAAAACAAGTTCCACTTTGAATGCCACACTGCCATTCCTTTGATCACTATTTGACTCCCACAAGCATACAACCTCTGAGTTCGTATGTCTCAGAGAAGGGTGTTAAGCTAAGAGAAGTTGTCTTCTCCACCACCAAGCAAATGTATATTTATAAAAGTCAAACATTATGTCTCAAAAATGCAATGTCAGACATTCGTCCAAACAAGTTCGTTCTGGGACTGAAAGAAACCGAAGGCACTTTCCTCGGCCATTACTAGGCGAAAATCCCTTGCAATTTGAAACAATTTCCATAACAAGGAGACCACTGCTATAAATAACTCTATAATGGGAGCGACCCAGAGCATGTCAACAAGCAGTCCTCATGCTATGAAGATCCACGGTCTTCAATAATCATCATCTTCAACATGTCTTCACTTTTGAACATATACATTGGTTCAAAGTGGTTTTCGAATAGGAATCACCCAAATCCGACTATGGTTCCTTCAGAGCCAATCATCACTTTAGAAGATGTTAAGTTCATATGTAGATATCAATCATCAATCAATTACTTCATATTTTATTTAAATCAAATATCTTTCTTAGATATATTCTTTTCAATTTATTCCATTTTCTTTTCAAGTTTATATGGGATCATTAAGTCTCATTTATCAAACCATTTGGTTTATTAAAACCTTTATTGAATCTCGGGAAAATTCTAAATCATTTTCCCTTTTACTTAGGAAAACCATTACAAATCATTCTTTTAATATTAATCAAAGATTCATAAATTCAATTTATAACTTTTAACTTAGGGAAAATATTTCCAAATCATTCATTAAATCTTAATCAAAGATTTCTTTCTTAACTTCAATTCATATTCTTGCAAATTGGAGATTTTCATAACAGAGTGCTGCTGCCACTTTAAATCTGGTAAATTTCACCTCTAGGGACTAATGGCAAGTAATCCTACATCATGAAGATCTTTGTCTTTAATGATCGTTGTCCTCAATATGTTTCATTTCAAAAAATAGTTTTAAGGGATTTTCGGATAGGAATCACCCTAATCCGATCTCGGTTATTCGGCTAGGAATCACCCAAATCCGATCACAGTTCCTTCGTACCGATCATCGAATAAAAGGTGTTAAGTGGTTAATTAACATTCAAAGAATTTGTTTCTTTTCTTTTATCTTCGAAAAACTTAAATATAATTTTTAGAGCATCCGGGCTTTCCTTTCGATCTGTTCCACCCCTCGCCTAAAAAGAGAAAATATAGACCAGGTAAGTTCAGGGCACTGGTTGCTCCATCCCTAAACTTAGTTAAACATCTTGTTTTATCTTCCTATATCTCACAAGGCGGGACAAACGTACCAGTCGTTTCCACATACCCAGTTATTAGCTTTATTTTGGAATTGATTAAAGATTCCAACTTATCTTTTAAACTCTTAATTTTCTTTTTAAAAACATTCATAATTGATTCTAGGAAAAATCGTTACGTTTTAACTCATATTCAAAAGGTTATAGAATTTGCAGCATAAAAGTGCCGCGAAAAGTGCTACATAAGCTTATTTGATTTAACAACTTTTTAATATTTGAAATTTAATATTTTCCATTCCAGATCTATTTTAAACTATTTTAATATATTTATCAAATTTATTTCATATTTTTAATCATTTAAAAATATCATTTATAAAGAAATCCCTTTTTGGATTCCGAACTGCAAAACCGAGATTTTTTTAGAAAATTGTTTTGGACATATTTCAAACTCTACTTGGTGAAATCTTGATTTTCTTTCTTCATTGAAAAACTACTATCATTATGGACCAAAGAATTTTTATTTCAAATAAATTCAACTTATAAATCATTCTCTCCGTTAATTTGAAGTTACAGATCGAAGTTTACGAACTACCGCAACGCGACGAGCTCTATTTTGACCAATTTTGTGAATTGCTTCGGAAATTGTATGAAATACTTCAAATTTGTTTTAAACTATATTTAAACTATTTTAACATATTAAAAACAATATTTCATCATTTCAAACTCATTTTTCGTTTCATTTCATATTATAATGTCATATTATTATAACATCATTTTCAATCTTTTTAGATATTTTGAGATCATTAAAAGGCTAAATAATTTTCATACATACATTTGAATGTATTTAATTTCCATTGAATTAACTATACTTACTAACCATTTCTCTTATTATTTATCAAACCAAGATATCAATCATATCGCAAACATATAATCAACCATAATATCAACCAAGTTATCATCCAATATCAACCAATATTCAATATTTTATTTTTCAATTTAACATGTGTATTATCAACTTAAGTTTTATTAAAATAAAACTAAGACCTGAGTACTCACCTTTAACCAAAATTTAACTTCCTACCAATATTCATTTAATCCAGCAATTTACTATTGTATTCAACTTCAACCAACTTCGAAAATTTCGGCAGAGCTTCCTCAGCATCTTGAATTTGCTCCTAGCTCCTTGGAATGAAATCGGCGACACTTCCTCTTTTTCTAGCTTCAGAGATTTCCAACTTGCTTCCTTCTCTTACATAGGTTCAACCTCCATGGTTCCAACCTCTCCTCCATCATTTCTTCACTTCTTAGATGCTAAAATATGTTTTGATGATATTCTAAGGTCTTTGGCAAAGGTTGGTGGAGTTTTGACTTTGTTTGATATGCTTTTGAAAAAGTTAGTAAGTAAATGAAAGAGAAGAAGAAACCATTAAAGTAGTAGAGAAAAACTTGAAAAAGAAAGAAGAAGAAGTGTAAAAAATGAGAAAGTGGATGCTTATTTATAGAAAAGTTTTGGATTAAAATAATATTTTGTCAAAAGACCAAAATACCCTTTACTTACTTTTTGAGCAACCTTACTTTTTAAAAACTTAACATCTTATTTCAAATCATCACTTTATGTAATTTCACTTAAGTACTAAATAAAGATATAACAATTATGTTTGGTTTGATTTGATGTTTACTTTTTGCTTTGAAATGACATGTTTGTCTTTTTTGTGCTTACTTTTTCTTAATTATATTCTTGAGATTTCTAAATATGTTTAGTAAAAGTAAAATTAATTAGTGAATTAATTAATACGTATGCTATTTGAATATATGTTTCTATATAGGAAAATAAAGGTGCGACAACGTTGCGACAACTTTTAATCGACAAAACGTTGATTTTCGACAAAATGTTTTACGGTCGCATTCTGACATTTTAGTTAAACTACTTATTTATGTGAACCAAATTTATAGATAAATTTGTATAATGTTATTTAAACATATAAACACTCATAAATAAATTAAAATAATTTATTTACCCATTGAAACCAACTTTTCTAAAATCAGCATTTTGTCACTTTTGTCGATATAAGCAAATGTCACTATTTTTATGTATATTTCTATTTCCAAATCCTATCTAATATTATTTGAATCATATAACCTTGTTTATTTTAAATTTAAAATCACTTTAAATAGTATATTTTAAAGTGGTTAAATTCTGGATCGTTACATTCTTCCCTACTTAAAAGAATTTCGTCCTCGAAATTACTCAAAACCAAAGTTTGCCCAAAACATTTATCTTCAAACTTAATTCCATATAATATACATAGATCATCTATATGAAATATTTTATTCGATCTCCTATTCGAATACGCAACTTTATTTCCAAACTTGTACCAACCACCGATTCTCTAGTGCGGACTTTAATCAGCCTTTTTGCTTAGAAACCTTTGCTTTCCTTGCATAGCTCTCAACTATGATAGAAAACTCAAGTATCTAACCATAAAACCTAATCCATATTCGCCATCAAGAATCGAGTGATAAATCCTTTTTTAAACCAATGTAAACACCTCAAAGTTCCAAACTCGAATCCTAGATCTAAATTTGTGTGATGAAATGACCTACATATAACATATGTATTTATTAACTTTCAAAAACTTTTCATAAACGTTTATGTTAAGCTCAAACACTTTATAGAAGCGCTTCTTTATATAATCCCTTTAATTACTTATTTCCATATATTTTTATTAAAGGAAAATATTCCCAAAAAACCATTTTTCACTCAAAAGATGACTTATCTTTATTATTTTTTTTTCCATAATCCTCTAACTTAGTATATTTCCTTTAACACTAATATTATTTATGACTTATTTCGTAAAACTATTACTTAAGTTCATTACATCTTATAACTTATGTAAATCAATCACATTTTAAAGACTTAAGTCCAAATACTTATTTAATGCTGGAATTCATTAATAAAACATTTTCCAGGTTATAATTACCTTTTTGAGGAGTCATTATTTTACTTAATCGTTCACGACTTAAATCTGTATTTGTATGATATACCTTTACACCTAAGAGTATATACAAATCCCAAATTTCAAATTGATTTAACTTAAATCCGTCTTTCTAATAAATTTAGACTTTTTTGTAATACACTATTATCTTAAATTCATATGTTATAAAACTTATTTCTTATTTAATACTATTATTAATTTTCTAGCTTTGGAAAAACAAATTTTAAAGCCGTCCGTATTTAAATCCTCAAACTCTTAACTCTCAAAACTTTTTTCTTTTCTTTATAAATCAGATTTATAAATTATTCTTACCTTATTTCATTTACTCAAAGTATTTCACAATCTTTTTTCAAAAGTTTTCATAAATTTCTTACTCTGAGTTATGTATGATTCGAAAATTTTCGACTGTCCAAAATCATCGAAAATTTTGCTTTATTTTTGCAATTAGCGATCCTAATTTATCTTTAGTTTAAACACTTTTATAAAGGTTACTAATCAATGGTTCTCATTATTTCTTTAACTTAAGAAAATTATATAGATCGAGTAACTCCAAAACAATCTAAGGAATTGGGTATTACCAATAGTATCATATATCCTCTTAACAAGAAGAGTAATACTTAAGAGAAGTGCTTAACATCCGAACATATCACTTACCCATTTTTAGTTTATTTTCAAGCCAATAGAATTAGTTACCATACCTCTTTTTATTTGAAATAATATCATTTTCAAAATCCTTTAGAGATTACTTTATAATACCTATTTTATAAATTCATTTTATAAATTTATCTTATAATAATGAAGTTCATTTAAATTTCCACAATTCTTTTACTCGAATTTAAATTCCCATTCCTTTTATATTTATTTTTTCCAATTATTTAAATACATTTTACATTATATGTTCGTTCCTTAAATAAATTTTATTATCAAACGCCTTATATAGTCAAATCGTGAAACTTAATTCATAAGGTATTTGTACTTAAACTTTTACATCAAACAATTGATCAATTTATGATAGTAACTTAACATTATCATTTCTTAATTTATTATTTTGGAATAAGTATTAAAGATCATAATTAACTTATTTAATTTCTTACTTATCGATTATCTTTATGAAACATCTTATAGTCAAACTGTGAAATTCTAATAACAAGATGTTCATATTTAAATTTCACTAATCCTGATTTCTAATTATACAGCTTTGCAAATTAAATACTTTATATTCCAAATATAATCCTAGGTAAAGTTATTTCATTTACCAATTTTTAAAAATTAGAGGGTCGATTCTCCTTGTTTAAATGTTTAGGAACCCTAATCGATAACAGCGACCAGGTGTATCGATCAGAATTCATAAATCACTCAACAGATAAATCAACACAAAATAATTTTTTAGTCACTAACAAATGCGCACTCGTATATAATACACTCTGTAATGACCCGTAAGTTTTCATTTATTTATAATTGTTAATTTAATGAGATTTTTGAAATTTAATATTGAAGAAAATAAAAATTTGTTAATTATTAATAAAATGTTGTGATATGTAAAATAGTATAACTTGGTTATAAGTTGAATGTAAGCAACAAATGTAAATGTTGATTTATTAGTATAAATCTATGTAATAAAATGGGAATTGAATAGGATTAGTGTGATATGAGTTGGTATAATCATTGTTGACCAATAATGAACATTTTTTTAATGACAATTAAAATAATAACGGAAAGTGTGAATGTATAAATTTCATAGAAACGTAATGTATGTATAAAGTAATAAATTGGTGCTAGAATGAAATTAAAATTAATTGAAATAGTGGGAATAATATAATCTGTTATAAATGAAACATAGGTAATCAAAGGTAAGTATTGAATTAATATATGTTAGTTATTTAGGGTGTTTAATAAAATTGGTAATCAATTTGCAATTAAAGGTAATAATGTTGATGTAAGCTAATAAATGAAAATGTTAATGCAATAGCAATTAGAAAAGAATTGTAAGGTTACAATTTATTGAAATTAGTAAATGGGGAAATAAATTCAAAAGTTATATTAATTAATGAAATAATATGTAATAAATGGCAAATTTGATAGAATCAATGCTAGGTACATAATTATAATAATTGTTAGTTGATAATTAAAATATGAATGTGAGTAAATTTGGCAATAGTGATAATTATTAATTGTTTCCCATTCATTTAATTTATTGAATTAGATCTAAATCAAATGCAACATTTGTTTGTTACTAAAAACTTATAGGTGAGAATAAACGTAAATGGTAACAAGTATTACAAGTTAACCATTTATTTAGTATGTGAAATTAAAAATGGTAATCAATTGCAACAAATCTAAATTGAATATTTTGTTAATGTGATTTAGTTAATAATGGGAATTAATATGAAATGAAGCATACATTAATGAAATGTAATATAAATCAATGTTAATTATACCCATAAAATGTCAATTTATTGAATAGAAAGATTTTAAATCACTAAACGAATTTATTGAGATTTCATTTGATAATTAATAAAATTTAATGTGAAATCAATTGCAATTAATTGACTTAATTTGTGCTGTTAGGGTAGATTTGATTTGTCATTGAAGTTTGTTAATTATATAAGATGTAATCAGTGTTAATTTTATTTGTAATACGATGATTGGTTGATTTAAGGAGTGAAAACCAAGATTTATTAATTTATTCTAAATTTGAAATTCAATAAGTATATTAATTGCAATTAAGTGGAATTTAATATTAAAATATTACGTTAATGGAAATTTAGATGAAATATGGAGATATTTATGTAATAAAGTATGAATCCAATGTTAGTTTCATCTATTTGATACTAATAGATTGAATAATAGAATGAAAAGTAAATTAAATGGAATTATTGAAAATTTAATTTATAATTTCTGAATATAATGAAATTGGAAATTTAATGCTGAAATTGATGATTGAATCAACATTAAAGTGACATCTGAATTTGTTTAAATTACTGTAATTGTTTAAGAAATTTAAAAATGATACGAATTGTCAATTATAGAATTGGAATTGAAATTTTGATTTAATTAATTAATTATTAATTTATATAATTAATGTAAAAATAGCCATTTTGGCCACTGACTCGGGTTTCGGCAAAACAAGTTTCATCGGATCCGTAAGGGTGAATTATTGTAGGATTTTAAATTTCATAGCGATCGGATTTGTCGTTTAATCGTACGGACTCGAAACGCCTTGAAATCAATGAAATTGAAATCAATTTGAAATAAATTGATTTTAGCATAAATTCTTCATACGATGGAAATTGGACTTGAAACCTATTCCATCGCGTTTAAAATATTTAAAAACATCTATTTTGATATGTGGTTTGACCCAATTTCGTTCCGGAGTCAGAACGGGCTTTTCAGGCCATTTATCGTTCAACGCGTATATCAAATAGATCCGGTCTATTCTATTTTCAGCTTACCTATATATACCATGTTATAAACCCTATCCTACCTCTATTTCTCATTTGTGTGTGCGTACAATTCCTCTTCACCTTCTCATTTCAATGGCGGACAATTCCAAATTCAATTGCGATTTAAAAATCAAATTGAAATTTCAAACTCCTCAAAAAAATTCAGAAAATTATATATCGAAGTTCTCGAAATTACAAATCAGCCTCTGGTGTTTGTTTTTGTAATTGTGCTTCGATCATCGGCAAATCATGGTCAAAATTGAATTAGGCATTTTCGATTTAAGCAACAACTGAGGAAACCGTTTCTGGGTTTTGTGGAGGGCGATGTCAGGAGGCTATCGGCGGTGGTCAAGTCATCTATTTCGACCTGAAGTGATGGAATTTGGCAATTAAGGTTCGAATTTCTTTTGGATGGCGGTTGCGATTTTGGGCGTTGGCGGCGCTAGGAGTGGAGGTCGCGGTGAATTCTGGCGAGGTGGTGGCTGGCCGCGGCGGCGATTCGAGGCGGCGTGGGTGATTTAAGGTGACGGCGCAGTTTAGTTCAAAATTGTAGGTTAGGGTTTCGTCGCGTTTTCATGCTGAAGGGATTCGCGTGGGTTTCTGTTCACGGTTCGTTTGTTTTTATTTTATTTATTTTAAATTTCTATTTCATTCGTTCTAATAATCATAACTTATGCATACGAAATCCGTTTTATGGGCGGTTTTTTTGTTAGGATCATATCTGAATTCCAGACATTTTGATGCTGGTTTGGACGAATTTGGAGGTTGTTCAATTTTGGGGTTTAAATTGGATTAAATTCAATTTAAATTCAAAAGGTGAGTGTTTTAGCCCACTCACAACTTCTAAAATTTCTTATGTTTGTTAAATTAATTTTTGATGTGATTAGAAATTTATTTATGACTGTTTGGCATATTTTAATCATCATTCCAGTTAAATTGAATTTATTTAATTTAATTTGTTATTTAATTTATTATAATTGCCTATAAACTATCAATTGAATTTCTATTCAATTTACCATTGAATATAAACTGCCAGTAGATATCTGTTGTTTATTATCTGTTCTATATTGATGTTATTGTTTAAATTGGATGATGACTGTGATAAATGGTTGATGATTGATATTGGGTGAATGGATGCTTTATTTTATATTGTTATAAACTGCAAGTTATTATGCATTTTATTTTTCGAGATTGCGGTTTGAAATGATATATAACGTATTTTTATTTTAAATTACGGATTGAAATGATAAATATCTGTATCACTTGACCATAGGGTAGAAAATTACATACAGACACCATGGTCTATATATATAAATATTTTGAAATGATTTCTATGGTTTTGTAAAGAAATATATGATTTTATGAGATATTGATTTGGGTATTTTATAAATGTTCATTTATATATAGTTAAATTATTGGTTTAAGCGATGAATAAAATTTGTTTAAAGTATAAAATAAGTTTAATAATAAAGTTTGATTTTATTAAAATATAATATGGATAAGTATTTACTTAAATTATATTTTAAATATAGAGTTTATATTGATTTTTATAAATCAAGGTTGATAAGATAGTTTGAAATTGATTTGAGATTTATCTAATTAATATTATTTTTTAATAAGAATCCTTTTGTGACTTATTGAAATTAAGACTTTAAAAGAATATGGTTTTATAACTTGATTCGGGTTTAAGGTGATTTAAGTGAATAAATTGAGGAATATTCAGTTATTGAAATTTGAATTTTTATTTAAAGGATATTGGATTTAGTAAGCAAATATTTCAAAACTAAATAATAGTAAAGTGAAATTGGTATATATATGAATTATAAAATTTAATTTTGAAATATCGAATATTTAAGCTTTGAAATATATTAAATTTAAATTTAGGAATTTGGAATTGATTTGTGAAATTTAAGAAGCTAGTTTGTTTTATAAAATATTTTAATACTTAATCCATGTAAGGGTGGAAGATATGTTTCAAAGTGTTACATTTTGGAAGTGTTATAGTTTTAGGTCTTTGGTTTCGAAATTTTATAACTTTGAAATACTATGATTTTTTTTAAATGATATAATACTGATTTGGTTTTGAAATGGAAATGATATCGTATTTATATGGTTTTGAAATGGATATTATATTCTGGTTTTGAAGTATAAATTATTTTGAAATGACCGCGGTGTTATAATAACGTTTGGTTGTTGAAGAGACCGGGATCGGAAGTTGTCATACTCTCTACCAACTTCGAAAACCACTTTAACAACCGTGTACGCGGTGGAGATTCTAGAATGAAGTAAGAAGGTGGTGGCATTTCCTTTGAGGTAAATACGTGGACCCGACTCCCGTGAGTTGTATAAGGTGGCTAAAACAGGAGCGATTGACGGGCTAAGAAGGTAGCACCTTTTATCAAACACTTCCCTTCGATATTATACTCTGACTTTGGTTTGATTCGGTGGCCACTTTTGATTTTTGATTTGGGGGTGTGGCTCGAGGTGGGCGGTAGTAGCTGCTACGCGTTACCACCGGCCCATATGCATAATTGGTATATCTACCCTGACATTGCCCAGTTGTGTCGTGTCACCTACCCTAGCGCGCCTTGTACGAGTCTAATTTGTGTCGTACCTATGTAGTATCCTCTGGTAGTCTCCCGATCAGGAGGTATTGTGGTACTGTATAGACTATTGGCACTATTACGTATTAAGGGGAATATTGGGTCACTTCTTAACGCTATTTTAAAGTAAGTTTATTTTACTAATAGACATTATTATAATAACGAAATATTACTACATAGTAAATAGTTTAACGGATCCTTAGGAGGTGTCAACCCCGAGCATCTCTCAAGTTACTACACTCATATTTACTTCTGTTGATTTAACTCACATAAGATATTTCAGTTCTGGCTCGAGTGTTTTGTCTTTTCAATTCGCTTGGGTCAGCCTGAGCATTTCAGGATTTGAAGGCCTTAATTCTGGAGGACGAAGACAAAGAATTATTATTAATGTTTGTTACATATTCCACTACACCATTTTATTCCGCTGCATTATTATTGTTCTCTGGTATGTGTAACTCTGATACGTATTGTATAAGTATAATCGAATATTTTGTAAAACAGCTTCATGAACTGTATATTTGATTATTATATTTTATCGTTCCGCTGCAATATTCTATTTGTTCTTTTTCTTTCTCTGCTTTTTCTTATTTACCCCATAACAATACGTCCTTCTATATCGTTTAAGTCTGACATATGTGGTTTATCGTCGATTTAAAGCGTGAGAAAAGGCGGGACGTTACATCTGGTATCAGGGCTTTGGTTTAGCAATAAACCTTAGCTTTATGGGTTTGACTCTTTACTAATAGGGTAGGAATGCCCTATGATGAGTCGCTGAGTGTATATATATGAGAGAGCGTATTTGTTAGTGTTATAAAAGTTTTTATATTGTGTTAATTTGTTCCGTTTTGTATTTATAAATTCTGGTTGGTGCATAGGACGCTATGACATCAATAGGGATTTCTAAACATTTAATAGGGCAGACCGACACAATATTTGTTTTGAATATAGGTGAATGAAATAATTTTGTCTATTATATTTTCTATATATATAAAATAAAATTCTATAAATGATATATATATATTGGTTGTTAGGTAATGAAATTTATAAATAATAGTTGAAATAAGATTGAAAATAAAATAAATGAAAATTGGAAATTTTAGAACTTAGTCCATGATTTTGAAAGTTTTGCTTTCAAAGGATTTTGGAATATAATAATATGGTTTATAAGTATTTTATGATATTGATATTTCAATATAATTTGAAAGAATTGTTTTAATGAAATTTTTGGAAAGAAATATGTACTCCCCTCTCTGTCGCTGGAAAATAATTTCGGTGATGAGTGCACGCATCATCGGCATTCATTTTCAAGTTTCGAAGTGGGAAGGCCACTGTAGTAGTTTACTACGGATTTATTTTGATTACCAAATATAACTTTTTAATTGTTTTAAATATAATGGGATATATAAAATACGTTTATCTATTATTTTAAAATGATTTGAGATTTAACACAGTATTTAGTTCTTAAGTTTCCATTGATTAATGGTCTCAGTTATTGTAGTGAAATGGAATGCAACTAATTAATAATTGGAGCCTTTAATTTAAAATAAGAGATTTAATGCTAGATTATGAATGAAACTAAAAAAGATTTGAAATTTGTAACCTATGAAGCAAAGGATATAATTATTGAACATTAAATTAATTAAAAGAAAAGGGGATAAACTTGTATGATTTTCAATTACATCCTTAAAAGCATATATATATATATATATATATATATTACTTACCCAACAATAAAAGTTATAACGTTTAATAAGAAATTTTAATAGAATATTATACAAGTAAAAATTTGAAATAATGAAAGTATTCAATGGAATTCTTTAATAAATGAGAATTTGGTGTTGTAGTTGTTATGAACTTAGGTATAATTGGAAGACTACTAATTAAAATAGAAAGGTAAGCATTAAATGGAATTTAGTAATAAATGAAAGTAAATAAATGAAATTAAGTAGTATAAATAAATGATAATAAACATAAGTAAACGGTTGAAGCTATCTATAAATAAAATAGGTAGGAAAATGAGTACTATAAATAAGTGAAATTAAGTAATGAATAAATGAATGTAATGCAAATAAAAGAAATTTGCATTATATATGGATAAATGAAAATTATAAGAAGTTAAATGTAAATTAAAAAGATAAATCATTGTATAAATAAAAACGAAATCAAACAACAAATGTTATGCGATGAAATTGTTCAGAACGAACTTGATCTATAGTTTGGAATTGTTGTTTGTTTTGGTTTATGGTTGTCTGGGTAAGGAACCTTTGATATTGTTTGGATGAATAAATAATCTATTTAGTTTCATCTAAGACTGTTGAGTAAATGGTGCACTAAGTAGTTTATTTTCCATTCTGGGCAATTTAGAGTTTGAACCCGAACCACTATTTGTTTTGTTTGATATGAATGAATGATTATTTATGTTGATTCTATGTGATGGTTGTATGCCTTATTCCAAGTGATTGATTTGTATCGATTTGTTTGTTTATGGTTGAAACCACTTTAAATATTTCATTTTATATAATTGTTAAACCTTTTGGATTATATAAGTGAAATATAGATTATGGAAGCAATTGCTACTGCTTTTGGTTTCATAATTAAGCGTAATTGCCCGACCAATAGGTGCGTTTTTGGATTACGGTTTATAGCATTATTATATTGTTTTTATCGTGTTGGGATATAAATTATTTTGAAAAATATATGTTGTATATTGTTAGATATTATATTTTCTCATGAACCACTCCGTGCAAAGGAGACTCTGCCAAAATTTTCCGTAAATTTTGGACTTAGAAAAATATTGAAATGTTTTCCAAACCTTATTAATTTAAGTATAAAAGATTTAATGGTCATAAATTGGTATATTTTATTTAAATTGATTAATTTTGTAAATTTTTTTGTTTATAAATTTAATATTTTAAGTAATATATATTGATTTCTTAATTCTTTATTTCCCTTTGTTTTCCTTTTCGAGGACGAAAAGTTCTGAGTGGGGGAGAGTAACGACCCGTAAATTTTCATTTATTTATAGTTGTTAATTTAATGAGATTTATAAAATTTAATATTGAAGAAAATAAAAATTTGTGAATTATAATAAAATGTTGTAATAATGTAAAATAGTATAACTTGGTTATAAGTTGAATGTAAGTAACAAATGTAAATGTTGATTTATTAATATAAATCTGCGTAATAAATGGGAATTGAATAGGATTAGTGTGATATGAGTTGGTATAATCATTGGTGACCAATAATGATCATTTCTTTAATGATAATTAATATAATAACGGAAAGTGTGAAAGTATAAATTTCATAGAAAAGTAATGTATGTATAAAGTAATAAATTGGTGCTAGAATGGAATTCAAATTAATTCAAATAGTGGGAATAATATAAGCTGTTATAAGTGAAACATAGGTAATAAAAGGTAAGTACTGAACTAATATATGTTATTTATTTTGGGTGTTGAATAAAATTGGTAATCAATTTGCAATTAGAGGCAACAATGTTGATGTAAGCCAATAAATAAAAAGGTCAATGCAATACCAATTAATTGAAAACAATTGTAAGGTTACAATTTATTGAAATTAGTAAATGGGGAAATAAATTCGAAAGTTATATTAATTAATGAAATAATATGTAATAAATGGCAAATTTGATAGAATCAATGCTAGATAAGTAATTATAATAATTTTTAATTGATAATTAAAGTATGAAAGTGAGTAAATTTGTCAATAGTGACAATTATTAATTGTTACCCATTCATTTAATTTATTGAATTAGATCTAAATCAAATGCAACATTTGTTTGTTATTAATAGCTTATAGGAGAGAATAAACGTAAATGGTAACAAGTATTGCATGTTAACCATTTATTTAGTATGTGAAATTAAAAATGGTAATCAATTGTAATAAATCTAAATTAAATATTTTGTTAATGTAATATTGTTAATAATGGGAATTAATATGAAATGAAGCATACATTAATGAAATGTAATATAAATCAATGTTAGTTATACCCATAAAATGTCAATTTATTGAATAGCAAGATTTTAAATCAATAAACAGATTTATTGAGATTTCATTTGATAATTAATAAAATTTAATGTGAAATCAATTGCAATTAATTGACTTAATTTGTGCAGTTAAGGTAGATTTGATTTGTCATTGAAGTTTGTTAATTATATAAGACGTAATCAATGTTAATTTTATTTGTAATACGATGATTAGTTGATTTAAGGAGTGAAAACCAAGATTTATTAATTTATTTGAAATTTGAAATTCAATAAGTGGATTAATTGAAAATAAGTGGAATTTAATATTAAAATATTACGTTAATGGAAATTTAGATGAAATTTGGAGATATTTATGAAATAAAGTATGAATCCAATGTTAGTTTCATCTATTTGATACTAATAGATTGAATAATAGAATGAAAAGTAAATTAAATGGAATTATTGAAAATTTAATTCATAATTTCTGAATATAATGAAACTGGAAATTTAAGCTGAAATTGATGATTGAATCAACATTGAAATGACATCTTAATTTGTTTAAATTACTGTAATTGTTTGAGAAATTTAAAAATGATACGAATTGTCAATTATAGAATTGAAAATTTGATTTAAATAATTAATTATTAATTTATATGCTTAATGTAAAAATAGCCATTTTGGCCACTGACTCGGATTTCGGCAAAGACAGTTTCATCGGATCCGTAACGGAGAATTATTATAGGATTTCAAGTTTCGTAGCGATCGGACTTTTCGTTTGATCGTACAGACTCGAAACGCCTTGAAATCAATGAAATTGAAATCAATTTGAAATAAATTGATTAAAGCATAACTTCTTCATGCGATAGAATTTGGACTTGAAATCTATTCCATCGCGTTTAAAATATTTAAATACGTCTATTTTGACATATGGTTTGACCGTATTTCGTTCCGGAGTCAAAACAGGCTTTTCGGGCCATTTATCGTTCAACGCACATATCAAATAGATCTGGTCTATTCTATTTTCAGCTTACCTATATATACCCTGTTATAAACCCTAGCCTTCCTCTATTTCTCATTTATTTGTGCGTACAATTCCTCTTCACCTCCTCATTTCAATGGCGGACAATTCCAAATCCAATTGCAATTCAAAAATCAAATTGAAATTTCAAACTCCTCAAAAAAATTCAAAAAATTATATATCGTATTTCTCGAAATTATGAATTAGCGTTTGGTGTTCGTTTGTCGTAATTGTGCTTCGATCATTGGCAAATCACGGTCAAAATTGAATTAGGCGTTTTCGATTTAAGCAACAATTGAGGAAACCATTTCTGGGTTTTTGTGGAGGACGATGTCAGGAGGCTATCGACGGTGGTCGCGTCATCTATTTCGACCTGAGGCGACCGAAATTTGGCAATTAGGGTTCGAATTTTTTTTCGATGGCGGCTGCGATTTTGGGCGTCGGCGGCGCTAGGAAGGGAGGCCGTGGTGAATTCTGGCGAGGTGGAGGCTGGCCGCGGCGACGATTCAAGGCGGCATGGGTGATTTAAGGTGACGGCGTTGTTTTGTTCGAAACTGTAGGTTAGAGTTTCGTCATGTTTTCATGCTGAAGGGATTCGCTGCAAAGTTGACGTGGCTTCTGTTCACGGTTCGTTTGTTTCTCTTTTTATTTATTTTAAATTTCTATTTCACTCGTTCTAAGAATCATAACTTGTGCATACGAAATCCATTTTACGCGAGGTTTTTTTTGTTATGTTCGTATCTGAATTCCGGACTTTTTGGCACTGGTTTGGACGAATTTGGAGACTGTTCAATCATGGAGTTTAAATTGGATTTAAATTCAAAAGGTGAGTGTTTTAACCTACTCACAACTTCTAAAATTTCTTATGTTTGTTAAATTAATTTTTGATGTGATTAGAAATTTATTTATGACTGTTTGCATATTTAATCATCATCCCAGTTAAATTGAATTTATTTAATTTTTTTTGTTATTGAATTTATTATTATTGCCTATAAACTGCTAGTTAAATTTCTATTTAATTTATTATTGAATATAAACTGCCAGAAGATATCTGTTGTTTATTATCTGTTCTATATTGATGTTATTGTTTGAATTGGATGATGATTGTGATAAATGGTTGATGATTGATATCGGGTGAATGGATGCTGTATTTTATATTGTTATAAACTGCAAGTTATTATGCATTTTATTTTTCGGGATTGCGGTTTGAAATGATATATAACCATATTTTTATTTTAGATTACGGATTGAAATGATAAATATTCTTATCACTTGACCATAGGGTAGAAAATTATATACAGACACCATGGTCTATATATAAAAATATTTTGAAATGATTTCTATGGTTTTGTAAAGAAATATATGATTTTAAGAGATATTGATTTGGATATTTTATAAATGTTCTATTATATATAGTTAAATTATTGGTTTAAGCGATGAATAAAATTTGTTTAAAGTATAAAATAAGTTTAATAATAAAGTTCGATTTTATTAAAATATAATATGGATAAGTATTTACTTAAATTATATTTTAAATATAGAGTTTATATTGATTTTTATAAATCAAGGTTGAGAAGATAGTTTGAAATTGATTTGAGATTTATCTAATTAAGATTTTTTTTAATAAGAATCCATTTGGAACTTATTGAAATTGAGATTTAAAAGAATATGGTTTTATAACTTGATTTGGGTTTAAGGTGATTTAAGAGAATCAATTGAGAAATATTCAGCTATTGAAATTTGAAGTTTTATTTAAAAGATATTGGATTTAGTAAGCAAATATTTCAAAACTAAATAATAGTTAAGTGAAATTGGTATATTAGTTTTGAAATATCGAATATTTAAGCTTTGAAATATATTAAATTTAAATTTAGGAATTCGGAATTGATTTGTGAAATTAAAGAAGCTAGTTTGTTTTATAAAATATTTTAATACTTAATCCATGTAAGGGTGGAAGTAATGTTTCAAAGTTATTGGTTTCAAAGTATTACGTTTTGGAAGTGTTATAGTTTTAGGTCTTTGGTTTCGAAATTTTATGACTTTGAAGTACTATGATTTTTTTAAATGATATCATATTGATTTGGTTTTGAAATGGAAATGATATCGTATTTATATGGTTTCGAAATGGATATTATATTCTGGTTTTGAAGTATAAATTATTTTGAGATGACCGCGGTGTTATAATAATGTTTGGTTGTTGAAGAGACTGGGATCGGAAGTTGTCATACTTTCTGCCAACTCCGAAAACCACTTTAACAACCGTGTATGCGGTGGAGATTCCAGAATGAAGTAGGATGGCGGCGGCGTTTTCTTTGAGGTAAATACGTGGACTCGACTCCCGCGAGTTGGCATAAAGTGGCTAAAACAGGAGCGATTGACGGGCTAAGAAGGTCGCACCTTTTATCGGACACATGCCTTCAATATTATACTCTGATGTTGGATTGATTCGGTGGCCACTTTTGGTTTTTGATTTGGGGGTGTGGCTCGAGGTGGGAGGTAGTAGCTGCTACGCGTTACCTCCGGCCCAGATGCATAATTGGTATATCTACCCTGGCATTGCCTAGTTGTGCCATGTCACCTACCCTAGCGCGCCTTGTATGAGTTTGATTTGTGTCGTACATATGGAGTATCCTCTGGTAGCCTTCCGATCAGGAGGTGTTACGGTACTGTATAGACTATTGGCACTATTA
The DNA here is from genome assembly GCA_030765085.1 of Allium cepa. Classification (NCBI taxonomy): domain Eukaryota; kingdom Viridiplantae; phylum Streptophyta; class Magnoliopsida; order Asparagales; family Amaryllidaceae; genus Allium; species Allium cepa. The sequence goes on along the minus strand of CM060940.1, from coordinate 471,504,710 downwards.
CGTGTTAAGGGGAATATTGGGTCACTCCTTAACGCTATTTTAAAGTAAGTTTATTTTACTAATAGACATTATTATAATAGCGAAATATTACTACATAGTAAATAGTTTAACGGATCCGTCGGAGATGTGAATCCCGAGCATCTCTCAAGTTACTGCACTCATATTTACTTCTGTTGATTTAACTCACATAAGATATTTTAGTTCTGACTCGAGTGTTTTGTCTTTTCAATTCGCTCGGGTCAGCCTGAGCATTTCAGGATTTGAAGGCCTTAATTATGGAGGACGAAGACGAAGAATTATTATTAGTATTTGTTATATATTCCACTACACCATTTTATTCCGCTGCATTATTATTGTTCTTTGGTATGTGCAACTCTGATATGTACTGTATAAGTATAATCGAATATTTTGTAAAAGAGCTTCATGAACTGTATATTTGATTATTATATTTTATTGTTCCGCTGCAAGATTCTGTTTGTTCTTTTTCTTTCTCTGCTTTTTCTTATTTACCCCATAACAGTCCGCCCTTCTATATGGTTTAAGTCTGACGCGTGTGGTTTATCGTCGATTTAAAGCGTGCGAAAAGATGGGACGTTACACACTCAAACTCACTCTATGGTGTTACAAACCCTGTCTCTAATGAGTCAGTCATTCTACGTTATTACTAACCCTATCTCTGATGAGTCTTTACCCAACCAATGCCAAGGTTCTCGCTTAACCTTCAGCTCTGATACCAAATGTAATGACCCATTTTTCTGTACCATTTGAATTGACAATAAACCATAAATATCCAACTCAAACTGCATGAATAAGCGAATCATTAAGGGTAGATAGAAAATAAAGATAGAACAGAATGTTACACGAATGGAATAACATATATTATTTCAATAATTATCTTTACAATGAAAATTGTTAAGATACAATATCAAAGTCTAACCTAGATTCAGCCTGAACAGTTATAACACTGCCCTTACATGCGTTGACAAATAACAAACAAAAACTAGCTAAGCGTAGGGGATAATAGAATATGTCCATACGATGATGAAGATCTCTAGCTCTCCTCTGGAAACTCCAACCGTCTTCAACTCAACCTAAAACTACTCGGATCTGACCCGAGTATTAAAAATATCCGGATCAGGCTTGATAAACCAACTTGAAATACTTGAAATTTAAAATGACTATATTATCAAAACCTTTGAAAAGAAGGTTATCCCTGTAACGATCCGGAATTTTCAATCCCGAAAACTCCAAATAGTTATGAAAAAGAGGAAAGAGATAGAGAAAAAGAAGAAAACAGAACAGAAACCTCACATTCGCAGCAGATCAAAATATAATATCACATAAATAACAATTTACAGGAAGAACTGTATCAGTACACTTATACTATATACATCAGAGTTACAACCATTACCAATCACTGGACAGTTTAAAATAACATGTCCAAGTTATACAATTAACATATCACAGTGGAAAACTCTTCATACGTTCCTGCCCTCCATCTCGCCTCCTGAGTTCCAGAACGTCCTTACCTGAAAATCTGTAATACTCGGTTTGACCCGAGCATTACATCAAAGTAACACCCGGGTCAGGCTGGAAACTAGCGTGAGTAAACCCATCTAACATGTAATACAAGCATACAACTTATATAAACTCGGGTAACTAACATCAATTTACAAATTCATAATTTGTTTTAAGCATCCCTTATTCCACACATCCATCTTCAAAGTACCAAGATTTAGATTTAAATAGTCCAATTTCTTTACATAACTTCATGCAAGCCTATAGATTTCACATATCAACCTATAAAAATTCGAAGTGGTTTCGGATATTTTCAATGCCCGACCCTGGTCTCTTCGAGTCTCATGTCATCCTAACCCAAGTTATCCAAATGAAATACATAACATTTCATATAAGAGATATCATCTCATTCAAAGCATTCAATGCCATTCAATCATCCATAAGAAAAACTTGGTCGCTGCCAAAGTTAATTTAATTATTCTCCAATTAAACAGTCATCAACATTAATCATTTAGATTACCGATTAAATCCTGTTTTCTTAACATTAATTAATTTACAAATAAATTAATTTACCATTTCATTAACCATTCATCATAATTAAAACATGCTTTAACTATTTGTTTAAATTATTTATCCATAATTACTTCCATTAAGTAATTACCCCATTGGTAAATTTTCTCAATCAATTTAACCCTGTCAAATTAACCTAATTTTTTTATTGTTTAAATAAATCCTCAATTAACTAATTAATCGCCTTAGCTAATTTTTAATTAATTAACCTTTAAAAATTAATTAGTTACAACAATCAACCCTTAATTACTTTTATTAATCTTTTAATTGTTAAACAATTAATTGCTCTTAAATTACTTTATTAACTGATTAACCTTAATCATCTAAAACTTAATCAATTATGGATAAGTCATTTACCTTAATAAACTTCTTAATTATCATTTAAAACCTTATTAATTAAGTAAACTTTAAGAATTAAATTCCTAAGTTAAATGATTAATTCAACTTAATTAATCATCCATTTAAATAAATACTTTATTTTAAAAATGATTAGGAGTATTTTTAAAACCAAATTATGTTTAACCATAAAACAATTTGTTTGAATTTATCCTTACCTGATACAAATCCCAAGATTTCCCAAACCCAAAACTGAGTTACATGTAAGATGAAAACAACACAAAACCACTTCTACTATATGCATTTCTGCTATATAAGTATGCGTATTATTAAGTAACAAATGGGGACTTTAAGAATCAAACTAGAGAAATCAACTTTACTACATGCACTACATTATGAAACCAACTAGCTTATAAAGGAAAATCCATTTCAACATTAAAACAGTGGAGTAATGCTATAAAGACCAGGTGGAAGCAGGAGTAAATGATACCGTACAGATGGAAATATCAGAGGAAAATAGGGAGGGCTCCATAATTTGTTTCTATACCCACAACTTCTCACCAGTTTTGCTGCCGATTGATGTAGCATTTTTGAAAATGGTCTATAATTAAGGCGAAGCATACATAAGCATTAACCCTTGATAACAAAAATATTACGTATTTAAATAAGCTATCGTAGGAACAAACAAAAAGATAAGAGAACTCTTGAACTGGCATTCATCATTAGTAAGGAGTGCAGATCAACCCCATAACGAACATATTAAGCCCATCTTGAAACATGATAAACCCTATAGTTTGTACGGACTATTAGCTAGAAGGATACTGATTAGAAAGCTAAAAACAAAAAACAGCTAGGAACTTACAGCAAAGCATCATCCATGTTATATTCAGTACTCACAATCTTCTTTAATACTTGACTACGTAAAAGAAATTTTGCTGGTGTGATACAAAGGTAATTTATATATGGTTATTGTAATACTAACATGGCTCAGATCTACAGGTGCAGCTAAATAATAGGAACATGGACAAGGTAGCAAACAGTCCGCTTTAACAAGATTAGGCATTAAGGCTAAGTACAAACGAACAAGCACAGTCCAATACGAATGTAAAACAGTACATACAAAATACAACTCAATATATACACACCCATGTTGAATACAAAATATTCGAAGATGGAATGTTGAGATTTCACAAAAGCAATCTGAATGGTGCACAACATGTGTACAAATCAACTAAGAAATTCAAGACAGCAAGGTTCTCTCTCTCTTTTTTTAGTGCAACAATATATATGGTAATTTCAAACCATGCATATCAAATAACCAAAGTACATGTAAGGCAAAGTTTAACGAAAAACTTTGCATTACACAGTGGTTCTAGGAAATAAAAATCAACAAGACCTGAAACCTTATGCTTGCTTCTACTAGTGCAAATTTCAACCTAGCAACCATCCAAATTCATCAACTATAATGCTGTTCAATGAGTGAAGATGCAAAAGAATTTCATTTTATATCCATGAGGGTGTTACTCACCTAAAATATGCTGCAGAAATCCAAACAATACCCAATTCTTCGATCAGTGTTTCAGCACCGCACGCCACGATGTGAGACTCCACCCTTCCACCTTTCAGCCTTGCCACAAACGCACGCATCCATCTGAAACGAACCACTCTCGAATCGAAATCAAGCCGACAGGAGCTTCTAATTCTATTCGCGATTGCCTGAAGAGAAGGAAGAGGGAGGGGTTTCAATTACAATTTTTTAAATGATTTTTAGGAAGAGGATATTTTCGATTCTCGAATCCCACCATTTCTAAACGATTTCAGCTTCAATGTCGAGTGGAAGGGAAAGGAGAGAGAGCCTCGTTTTCTTCTTTCGGTCGCCATTTATATTATTATTATTATTTTTTTTAGTTTTTTTTAGTTTTCGAACTGAAAAATCTTTTTCTCTAGAACACTCACGGAATATCTTCAATCAAGATGAACAATATAAGACACTTGTTAACCTGAATGGTACCTAAGCTACAAGTGTAAATCTATATTTAAATTATTCTTTTGTCTTAATTAATTTCTTAAATTTATATAATATGCTTCTTAATGTTTATAAATACACAAATTTCATAAACTTCAGTTAAATGTTATAAATGTTTGTATCCATTTCATATTAATTCAAGCTTTTTATTAATATGTTATGTTTATATAGATTTTTAATTTGCTATGAAATATCTACAAAGAAGGAATAAATCAAATCTTTTATTAAATTCTATTTAAACTTAGGCTTATCAAATTTTTAACTTACTAATATTTATTTTATTTGTTTTTGAAAAGATAAATTTTGCCAAATTAAATAATTATGCCAGGTTATTATCAGATAAATATCTATCCAGATATAACCATTTATTATCATATTTATTTGTTTTCACTCTATAAATCAGTATTTCTATTAATTAACCCAATTAATTATCAAGTAACAGATATTCCAAAATCCGGGTTATTACATTCGTCCCCCCTTAGAATCATTTCGTCCTCGAAAAGAAACGAAGCCGAAATTTATTAAAATTCTTGTTATCAGAAAAATAAATTTTTGATGTTTTTTAAAACTCTTTAAAATCTATATAATATTATCAAAATAGTTTTATAAAAATACTTTTATAACTCGATGTCTCAACCAGTCTATCCTTGTTCTCACAGAAATTCAGTCATACATTGATCAGGCGTAGGACTGAAAATCTATAAGTACTTGGTAAACCCTTTTTTAACATCCAGTGAAAATACTTGAAAAATAACTTTATTGAAAATATAGAAAACAGTTTTTAAAAATAGAGGAAATATCTTTTGTGGGAATGTTCTAGAAATCATCACCCCCATCTATGGTTGCAGTTACATTCCAGGGTTACGTTGCCATCGCAGCAAAAGTCCATGTAACTGCAGGTTCTCCGCGGCCTCTCGATTACGCCATGGATCCGACGACAGATCGCAGTTACATTCCAGGGTTACGTTGCCATCACAGCAAAATCCATGTAACTATAGGCTCTCTGCTGCCTCTGATTTTTGCTGTCAAAATGAAACTTCTCCACTCCAACATAGGTCGCAGTCTACTGATATAAAATCAAAAGTAGACTGTTGGCTCTCAACGGCATACACGACTTTCGCTATGTTACCATAGGTCGCAGTTTACCGATATAAAATCAGACGCAGGCTGTTGGCTCTCAGCAGCACACATGACTTTCGCTATGGTATACTCTACTCATAATTCCCAGGAACTATTTTTGTCCGGATTCCTCACAGGATCGACTTTAGAAACCCCCCTGGGGCTCAAGGCAGCAGCACCCGGTGGCACTCCTGAGAAGTTCATTTCAAGGGAGCGCCTTTTTCCCAGAGCCATCATCAAAACACTTAATAATATACACATATAGTATCTTCCAAATCATACACCTAGTATGAATTTCATAAAAAGCCCCTTTACACAAACTCGATTATCCTAAAATCGATAATTCTCAAACTAGGCTTTCCAAATTCCAATATTGATTTTACCCAAAAATCAAAAACCTTTCCAAATCCAAAGGTTCCTAAAACCTTTTCAAAAATCCTCGTAAGATCCTTTATATATATAGACATATTTAATTTTTAAAACTTTGGATCATTTCAAACTTGTATAATACTCCTTTTATACTTCAAACATTTTCAAAAACCCTTTTCTTCTAGCAAAAGATTCAACAAGGGAAGATTCATTTTATAAAACAAAGATATTTAACTTTGTTTACTTAAAATCAAATATTTAAATTTTATTACTCTATAAAGTCATTAACCATATTACTTACTTTTAAAAAGTAAATTTCTATCATAGAAATATCCAATTTCCACTTTACTTCATCATATACTTCACAAAATATAACTTCTATTTCAAAAAACATTTCACATTTCTAATCCACAAATTCCCAGTATCAATTTTATTCATATCCGTACGACATACACATATCATCCGTATGCTATACCAATCTGATCGCTCACTCGATCACACAATTTCACTTCCGAACTAGTATCGTCCACCCGACTTCCTAGTGCGGACACAGATCTGGTTTCTTGATCAGAAACCATCATTCTCCTTGCATAGACATAACTATGATAGAGAATATCCAGAACCAATCAACAATCCATATCCATGTTCGCCGTCGAAAATCGAGCGAAAAATCCCAACTCGGATCGACATACTATCTCGAAATTCTGTGCTCGAACCTGGATCAAATCATTATGCGAATAGAATAACATATGTACACCCTACGTATTTATCTTTATTGGTTATTAGCCAAATCAATTCTCTTTCTGTTCACATTCACTTTAATTTTCATTCACTTATCCACAACTGCTTCAATCCCATTTGGATTATCATCTCTATTCTTATCTCGATTGGGTATTTAACCAATAGCAGTTTGAACTCCGACCAGTTTATTTAGAAAATAGCTTGAAAATTTTAAAAATAGATATGTAGTTGGTAATTAATTACTAGTTTGTAAAATAAGTGTAAAATAGTTAGAAAATAATTAAAATAATTATAGAAATTTTAAATAATTGCAAAATAATAGTAAGATAGTAATTAGTTTTGTAAAATAATGGAAATATAGTCATTAGTTTATAAAACAGTTGGAAAATTGTTAAACAGTTTCAAAAATAATTGTAAAACAAGTATAAGATAGTTTGGCTTTTAAAAGAAAGGTTGTATATATAATGAATAGCTTGGAAAAATAGGTTTATATTAAAACAATTTATATTAAAAATAGTCCAGAGTCAAAACTTCTCACTTCCCAATCTCCATTCTCATTAATTCAATTTAAATTTCCACTTCCATTTAAATTGACCCAATTTCAATTTTAAATGACTTCAATTTCCATTGAAATTTATTCAACCCCAATTCAAGTTGAATTAATCTCAGTTTCTTTCCAAATTTAACTTTATTCAACCTTGATACCAAATTCTACTAATTCAAATAAATTTCAATTGAACTAGATCCAATTTCAATTTATTTCAACTCCAGTTTGAATTAATCCCAATTTCAAACTCCATTTCCCAAATCAAGTTGAATTATTCTTGATTTCCTCCCAAATTCAATTCAAATTCCATTTGAATTTTATACTTTTACATCTTCAATCACAATTCAAATCAAATTCAATTTGAACTAATTTTAATTCAAATTCCAAATTCAATCCATCTCGAATTATATAAATTCGAGTTAAATTTTCAAATGTTTTTGTTTTTTTTAAAGTCCACATTCCAGAATTTCATTTTAGATCAATCAAAATTCTATTTTTACTTATTTCCAAGTTCAAATAATAATTCAAATCTCTTTGAAACAACTAAATCTTTGAAATTCAATTTTGAAACCAAACCTTCGAACTTTTATTCAAATTTTAAGTCCACGATGATTCCATTTTATCCTAATATTGGATATATTACCATACTCCAATTCTTCATTCTTTTAAACAAATTCAATTCATAGTTTAAAGATTATTAATAACAATAGGGTAATATTATCCAATTTTTTTAAAACATCCATCTATTTCCAGATCTCAAACCTATTTTGAGATCACTCAAACTCCCAATTCAAATCAACCACTTAACTTCCCAAGTTAAATCCTAATTTCATCCTGAAATTTCTAAATCAGGTTGACCATTCAAACTTATTTAACTTCTTCCAAGTTAAATTCAATTAACCTAACCCAGTCAAATTTACACAATTTGAATTCCCATTTAAATTTTAAACCTCAGATTAATATCCTTCCCACTGAAGTTTAAAACCTACTTCACTTTGGGTTCACATCACATTCCAAAGAAAATTTAAAACTCAACCTTAGAGTTTATTATCTTTACACACCAAGTTATTTTTAAATTTTAAACCACCTTTGGTTTTAAATTCAAACAAATTCCTTTAAAATTCCAAACAATCCTTGTTTGAAATAGGACCTTTTTATTCGAATATATTAAATAACATCCCTTATTTTAAGATAAGATCATATTTAAAATAGTTTGAATAGTATTATTTTCTCTAACATTTTGAAAACAATTTCAAATGTTTAGTTTTAGAATTCAGGACTTCATAATTTGAAACCCACTTTAATTTACATCTTTTCAAATTTACAAGTTACTCTCTTTAAATGGTTACTTCCTTAAAACATTTTATTGTTTATTGAAACAATCATCCCATTATTAAACACAATAACCATTCTATTTTTCAGGTTTAAAACCAATTCTAATTCATCTTATTTTGAAATTTTTCCCCAACTTCAAGATTTAATTTCAGTTTGAATCCATTTCAACTTATCTTTAATTTAATTCAATTTGGTTGTATTATATTACTTCTTAATTTAATTCCAAAAATTTAACATCCAATTCCCTTAATATTTATTAGAAAGAAATATTGCTTTATATATCAAAATATATTCTTATATAAAATCATTTAAAATCTTTATATAAGAAAATAACAAGTACGCTCTCATACACACACACACACACACACACACTCAACTCATTCTAGGGTAAAATTGACCCTATCCTCAATGAGTAACCCCACAAGAGCCAAGGTACTCGCTTAACCTTCAGCTCTGATACCAAATGTAACGACCCAGAATTTTCGATTCTGAAAACTCCAAATAGTTATGAAAATGAGAAATGAGATAGAGAAAAAGAAGAAAACAGAAACATCAATACACAGAAACCTCACATTCGCAACAGATCAAAATATAATATCACATAAATAACAATTTACAAGAAGAACTGTATCAGTACACTTAAACTTTATACATCAGAGTTACAACCATTACCAATCACTGGACAGTTTAAAATAACATGTCCAAGTTATACAATTAACATATCACAGTGGAAAACTCTTCATACGTTCCTGCCCTCCATCTCGCCTCCTGAGTTCCAGAACGTCCTTACTTGAAAATCTGTAATACTCAGTTTGACCCGAGCATTACATCAAAGTAACACCCGGGTCAGGCTGGAAACTAGCGTGAGTAAACCCATCTAACATGTAATACAAGCATACAACTTATATAAACTCGGGTAACTAACATCAATTTACAAATTCACAATTTGTTTTAAGCATCCCTTATTCCACACATCCATCTTCAAAGTACCAAGATTTAGATTTAAATAGTCCAATTCCTTTACATAACTTCATTCAAGCCTATAGATTTCACATATCAACCTATAAAAATTCGAAGTGGTTTCAGATATTTTCAATACCCGACCTCGGTCTCTTCGAGTCTCATGTCATCCTAACCCAAGTTATCCAAATGAAATAAACAACATTTCATATAAGAGATATCATCTCATTCAAAGCATTCAATGCCATTCAATCATCCATAAGCAAAACTTGGTCGCTACCAAAGTTAATTTAATTATTTTCCAATTAAACAGTCATCAACATTAATCATTTAGATTACCGATTAAATCCTGTTTTCTTAACATTAATTAATTTACAAATAAATTAATTTACCATTTCATTAACCATTCATCATAATTAAAACATCCTTTAACTATTTGTCTGAATTATTTATCCATAATTACTCCCATTAAGTAATTACCCCATTGGTAAATTTTCTCAATTAATTTAACCCAATCAAATTAACCTAATTTTTGTTGTTGTTTAAATAAATCCTCAATTAACTAACTAATTGCCTTAGCTAATTTTTAATCAATTAACCTTTAAAAATTAATTAGTTACAACAATCAACCCTTAATTACTTTTATTAATCTTTTAATTGTCAAACAATTAATTGCTCTTAAATTACTTTATTAACTGATTAACCTTAATCACCTAAAACTTAATCAATTATAGATAATCATTTACCGTAATAAACTTCTTAACTATCATTTAAACCTTATTAGTTAAGTAAACTTTAAGAATTAAATTCCTAAGTTTTAATTCAACTTAATTAATCATCCATTTAATTCTTAAAATTAATCAATTATAGATAATCATTTACTGTATTTCATTACCCGTATTCTAGGGTAAAACCTTATTAACTGATTAACCTTAATCACCTAATCCAGGGTGATTAATTAAGATGAATGAATAGGGAATGGATGACTGATAAATTGGTTTGGAATTAATTAATAAAGGAATCCGAGCAATTGAGATTTGAAATTCAATTAGAATCAATTGCATTGAATTGTATGTGATTAAGCTTTGTTTATGGATGATTGATTAGTATTGGATGTTTTGAATAAGTGGATCTTTCTGATATGAAATGTTGTGTATTTCAATCGAATAACTTGGGTTAGGTTAACATTAGTTTCGAAGAGGCTGGGTCGGGTATTAAGAAATACCCGAAACCACTTCGATTTTATAAATTGATTTGTGAAACAATAGGCTGAAAGAAATGGTTTAAGTGAGTTGGATTAAATTTTTCTAAGTTTGGAACTTAGAAAATTGATATGTTGGGAAAAGTGTTGTCTATAGACAAATTGTAAATTTGTTTAATTGATAAAAGTTACCCGGGTTTATATAAGTTGATTTCTTTGGTATTCTATGTTAGTCGGGTTTACTCACGCTGGTTTCCAGCCTGACCCGGGTGTTACTTTGGTGTAATGCTCGGGTCAGACCGAGTATTACAGATTTTCAGGTAGGTACGTTCTGGAGCTCAGGAGGCGAGCTGGATGGCAGGAGCGTATAGAGTATTTCCGCTGCGGTATATTATTATTATATCCGAGACATGATTTGTATATGATTAGTGACTGTATATATGTGGTACGTATATGAAACTCTGATGTAAATTAAAATGTAATCGACAGATATAGTATTCTTTTGTAAACTGTTATTATTTATTATTATATTTTATCCGCTGCGAATGTGAGATGTTTGGTGTTCTGTTCTTCTTCTTCTTCTACCTCTTTCTTCTTTAATAACTATCTGGAATTTTCGGGTTAGAAAATTTCGGGTCGTTACATTTGGTATCAGAGCTGAAAGGTTAAGCGAGAACCTTGGCTCTGGTGGGGATTACTCATTAAATAGAGTTCGTAGAACTCTAGAATGAGTTGAGTGTATATATATATGAGCGCGTACTTGTTATTTTCTTATATAAAAGTTTTAAATGATTTTATATAGAAGTATATTTTGATATATAAAGCAATATTCTCTTCTAACGAAATATTTAGGTGATTGGTTGTTAAATTATTGGAATTAAGTTACGAAGTAATATAAGTTACAACCAAATTAAATTAAATTAATTAAAAGTGAAATTCTAGAATTAGAACTCAGAAATTAGAATTGTTTGAAACTTTAAAATGGACAAAGTTAAATTTGGTTTAAAAAGGTTAAACCAATCTTTGAGAATTTGGCTCGAATTATATAATTCGAGATGGTTTAAATGTGAAGTTGGAATTGAACTTATTCAAATTGAATCCGATTTGAATTAATTGGATTTGGATGGAAGATGTGTAAGTTCAAAAATTTAATGGAAGGTGGGAATTGGTTTAACATCGAAAAGGAATTTGAAATATAGATTGTAAATGTAATTCATTAATTGAAATACTTTATAAATAAATTGAGGTTATAAGTTGAAATAGAATTCCAGAGAATATTTGAAATAGAGTAAGATGAAATTCTAGAGTAATGTTTAAATATGAATTGGATGGATTGGGAATTTGGAATTTTGGGAAAATTTAAAATTCCTTAGGATTTGAAAGTGGTTTCCAAAGGTTTTGGAGGAATAATAATATTATTTCAAAATATATATATATATATATATATTTTGTGTTGAACTTTAAATTTGGGAGATTTGAAATCAAAAATATTTGGAAATGTTTCTAAAGAGATAAAAGCATTGAACTCTTTCGGTCACTGGAAAATAACGTCGGTGATGACTGCAGCATTATCGATGTTCATTTTCGAGTTTCTAAAAGAGAAATTGCTACCAAATTGTTTTAAATTGGGATTGTTTGTGAATTGGGTTTGATTTTGAAATTCAAAGGGGTAATTGAATTTGCCAAAATTTTTGGATATAGGTGCATTCTAAGGTGATATTGAAATCTTGGAAATTTGTTTAAACTCTGGAATCTGGATTCAAAATGTTTATGGAATAATAAAATATATAGGCTAAATAAAATGTATAACTCCAAGTTAAAAGCAAATGTGAATGCAATTGATTTGAAATAGAAGTTGAAAATGTAAATTATAATTAAAGTTGTACAAGTTTAAAATTCAAATGGAAAATTTGTATTGGATTAACTGGAAATTGGTATTGAACTTGAAGAGAGTTCGATTGATATTAGTCCATATTTATCTGAATAATTTGGAATTGTAATTAAAGTGGAATTGGTTTAAGATCAAATGGAATTTGATTTGAAGTTGGAAGGAAATTGAGAATCAATTCAATTTGAATAGGGAATGAATCAAGTCCAATGGAAATTGGAGTAAATTAAATTGGGAATGGGTTAATGTAAATGGAGGGGAGATTTAAATTGAATTATTGGGGAAGTGAACAGTTTTGACTCTAGACCATTTTCAATGTAAATTGTTTTAATATAAGTAGTTTTAAAACTATTTTCTTATCTATTTACTATACAACTTTCTTTTTAAGAACCAAACTATTTTATATTTGTCTTTGCCACTACTTTTAGAACTCTTTACCTATTTTACAACTATTTTATATACTAATTACTAATTTTCAACTAAGTTACGAGTTAATTTTTATTTTACAACTATTTTGCAATTATCTAAAATTTCTGAAACTATTTAACTATTTTCCAACTATTTACTATTAGTTAACCATTTTATAACTATTTTGCAAACTATTGATTATTTTTCAACTACTTACCTATTTTTAAGACTTTCAAGCTATTTTTCTTAATTGGTCAGAGTTCAAATTGTTATTGATTAAAATACCCAACTGGGATGAGAATTGAGGAAATAATCCAAATGGGGATAAAGACAAATGTGAATAAGTGAATATGAATAGAAGGGAAATTGATATTGGAAAAAAGTAATCAAATTTGAATATTTGATTTTGGGTAAACAAAGTTATATCTTTGTATATGTATATTCTTCCCTTGTTGAATCTATTGCTGGAAGAAAAGAATTTTGGAAGTGTTTGAAGTATAAAAATGAGTTTTATACAAGTTTGAAAGGATCCAAAGTTTTAAATTTTTTATATATCTGCATATATATATAAAGGATCTTATGTGGATTTTGGAAAAGGTTTTGTGAACCTTTGGATTTGGAAAAGGCTTTTGATTTTTGGGTAAAATCAATATTGAATTTGGAAAGCCTAGTTTGAGAATTATCGATTTTTGGATATAATCGATTTTGTGTAAAGGATCTTTAATAAAATTCATACTAGGTGTATAATTTGAAAGATACTATATGTGTATAGTATAAAGTGTTTTGATGATAGCTCTGGGGAAAAGGCGCTCCCTTGGAATGGACTTCTCAGGAGTGCCACTGGGTGGCGCTGCCTTGAGCCCCAAGGGGGGGTTCTAAAGTTGATCCTGTGAGGAGTCCGGACAAAACTAGTTCCTGAGGATTATGAGGTGAGTTACCATAGCGTAAGTCGTGTGTGCCGCGGAGAGCCAACAGTTACATGGACTTTTGTTGTGACTGCAACGTAACCCAGGATGTAACTGCGACCTATGGTAACATTGCGAAAGTCGTGTGTGCCGCTGAGAGCCAACAGTCTGCGGTTGAGTTTATCTCGGTAGACTGCGACTTATGTTGGAGTGGAGAAGTTTCATTTCGTCAGCGAAAGTCAGAGGCCGCTAAGAGCCTGCAGTTACATGGACTTTTGCTGCGACGGCAACGTAACCCTGGATGTAACTGTGATCTGTTGTGTGGGATCCATGGCGTAATCGAGAGGCCGCGGAGAGCCTGCAGTTACATGGACTTTTGTTGTGACTGCAACGTAACCCTGGTATGTAACTGTGACCATGGATGGGGGTGATGATTTTCAGAGCATTGTCACCAAAGATATTTCCTCTATTTTCAAAAAAAATTGTTTTCTGTATTTTCAATAAAATTATTTTCCAAATATTTTCACTGGGTGTTGAAAACGGGTTTACCAAGTACTTATAGATTTTCGGTCCTACGCCTGATCAACGTATGACTGAATTTCTGTGAGAACAAGGATGGACTGGTTGAGACATCGAGTTATAAGAAATATTTTTATAAAAATCTATTTTAATTGTATTATCTGAATTTAAAGGCATTTCTAAATTTTAAAATAAAAGGGGGAATCCAAGCTGGAATTATAAAATAAAATTGAAACTCGGGAAATTTTAATGAAGTGATTCTTTGTACTTAAAAATCCAATGTTGAATTAAAAATTGGAAGTAAGCTAATTAACTAAATAATTATGTGATAGAGTATGTTAATAAAATTTAACCCTGTTAAATAAATGGATTTGTAAGTTAATAATGGAGTTAGGAGTTGAACTCGAATTTATAACTTGAATTCGACTCGGATTTGCTAATGAATTAAATAAAAGGAGATATTGTAAAATAAAAATGAAATAGAGTTGGATTGATAAATGCGATGGTTAGAGTTGTAAATCATAACCCAAGTGAATAGAAATAAATTGAGAATAGCCTTGTATTAATAAAATAAATTCAATAACGAATTAAGTAATTGAATTAAAAAATTTAAAATGGGTTAATTGAGTTAAATAATAAATGGATGAAGTTTGGTTGAATAAAAACTAAATCAAAATTGTGATTGGAATAAGATTATCAGACTGAACTTATATTTGGTGGTATATTAATTTAAAGTATAGTGAGATAAGTATGTGGTTGGACATTATTTTGGAAATTGTGAAGGTGAATTTAAAATCAAAATTTAAAATGGATAAGTTAAGTAAATTTAGTGGAAGTTGCTTAAATGAGAATCAAATAGAGGCAAACCTAAGTTTAATGTTGGAATAAATTAAAGTAAATTAATTTAAGCTTAAAATTTTGGAAGTTTGACTTCGAATCAGAGTGGAAGCCCATTAAATAAAGCTTGGATTGAATTAATTTGGGAATGGTTAGTATTACACAAGCGTGGAATGTGTCGAGCTAAATAAAATGATTGTGAATAAATTAAAATGGAATTGAATTAAATAAAACTGAGTTGGAATCAATTTTAATTGGTTATAAAACTTAAATAATTAATTATTCACATGGATATTATCAAATTGCGTAGAAATGATTATCATTTCACGTAAGCGAGTTTTAATCAAATTAAATGCTATGAATTAGTGGAAGCGATATAATTGATTTTTGAATCAATTGAAGTGAATATGAGATTGTTTCGCTTAAAAATGAGTTGAATGCAAGTAATTGTGTGTAAACCATTAAAATTGAATGAAAAAAACATATAAATTTGGTTGGAAACAATAAGATGTGCTTTAAAACATATAAATTGCTTATTGGAAGTGTTTAGTGCTTGTTATTTATGAAATGCTTGTGTTTAGCTATTAAAAGTAAGTGAAATGTTAATAGATTTTCTATGTATGACACTTACGTATTTAAATTGAGTAAGTACAGGTACAGGGAAGCCGTTTGGCTAGATTTGGGGTATGCTAATTGCTAAAATTTATAAGCTGCTTGCTTAAAATGCTAAATAAGGTACGCCTACGCAATAAAAATAGGAAATATGAATTGTTTTTGCTTTTTCCGACCGGGTGGGTCGATGTATACATATTTATATGTCTTGTCAAATTGCAAAAGCTCCTCCGTACAAAGGAGACTCTGCCAAAATTTTCTGAAAATTTTGGGAGTTAAAAAAAAAAATTTTGGAAAATTTTATTAACGACAAAACAATTTCAAATTTGAAACCAAAGTAAATTAGTAAATGAAACTAGTATGAATTAGCTATAAATGGAAAATAAAATTTAATATTCATAATTGAAGACGTATTAAATTCGCATGAAATAAGGAAAACTAATTTGTATAGAGGTTTATGTGAAAACTTCTATAAGGGAAGTATAAATTATTTGTAAGTTACAATTGAATATTGTTGCTAAATAAGATATGCAGGTATTAAAGGAAAAAGGAAATTGGATTTGATTACAAATGATAAACGTGAATTGCCCGACAAAAAGGTATGTATTTACATTTCTGTATGAAATTGGATTGGGTTTTGATGCAGCCACTTGGCTTTTGTTTCTTTTTGGAATTTGGGAGCCCGTAGAGGCCTTTTGTAGTAGTACCGAGCTAGCCGTGCAAAGGAGACGCTGGCAAAAATTTTCGGGAATTTAGAGAGTTAGAAAAATTTTGAGAAATTTTGATAATTCGAAAATTTGGTTTTAAAATCGAAATTTAAATGATTGAGAAGAGGGTATTGTTTGATACTATAGAAGGTTTTGGGAAAGTTGGATAAGGTGATAGTGGACCTCTAATAAAAGATAATTGGTAGGATGTTGTATTGTGAATTTTGGAAAAGATAAACGGGTGTTGGTCAATTCTTCCTAATTAGTAATTTCGGGGACGAAATTCTTTTAAGGGGGGAGGAATGTGATGACCCGGAATTTCTAGCAGTTTAAATTTGAATAGTTACTTGGGTTTAAATATTTAAAAGTTAATTTTAATTTGGATTTAAGATATCAATATATACTTGAAAATTTAATCAATGAATTGTATAGTTTAAATATTGAATTTAATAATTGAAAACAGGGTAAATGGTTGGATATGAAATTTTAAGCCTGTTAAAATAATTTGAAGGCTTATAAAATTTATAAGGATGATATTGAAGATAATAGAATGGTTGAAATTTAAATTGAGTGTGATTTGTTCAATTTTGAAAATATATCGTTTAAAAATAGCCTTCAGAGGCACAGTCTCGGAATTTGACGAAACCAGTTCCATTGGATCCGTAATAGTTAGTTATTATCGGATTTCAATTTTCGTAGCAATCGGAGTTGTCGTTTGACCCTGGCAGCTCGAAACGCTTAGAATTGTTTTAATCGATTTAATTTAAAATTGATCGTTTTCTTCTGTAACTCGCACATACAATTAAATTAGCTTCCGAAACACGTTCCAATTGAGTTTGTAACGCGGGTAAAACCTTGTAATCGCCTCGCGGCATTTCTTAAGAGGAGTTCGAAAATTTATATGGCAATTAACGGGACGTTTAGGGAGTTTTATAATATTATATAAATTAAAGTCAAAACAGGCAGAGATATTTTTATAATCGCGTACTCAAGAAGCCTCTTTCCAGCCTATATCTTATCCCCTTCCTCTTTCTTTCCTCAGATTGCAGAGAATCGAAAACAAAATTAAAAAAAAAGAGAGAGAGAGGCCGAACTTTGATCTTCAGAAGAAAACCCCCAACTCAATCTTTCCCCTCCTCTTTTCCATTCCCTAGCCATAACTCGCGATTTCCAGTTCCATTTAGAAAAAAATTTGGATCGAGTCGAGCTCGATTCTCGAAGCAAGTCGCCGCTTGTTTTGATATGAGGAGGATTTGTTGGCGCGAGGTTTGCCGAAGTCGCGAAAAGGGGAGGAGCGAATTAGTGCGCGTCGCGACTGGGTAGCAGAGAAGGGGCGACTCGACCAAATCTCAAGCGAAGTCGCGTGTGTCGAGGAGGTGGGATGACTTCGGCGATTGGTTGTTGATTTTTTGGGGTCGTCATCGAAGTGGCGCGACTGGGTTAGGGTTTTGAGGAGGCTCGATCGCCATTAAGCGTGTGCCGCTACAGTGATTAGGGTGTGCTCGGTCGTGAATCGCTGGAGGGGATGAAAACTTTAGAAGACTTAGGTGAGTAAATTCATTTTATTGCTGTTCCTTTCAGAGATTGGAAAATTGAATATTCCTTGAATTCATCTGAGTATCTTGGTTCATCAGAGTTTGGAAGTGGAAAGCACTCTGTCTTCAAATTTAAACAATATATGTATAGATAGGGAATTCGGGTTTGCCGTAGTATAACGTTAATTAAAGGAAAATGTTTTAGTAATGTGATTAATATTTAACCAAGAGAGTGTTTTCCTTAAGTATAACTAAGATTTGATAAATTTTAAAATAAGTTAAGATTAATTAAGTAATTGGGATTTGTGATCAGTGATTAAGTAATTAGTAATTAGTGGTTTACAAATGAGTAATTAGGTCTATGAATCAACAATGAAGATAAATGATTAATTGTTAGGGAGTAATGAATTAATAAATTAAGTGGGAAGGAAATAAATTAATAATCACTGATGTAATTAATTGGATGAAGTGGATTGCAAAATTTTAGAAGGCTAATGTGAGTAAACCTCACATTTTCTGGATTTTTATGGTTAAATTTAAATAATTGTTTGAGTGCTTAAATTGATTGGATGTGCATTGATGATGATATGACTTTGTTTTGTTGGATCTCGAGTTAATTGTGGTTTGACTTGAAGTATTGGGGTTTAAATTGTTTAAACTTAAATCATAAATAAGAAGTGTTTCCATTTTCATGTTAATAAGGATTTGATGGTTTGAGATCCATTAAATTAGCAAGGTAATTAAAATAAATAAATAATTAATTAAAAATAATTAGTGATTTGGTTAGTTAATTTAGTAGTGAATGGTTTGAACAAATTAATTAAGCTTGAAGTTAATTTATGAAGAGTAAGTAATTCAGAATAATAATTGAATAGAGTGGCAAGTAATTGCCTAATGAAATTAATGAAATATAATTACTTTGCGGAAGGATCAAAAAGGGTAAATAAGATAATTAACTAAGGAGTAAGTAATTTATTTAATGAAGTAAATAAAAGATAGTTAAATACAGGTCGAGATTGTTTGAGAGTGATGAATATCATGATTTGATTAATGAAATTTAATTGGATTAGGATAATGGAAATATAATTGGAATTCATAATTTATATAATTAAGGGTGTAATTTAAGATGAATTAATCCCAATAAGTGACTTATAAGAAATTACTTAATACAAGTAATTAAGGATTAATGTAATTAATATAGTTAATCAATTTATGAAGTAATTAAGATTACTATTTGATTTTGGGTTAAGAATAATTAATATCGTGAAATTAGTTAAAGATAATTACTTGAATGTAATTGCAACATAATTAGTCCAGGGTGATTAATTAAGATGAATGAATAGGGAATGGATGACTGATAAATTGGTTTGGAATTAATTAATAAAGGAATCCGAGCAATTGAGATTTGAAATTCAATTAGAATCAATTGCATTGAATTGTATGTGATTAAGCTTTGTTTATGGATGATTGATTAGTATTGGATGTTTTGAATAAGTGGATCTTTCTGATATGAAATGTTGTGTATTTCAATCGAATAACTTGGGTTAGGTTAACATTAGTTTCGAAGAGGCTGGGTCGGGTATTAAGAAATACCCGAAACCACTTCGATTTTATAAATTGATTTGTGAAACAATAGGCTGAAAGAAATGGTTTAAGTGAGTTGGATTAAATTTTTCTAAGTTTGGAACTTAGAAAATTGATATGTTGGGAAAAGTGTTGTCTATAGACAAATTGTAAATTTGTTTAATTGATAAAAGTTACCCGGGTTTATATAAGTTGATTTCTTTGGTATTCTATGTTAGTCGGGTTTACTCACGCTGGTTTCCAGCCTGACCCGGGTGTTACTTTGGTGTAATGCTCGGGTCAGACCGAGTATTACAGATTTTCAGGTAGGTACGTTCTGGAGCTCAGGAGGCGAGCTGGATGGCAGGAGCGTATAGAGTATTTCCGCTGCGGTATATTATTATTATATCCGAGACATGATTTGTATATGATTAGTGACTGTATATATGTGGTACGTATATGAAACTCTGATGTAAATTAAAATGTAATCGACAGATATAGTATTCTTTTGTAAACTGTTATTATTTATTATTATATTTTATCCGCTGCGAATGTGAGATGTTTGGTGTTCTGTTCTTCTTCTTCTTCTACCTCTTTCTTCTTTAATAACTATCTGGAATTTTCGGGTTAGAAAATTTCGGGTCGTTACAATGTTAGTATAGAATTCACTATGGGTTGAAATGATACATACCCGAACAGACTTTAGAATAGGAGAAAATCGTTATGGGTTGAAATGATAGACCCAAGCAATTTTCGTCAAATTAAATTCGGGATTGCAGGTTGAATTGATATATACCCGTATTTACATTTAAATTGCGGATTGAAATGATAAATATTTATATCACTTGACCATAGGTTATAAAATTATATACAAACATTGTTGGTCTATTTATAAATATTTTGAAATGATTTCTATGGTTTTGGAAAGAAATATATTGTTTATATATATATATATATTGATTTTAGATATTATATAAATGTTATTTTATATGTATAGTTAAATTCTTGAATTTACGCTATGTATAAATTTGTTTCAAAATTTAAAATAAGTTTAATAATAAAGTTTGATTTTATTAAAATATAAATGGCTAAGATTTATTGAAGTTATATTTCATATAGAGTTTATAATGATTTAAATAAAATTAAGGTTGGGAGATATGTATGAAATTGATTTGAAATTAAATTTATTAAGAATTATACTCAAATAAATTTGATTTGAAATTTAATAAAATTGAGATTTTAAAGGATATGATTTTTTAACTTGATTTTGGTTTAAAATGATTTAATTGAATATATCAAGTTGATTTAAATGGATATATCAAGTTTAAATAAATTGAAAGAATATCCAGTTATTTGAAGTATAAAAGTTCAACTTAAATGATATTGGATTTATTAAGTAAATATTTCAAATCTAAATAATAGTAATTGAATTCGATAAATACGGAATTATTAAAATTTAGTTTGAAATGATGTGAATATTTCAAAGCTAAATAATATTAAGGAAAATTTGATGAATATATGAAATTATCAAATTTAGTTTTAAAATTATAGAATATATGATGCTTTGAAATATATATTTTGAAATGGTTTGTTTGAGGTTCAAATCTATGATTGAAATTGTTATAAATTGAAATGGAATATTGAAAACTGAATTGAATCGAAATTTATGAATTGAGATTTGATTTAAATTGAATTTTGGATTCGAGTTGATTGAATCAATTTGGGAAGTTTAAGGAAATTATTTCATTTTATAAAGTAATTTTAAATTATTTATATTATATATACTATTTATTATCTAAATTGTTTAAGTGGTGGAAGTTATGTTTTCAAAGTTATGAATTTCAAAGTATTATGTTTGAAAGAGGTATAATTTCAAGTGTTTAGTTTTGAAAATGTTATAATTTTGAAAAGTGCTACGACTTTGGAAAAGGATATATTTGAAAAGGAAACTATATCGTATTCGGTTTTGAAATGGATATGATATTATGGGTTTTAAAGTATAAATGTTTGAAATGACCACGGTGTTATAATAATGTTTGGTTGTTAAAGAGACCGAGATCAGATATGGACATACTCTTTGTCGATACCCAAAACCACTTTGACAACCGTGTGCACGGTGGAGATTCCAGAATGAAGTGGGATAGTGGCGACATCCTTTGAGGTATGAACGTGGACCCGACTCCCGTGAGTTGGCATAAGGTGGCTAAAACAGGAGCAATCGACGGGCTAATGAGGTCGCTCCTCTGATCGAACACACTCCTTCAATACCATTCTATTACTTTGTGATTGATTTGGTGGCCCTTTTGATTATTTGATTTGGGGGTGTAGCTCGAAGTGGGCGGTAGTAGCTGCTACGCGTTACCACTGGTCGGGAAGTGTAATTGGCATATCTACCTTGGCATTGCCTAGTTGTGCCATGTCACCTACCCTATCACACCTTATATGAGTTTGGTTTTCTCCCGTAGCCCGTGGAGTATTCTCTGGTGTCTTCTCGATCAGGAGGGACTACGATGCTGGATGGACTATCGGGACTATTACATGTTAAGGTGGAAAATGTAAAGCCTTAACTCTATTTAAAAGTAAGTTTATTTTACTATAGACATTATTATAATAGCGTATATTACTACATAGTAGATAGTTTAACGGAACCTTAGAGGATGGTTATCCTAAACATCCTTTGAGTTACTTGTATTTCAGTTGTTATTTCACTTGAGTCGGATTTGTTGATATAAGAATGTTAATACTGACTCGAGTGTTTTGTGTTTTGCTTTACGCTCAGTTCAGACTGAGTGATACAACATTAGAGACTCACCTTCGAAGTTGGAGCTTTGCTTGAAAATCCAGCTGTCTATTTTTTTTCGGTTATCCAGTTGATTCCGGTTATCCGGTTGATTCCAGTTATGTATTCAGCTTTGTGCTTGTTTATCATATTGAGACTTCTATTGTATCTTGTTATTTCTGTTGTATCTTGTTTAACTCTTATGTACTTATATAGTAGCTACATGAACTACTATCTCTTTGCTTCCGCTGCATTATATTACTCTGTGTCTGTGATTCTGTAATTTATTTATTTGCTGTATATTCTGAGATTTACCAAATTTATTTTACAATTCGGTATTTTGAGCAATTCAAGTCCGACATGTGCGGATGCGTCGGAACATTAAATCTGAATATTTTGCAATGGTTTGCCATTTTTTAATGATAGAATGATTATATATACATGTTGATGATTTATGTAAGTTCACATAGATTTTATGACATGTTTTGATATGAAAACCCTATTAAATGACATCCACTTGCCTTGCAAACTTTTATGAAGATCAAAAAAGACATTTTAGAGATGGGTTTCAATTTTCATATTTTCTGAATTTTCATCGATGTATTATTAATATTCTAATGAAGAAAATGGTAATTTGGATTATAAATTATTTATGGGAAAATAATTAATTATTTGGATCTGAAATTTTTATATGTTAGATAAAATATATAAAGGGATTTTCTGGAATTTTTTCAGATTTTTCCAAATTTTTTTAATGGTTATATAAAATTATTTAAGGTACGGGACTTAAATGTTTTATATAATTTTAGAGGAGAAAGGGGCCTTTTGCAAAAATAATTTAAATTTATAAACTGGGAAAGTCGACAGCACTTTTGAAAAAGTAATATGACAACCAATCAAATTTAGATAAACAAGGCAGGTTAGGTACAAAAGAACTATTTTAATGTATAAATAAACAGGCTTTCAGCTCTTTCGTCTCCTTCGACACCTAGGTTCCGCCTTTATTCCTTCTCTTCGACACAGTCGAAATCATTGCACATGGCATTAGGCAATTGGTACATTGTGAATTGGAAGAGAGCGAAAGGTATAGGGTCGAAACCAAGGAGTTTCGAAAGAGGTGAGGCTTTGTTTTGGTTTTGAGGAAAAGAATGCCTGCTAGCTTTCAACTAAGTTGCTTTCGACCTAAATGTTTTCAACTAAGTCAAATGGTTTAAAAGGAAAGGTTTTGATTGGGTTGCTTTCTTGTTTTAAAAGATTGCTTTCGAAACAGCTGCCGCTTTCTACCTTTCGATCTAGATGGTTTCGTAGGGGATATTTTGTTTTCTAAAATTTGGTCATCTCTCCATTGCTTACGAAGGGATGGTTTCGACACATCATTTCATTGTTTATAAAATGGTTTTGCAAGGGTAACTTTCAAAGGGTTTCAAAGGAGATGCTTTCGACTCTAATGTTTTTTCGATCCTTTTTCTCTACTGGAAGGCTTAATCCAAATGTTTTGTTCGAAACGTTTTAAATGTTTTCGAAGTAGATAACTTCGAACGGTTTCAAAAGGTATCCATTTCTTTTAAATTAAAACCAAAGTGCTTTCGAAACGGTTTAGTTTTGATGCTTTTGAAAGATTTTATGAATGGTTTCGAAAGGGGTGGCTCCCCACGGTTTCAACAAAGATGAAAAGAAAGGCCATTCCTAAGTTTTCGAATGGCAAGATTTAAATGGTTTTAAAAGAGAATTCTTATATTTTAAATCTTTTAAAGGAAACGCTTTTATTGGTTTCAAAGGAGTTACCTTAGATGTTTTTGAAAGGGGTACTCTCATTGGTTTTGAAGGGTTACCTTCTATAATTTCAAAAGGGTTGTTTAAAGGTTTTAAACAATGTTTTCGAATGTAAGAAGTAGGCAGAAAGCCTAAGTGTTTAAGTTATAAAGGAATTTAACTTAATTTAAAGGATAGTTAATCCTTATTGAACACCATCAACATTATTTTGAGTAAAGTATATATAAATTGGCAAAATAGCTTAGAGTAAACTTAAAGATATGTTTCCCTTGTATATGTATGATTTGACGAATTAAACCATTTGAGAAAAGTTTTGAAGGAAAATTTAAAGGGTAGTTAACCCTAAGAAAATTCAGGTAGTTAGCTCATTTAGAATTTATACAGTTAGTCCATTTCGAGGGAAGTCGACCTAGAGGACAGTCAACCAGATAATGGCAGTTAGCCCAAATATAACAGTTAGTTCATTTGTTAGTATAATGGACCTTGGTACTTCTTAAGGACAGTTAGTCCACTTTTTACTTGTTTTCTAGACAGATAGTCCATTTATTAGCATAAAGGATACTGCTATTTTGGTATAAGCAGATTTAGGACAGTTAGTCCAGATAAGGGCAGTTAGACTAAATTTTAGACATTTATTATATTTACTTCCTGTTTTAGCATATTGGATTTTGCTATATTATTACTATAATCATTTGATTAACCGGTTTGGTTGTAGGAAAGGATTTGCAAAATATATGTTTTGAGAAGGGATAATAGTGAGGGGAATCCATTTCGCTAAGCGGCGTGGTTTCACTAAATATTAGTAAATAAATATGTAACAGAATTATCCATACTAGGCTTTATGTATGACTCGAATTTTTTTGTTCCCCCTTAAACTCTCGGGTGCTCAAAGTTGATTTGAGTAGGCTGAGGGTTTAGGTTTAGCAGATTTTGGCGAATAAGCTTCCGAAGATGAGGAGGTAGCTAACGGATAGCTACATTAGGAATCCATTTTGTTTGTTTCCACTATGTATTAAGACAGTTATGTCTGTATTGATTTGATCATCCAGGAGGGCATCTTCATATGTCGCTATTGGTCTATTGTTATAAATTATATTTGATCATTGCTTGGGAATATGTTTGGGGGTTTTGTAACTTGGATATGATTTGAAATGTAATCACTGATTTTTTTTGGAAATATGTGATTTTGTTCATATAAGTTCTTCTAATATTATGGATACCATTAGCATTGCCGTATTTCATCACCAAAAGTTAATACTATAGATGACTGCAACATCCATAGTGCTTAGCTTTTGGCCTCCAGATATAGGATGCCACAACTTGATCTCAGAGCATTGGTTTATGAATTCTTTTAACTAAAAATGATTTTAGGAAAACAAAATCAAATGGAATTAGAGTAAGATGGGGTTTGGGATAACGCTATAGTAACGTACTTTTATTTGCTATATATAAGTATGCGCTTTATCCCTAGTCTCCTATTTTTGATTAGGTTATCTTTTTGTCTCTTTTGAGATTTGAATATAGATATGGATGGTAGAAGAAGTGGAGTTAACCCTGGAAGGGGAAGCACCAAAGGGAATGCCGAACCTAATGCAGGGAGAGGTCAAGGTCAGGACATAGCTAAGAATGTAGATGTAGAGGTCCCGCAGGTCGGAATGGAAGCTATGTATCATTTTTTTAGGAATATGATGCAGGCGGGAGTTGGATCCGGAAGGCTAGGAGGAAATGCTGCAGGAATAGGGTACTGGAAGTTCCAATGATTAATCCTTTTGCTAAGTTGAGCAAAGATTATGTTACGATTGAAGGGAAGCCGTTTATGGGCACGGAGGATGCCATTGAGGTGGAGTATTTGTTATTGCACCGCTAGAGGATTTTAGCAGATTTAGGGCTCAATAATGAGCAGAAGAGGAGGTTGACATCTAGACAGCTTCGGGGAGCTACTTTGTATTAGTGGAATAGTGTGACTGTGATGGTTGATGAGGAGGCAATGATCTGGGAGGATTTCAAGAGGAGATTCCAAGAGAGGTTCATGTTTGTTATGGCACAGTCAGCCTTAATCAGGCAGTTTGTTGAGTTGGTGTAAGGTGAGGCGTCAGTTGCAAAATATGCCAGAAAGTTTGAAGAGTTGGCCCGGTATGGAATGCTTCAATGGATACAGTGTTGAAGCAGAATGATAAGTTCATTAGAGGATTGAATCCAAAATTGGCTAGTGCTACTTTGTCTCACCTAAGAGATCCTTCTGATATTGTTGTGGAGATGGCTATGAGGCAGGAGGAGGTCCTTGAGTCTCTGGAGAAGAGCAAGGCTAAGAAGGTCCAGGTTAGGCAGGGCCATAAAAGAAATTCTTTCCTAAGAAATATGCTCAGAAGGGTGGAGCAGCCAAGAATGGAAAGTCTGAGATTGTTTGCTATAAGTGCATCAAGAAATGGCACTTTGCTAACGAGTGTCGTTCAGGGAAGGCAAAGGATGTGGCTAAGGGGAAGAATGTCAGGTGCTTTAAATGCGACCAGATAGGCCATTACATGAACTAGTGCAAGGAGACCATTAGGAATGGTAAGGGAAAAGTGTATGCATTGGAGCCTACTGCATCTAAGCCAATAGCCCAGGAGAAGAGAAAGGAAGTTCTTGGAGGGATGCTTCAAATTCATGGTATTGTTAGCATTTTATTTGATATTGATGCATCACATTTTTTTATATCTAGTCATTTGATAGATAAGCTTAACCTTAAGCCCACATATTTAGTTACTTTCTTATGGGTTGTGGATCTAATAGGAGGATATGCAACTCTAGGGTTGAGGTGTAATCAGTTTGAGTTTGACCTGTTAGGTTATAGTTTTGTGTGCACCTTGCATGTGTTTGATTTTTAAGGGTTCGGGATAATTCTTGGGATGGATTGGTTAAGTGAGTACGATGTGAGGATAGTTTACCAAGATAGAAAGATATCTCTTAGACACCTGATAGTAGCGACCAGATTGTTTTTATCGTAGAAGGTTCAGGAAGTGCAGTGTTTTCTTTGTTGGGTGCTTTAGATTCAGAAGATGAGTTGAGTCGTGTTTTCGTGGTTAGAGACAGATGTGTTTGAGCCTGTAATTGGATTGCCCCCAAAAGAAGCTATTGAGTTTTGGATAGATTTGGTTCCGGGGGAAGAACCTGTGAGCAGGCCATCAAGTAGGATGACCCCTTTGGAGATGAGAGAGTTGAATGTACAGTTGGTGGATTTCGAAGGCAAGAGTTTTATAAGGCTGAGCAGTTCACCTCGGGGTGCAGTGACAGTGTTTGCTAAGAAGCCGAGTGGATCGTTGAGGCTATTTATTGATTATCGTAAGTTGAATGAGAGGGTGAAAAAGAATCGATATCCATTGCCCATGATTGACAATTTGTTCGACTAGTTGAGTGGAGAAAAGCTATTTTCCCAGTTAGATTTGGTGATAGGGTTCCATCAGCTCAGGGTAGTAGAAGATAGTATACCTTTGACTGCATTCAGGACCAGGTATGGGTCGTACGAATGGTTGGTTATGCCATTTGGACTGACAAATGCACCAGCTTTCTTTTTGGATTTGATGAACCGGATTTTCCGAGAGCACTTGCATAGATTCATGTTGATTTGCATAGATGATACCTTGATTTACTCTAACGATGAGAGAGAGCATGAAGTTCATCTTAGAGTGGTGCTTGAGACGCAGACGCAACATCAGCTAAAGGCTAAGTTTTCAAAGTGTTACTTATGGAAGAAAGATGTGAAGTTTCTTGGTCATGTAGTCTCAGAGGAAGAGTTTTCAATGGATTCGACTAAGATCGAAGCAGTAAATATTTGGAAGAGACCCGAGATGGTAACTGAGATAAAGAGTTTCCTTGGTTTGGCTAGTTATTATCGAAGATTCATTAAGGATTTCTCAAGGATAAAAACACCGATGACCAAGCTAACGAGAAAGGATGTGAAGTTTGTGTGGACCAATAAGTATAAGGAAGCATTCCAGAGTTTGAAACACTTATTGACACATGCTCCTATGTTGGTTGTTCCAGAAGGGAACTGGGATTTGGTGGTTTATACCGATGCGTGTGGAACATGATTAGAAGTTGTACTAATGCATAGAGGTAAAGTGTTTGCTTGTGCTTCTAGATAGCTTAGACCGCATGAGGTCCGGTATCCGACGCATAATTTGGAATTGGTTGCAATGATTTTTGGTTTAAAGGTGTGGAGACATTACCTTTTAGGAGAGAGTTTTGAGCTATATGCATATCATAAGTCGTTAAAGTATTTTTCTCTCAGAAGGAGCTGAACATGAGACAGCAGAGATGGTTAGATTTTATAACCGCTTATGATTTTGGGATCGAGTACACACCAGGGAAAGGCAATAAAGTAGCAGATGCGCTTAGCAGGAAGCATCATAATGCAATGTTAGCGATGATTGCTAAGTGGAAAGATTTAGAAGCATTAACATTGTAGAGTGCAGTGGAGATCCAAGGCTGGATCTAGTGGAAATACAGTTGTATTATCCTGTTTGAATGTTCGACTAGTGTTGATAGAGTGAATTGCTTCTAAGCAAATGGAGGATCTAGTGTTAGTTGATCGGATCAGAAAGTTAAAGAAAAGAACCATGAGTGGCGACTTGAAAGATTTCTCTCTTGACCAAAATGGGTATTTGAGAATGAAAGGAATATTATGTGTTCCGAGTGTAGGAAACGTAAGGAAGGAAGTCTTAGAGGAATGCCATCGTTTGAAGTTTACTATACATCTTGGAGGTACCTAGATGTATCAGGATAGGAAGAGGAGTTTCTTCTAGGAAGGTATGAAGTGAGATAATGGCTTATATGTAAGGTAGTGCTTGAATTGCCAGCAGGAAAAGGTCGAACACCAGAAGCCAAGTGGTTTGCTTTAGCCATCAGATAATCCAGTATGGAAGTGGGATTCTATTTCTATGGACTTTATAGACGGGTTACCGAGGTCGAACAGAGGAAATGAAAGTGTATGGGTTATAGTGGACAGATCGATCAAGAGTGCCCATTTCATTCCAGATAGGTCAACCAGGATGGCACCTGTTTTAGCAAGGTTGTTCATGAAGAATGTGGTTAGACTTCATGGGATTCCCAGTAATGTAGTTAATGACAGAGATTCCTTGTTCACTAGTGAGTTTTGGAAGAGTCTATTGGAAGTTTTGGTTACCACGCTCAAGATGAGTAGCACTTACCATCCGATGGTAGCTGGGGAAACAGAGATAGCTAACAAGATCTTGGAAGATTTTTTAAGAGATTGTGTTCTAGATTTTTGGGGATCATGGGAGGACCATCTGCATCTAGTGCAATTTTCGTATAACAACAGTTACGAGACTAGTATTGGAATGGCATCTTTTGAAGCTTTTTATGGAAGGCCATGAAAATCTCCTATATGTTGGTTGGAGACCGAGGATAGGTTGATTCTTGGTCTAGATCTGGTTAGAGAGGTTGCAGAGAAAATTGAGGTCATTCGAGTTAGAATGAAGAATGCTCAGTCTAGGTATAAGAGACGGAAAGATTTGGAGTTCTCAGTTAGGGACCAGGTTTTCGTCGAAGTGTCACCATGAATGGTGTGGTTGAATTTGGTAAATCAGGGAAATTATCTCGTAGGTTCGTTGGACCTTTTCTTATTCTTAAGAGGATCAGAAAACTTGTGTACAAACTTGAGTTACCAAGAAGTTTGGCGAGTGTCAATGATGTTTTTCATATTTATCATCTCAGAAAGTGTGTTAAAGACCTAGAGACTAATATTGCACCAACAGTGCTAGATGATTTAGTGGTAGAACCAAACTTGACCATAGTGAGGTAGTAAGTTCGCATTGTTATAAGAGACACAAAGAGACTTAGAACCAAGACGGTTAGGTTAGTCAAAGTCTAATGAAGTGACGATAATAGAGACTATACTCGAGAGGTTTTGATGGTATGTTTTACCTTTTTACTTGTTTATTGTATGCCTTATCGTAATTTCGAGGATGAAATTCTTTAAGGAGGGGGAGTCTGTAACACCCCAGATTTTGGTAACATTATTTAGGAGATTTAGTTAGTTAAAATAAATAAAATAATATGTTGATTAGAGGATTGAGATTTGATTTTAATTAAGGTAGCCATGCCACTAAAACCAATGAATTAAAAGAAGAGTTTAAAATGAATTAGAGGAGGGGTAATATGGATAAGAGACTATTGTTGCATCTCCAAATCTTGGCCGTGTATAGCTCACAAGTCCATTTCATTTCAAATTTTTTATAATAGAGGCCGACCACCATTAACAAGGAAAAAGGAAGAGGAAATTAATAAATCCATTCAAATCTCAAGCTCTTTAATCTTCAAAGCAAAGGTGAATAATTCTTACATCTCTAATTTTTATTGGTTTCAGTTTTGAGGTTAAAATTTGAATATTTTCAATGTTTGCCATGCTTTTGAATGATAGAATGATTATATATACATGTTGATGATTTATGTATGTTCATATAGATTTTATGACATGTTTTGAGATAAAAACCTTATTAAATGACATCCAATTGCCTTGTGAATTTTTATGACGACCTAAAAAGATATTTTAGAGATGGGTTTAAATTTTCAGATTTTTCGAATTTTTATGGATTTAACATGAATTTTTTAGTTATGAAAATGGTAATTTGGAATATAAATTATTTGGAGGAAAATAATATATTAATTGAATTTGAAATTTTTATATGTTAGAGAATATATATAAAGTAATTTTCTGGATTTTTTCTAGATTTTTACAAAATGGTTCAATGGTTATATAAAATTATTTAATGTATGTGACTTAAATGTTTTATATAATTATAATGGAAAATGGGGCTTTTTTGCAAAAATAATTTAAATTGCTAAATTGGGAAAGTCAGCAGCACTTTTGGGAAAGTAATATGACAGCTAATCAGATTTAGACAAATAAGGAAGGTTAGGTACAAAAAAACTATTTTAAAGTTCAAATAAACAGGCTTTCAACTGTTTCGTTTCCTTCAGTAGGCTCCGCCTCTGTTCTTCCCTTTCGACACGGTCAAAACCGATGCACATGGTATCAAGCCATTAACACATGGTGAATTGTAAGAGGGCGTAAGATATAGGGTCGAAACCAATGGGTTTCCAAAGTGGTGAGGCTTTATTCTTGTTTTGAAGAAAAGAACGCCTGCTAGATTTCGA
Organism: Allium cepa; assembly: GCA_030765085.1. NCBI lineage: Eukaryota > Viridiplantae > Streptophyta > Magnoliopsida > Asparagales > Amaryllidaceae > Allium > Allium cepa. The sequence continues at coordinate 471,473,304 of CM060940.1, read as the reverse complement.
CTAAGTTGCTTTTGATCTAAAAGTTTTCGACTAAATCAAATGGTTTAAAAGAAAAGGTCTCGATTGGGTTGCTTTCTTGTTTTAAATGATTGCTTTTCGACATGGTTGAAACCATAGCTGCCGCTTCTTACCTTTTGATCTAGATGGTTTCGAAGGGGCCCTTTTGTTTTCAAAACTTGGCCACCTCTGCATTGCTGTCGAAGGGATGGTTTTGACATCATCACTTCATTATTTATGAAATGGATTTGAAAGAGTTACTTTCAAAGGTTTCAAAGTAGATGCTTTCGACTCTAGTGTTTTCTGATCCTTTTTTTTCTACTTGAAAGCTTAATCAAATGATTTGGTCAAAACATTTTAAACGGTTTCGAAGTAGATAACTTCGAAGGTTTCGAAAGGTATCCACTAGTTTGAAATTCAACCCAAAGTGCTTTCGAAAGAGTTTAGTATTGATGCTTTCGAAAGGTTTTATGAATGGTTTCGAAAGGGATGGTTCCGTAGGGTTTCGACAAAGATGAAAAGAAAGGTTATTCCTAAGTTTTCGAAAGGCAGGATTTAAATGGTTTTAAAAAAGTATGTCTTATATTTTAAAGCTTTTAAAGGAAAAGCTTTTATTGGTTTCGAAGGAGTTACCTTCAATGTTTTTAAAAGCGGTACTTTCAATGGTTTCGAAGCGATTACCTTCTATAGTTTCGAAAGGGTTGTTTAAAGGTTTTCAACAAAGGTTTCGAATGTAAAGAGTAGGTAGAGTAGCCTAAGTATTTAAGTTATTAAGGACTTTATCTTAATTTAAAGGGATAACTAATCCTTATTGAACATAATCAACACTATTTTGAGTAAAGTATATATAATAGGGCAAAATAGCTTAGAACAAAGCTAAAGATATGTTTTCCTTGTATATGTATGATTTTACAGACTAAATCATTTTAAGAAAAGTTTTCGAGGAACATTTAGGGTAGTTAACCTAAGAAAATTGAGGCAGATAGCTCATTTAAAATTCAGAGAGTTGGTGCATTTTTAGAGCAGTCAGCCTAGAGGACAGTCAGTTCAGATAAGGGTAGTTAGCCCAGATATGAAGAGTTATTTCATTTGTTAGCATAACGGATCTTGCTACTTCTCAAAGACAGTTAGCCACTTTTTATCTGTTTTATGGAATGATAGTCCATTTATTAGCATAAAGGATACTACTATTTTGGTACAATCGGATTTAGAGCAATTAGTCCATATAAGGGCAGTTAGCCCATATTTTAGACGTTTAGTCTATTTACTTCCTGCTTTAGCATAATGGATTTTTCTATATTATTATAATCAGTTGATTAACCGGTTTGGTTGCAAGAAAGGATTTGCAAAATATATGTTTTGAAAAGGAATATTAGTGAGGGGAAACCCGTTTCGCTAAGCGGCGTGGTCTCACTAAATATTAGTAAACAAAGACGTAACATAATTATTCATACCAGGCTTTATGTCTAACTCGAAGTTTTTCCCCTTAAACTCTCGGGTGCTTAAAGTTGATTTGAGTAGGCTGAGGGTTTAGGTTTTCAGATTTTAGTAGATTTTGGCGAATAAGCTTCCAAAGACGAGCAGGTGGCTGGCAGATAACTACATTAGGAATCCTTTTTTTTATTTCTATTGTGTATTAAGATAGTTATGTCCATATTGATTTGATCATCCAAGAGGGCATCTTCATATGTCGCTCTTGGTGTATTGTTATAGATTATATTTGATCATTGCCTGGGAATATGTTTAGGGATTTTGTAATTTGGATATGATTTATTTGAAATGTATCACTGAAATTATTGTTTCTGGAAATATGTGATTTTGTTCATATTCAAGTGCTTCTTATATTATGGATACCATTAGCAGTGCCATATTTTGTCACCAGAAGTTAATACTATAGATGATTGAAGCATCCGTAGCACTTAGCTTTTAACCTCCAAATACAGGATGTCACACCTATAGCCCAAGTCCAATTGGAAAAACACTTTAGCTCCACTCAGCTAATCGAATAATTAGTCGATTCTCGAAAAAGGAAACCTATTATTTATAGTCTTATCATTTACGATACACAACCTTAGTGACCTATTCGGTTTCTTCACGAACAATGCGGCCGCTTCCTAAGGCGAACTACTTGGGCTGATAAAGTTCTTTCCTTTTAAGTCCACCAGCTACAACTTTAACTCCTTCATCTCAGTAGGTGTCATTCTGTTAGGTGGTCTACTTACGGCTTCTGCTCCTAGTAGAAGATCTATTCGAAACTCAATAGCTCGTTTCGTGGTAGTCTTGTGACCAGCTCAAAAACATCTACATCTTCTTCTGCCAAACCCATTTCAACTCTTCTTCTTCCATAGCATTCAACAAAGCACCAATTCTTGAACTTGAATTATTTACTGAGTATACTATTCAGTCATTACTACTAGGATGTCTCAATGATATTTCCCTATCCTGGCAATATATCTTAGCATCATATATATCTAACCAATCCATACCCAGTATGATCCCAAAGCCTATGAAATGAAAGACTGCATGAAAACTTATGACCCAACAAACTGTGTTCTAATTGGTTACATCTCATCCCTAGAGTTGCATACCTCTTATCAAATCATTAAGGAAGTAATAAGGTATGATGGTTTTGAGCATAACTTATCTTCCAAACATAGAGATAATAAATGAATGTGATGCACCGATATCAAATAGTATCTTAACTAGTATACTATGGATCAAAAGAGTACCTTCCATTGTAGATTTTCACTTCTAAGCTGTTGTTGATCTAGGGGACGATGGTTCCAAAGCAAAAACTTTCCTTTGTTTGTTCTGACTGGTTCTGGACACTGATTGTTGTAGCGCCCCATCTGGTCATGGTTGAAGCATTTCATTTCTTTCTTATTAGCAACTTTCTTCCCTTTGTTAGACCTGCACTCATAAGCAAAGTGTCCTTTTTTATCACACTTGTAGTAAACTGGACGAGCCTTTCCTTTCTTGGTAGCTCCTCCTTTCTGTGCTTCTATCTTCTTAAATAACTTTCTCTTCTTACCTTGAAAATCTTGAGTCACACCCTACTTCTGTTTTCCAAAAGTTAAAAGCATATCTACATTCCGGCTTGCCATTACTACAACATTTTTGAGCCTTGGACATATGGCATGGTTTCCTTAGCAATCTCTGGCTTCAATGCTCGAATAAAATTTTCTTTCCTCTTAATGATGGTGTTAATGGTAGCATATCTATATCTGGATAGCTCATCAAACTTAATGGCATACTCAATCACCGACATTGCTCCTTGCTCCAAGTCCATAAAATTCTTGAGCAAAGCAAACCTAGCTACCTCGGACAAAAATCTCTCCTCGAATATCCTTTGGATATCTTCCCAAGTTAACTCTTCCTTTGGCATACCCTCGATAACTTCATTCCACCAGAGCAATGCTGCACCTTGCAATTGTCTCAAAGACAATCTTCTCTTCTGCCCATTGTCCAAATCAAGATTAGCAATGATTCTCTTGCAATGAAATATCCAATTCTCCACTTCTACATCATCCTTTCCTCCAAGGAAAGGCTTCCCACCCAAACTGGTATAATCTCGACCCAACTTAGCGTTGTTATTGCCAACCGACGACATGAAATTTGCTTCTTCCGCATTCACAGCATTTCCTTCAGCTAATCCTACAGCCACTCCAACTTGCATCAAGTTAACAAAGAACTGATACATCATCCTTTTATCTATTTATGTGGTTCCTACACCTACGTTGGCATTTGCGTATTGATTATCATTTGCCTGTCGACCCCGGTTTCTCTTGGTATTAGGTCGAGCATTACCATTAGTTGTGGTGCTTCCTCCATTCTAGATTCACTCTTCCATTTCCTACTTACATATCTTTTTTTCTCATAAATCTACATATAAGTCGTAGTAAGATATAGAAGAACAGTCTAAGAGAGAGGAGAATACATACTCATATAGCAAAATGCAAGAACGTTATTATTGCGTTATCCCAACCCCAATCCTATTTTGCGATTCATTATATTATGTTTTCAAAATCATTTAGGTTTAAATTTCTTCCTTTAATTTTACATAAACCTATGCTTTGAGACCAAATTGTAACATCCCCTGTTTTGAGGCCTGAAATTAAGTGATATGGATGCTGCAGTCATCTATAGTTATTAATTTCCGGTAAATGTGACTATATTTGACCCATTTTTAATACCAGAAGCACAAAAGTATGAAAATTTTCAAATACAATATGAAAAAAGAATTTCACACTTCATTTCATGATAGCATTTCAGATCATTACATAATCCCACACATAAACCACATTTGGAGAAATATAATTATTACAACATATTTATAGAGCGACATATGAAGATGCCACAATAGATGATTAGAGTCAAATATCTGGCATTTAATACAACTTTTCATTACAACACATAAGCAGCATTAAAGCGCAGCAGAAAATAAATATATAGCTCCTACTATCTAGATTGCCTTCTGCATGTCTGCAAAATCTTATTCGTCTAAGGAGAATCTAAAATACCCTTACTCTCGATCTACTCAAATTAGTACCGGAAATTAAGGAGAAAGACGAAAACTTTTGGTCAGACCAAAAGTCTGGAAAAGTCTGGGGTGAATAATAATCTACCATCTCGGGCCAACTAGATATCTAGTGAGAGCATGCCACTAAACGGAACGGTTTTCCCCTCACTCCTACCCTAATGATAATAAAATAACCATATACTATTGCCCTGATTCACAATGGTTAAAATATAACATTATATGATGATATTCAGAATCGCAATATGCCCTGGATTTCCGATCCTAATTTATCTATCTATTTCAGTTTGTAGTTTCTAGGTTACTATTAACCTATTATATTTTATGGGTTGGCTAATAAGATGTTCCAATCTTACGGACTGTCTTTCCTATTTCAAGGTTTTCATAGGATCAGTAAGAACCTATTGCTTTCTACTAGTAACTTTATCCAATCATAGTTTTCAGGGGATCACAATGACCCTATTGGATTCTTTAACAACTTTATCAAATCATAGTTTTCATAGCATCATTATGAACCTATTGGATTCTCCAATAACCTCTCTCACATCATAATTTTCATAGGCTAACTATGAACCCATTGATCTCTATCAATAACAATTTTAGTCATAGTTTTCATGGGATCACTAACACCTGTTGGCCTATACCAATTACATTTCTCATAACATAGTTTTCCTGGGGTAACTAAGAACTTGCCTAACTCAATAATCTTTTGATCACTTCTAGACATCCTATGTTGGTCTACCTAACCTCCTGAATGCAATTCTACTAACATAGAAGTAAGTAAATTTATATTCACTATTGGGTTAACCTAGCTGGTTACTCTGTCTTAATGCCCCAAAATACAGTTATAGATGAACAATGATGTGAATATGATAATAAACGACTAATCAAATGCACATAATAATATAAACATCCATAGATTAATCCCTTGAAATCATTTTCCTATTGAAATATGGTTAAAACCCTTAACCCCCAAAATTAACAAGGAAATCTTCTTTTCATATTCTCAAAGTTTAATGGCATTTTATAAATCACTTAATGCATTGCTATTTAAACGATTGAAAATGATATAAGATTTTTCACTTTTTAAAACATTTTAATTTGATCAACATCGATATCAACTCATGTCGACGTCGTTATTTAAGGCTCTCCTCCTCTATCTAAAACTTTAAAACAACATTTACGACATCCTACGCCTTGTCGACGATGACGATGTCGAGCTTCATAGGCTATTCGCCCTTCTTTCCCTTAACATCAACATCATTAACTTCGGTGACACGGCCTTCATTAATTCGGTAATTAAACATGCGTTGTAGCCTCTTTGGCTCTTTAGTTTAGTAGCAACATGGTAATGCGACAACATAACAAGTGGGACACCATTAGAAAGGAGGCAACTCGATGAAAATTTAAATGCGCCTTAGAGTAGGCTCGATGACCATCTGGTCGGCGAGGTTGAAACTCGAAGTCACTTATAAAATAGTGCAATTTCGAAGCTATAAAGGTTGGCAACTCATAAAGCATATGTGGAGACATGTCTCTTTGTAAAAACATAGCAACTATGCGGATTAACATGCCCATCTCGAGGACCACCTCTTTATCTTTGTTACTATAACCTCGACAAGGTTCCAACCTAATTCGCTTCATATCAAACTCGTTGTCATCATGTGTATTGGTTTATTTCGCATCAATGATGATGAAGTGTGTTGAAATGTGGCTCAACGTGGACGACGTCGACAACGCAGAGTTGTAAATAACTTAAAATTTGTGAAATTACTATAACAAAACACTACTTTCTCAAGACCTCTGTAATTTTTCAAAGCATGATTGGTTTTAATAAAGCTATTCGATTTCTTTTCATATTTTGCTATCACATCAAATTTCTCAAGTCCAAAACCTGTGTTAAACTAAGTAATTAATGTTCTTAAGTAATTATCCATACATGCTTTTCCAACATAATTAATTCATAGGAATATGAAATCACATGTGAAATTTCCTAAAAATTCTCATGAATTCTAAAATACTATTTTCTTCACCATATAAAATTTTGGGGTCAAAAATCATAGCTTAATTACTTAATCAAATTAAACAAAAATTAAGACCATTTTTCCCCTTAGAAAATTCCTAAAATATTGATCATAACTTAGAAAATTATGAAATTAAAAACCCATCTTCAAATTAATCTTTTACACAACATGTTTAAAATTCATATCATTTAGAGATCAAAAACTATAGTTTAAGCCTTAAAACCAAAATATTTAACTTCATAGAATCCTTATAAATTATCTCTTATTCAAAACATGGCAAAATCATCGTGGCATATCATCAAGACCTTTGTACATTCCGTTTTAAATCAAAACCGAACCAAACTAATCATAAAACAATGAAATGAGATGGATTTAGATTATTATTCAACTTAGTTTGATAATGGATGAGATTTGAAACTTGTTTTTGAATCTTAATGGCTTTCCTTCTTGAATCTCTACTCGATTTTTTTGATTTAGATGGTAGTTAATGGCCGATCTTGCTTGAGCTCTTTGATTTTTTTTGGTTTATGAAAACATGAATATAATGGAATAAGGATTTGGGTTCATGAAGTCTTATTTATTCCTATACTACCCTTTCCTTATTCAACTATATGCTTAAGTTGTAAAACAAGCTTATAGATTTATTTGGTTAAGGCACGACTTTAATTATATTCAACTCTTAATTCCCTTATCACTCTAATCATCACATTACTCTATTTAATTTATTTAATTAAATCTCATAAATAATGTTAATTAAAATTAGGGGTGTTACATACATCTTATTGCCTTAAATAAAAAGGGAATCCGTAGGTTAGTCCAATGTCAACCTAAGATAATATAAGTTAAGACTTAGGATGGTTAATTGGACATAGTAGCTTAGTGATGCGAGATCAGTAGAGTCACTCGATAGAAGATTTCCCTTCACTTTCAGGCTACCAGCAGTCGACTTAGTAGGTTTGTGATGCGAGGTCAGTGGAGTCACTCAATGAAATATTGCCCTTCATTTTGAGGCTACCTGTAGTTAAGTGTACTTGCTACCGATGTGAGATATCGTTAATCCTAGGACCAGCGACGACGTGAGAGGGTAGACTTTTTTTTATTTGGAAAAGTATTAAATGATCCAAATTTGGAATTAGGAGCAGTAAATGATATCTGTATAAAGATTTACTTTAGTGTTGATATATTAAGTGGCTATCTTAGGACCCGCCTCCCTACCAAAAGAAGTAATCTAATGAGATTCCATATTTATAAAAGTGTACTACATATCTCAGGAAAGGTTCGCTTCAGGTTTGAGGTATTAAATGGCCGTAAGGTCGGCCGCTTTCCTATGAAAGAAGTATTAAGTAGCGCAGTGAGATTTCCAAGCAATGTTAGCTATATAGTACCTATGAGGAGTCCACATTGGGTTAGGTATTAATTGACAAAGGCCTACCTATAAATAGGTGTTAAATTCTCAGAGGCCTGCTTAGTCCTTATTAATGATTATTAAGTGGTTTGGGTATAGTCTCTCATATAGCTAAGACTTTAATGACAATAAATATGTCAGTAGTATGGCTATTATAAATATACGGCCATATATAGTGGTCAAAGGTCTCTAGTTAGCACCAATAGACCAATAATGACAATGCTAGAAGTCCACCATAGGAATAGGCCTTAAATTAAGGAGTCTACCTTGATTGAGATCTTAAATAGAAAAATCTGCCTATTTTTCTTATAAAAGTATTATGTGGTAATAGTATAAGCCCGCTTCATATTTAGAAGTATCAAGTCGCTAATGGACTTGGAGTATTGGGTGGTTGATAAGGCTTCGTCAGTATTTCGTACCTTGGGAATGGATAAGTAAGTAATCCTATGTGCAATGCAAGGTAAGATTAGAACTACTAACCTTAATATACATACCAATCAAATGGAAACCAATAGGTATAAATTTATATTATGTACAGTTTATAGATTTTCTAGTCACCAGAACGTTGTTTTGACACCCTCTTTATTACAACCCATAGAATAGATTTAGGGGAACAAGTCACTGGAGCTAAACGTGTTTAGTTGTTAGAGAAGCCTTCTTTTCTCTCATGCTTGATGCTAATGTGGCAATCAACTATCCAAGGAATTCCATTAGTTCCAAGGTAGTGGTCACAATCAGTATTCTTATCCTATTATTGTTTTTGTTGCGTGTTTAGATTTCTTTTAATCTTTAATAATGCCTATGCTTATTTGTAGGTATCAAATTCAACGGCTCGTGCTTTAATGGACTTGGGCTTCGATTTTTTTTTTGAAATTTAGGCTTGTTAATTTATGGGTGGCCACAAGCACCATTAAATGTTAGCTACTTTTCAGCGTCAATTTCCTCTTCGGTAGGGAATTCTTCCTTAAGAGCCTTCTTTTCCTATCTTATCCAAAGATTAAATTTCCTTTTATATTTTTTGTTTAAGGTTTGTAGAGGTGGAAAGTCCAGGTCTGGGCATTTTTGAATTCTGTTGGCATATGCCATATACAATGCATCTTCATAACTTCTCAATGATTTTGGGAAGGGCAGCTTCGAGAATGGAAGTAACATTTTTGTTGGCGTCACTAATAACGTTGTTCAAATAATCCAAGAGGCTAAACTTCCTTTGTAATTCATCTTCTAGTGGTTTGTTCTTCTTAATTAGCTTAGAATTTTCCTTAGTCAGCTTAGTGTTTTCCTTAGTCACACTATCCAGATCTGCTTTGAGTTTATTAAACCACATGAGATTGACTTCTAAAATTTTCACTTTCTCCTCTAACAACTACTTGGATTTCTTTTCGTCATCAAGAGGGGAAGCCAATCTCCCCTTCTCCAAGTTAGCAACATCTCTCTCTACAAGAATATCAATCATACAATTCTGAAGTGAAGAAATCTTTTCCTTAAGCCTAGCTAATTCTTTGGAAGCCCCTTGAGAAGCATCCTGAGGAAGAAGCATATGCTTTCCCACCTAGAATACATAACTTGCTTAAGTCATAATGGAGCCTATAACATTAAAGTTGACCAAATAAATAGAAAAACATACCGATAGAAGATGTTTGAGAGTAAAGAAAAGGTGATCATCAGAATAATGAGGCTACGATGATAAAAGAGAATTAATGGATGGGGATTGAATGGCTAACTGAGCGAGTTTTTCGAAATTCATTGCTGAAGTCCAAGTCCGAGTCCTTAAAGGAAGAGGATCCTCTGGAGAAAGGATTAGACTAAGTTCAGCCACATACTACTGATAGATGTTGGAGAAGAAATAAAGGTAATACTAAGAAGGGGTTTGGGAGTTTGAGCGTCCTTGGATGCCTTATCCTAAGCTTCTTTAGGCATCTTCGGAGCCTTATCCAAGTTTACTGCTCCAAGACTTGGATCGATATTTACATCTCCTATCTCATCAACAACGGTAGGATTAAATTCACCTACAAGTTTAGGCTTTTTTTTGGGAGAAGGAGGAGGAGCGTAAATGATAGCATCATTACCCTTTTGTTCTACATCTAGCTCTTCAATGGTTTGACAATAGAGTTTTTTATAAAAAAATAGGATTGATCGATTGAGGCATAACAGAAGCTACATCTTTACCTTTTCTCTTCTTAGGTGTGCTATCTTTAATCCTTATTTGCATGGGAATGACAACAAAGGTAGAAGAGCCTAAAACAAAAGGAAGAGTCAGTAAACCAATATTATTCGGAATTTTGTTTCTAACCACATTGAAACTTACTAACAGAATCCAGCTGAATCGGAGAGTTAGAGGTGAAGACATCCAGTTTGCCGATCACTAACGAGCTTTCTCCATGAGAATTATTTTTAACCATTAGTGACTCTCCTAGAATCTTATGGTGGTTTAATATGATAGAATATTGGAGGAGCTTCGATGGAGTTAGTAGAGTGGGTCTATTTATCCTATTTTTAGCTAGATGGATTAGTTAGTCTATAGTCTTTTGATCTTCGAATTTAGACTCTTAGAAGCGAGATCTGAAAAAGAACACCCATCAATAAAGAATAACAATTAAACAAACATAACCAAAGATAAGAGACTTACTAGTGGCAGAAAATGTCCCTCTAATATTAAATAAGCATTTGACAAAGAAAAATTGTATCTCCAATACTCATGCCTTATTACCGCTCTCAGAGATTAAGCTATTTAGGTGAGGATGAATTCATTACAGTTGATCGCCTGATTGTTTACCAACCTTAGCAGGCCAGTTATGTAATGAAGATGTCAGCATTGAGAGATGGAAGTCCAGCTTCCTGAGCTAGGGCCACCAAGCAAGTCGGGTGCGAATAAGCATTAAGCAAGAACTGAATCGGTGCTATATTCAGGTGCTCCACATATCTTAAGAGGAAGCAAAAACTGCTAAGTTAATCAGCCTGCTTTGAGTTTATTGATGGTGTCATGAATGCTGGCACCAATATGGGTCCAAATAAAGTAGATTCGGGTTTATCAAATGACCCACTTCATTATCAAACTCAAAAACTTCAAACAAAACAACTAATTGTAATAAATTAATTTAAGGATTAATACAACTACATAGTTTCCAAAAATAAAGAATCTACTATCGCAATCCTTAGTATTTCTTAGTCAATCCAAAATCAATAAATCCCCAAACGAAACCCTAAATGGCAATTTCAGTTTGTATTGTTAATCAAATCAGATAAAGTAAGCAAACCGATATGAAATTATACCTAAGTAGTTCAATTGCTTGGAAGATTGATGGATTTTTGTATACTATAACTTTTTGAATACAAACTAAATATCGACCTATGGGTGCCATTGTGGGAAATAAATTCTCTCATCTCATTTCTTACCTTTTCAACTTTGTAATCCCTAAATTGCTTTGTGGATTTTTAGAGCCTATTGTATTATTTGAACCTTTTACACATAGGGATTTAAAAATCAAACAATAGCATAACATAGCATATTGATTTGATTCGAATTTGTGACTTATGAATTGTATGGTCATTTGGCCTCGAATATTAATTTACAATGATTTTTGACTTTCATAGCATACTTGACTTCGAACTGGTACTTGCATAACATACTTGACTTCGAACTGGTACTTGCATAGAACACTTGGCTTCAAACTTTAACCTTAATAGCATATCTAACTTCAACTCCAAACTTACATAAGCTCTTTTGACTTCGACTTTGATGACTATACTAAGGAATGTTATGGGAAGTCTCTTAAACTTGATGACTTTGACTGGCCTCAACAGGCCTCTCTTTGAATTTACACTGTTTAACTAAATTTTTGGGGTTAGCGAATTTATTCGTAAACAATGGTTGTGCGACTCAAAGGTGTAAATTAAGTTAACGATTAATACTGAACAATTCAAATATTAATGATTGTACATCACCTTAGATAGTGGTGTGGAATTTTTATCGAGTTTATTGTTTACACGTCTTTTTGATAAAATCCAATTTTATCTATTTAAGTGTTACCCAGTAGTGACAATCATTTATACCAATTCTCTTTGTCAAAACTATATTACTTTGGACTTATGGAATTTAGTAATGGAAAAAATTCGTATATCATCCATATTCAACTCTATAGTCCAAAGTCAAAGTCCTTGGTTCAATAACAACAATTATGATTAACCGTACTGCTTTAGTAAGAGACTTTGACTTTGAGTTGACCTTAGTTGACCATGATACTAATCTCATATAACTGAGGAGATGAATCCTTTTTGAATAGTGTTTCACTTCCAATGTTTCTACTTGAACCAGCTGTAGTTGTTCGATGGATGTCGAGCCGTAATTTAACTATAATCAAAGCGGAGCTTTCACATTGAAGATCAATAGTATCCTCATGTCAAATGAACTATGTAATTTTGTCACATTCATATTTTCTATTTGTCCTTAATTATATTTACTAACAGAAAACTATTGAGTGGGTCATTCCATAGTTATCTAATAACTATAACTATGTGACCCCTTGGTACCCCTAGCAGCCATGAGTTACACTGCCTAACATTTGGAAAGTGTTACGTACTCTAATCTCAATAGATGTATCAATATCCAGTCTAGATACAACTAGACTAGGAATATTTAAAGTGGCATGTTTATATTATTGTGATAAATCACTCATAGGTACAACACATTGTAATTACTATCACAAAACGTATCATTTATGGATTTTCTATTATTTATACTTTAAATTAAATTAATTAATTAATACAATGCATTATCAAGTATAAAATGGAAAGAAGACACCTTTTATTTTGAATAAGATTGGTTATCGAGTAGATGCATGTAACGAATTACATAATTGCACCTATGACATACTTTTAACTCTATCAATATATTGCTTACACTTGGGGTTGATTATTGAATCTTTATCCCATCCCTTTGGCTACTTTGATAAGAACTGATCAAGTTAGACTCTTCATGAATAGATTTGCTATGTTGTTTTAATTGTTTATTATGTCAATTAACTCTCTCCAATGCTAATAAACTACATTTATCAACTGTAACTGCTCGGAATGTATTTCTCGACTTCTAGTAAGCTCTTATTAATGCATTGTTATCTGTGACAACCACCCAACACCTTTGACACCCAATATAACTATATAGCATGTGTAAACGTGCATGGCAAATGTAGGATGACCATGAAGGGCTAAGTGAACCAGATACCATAACACAGATCTACATAGTTATACAACATAGTAATAGAGTTTGTACAAAGCATAAATAAATCCAAATAAATTGTATCATAACAGTGAAGCAAACACTATCCAGGCTCCATAGTGTTGCATGGCAGAATAAGCAAAATATCCATATATAAAATGAGAAGCTCCATCCTACTTGTGCTATGCACTATACCGTGTACATCAAGATGTACTATCTAATCTAGTCATTTAAGAGCACCCGAGATAATAAGAAGCAAAGCATAAAACCTCGAGTCAGACAAGTCTAGTGTGAGTGATAAATGAATCTCAAAATACTATATAAGTCGATATAGTAAGGAACTAGGGTATAAGGATCATACCTGACATGTCTCTACAACCAAAGAGTTAGAACATAAAGAACATAATATGCCACTCTATGAGTATCATAAAGGTACACTGCAAACTAAGTATAACGACAGGTGTCCAATATCCCAATCCCTAATATCTACCTCGAGTGAAATCCTTAGAGCGATAGACTATGGAAGAAAACAATCAAAGAAACCGTATCATCTACCAAACAATCGTTACTGTCACTCAAAGTACTCTAGATATGTGATTTATATGGCTTTTCTCCTGCCAAGGACTAATGGAAATCCTGGTTTTCAGTGTACTCGCTTCTAGCTTGAAGCTAGTTGCAGACTCATTCGACCGATCTAGGGTATATGGATCTAAAAAACCAATACAGGGTAGCCAAATAATGTACCCACGTGCGTCCTCACAATACTCCTAATTTCGAGTACATCATAAAATACTTCAAGTATCAATGATCCCTTAGCATGCATATCCGAGCCTATTTCCTTGCTCCATTTAGTTTTCATTATTTTCAAGGAACAGTTTCACATTCCTTCATTCCATGGTAGAACCATTCAACGTTCGATCCACAGGTTACCCTTCCTAGAACCTACTCTTTATGGATAACCATTCTCATGACTTCTTTCAACATCAATCTACCATCATCAATAACCTACTCCATTCACCGTTGAGTTGCCATCACTGAAGTCCTAAAGCTAACAGTGTGCTACAATATCGCCATCGAACACCAAGCAAACAAACAATCACTTATAGCATGAACTATAGAGCTTTTGCTTCCTCTTAGAGGTTTCGCCCCGAATCCATCAGAAACGACCTCTTGGTACTATCAAGAACTCTCGGTACCGAATGGTACACTTAGCCAATTTTGGTAGCTTTTTCCCTTGCTTCCTTTCTGAAGTACTTCTCTTCTAGTGCTCCATCTTTCAAGTGCTTAGACCCCAACCACTCTCCAAGAAAGCTCTCGGTACCAAGTCCAAAATCTCTTAGCACTAAGTCCAACACTTAACCAACCCTTGGTATTTGGCTTCTGCTCATCGTTCCAAACCCCAACCTATAGCACCACCTCTAACCGAGTCGTTTTCCACCAATCAAAAGCTCTCGGTACTGGTCAAAAGGCTCTCGGTATCAACTTTTATACGTAGCTCCAATTTTGATACATCTTGAATCTTGGGCTCCTTTCATGCTCTAGAGTCCATCCTCCAAGTTTCATCCAATTCCAACCATCTTGGCCTTCGATTTGCCAAATTCGCCATCCGCTTTCCTAGTTACCTAAAAGTGCAAGCAAACCATATCAAAGTATAACTTACAAACATGGAGTATCAAACATATACATCTGTTCATACATGCAATCCATAAGAACATGATAAACAAGAAAATCCTAATCTAAATATAACTTTTATGCTAGCATATGAATGAACAAAAAGAGTTGCAAAAAAAATTTAATTTTTTTTAAATCAATTAAATTTTGGCCATAAATATGTATAAAAGCGTGATTAATGTTAGAAAACATTTAGGATCAAAATCCTGTTAAATTTTTTTTTAACTACATAAACATGCATAGGATAGTGAGAGGTCAAGAACCATCCAACAAATACCCAAAATACCAATTTCTCCTCTTAGATCAAAAGTTGACAGTAAAGGAGATGAATGCAAATTAGCCAAAATGATAATCTCTAATCTCTCAATCTTAATTACCCCTCTTATTATGATTTAGGTTAAGATTAGTAATTAAAGGGCAGGAATTTGATGAAATTAGGGTTAATGGAGGTTTAGAGATATTTTAGGAAAGATGGAAATGACGTAGAACAATTCCTACAGCCTCCCCTTAGCACGATTTTCGAGATAGGTTAGTGGGCCTAATTATGGACTTAATTATCCACTAGTGCAGGCCATCAGCATCCAAAATTCAAAATAGCAACAACTTTCAATAGTAAGTCCGTTTTTTATTACCCACGAATGTGATCCTAATTCGGATCCTATCAAAAGTTATAGCCCGTACAAGATTTTTAAGATCAAAATGGTCATATAGAAATTCAAAAAAAATTATAGATGTAGAAAATGTCCATAAGATCATTTTGCCACTATTTTAGAGTCATATAACCTCATATGAATAAAATAAAAATATTTTATGATCCTTTGTTATGTAAAATACGGGTCGTTACATTATCATATAACAATAATGTAGTATTCTTAATACTTGGAATCACCCTTAGCTCAGATTTAAATTTGCTCATTTATACTTTTCTTTAATCATAGTATTATTCAAGGAGATGTACTTAGCCCTTTCATTGAATTAGCCTCAACATTTCATTTGGAACATTTTTGACTTAAAGCTTCTTAATTGCTGATTAAACATGAAATTAATATTAACATTTTATACTAAGTATCACTCATGAAGCTTGAGCTCGTACACTCATTCATAAGGATTTCATTATTTTTATAAACAATTCTCCAACATATTATAGATATTCAAGAATACTCTAAAGTGATCTTAATTTGGATTTGATATTTTCTTCATGCATCAAATACATAAGAAATTTATGATATTGTAGGCAACATAACATGTATGATAATTCCTTTTGCTAAAGCATAAGAAATCCATCTGACTTGTTCCTAATTAAACATTTTAATAAGGTGTATTTGCATATCATTTAGGACATTACCAACACCCTTTGTACTTAATATAAAAGATATAATTTACAAATCCAATATCAAGTAATAAACAACCAAACTATTACTAATTTAATATAAGTACATTGTTCACAATCAATAATATGTTGTTTACTTATAGTCTTTATGGACATACGCTTCCTCTAAATTTGACTAAAAATCAAACTATTAATATTTTTGTTAAGTACTTACTCACTTTAACGCTTATGTAATGATACCTTCCTATCATTTCTTAGATCATGTCCAAAACCCAAAAACTCAATATCGCTCCCACTAACTTCGAGACACTTTTGTTGTTTTATGTAGATAGCCTATTCTAGATCATTGTTTAGAATTTTCCATTTTGACACATATGTACCAAACTACTAAGTATTACCAAAATAAAATTTTATGACTAAATTGGAATTAAGTTGAGCATGTTGAATAACAAATCTATTATTATAATTTCAACAATTGAAATCTTGATATAATTCTTATCAACGTTGTTTATCGTTTGCCAACTGCATTAGTCCTACTTTTGAAAACTCATTTGTGGTCAATAGATAATATCCTTTTGGTTATAAATGTCAAAATCATATTTTGGTTCTATACTTGAAATCGAATTCGTTCATCATACCATATTATTGAGTCAGTATTCTTAATGGTCTATTTAACAGCTAAGGATTTTCTATTCTCGACATTGATAAGAAACTCATAGTTCTCTTCACTGTGAAAGAACATTTATTACATGTTATAATGCATTATGTTCGTTTAATTTTGTTTAATTTCATTTCATCCTATGTAATCAGTTTCATCCCTGGATTGTATCCAAATCTATTTTACTACCAATAATTTCTAAAAGAAATTCCTTCATCGTGAAGCTGGTACTTCTTAAAATAATACTTGTTTCTCAACGTAACGGAATAGGTACTCATAAACACTTTACAAATTGCATTACATATAAAAATGATTTGGTTTTATCTTATAATATTTATGTTCAAAAAATAAATTAGTCATCCACTAATAGTCGTTTCCAAACTCCTTTTGGGAAGATTCATGTGAGATCTCTCATGAACAACTATTACATACAGTTTACTAACTCGCACCACCTACTAACTCCTTGGCCTAGGATATGTTGGGGTTTCTTGTAAACCCTTATCTTGTGCGATTTTATAAACTGTTATTTAGATAAAATTAATTTTCACATTGTGTACTACTCTTATGTACACGACCTTGTAGAAAGAAGTTAACTTGACTTCACTTACCATTAAACATAATTTTTTCAATAAATTTTGAATACTCGTTATCGATACATCATTATGTATTATAGGGAGGAGTGACTTTTGAGATTGAATTTTATTCAAATTTTAGGTACGTTCGGAACAATTCCTATATACTTGCCTATTCAATCAAATCGTATCATTTTTATTTTCTATTGCATATTATGTTATTTAATTTTGCTTTATATTCTATGATTTTATCATAGGTATACTACATGTGAGTCAAATACACATGTTATGTCTATGATAACTCCTTGGTCATGTATGTAGAAATGTTTTGGTATTATTAGACTTACGATGACATATATCTATATGTATTAATCCAAAGAGTTCATCAACTCTTATGATGCTCCCATTCAATGGGTACCTTTCTCTTTACTGGTTGAGATATAATTCACTAGTATCATATGATTCATAATCATATAATAAAATATCATTTCTCCAAACCGTGGCTTAGTCTGTAAATCTAAAATAATTGCAAATAATTAGAGATATTTATGTATTTTCCAATGCATCACTTTATTGTGAAAACATATACCACCATTACAATTTTATTTTATAAAGAATATTCATAATATTCCTATTGAAATAAAACCGTTTGTTATTCAATCAACGTTGAAAGACAGATTGTAACAACCCATAATTTTGCAAATATTTTAACTAACTTATTTGAAACTTTGAATTTTCAATCATTTAAAATTGAACTGTTGGAATTTTCCAATGTAATTTTGGATTTTATTTGTAATTCATTTTCCAAATATAATAAAATGATTATTTTCTGAAAATTTTATATTTTGGTCAACTTTGGTCAAACTTTGACTTTCAGTTGAAATTTTTGAATTTGAATTTTAAATTTCTAATCTTTTTCTTTGAAACTGAATTTGATTCTGATATTCATTTTGCTTTTCATTTCATCAAATTCTGTTTGTACTTTTTAAATTTGATAAAATTCAGCGTTTTACACACAATTATTTTCTGTATTTTGTCTATTTTTATATGTTTATCTTTCCTATGATCATTTTTTATATTTTAATATCTTGTTTAGACTTTGATTTTATTTAGTGGGTTTTTAACTTGTTTATTTTGGTATTGGGCTTAGGAAATCAAAGAGACATAGGTTGCTTATTTTAATGGTTGGCTTTTCCTTTCCTCGCCTTTTCTTTTGCTAGCCGTCCACTTCACCTCCCTAGCCGTTCACTTCTTTACTCATTCACGTACAATATGTTTCTCATTTCATTCCCTTTCTCATTTCATTTCCTGAACAAAAATTTACATCAAGTTCTTTCTCATGGCTTCCTCGTTTCTCTTTTCTTTTTCTCCTTTCTTTTGGTTTCTTTATCCTACGCTATGCTCTGCCATATGCTATAGCCGACCCCATCTCCTCCACCACCACCACTATAACCGGACACTCTACCCCTCATCAGCATCCCAAGCCCTAGCCATGACTCCATGATTCAAAACTTCATTACCAAAACAATTACAAACCCTATCCGACTCCTTATTGCATCACTCTCCTATTTGCTTGCCTCGACCACCCCTTATTTCTCCACTACCTTTCCATGCCATGATCTATACCTACTCCTAGTCGTGAACTGATGTTCACTTGACCAAGCCTAGCCCAGGCCGAGCCACACAAGCCATGGCCAAACCAATAGTACACAAGTCCTTGTCTCTTTGCCTTCCTATTGAGTTTTACCTTACCATCCCTTCACATTCCATACCCACAACCATGCATACTTGCCCCAAACCAATCATGGCCGAGCCTATAATGCCACAAACCATCATGGCCAAGCATAACATGATGATGGCCGAGCCTATTCCTATGGCGGCCGAGCCTACTTGTATATGTTAAGCCATTTTACCTCATCTTGTTCATATCTTTACATTGTTTTGATTTATATTCTTTTGTATTGAATCTTATATTTATGTTTGTGATATTGTGTTGTTTACAAGATTTGGATCTTGACCCTCCATCTACTCAAGTTTGATTCGTGCTTTGTCATGCTTTTCGGAGTCTGTTGTGTGTCTCTAGTTTGTCATCTCTAGCTTTAGAAGGTGAGTTTATCACTCTCGATATTAGTACTTATATATTTGTGAAACTGTGACAAGTGAATATGTAAAATTGATATGCTATGTTGATAAATTCATATATGCCTGTGATATGACTAAATGATGTTATAACCTAATTATATACTTGTCACATCACCTGATATGATATGCTATACTTTTATGTTATTTTCTGTTTCTCATATGCTAGTTCCCTTTCACTATGGGTTGAAATGATACATATTCGAACGGATTTTAGAATAAGGAAAAATCATTATAAACTGAAATGATAGGCTCGAGCGATTTTTATTTTATTTGATTTGACTTGGGATTACGGGTTTGAAATGACAGAACCCGGATTTTTCTTTATTTAAATTACGGATTGAAATGATACATCACTTGACCTAGCTTACAAAACATTATACAGAACCATGATTAAGTTATAATATTTTCTTAAAAATTATTAAGTATTTTTTAGTTTTAAGATATATGAAATTTTAACTTAAAAGTTGATTTAATGATTTAAAATACAAAGAGATATTGGTTTCCTATAAGTTAAAATTTTATAAGTCAATTATTGGTTTTAAGTTGAATTTAAAGATTTTATATATGATAAATAACTTAATAACTAAATTTGGTTTAATATGGAATTTTAAATCCAACCTAGTCATTGTAATAGATTTTACTTTATGAAATGGATATGTTTTGCAAAATAAATAACCATGATTTAAATGTTTAAATGTATCTTAAATATGACTTAACTTGATAATTGAAAATTTAGTTTTCAAATGGAAATTTGGTGATAAGAATATTTGGTTTACGAAATGGTTATTTTAAACAAAGTGTTAAGTTATTTATTAAAATAAAAAGTTAAGTAAAATAGTGTAATTTTGACTTAATAAATGAATTATAGTTAATTTGGATATTCTATTTATAAAATTTTAGTTTATTTAATCATCAGTTAAATGATATCCAAATTGATATTTTATGAAGTGTTTGATATGTTTTATAAGTTAAAAATGGTGAAAACTAAAATTTATAATGTTTCTGAAATGTTATAATAAATCCGAAATTTGTATAGGAAGCATTTCCAAAATGCTGTGGTTTTAAGGTAGCATTTGCTAAGTGCTACCATTGTTGAAATTGAACTATTTTTGAAATACTAAGCTATCTACTGTAACACTTTATAAGTGCTGTTGTTTCTGAAATTGAGCTATTTTTGAAATACTAAGATATCTATAGTAACACTTTATAAGTGCTGCTGTTTCTGAAATTGAACTGTTTTGAAATACTAAAATATCTACTGTAACACTTTATAAGTGCTGCTGTTTTTGAAAATAACAATATTTTTGATTATTTTTGAAATACTACTATATCTACCGTAACGTTTCCAAGTGCTGTTGTTTCTGAAAATACATTTTTTTTGAAATTGTTATAATTGAACGAATGAACTTAGAAAATGCTACAACTTTAGTAATGAATATTGTTTTAAAGGTGTTATGATTTTCTAAGTATTATGACTTCCAAATGATAACATTTCAGGTGTTATGATGTCAAAGTATTATGGTTTTAAAGTATTTGGTTTCGGAGTTGTTATAGCTTTGAAAGTACTATGATTTTGGAAATGAATTTATTTGAAATTGTATTAAGTTAAGAATTGACATTAAATATGTTGATTTGAAACTTACTGAAATTGAAGATTAAAGGATATGACTTTATATCGTGGTTTTGGTTTAAGATGATTTTATAGATTTGGAAATTTGGATTTTATTTAAAAAGGATATCATATTGATTTGGGTTTAAATGGAAAGGGTATCGTATTGACATAGTTTTGAAATGGATATGATATTTTGGTTTTGAAGTATAAATGATTTTGAAATAAATATCCAAGGGTTAGAATACGATTTGTTGTTAAAGAGACCGGGATCAGATATGTGCATACTCTCTGTCAATACCGAAAACCACTTTAACAACCGTACACATGGTGGAGATTCCAGAATGAAGTAGGATGGTGGCAATGATCCTATTAAGGTATGAACATGACCCGACTCCCGTGAGTTGGCTTAAGGTGGCTAAAACCGAAGCAATCAACGGGCTAATGAGGTCGCTTCTCTTCTCAGACACACTTCTTCGTATGACATTCTATTACTTTGTGATTGATTTGTGCACACCTTTGATTTTGGGAGTGTGGCTCGAGATGGGCGGTAGTAGCTGCTACACGTTACCACTGGTCCGAAAGTGCAATTGGTATATCTACCCTGGCATTGCCTAGTTGTGCTGTGTCACCTACCCTAGCGCGCCTTATACGATTTTTGTTTTGTACCATACCTATGGAGTGCCCTCTGACGACGCCTAGTATGGGAGAGATTACGGTACTGTACAGACTATGAGAATATATAAAATGTGTTAAAGGGGATATTGGATAACTCCTTAATGCTATTTTCAATTATATTATACTTTACTTTAGACACTATTATAGTAGCGTATATTACTACAGATTAAATAGTTTAACGGATCCTTAAAGGATGAGCGATCCCAAGCATCCTTTAAGTTACTTGTATATTTTATTACAGTTCACTTGAGTTGGTTTACATTGTAAAAGTATGTATGTCCTAACTCGAGTGTTTTGTGTTTTGCTTTACGCTCGAGTCAGACTGAGTGATACAGCATTCGAGACTCACCTTCGGAGTTGGAGCTTAGCTTGGATCCGTCTATTGGTTCCGCTTTCAGTTATTTTATCGTTTCCAGTGATGTATTCATATTCGTACTTGATTATTGAATTGGGACTTCTATTGTATCTTGTTACTCCTGTTGTATCTTGTGTAACTCTGATGTATATATATAGTAGCTTTATGAACTACTAACTCTTTGCTTCCGCTGCATTATTGTATAATACTCTGTGTCTGTGATTTATTTACTGCATATTCTAAGTTTTGCCAAATTTAAATTAACAATCCGATATTTTGAATTATTCAAATCCGACATGTGTGGTTTTATTGTCGATTTGAATATTTACAAAATTACGGGTCGTTACACAGATATTGTTTCATAAATAATGTTTAGTATTTTTACGAAAATAATTATCACAACTTGATGCGACTAATAAGTGTTATATGATATTCTCCCAAAGTTTTCTTCATTACAATAATAACATACGAAAAATGCAGCTCCATTTAACTATTTAATATGATCTACTTATTTTATTTACTGTTACTGGTTTACAGTCGAGAATTTTCAAGTCAAATATAATAAATTCAAAAAAATCTTATAATGAACAATTTTCCATGTTAAAATACATTTTAGAATTGAATACATATGTCTAACTCCAATTATTATTTACAATTCTCGTTTCCCATGTTTTTCATGAAGCAAATGTTCCCATTCACTCTCTTCATCCTAATTGTACCATAAGTTAAATCTACCTTCGTACATTTTTTTCCTTTCTAAATGGTCGAAGCATTCAAAAGAATACCCTTATTATAATATCATAATGAACCTTTTATAAAAGTGCATTTGATCATCCTTAGCATTTGAGGATATCAAATATTGCAAATTGATCAAAGTGACATTTAAGTGATCGAGTTCTTGTACCTATTTGTATCTTTAACTCTAATGTTACATTTAACACAAAAATATCATTATTGTAATCAATCATATTGAATATATGATCTCATACTATAGTTTACTTGCTTATTTCAAATAATCAATTTCATTGGGGTTTCATAGATTACGATATGCAACCACTCACCATATAACGTTTATATATAATTGTACATGGCTCGAATGTCCATATTCAAATATTTCTTTTAGAGTTTGAAACTCATAAAGGACAGTACACAGTCTCGGGCAAATAAACATGTAAGCCACCAATTACAGATGTATTTAGTAGCTATAAAATTAGATGCTTGTATGAGTATTGAACAATAACATGCAGAAAATATTTACAAGTTAGTAAATATATATTTCTTTTGTTATCTTTTAATTCAGTTTTCATTTGTATACCTTAATTGATAAACACTTTATCAATTATATTAATTGCATAAATTTATAAATGTAGATATTATTACTTTATATAACAAATGTTCTTATAATATTAAAATAGTTAAATGTTGCCATTTCATTTTTCTAATAGGGATCCCACTAGATTTTTATGTTTATCAAAATCTTAAGAAAAACATAGAAATTGTTTGATTTCTCTAATGGGTGTTAGGACTTGTTTGTCTTGGAATTTTGAGCTCGAGAAATATCAACAAATAGTAGGCCTACAAGTGATGGATAACACTTTATGATTGTATCAAATACAACCCCTACCATGGTTTTTGTCCTAATCTCATCTCGACCATGAGGAATATCAATAAATCGAAAGAGATTATTCACTCATACTCACCGTTTCGTGAATGGCCTAAGTATAATGCATGCACCTTGAGGAATATCAACAAATACTAGTATCTTACCTTATCTAGTTAATATACTATTAGTGTTACATATAACGTCTCTAGATTAAGGAATATCAACAACTAAAGAGTGTGCAAGCAATCTACTAATATAAAAATGGTGAAGGATAACTTTATATCAAAGATTCGCAATCTTTAACATATTATATTAAGTGATATCGACTTATGGAATAATGTATTTCTTACGAGATATCCTCATGTTCAAGTGTAAAATACGTCAGAAACATAATATACATACTATACTTATGTATTTATTCTTTAAGTCTATTTTGGATTTCTTAATGCTCTACTTTTGTTTTATACATTAATTTATTATGTAAGTTTAATTGTTACATAACTTTTATAATTCAATTAACTTATATAATTTTCTTATGCATATTGTATCAGATAAACCTTATATAATTAATTTAATTAATTAAAATATTGATTAATTCTAAGTTATTCAATTAAACATTTTAATTTAATATGTATACCATAACATTTATGGTTATACACACACACACACATATGTATGTATGTATTTTATTATTTGTTAACTAGCTTTTAATAACCTATTTAATTAAACAATTTAATCAAATATTAATTTCAAAAATTTCTTATGTGATGTGTCTATACACACACACACACTCTTACATCATCTTAGATAATTCAAGATAATATAACCTGTATCCATATGTACTGTACATGTATATACTTTAATTAGTTAACTATTTGATTAATTTAATTGTTTTATTAATCTTATTAATACATATTAAAAATTTTGAAATATGTTTTTTGTATTCTCAAAGCACTTTTGGAAAATGTATTATCACGTTTATGATATATATTATTTTCAAAGCTATCTTTGAAAATCATAGTATAATATGTATAAGATAATTCTTATTTTTAAATTTAAAATCTTATTTTAATTTCAAAATAATTTTGAAATCACATTATAACATTTATAATGCATTTCTTATTTTAAATTTAACTTTTAAATCGAAATTTCATTTTAATTTTCAAAATAATTCTAAAATATAGCCTGGGTCCCAATTCGAATTAGGCCTATTAGGGCAACCTTTGGACTCACTTCACTTTTCTGGCCAGGCCAGTAGCCAAGCCCAAACTCAGGCCTAGACACTACTTTTCTAAACACCCTACTAAATTGATTATCCCTACCATAACTAATTTAGACCGCATAAACTATTTGGCTCAGATACCATTGTTGGAACCATGCCAATTGGGAGTGGGTTAATTAGGTAAATTTTTAAAAAATTTCCCTATTTTGGATCATATTAGGCCTACAAAGTCTAAAGATACGTTATATCCAATTTAAATAAATTTTAAATAAGTCTTATTTTGTTTAAATTGTTAAAGTAGAGATTTAAACTTCAATCAATGTATTATAATGAGTGCATCATATACATTCATCTATATGAAGTGTAAGTGCAATATACAGATATTGTATATCTATAAATTAAACATGTATAAACAAATTTAGAGAACGAAACCTTTTGTTTTGATTTCTTAACCTATGCAATTAATTAAGGAAAGATATGAAAATATATATAGGGAGAGAAACCTTTCATTTCTCTCTTTAATTACAATAATTTATATATTAAATGACATTTATAACTTATCAACTAAATTTGCACATGCCTTTGTTGTCCAAGTTTTGATTAATGGAATATATGCATATATAATTATATATGTGTATATATATATAGTGGAAACCTATTAGTTGTCTTGAATAATTTAAAATCTAAAATTAACATTAACGAGAATGATTTCAATTAAAGAAAGGTTTGAAAACAGAAGGTTACATTGCCGCATAAAATCCTCTTACAAATTTGAATCAAACCACACACATATATTTCCATATACATGAGTATTACAATTTAATAATTTAGAATTAGATCTAGAAAATATATCTACAAACATTTTCAATATGATACATCTATATATACATGTATACGAATATGTTTTAATTTTAAGGATGACAGTTTTGATAAAATCTTTAATTTAGGAGCAACACGTTTAGGATTTACATGAGGCTTTAAATACAGTAAACCATAAAGAATTAGTATTTTCACCAAACGCCATTCATTAATCTTAAATCAAATTTTTCTTTAAACAAGGATTGAAACAATATATTCATGTATTCACCATATGAAATTAAAGATTAATTTCAAAGAACATTAGACAACTTAGCATATACAATTCATTTGCATTTTTATACATAAATGATATATAATCATATGAAAAAAGTCACATTCAAAATTAACTTTCAATTTCATAAATTTCCAGAATAAAATAAACGAAATTTGGGCAAAGTGGGCATGTCTAAATTTTGTGATAAGAACTTGCAGATTTATAGAATATAAAGAATAATGACATGTTGTCAAAATTAATATGGGTTTCAGAACATATCAATTTATCATGCACATATATTAAAGGGAGATGATGAACACATATGGATCTGAATCAAAACACTACATTAAGCACGTTTTAATCAAAACGGACATAAGGGAGGTTTAATTTACATGTTGCAAGATGATTATTTAAGACATGGGATGAATCATACAAAGATTAATTATATTAATGATATAAATACATAAGTGAATTTATATTAGA
The DNA here is from genome assembly GCA_030765085.1 of Allium cepa. Lineage (NCBI taxonomy): Eukaryota > Viridiplantae > Streptophyta > Magnoliopsida > Asparagales > Amaryllidaceae > Allium > Allium cepa. The sequence continues at coordinate 471,446,734 of CM060940.1, read as the reverse complement.
GAATTACGTTTGGATGTTGCCATAAATCACACCTTGAACAATGAATAAAAGTTCCTAGATTCAGAAATCAGCCTCCAAATTTTGCAAGGATCAAGAGGGATAAACTACTTTTGATGAACTAATTTGATTTTTATTTGTTTTAGGATATTTTTAGCCATAGAAGCTCTTAAAATTTTGACCATTAGAGAGGAAGGAGAGAACTAGAGAGTTATCAGATGAATGAATAGCAAAAAGGTTATGAAAGGAATGAAATAAAGAAGGTCACTAATGCTCAATTAAAGAGACACCTTTTTTCTTCTCTATATCATTCTTTTCCTTTATTAATTATTTAAAAAATTATCATCTCCTCTTCTTTGGTGGCCATCCAAACATGGAGGCAACATGGGCCTCAAATTATCCCAAACCTATTCAACATCTATTTCATTTAAATCAAATTAAAACAATCTATTGACATCGTACATCGATACATGCATTTCTAACTTTTATTTACAGGCTTTATTAAATGCTAATGGTATAGAAACAAAAAAAATAAAATATAATAATCTAATTTAAAAACATTAATTAATTAAATTAAATTACAAAGATTATAAATTAATTAGTTCGTGTGGTTTATTTGGAATATTCATCATTATAGTTGTGCGATTTAAAGGTATAAATTTAGTCAATGACTAATATTGAACAGTTTGGATATTAACATTCACAAGTCACCTTAGCTAGTGGTTGTGTCATTTTGGCTGAATTTATTGCCTACACATCTTTTTGATAAAATCTAATTTCACTTACTTAGGCGTTATCCGGTGGTGATAATCATTTACACCAATTCTCTTCGTCAAAACTATATTACTTTAGACTTATGATTTGGTAATGGTTAAAATTATAATATAATGGCTTAGAATTTCACTACTTTAGTTTAGGAATATTTAATTAACTTTAAATATTCAAATAATATATTTTATAATTAAAATAAAACTACAACAACCCATAAATTAACCGTTTTGTATTTTAATATTTAAATTATTTTTAAATATTTAAATAATGGATTTTAATAACCAAATAAACATATTTTAAATATTAATTAATGGTATTTATGTTAACCCGCCTTTTGGCAAGGCCATAGACAGGCCAATTTTACTAAATCGACTGATCGTTTGTCAAGGCTGGAATACGAAGGCTTTAGTCAACTGGATGGATGGACGATCAATCACAGATGATTAACATGATTATGAAGCAGGGGTTCGACATAGTCGATGGGAAAAAGTCGTGGGATACTTGAAATATGGGTTTCGACAAAAGTCTAGTTGTCGCGAGTCACCTGGGGTTTACTATGAGTCATTTCTAGGTTTGCTTCGAGTTTTCATGGAGTTTGCTTCAGGTCACATTGAGTTGTGCTTCAAGCCGCTTTGGGTCGGTAGAAGTTCATGAGTGGGTTAGTGTTTTGAAGGTTTTAGGTCGGTAGGAAGGCTAGGAGTCGGCGTGGATTGAATCGGTATTGGAGTGGATCGGTCATGTAGGGTCGGTTAGAATAGTTAAGTCAAACTGGATCGGTTAAGGAGGGTCGGTCTGACAAGGAAGGAAGGCCATGTCATTCGGTCATGGTATGTAAGCTAAGGTTGGTCGGTCATGCATGGTTCGGTATGTGTTCGGTATGTGTCGCTCAGTCACATAAGGTTGGTCAGGGGGAAAAGACGAAGTGGTTCTGTATGAATGGTTCTGGCCTCAAGGGGATTAGAGCATATGGATCGACCATACGTGGTTTGGTCATAGTGGGTCGGCCGACATATTAGGTGGTTATGAGGAGGAAAATGGGTTGGCATTCATGGATCTTCAGGTTGGCATTGAGGAAAAGAGGATCGGGTCGGCATTGAAGAGGACTGCGGGTCGACACTCATCTAGCTTCGGGTCGGCATGCAAGTGGCTTCGTGTCGACAAGCAAGAAATGGGGACGACATTCACTTAAGGGATCGACATATGGAGCTTGGGATCAACTTTTAGCTTTGCTCTGGGTTGGCTTCGAGATGGACTTTGGATCGACACTAGCGGGTACTTAGGTCAGCATACGGTCAGGGTAGCAATACTCCTAGGGATCGGCCTGTTGGAGCTGCTTCGAGTCGTTGAGCACTTTACTTCGAGTCAGGGTTAGGGTCACTTCGTGTCAGTACCCTGGCTACGGTGAGTCGGCTTATTGAAAACTTGGGATCTGTCATGATGAAGGGTGTGAGCTCAACCATGGTCTTAGTGGGCCTGTATCACTTAGGAAACCAAGTAACCAGGATCTTGCCTATAAATACAACTGGCAAGGCTTTAGAGAAGAGATCTTCTACACTCCGCTTCCCTTCTTCTTCATTAAGGCTACTCTGCCATTATCGTTTTAAAAACTCTGGATTGTAACTGCAATTGATTCTCATATCTATAAAAAAGAAATTTCTAGAGTGGACGTAGGCCAGACTCATCCGAACCGCTATAAATCCTCTGTCATTACTGCTTTCTTTTTAATTCTTACTGTTTTTATATTTATACTCTCTACATTTACTATATCTGTGATATGTGACTGTTAGTTGGTGCTTTCTTTTATGTTTGGGTGTTAGCGATCAATTTTAGCGATAACATTTTAGTGCTTTCACTGAGTAAGCTAGCACTCAGGGATTCAGAAGCTTAGATTTTGGATTTAAAGGCCTAGGAACTTGGATTCTGGAGACTATGGCAAAACAATCAACTAGGAAACGAAAGGATGGAAAGGAGTCAGCAAGAGGGAATTTAGGGGGCTTCCTTTGGAGCTAATCAAGCCTCGATCTATATCACTATGGACGAGATGCAGGTCATGATGAATTCCACGCAGGAGCAGTTGATGAAAAAGCAAGAGAAAATGATGCAGGCCCTTCTCAGACAATTTGGACAAGCAGTAACTATAGGAGCTCAGATCCATGGAGCTGGGTCAGAAGGACTCACCCGGCAAGTAGATGGAGTGGTTCATCATGGGGAAGCCCCCAATTAGCAAACAATTATCAATTTGGATGGACCTAGACTCGGGGACACACCACCAGGTAATGCTGAATCGATTCATGGAGGGATACCAAATGCCGCTGCGCAGCCCGGTGTCAATAAGAACATAGGAGTGCGTGACAAGGAGTATGTACCATAATTCCCGCAAGGGATTGAAGGGCAGTTAGAAAATATGGATGAGGGCAACCCTTGGTAGGTAACATTGGATTAGTTGAAGCGAACTATTCATGGAGGTCGGACAAACAGAGATTTGAAGGGAGTAAACAAAAGTCCATTTACCCATAACATCAGGATGGCGAGGAATCCACTCGATTTCAAGTTTCCCACTCTGGAAGTATACAACGGTAAGGATCCCACTGACCACTTGATGAGGTACACAAGACATATAGAGGTGCTGGGGGCACCAGAGGAGGTTATGGCCTTGTGTTTCCCCTATACTTGACCGATATAGCCGCTCTGTGGTTCAGATAGCTGGAAGATGGATCTATTGGAACATGGATAGAACTAATGGATAGGTTCTTGAAGCAGTTTCGAATTCACATAAAAAAGCCAAAGAATATGATGACACTAACGTTAGTTAAGTAGAGAGTAGATGAATCGCCTAGGACTTTTTTAACTTGGTTTAATGCAGCAGTTGCATTGGTGGATCTGCCAGATACATCAACGGTTCTGATGGCGGTAGTATCAGGAGTCAAGGATAATTTGGATTTCAAAGTATCAATAATACAGGATTCACCAATGGATCTCGGGGAATTATTTCACGAAGCTGAGAGGTTTCTTCACAAGAGGATGCATGTTTGGATATGAAGTCAAAGGAAGTAAACATGGTTAAGGATGGAAAACTGTACGGTGAATGCTCGGGTATAGACAAGGATACCGGAAAGAGGAAGCGCTGGGGAGAACCAAAATTCTCCACTTACACAAGACTGAATGAGACATTGGAACAGATATACTTGCGTACTTGGGATCGCCTTCCTTATTGAAGGCTAGAAAGGAGGGAACCTTCAAAATGCAAAAGAGCATTGGGAAGGCACTGTCTCTTTCATGACCTATATGAGCATGATACTAACAGTTGCAGGCATCTAAAGGATATAATCGAGGAGCATGTAAGGAATGGTCGGTTGTGGGGATATGTCGAAACTGGTAACGCAGTGGTGGAACAAGAGCAGCCACCGCCTACCTTGAATGACGATGGTGCGAGGCCTAGTAATGGTGATCGGTTGGTCATCAACTAATCATGATGTTTGGAATAAGTAATAAACTCCGAGAAAACGGCTAAATCACTTACTTATGTATGGGGACAGAGATAACCCTTAAGCATGCTTTGAGATGATAGTAGACCGTGACGCTTTGGTTTGTGAAATCTGTTTTTTCTTTTTAGCTTAGACACTTACTTTTTCTGCTTTGGTTTTGGAGTTCAGTTTGAACTCTCAATTTTGTTGGTCTTCTGGTTTAGGTATTGGTTTGGATGCTTGATTTTTGATTTGGATTTTGATTTGGACTTTTGATATGGATTTCTGGTTTTTTAGTTTGAATTCAGATTTCAGATTGGATTTTGATTGACTTGTTATTTGGTTTTTGGCCAATATGTCGTTAGGAATGGATTATGCTCGGTAAGGGTCCGGAGAGATCAGGATTCGGCCTAGGACTTAGGCCCCATATTATCTATCGGTTACTAAAACAGGTTATTGGGTATGGACTATGCTCGGCAAGGGTCCGAAGTGACCAGGATTCGGCTTTGGACTTAAGCCATGGCATCCCTTAGCGTTTGGGGACACTGAACCAAGAACACCAAAGGATTGATTAACACAGGCCACCAAGCATGGATTATGCTTGGCAAGAACCCGGAGAGGTTACGGATTTGGATAATGGCTACGAAAAGCTAATGATTAGGGCGTGGACCCAGAGTGGTCTCGGATTTGGATATCAACTCAGAGAGGTCATGGCTTCGGTTAATGGTCATTGGATATTGACGGATTAGAACTCGGCTATCGGATTCAGATTTCGGCTTTGGATTTGGACCCGGTGAGGTCCTGGATATGGATTTTAGGACATACCGATGACTGAGTTTCAGATTTGGACCCAGCAAGGTCCTAGATTAGATTACCGAACTAGGGGAGGCCCCGAATTCGAGTTAAATGATTTGGAAAGATCATGGATTCGGTTAATGGAGGGAATGATTGGGAATTGGATAACATTGTATAATGGTCATGGAGCAGACTATCAGATTTGGATGGATCTGCTTGATAACGAATGGAGCATGGACTTCAGATATCGGATTTGAGGCTGTTCAAAACACACCTTCCGATACAAGGCATGTTTTGGGGGGCAAGTGTTGACCCGCGTTTTGGCAAGGCCATAGACAAGCGGATTTAACTAAATCGACTGCTCATTTTTCGAGGTTGGAATACTGTAACGATCTCGAATTTTATTAAGTTTAAATTGATAATTAAATTTTATTTTTGAATAAAATTTGTGAAAATAATTGGTAATTAATATAAAATTTTAGTTAAATTTTAAATAATCGAGAATTAATTTGGATATTTGAAAATGAACATGTTTATAAAATAGATTGAAAAAAATTGAATTGGGATTTTGGATATGATTAAATTAGATATTAGATAATTAAACTTTAAAAGGAATTAAAATGAGTATTGATGTTAAGCAAATACTTTAAATGAATTTATAGTTATATAAAATATGAGAAGTAAAATATAAACAAACAAAGTAACAAAACAAATGCTAGCTTTGTCGAATCTAAAGTTTTATAACAAAGGACTAAAACAACTTTATAGTTTATACATAAAGTAAAATAATAAAATGTCTATGAAAATATAAAGTAAACAAACCAAATTAGATGTGAATGATAAGCATAAAACAAATTAAAATTTCAGCCTGGAGGCCTGAAAGCAAAATCAAACTAAAGAAAATTATTTCCAGGTTTCAGAGACACTCTGTTCTCTTTAGTCAGGTGAGCAACTCTCCTTAAAAAAAACCCAACCTTTTATCTTAAAAATTGTGCTCTGTAATGATGAATGAAATGAGTGAGTTTGGTAACTTGTTTGAATGTACACCTGTGTGCTCATGTGTGTACAGGTTGATGATGCATATCAGTAAATGGGTGTGTGTATGCCTCTGAAAAAAAAATTTGTTTAAGCTAAAGAATGAAAACATTGGACTCTGTATACTTGTTTTGCAGTACAAGAAAAAAAAATCATGTGATAAATTCAGACAAGTAAAACCATAGATTTGATTTTATAATTTGAATAAGTATACAAAGACATGATTTTTAAGATTAATATGATGATTTTAAATCAAGTGTTCCAAGGGAATCTCACGTTTGAACAAAATCTGTTTTTTTTCAATTTCTAACAATTAATTCAATTTTAAATGTTGAAACTTGGTTCGAAGCTAGTTTATTAATCAGTGACTTCAAGAAAATTATCAGATAATTTTCTTATTTCGTGAATTGGTGGGTCGAAGCGAGTTTAGGGTTTTAGTAGTTGTTTTGGTTGAGGACGGGGAGGAAGTGTTTCCTCCACCACTAGTTGATCGAGCTTGACCGGACTGTGGAAGGAGAGACGTGAGTGGGTGAAGTTGCTTCGGTCGGAGTTGCTTAGTCGCTGGTGGCAAGGCGAGGTGATGCGAGGCGTTTGCTTGGTGAGCATTTTCGTTCCAGTTCGATCGAGTACTCTTTTTTTTATCGGTGACGATATTGAGTGTTCTGGGAGATCGAGTTCATCAGGGGGATCGTGATTGACTGTTCGAAGGGGATGGGGTTGGTCGGAGATGATCCGAGCCCTAGTGCATATGCACGGTTTGTTCGTGTATCACATTTTAGTAGCAGGTAGGTAACGAGATAGAGAAGGAAGGGAAAGAAAAGTAAAGAGGAGTTGGGCCGAGAAGAGAAGTGGTCCAGGAATGGGATGGACCGTGACTTTTATGAAGTAGAATGTTAAAAATTGTTGCTAAATCTAAATTTAAATTTCAAAGTATAAACAAGGTTAAAGCTAATCTATGAATCAAGGGTTAGCCTATATTTCCTTTACGTTATTTGCTTAACTAAGTTTAGGGTTAAACAAATCATGTGGACGAGACTTGCTTGTCTTAGTGAAATGTGATGGGGGGTTCTCGCTTCGCGGTTTGGTGGCGAACGGGAGACTCTTACCCCCACACGTCCTCTTTACGGGGTTGGTTAGGCGTAAGCCGTGACAGTTGAGAGGCTGGCCGTAAAAGCAAGTTTCGGGTGCCAGTGTGAGCCACAGTGGGTCTGGGATGGTTAAAAAGCCTACCGGTCGCCGCTGTATGCGTATCGTTACAAATACGAAGGTTTTTAGTCAATTGGATGGATAGACGGTCAATCACGGATGATAATCATGATTATGAAGTTGGGGTTTGGCATAGCTGATGGACAAAAGTGGGATACTCAAAATATGGGTTTCGATAAAAGTCGAGTTGTCGTGAGTCACCCAGGGTTTACTTCGAGTCATTCCTAGGTTTGCTTTTAGTTTTCATGAAGTTTGCTTTAGGTCACACTGAGTTGTGCTTCAGGTTGCTCCGGATCAGTAGGAGGTCACAAGTGGGTCGATGTTGTGAAGGTTTTGGGTCGGAAGGAAGGCTAAGAGTCGGCGTGGAGTGAATCGGTGTTGGAATGGATTGGAAGTGGAGTGGATCAGTCATGCAGGGTCGGTCAGGGTAGATAAGTCAAAGTGGATCTGTTAAGGAGAGTCGGTCGGACAAAGGAAGGAAGGCCATGTCGTTCGATCATGGTGTGACACCTAAGGTGTGTCGGTCATGCATGGTTCGGTATGTGTCGCTCGGGTCGCATAAGGTTGATTAGGGAGGATAAGACAAAGTGGTTCAGTATGGATAGTTTTGGCCTCAAGGGGATCGGGGTATATGGGTCGGCTATACGTGGCTCGGCCGTAGTGGGTCGGTCGGCATAGTAGGAGGCTGTGAGTTGGAAAAGGTGTTGGAATTCGTGGATCTTCGGGTCGACATTGAGGAAAAAGGGATCGACTCGGCATTGAAGAGGACTTTGGGTCGGCACTCATCTAGCTCCCGGTCAGCATGCAAGTGGATTTGGGTCGACAAGAGAGACATGGGAACAACATTCACTTAAGGGATCGGTATATGGAGCTTGGGATCGGCATTTAGCTTTGCTTTGGTTTGGCTACGAGATGGACTTTTGATCGGCACTAGCGGGTACTTGTGTCAGCATAAGGTCAGCGTAACAATACTCCTAAGGATCAGCCTATTGGAGGTACCTCGAGTCGCTAAGCACTTTACTTCGAGTCGGGGTTAAGGTCACTTCGGGCCAGTACCCAGGCTACTTTGGGTCGGCTTATTGAGAACTTAGGATCGGTCGTGATGAAGGGTATGGGCTCGGGTATGTCTTAGTGGACCGTATCACTTAGGAATCCCAGTAACCAGGATTTTGCCTATAAATACAATATGCAAGGCTTCAGAAAAGAGATCTTCTTCACTCTGCTTCCTTTCTTCTTCTTCTTCATTAACGCTTCTCTGTCATTATCGTTTTAAAAACTCTGGATTGTAACTGTAATTGATTCTCATATCAATAAAAGGAAATTTTTGGAGTGGTCGTAGGCCAGAGTCAGCCGAACCACTATAAATCCTCTATTATTACTTCTTTATTTTTAATTCTTTTCTTTCTTCATATTTATACTCTATACATACACTCTATTTGAGATCTGTGACCGTTAATTGGTGCTTTCATTTACGTTTGGGTGTGGTGACCAATTTTGACGCTAACAATTAAAATCATTTTCAGATTTTGTTTGTCAAAATAATTATTTTACCAAATAATTAGTTTAAATATTAATAGAAAATGTGACCGAAAAATGTATTTCAAAATTTTAACTTTTCGGCCTCGAAAAGTCAAGGTAAACATTGTGCACATTTTTTGATAACTCATACGTACACACACATGCACGTATGTCATGTGATAAATTAATGATAGCATTAAAATAAATAAACCATGCTTAGAATAAAAGAAAACAATATTTGACTTAAAAAATAAAATAAAACATAAATAATCTAAGGAAGTAAATACCATAACCTAAGCTACCCAAGTTAGTACACAAAGCATGGTGGAGTGTGGACAAGTAGGGGGTGTGTATGCACCTAGGTAGTGGGAGGAGGCATGGATGCATGCACGTAACAACCTTCAACATATTTAAAATGTTGAAGTTAATTTAATTTATAACTTCATTTCTTTTTCCTATAAATACTCCTCATCTCCATACATTTTCCACTTTACATATTCATTTCTTTCTTCATTTCTTTTCTCTTCATATACATGAATACTTCCATGGCTTCCAAGAGAAATTCCCAATCTAAAAACCAGTGAATACACATCTAAAAATCAAGTTAAACACCTTACTTCACTTCCAAAAACCATTATCTATTAAACAAGACCCTATATTTTGCTAAACTACCTAGGCTGAGCCACTTTGCACCCTCAAGCCCACACAATTTTTCATAAATTCAAGTCAAGGAAGTTTGCTTAGCGTTCAGTCAAGTTCGATGGAAGTTAGACTTTGTTTTAGTCCATTTAGGTAAGTAAAAAAAAATCTAACCTTTCAAAATCCAAGTTTGTAACTTGAAATGTAGTTCATTTATATTGTTGGTGAATGCTTGTTGGATATATGTTGTGTTATGGTGGTTGTTGGCTTGGCTTACGCATCGAAAAGTTTACATTTAGGAAGTTAGTTAGTAACTTGACAAATTAGCAAGCTAAAGTTGAAATTTTGCAAGTGTTGTTTCCTACTTGCTGTGTAAACGTACATACCATTTTATATACTTACTTATATCTTGTGTGATGACTCGATGGATTAAAAGTGAAATGAACTAGTTTATCAAACTGCTCCTATAGGGATAGTCGCTATATCGGCATTTATGGAAAATCACCTTTTATAGAAATCATTTGGTTTCATTATCATGCTTAGAATAATTTTACAAGTTAAACAAGTTTTTTGATTTATAATGTTTTTAAAAATAATTAATTATTTTAATAATTATTATTTAATTTAATTAATTATTTAATTAATAAAGATTAAAGTTAGATTAATTAACTTATTAATGGTTAAAATTTAACTAATTTCTAAGTTAATGATGTTCTAAATTTAATAAATCATTTGATTTAATGATTTTAAGGCTAATTCATCTTTTAATAATGATGCATTAAAGTTGAATAATCAATTTACTAATGATGATTTTTAAATTAATTAGTCTTTCAATTAATGACTTTTAAAAGTTAATAAATCTACTTAGCTTTAAATAATTCTTTCTTAAATAAACTTTAAATTAATTAATCACTTTTAAACAATGATATTTAATTATTATTTAATTTAGTTAATTAATTATATTATTATTTAACTGAATTAATGACATTTTAAAGGAGATTTACCTTTTTTGTTAAAGGTTATTGAAGTAAATTAATCACCTTAGTTAATGAAGTTTTAAAGTTAATTAATCAATTTAATAGGGATGTTTTAAGTTGTTAAATCCTTTTTATAATAATGTTTCAAAATTAGTAAACTCTTTAACTAGGGGTTTTAAAGCTAATATTTGTAATGCGAGGCCAATTACGAATTCGGTTTCTAGAGAAAAAATTTGATATTTTTATGGAAATGAATTAATTTTCGTAAAGTGATTCACCTATATGGAAACGATTTATTTGTATAATTAGCACTAAACATCAAAGAAGTAGACTTTTCGCTATTTTGAAAATTAAGAATAATCGTGAGACATGACTTTGAGGTAACGCTGCCTTGACTTGTCCAGTATTATTGTTTAACCAAGCAATAGTACAAGTTTAAATTCGATGAGTGGTGGTAAGTATACAAGATTTAATTTCCATATACGATCATTTTGTATCCAAGATAGTTGGTTTCTCAACTATCGGTTACTTCAGCTTCTTTACTATCGTCATTCTAAGACGATGTATTACTCCGTTGAGCACTGATATCTTTTGTACGAAATGACTAAATCCAAAGCGCAAGAGGAAGTTAGGCTATGTGGGGTTCGCCCATTAGGTAGTTTCACGTCTCATCTAGATTTGGATTCGGTAGTGCTATTAGATGTGAAATATTTGAAAAATTGGTAAGGTTTAGCAAGATCTAGCTTAGTATTGTTCGAGAAGTGTCACGGAGTATATGAGCTTCTCAGAAATATATTATAAAGGTATACTTCTAGGGTGGTGAAACTTCCTGGTAATTTGTTAGAGATTTTATTTTTCTTATTTGATTCGAACCTTCAAATCTATTTCCTTATCTGCATCAAGAGGAGTTAGCCACTCTTCATGGAGTTTAATTATTTATCTATTCTTTATGTTTGAATGTTGATTTATGTGAAAGTAAACCCTTTCCATGTTCAGTGGCTTGTTCTCACATGTTTGTGTTTAATTTCCCACTTATGGTTTAAAGTTTTACTCATACAAGACATATCGTGTGACCTGAGTTGTTTGTTTTCCCTAAATTCTCGAATACTCATTTTATTTGAGTAGTCCGAGAGTAGTAGATCTTCGTGGGCTCATTTGGAGATGGCGTCCGAGGAGGAGGTTTTTATCTACTTAGCTATCTATTCTGCTGTTTTTCTAGTTTGTTTAAGTTTATTTTGATTCAGCATTTGTAAAGGCAGGATGTTATAACTGCCTAAGCTTATTTGTAGTACTTTTCTATAACTCTGATAACTCCCTGTTAAGGAGTAACCCGAAGTACTATTGACTGTTATGTTTTATTTAGAATTTCATTGTGAGGTTTTCTATTCCGTTCTTTATTTCATACCATGACAATTCATCTTTCTAATGCTTGGGCAAAGGTACATAAATACCAAGAATGTGTTAGGTGTCGTACCTAGGGGTCGGAAAGGTAGGTCATTACAGTTGGTATCAGAGCATCGGCTGAGTGAACATCCTAGCCTGATTGGCTTACCACTCATTGGAGATAGGGTGAGTTGGGCCCTAGAATGAGTTAACCTTGAGAGGGTGTTTCCTTTTCTCCCCTAAAAGTCTTGTTTTAGATCCTTTTTTGCAGTTTCCCTTTTTTTCATCTTTGACCATATCTTTGTATTCTAATGATACTTGTCACTTATCCTGGTTACGTCTCATAACTTTGCGACCTTGTGCAAGAATTACACTGCTTTAGATGGTAAGCCTTTCTATGGAACAGAAGATATTTTGGGGTTCAGACATAGCCCCACTCTTGTGAAAGTATATTTGGGGATCTTTAGTTGGGAGATGCCTAAAAAAGATTGTTAGCATCGCGTCCGCTTTAGAAAGCAGCAATGGACTGGTGAGATTTTGTAACGACCCAGAAATTTTAACGATTTTATAACATAATTAACTAAAAATTTTCATGGAGATAAACAATAAAATTTTGAAATGAAAATTTGATATTTGAAATATGTCTATTTAAATATAGCAAAGGGTAAATTTTTATTGGAAAATATGGAAGTTATTTTATTTGTGAAATTTCAAGTTTTAAATTTAAATCAATTGAAATTGATGGAAATTAAATATTTTTGAAATCTGAATATTTTTAAATAATAAAATTTTAAATTTTTTTTAAGTGAGACATCCTATTTCGTTTCATCAAATTTGAACTACTATAGCCCTGTTTATCTTATTTTCAGCGTTTTAGCAGCATTTTCGGTAGCAAAAAATCAAGTTTTGATAACTTAGTCATATCGTTGATATCTTCATACCATTATATTCGTCTTGTCATGCCGATCTTCGTAGTATATTCATTTCTGCATTTTGGTGTTCGGAGTGCAGCGAAATCGACGAAACAATTTGTCGTGTCGGTGCCTTATTTGAGATTTGGTTTCCCTTGCCTTTTCAATTGCCAGTCGTGTAACTTATAGCCCGTTACCTTTATCAAATTCGAAAAAAAACCGACGTCTGACACTTTATATTCCTTTGATTTATATATATATATTCTTGCATCCCTTCACTTTTTCTTTTTCTTTGTGTATTCTAAAAAAAGAGAAAAGGTGAGTTTTCATTCCGTTTAGTTCCTGAAAGCATCTCGTGCCATCTCCCTGTTTTCTCCAAGCAAGCTCTATAACACCATCTGCTCGTGCTCTCCCCATCATTGCTCAAAGAAACCCAACCACCAACCTTTTCCTTTCGTCTCTATCACCAACCCAAAGCCCCACATCTTTGCCATCTCCAAACCCACCTGCATCGCCATTTTACCATGCTTGTGTCATGTTTCCTTTTCCCTGACCTTAATCAGAACCCCAAGTGCCTTGCCATCCCCTTTTCGAAAAGCTTCCTCTAGCCGTGAAGCCACATCACCGCCGACCCCAAGCACAACCGAAGCAACCCTTCGTCAAACCCAAAGTAATCAACCTGACAACCATAAATGTCGCATGCACCATTCTCTGGCCTTCCAAATTTCCCCATGTCGTACCCGTGTTTTTCTTCCTCTGATCCGAAGCCAACCTAGATGCACTTAATACCTTGGCCTGAAGCTAACCCAGATCCACCTACTGCCTTGGCTGCCTCCTCCACACCCCAACTAGCTTCGGCAACCCAGCGGCCACCTTGTGTTGCACTACAGCAGGCCTAAACTTCTCCTCTTATTGTTTTTATAATATATATGAGAAGTTTGTAATGCACATATATATTCTCTGTGTTTTGTTTTGATTTCTACTCTAGCCGAAAGTATATATATGACAGCTTATATATATATAGGTTGTTGTTGCACGTGTACTTGTTGGCAGAAAAGTATATAATATTTGCTTTTCAATCCAAGCTTATATATGTTATATATATTGCACCTATATGTCTTGTCGGGAGAAAGATATATATGTCATATATACATATATTTTTTCCTTCAATAAATAAAAGCGAATGTGTGTGTGTGTATCAATAGGTATATATATTTGTTTCATCAAATTCTCGAGCTAAATCTTCTTTTGTGCTTGTCGCAGCTATTTGACTTGTCGTGCCTGTATCCGTATGCATATCCGTTGCTTCTCATTCCGTGTTCTCTAGCCTCGAAAGGTGAGCAATCACTCATGATTAATGTTCTTATGCTTAGTAGACTGATATTCACATGAAATATTAATTGAAAATGTCATTAATTTGAATTGAGTAGTAGTTCAAATTGTTGATATAATATGTTAATATTTTAATTGTTTACTTATGTAAATTGACACCATAACCTTTTGTATATATTGTTAATGATTGTATATACTTGTAATTATTTTATTGTTTCTCACTTTACAAGTTCCCTTAGTTTTATGAAATCCCTATGGGTTGAAATAGTACATACCCGAACGATCTTTTGGATTAGGGAAAATCGTTATGGGTTAAAATGATAAACCTAACCGATTTTATTTATTTTGAAATTTTGGAATTGCGGGTTTAAGTGATATAAACCCGTAAATTTAAATTATTGCGGATTGAAATGATAAATATCCTTATCACTTGACCATAGGATAGAAAATTATATACGGACACCATTGGCCTAATTTAAATGATTTCCAAATTTTGAAAAAGGAAATATATGTGTTTTGATTTTAAAAGATAAAATAAAGGTTTGATTTAAATTTAATATGTCATAAATTTATATTTTAAAATTATATATGTTTTGGAAATTTAAAATTGTAAATCAAGTTTAAAATGTAAATTATAAAATTTTTACTTATAATTTTATTATTTTTAAATATATAAGTAAGATTTAAATTAGATTTAAATATAAAGGTTTAATTTAATTTTACAAAATTCAATTTAGTTAATATATAAAAAAATATAAATGTTTATTTAAATTTATATTAATATTTTAAATAGATTTCAATAACTTTAGTAAATTAAAGTTGGAAAGGTAAATTTTGTAATTTAAATTGGTTAATAATTAAATTTAAATAAGGATTTATTTGGAATTTACCGATTCTGGAAGTCTAAAGGTATGATTTTATAACTTGATATAATTAAAGGTGATTAAATGAATATTTTCAAATATAAATAAAATTAACATTGAATATTCAATTTTGATTTAAATTTGTAATTTGAGATTTTATCTAAAATGTTATAAAAAGTGATTAAGTGAATAGTTTAAAATTAAATAAATTTAAAGTGGACACTTAATTTTGATTCAAATTGATGATTTGAGGTTTTGATTTAAATATGTATAAAAGTGATTTTATAAAATGGCCACTATGCGAAATAAGTGTTTGGTTGTTAAAGTTACCGGGATCAGATATTGTCATACTTTTTTTCGATACAGAAAACCACTTTAACAACTGTGTACATGGTGGAGATTCCAGAATGAAGTATGATGGTTTGGCGATGTCTATATGAGGTATGAACGCAGCCTGACTCCCTCGAGTCAGCTTGATGTGGCTAAAACAGGAGCTATACTGAGCCAAGTAAGGTTGCATCTCCCATCAAGCATGCTTCTTCGAAACTACATCTATTGCTTTTGAAATTTGATGATGGTGTGCACACCTTTGATTGAGAGTGTGTCTCGAGGTGGGCGGTAGTAGTTGTTATGCATTACCACCAGTCTGGGAGTACAGAATGGTAGAATCCTATCCTGGGCTTTGCCTCGCGTGCCTTGTCACATGCCTTATCGCGCACTCTACGAGCTTGGTTTGTACGTACCTATGGAGTACCCTCTGGTAGCCCTCCAGTTTATGGAAGGATTACGGTACTGTATAGACTATGAGAATATATAAAAATATGTTAAGGGGGATATGGGTAACACCTTGATGCTATTTTGATATTTTACATTACTGTAGACATTATTTAAGTAGCTCATTGTACTATGTATGCAGATAGTTCCACAGATCCTTAAAGGATGGAATCCCAACATCCTTTAAGTTATATTGCATCTCACTTGAAATTTCACTTGAGTTTGATTTACTTGCATAAGAATGTTAACCTTGACTTGAGTGTTTTGTGTTTGCTTTATGCTTGGGTCAGCTTGAGTATCATAGCTTTTGAGACTCATCTTTTGAAGCTTGGAGTTCGCTTGGAAGATCCATCCTATCTATTTTAAATTTTCTTTTATTCTTGTTATTCCTGTTATTTCCAGTTGTATACTTCAGATTTTTCATTTGCTTTTGTTTTAGAGACTTCTTTGTATTGGGATTTCTGTTGTATTCTATTTTGGACCGTGTTATTTCTATAGTAGCTCATGAACTACTATTTATCTATTCCACCGCTTATTGTTGTAAAACTCGGTGTCTGTGAATCTATGATTGATTATTTATTGTATATGCCAAGTTTTGCCAATTATAAATTAACAATATGTTATTTCGAGCAATTCAAGTCTGACAATTGTGTATTATTGTCAATTTGAATGGTTCGGAATAGTGGGTCATTACAGAGTTAGTCACCATGAATACACCAGAAGAAGATTTCTCTTGGGTACAGTTTAAAGAGGTTTTTGAAGCTCATTTTATCCTAGAGCCGAGAAGGTCTCAATAGTTTCGAAGTTTCATGGATTTGAAATAAGGTGAGATATCAGTAATGCAATATGAGCATAGGTTCAATGCAATGTCCCACTTTGGACCAAAATTGATTGATATGCCACTCAAAAAGAATGAAACGTTCGTGAAAGGAATGCGACCAGAATTTCATCAGGAAATGACCAATCATCTTAACGATACCTTTACCAATTTGATTAGTATTACTTTGAGGTTTGAAGCTCTTGATATTGAGCAAGGAGTGCAGAAGGGAGTATTTTCATAATGCCCAACCTTCATCAGTGATACTAGTTGCTAATAAGCCGTTTTTCAAGCGCAAAGGGAAAAAGAAGTGATCGGTAAAGAAATCTGGAGGGGAGGGGCTCCAACGCCGAAAAAGCAGTTCGACTTCTCCAAGATTCTCTATTATAAGTGCGAAAAGATGGGACACTTTGCAAATAGTTCCCCAAAGACTAATATATCATTATGCTACAATTGTCACAAATATGGACATATGAAGAACAAATGCCCATTTCCAAGAACGGGGCTCAATAGAAAGCTTTTACTATTAAAGAGATACCTTCTCTTCTATGGATCCAAAAGGAAAGTAGGTGTTGCAAGGTACATTATCCATTTTGATATTCCTGCTAGAGTATTGTTCGATGTCTGTGCATCCCATAGTTTTATCTCATATGACCTAGTGAACCAGTTAAACCTTAAATACTTTATTCTTCACAACTCTCTTTATGTGTCAAACCCCATTGGCGGTCCAATAAATCTTGACACATGTGTCTGAATGTGTCTATTTTTTATCGAAATTGGAATTTCTGGTTTGACTTATTCGTTCTTGGGTTCATAGATTTTTGGTTACTTTTCAGGATGGACTATTTATCTAAGTTCATTGTCATCCTAGATTGTAGTAGAAGAAATGTTGTAGTAAAAGATGAAATAGGCAAAAGTATTCATATTTGTTGTGGAGAGCCTAATAAGTTGATGAGTATTTTTCTTTATTCCCTTGAAGTACCCAAAGAGTAGATAAAGAATATATCAATTGTTTAGGATTTCAAGGTTATTTTTGAAGAAGTGCAAGGTTTACCTCCTCATTGAGAAGTGGAGTTTCGCATTGATTTATTCCAGGGACTAGACCTATTGTACAACCTCCTCGACATGTGGCTCCAGAGGAAAAAAGGGATTGAGAAGCAGAAAATTAATTTATTGCAGGAGGGTTTGATCAAACGCAGCACATCGAGTTGGGGACATCCAGCAGTTTTCGTTACCAAGGTCGATGGTTATCTTAAATCATGTATGGATTACCAGGATTTAAATAAGAGGACAATAAAGAATAAGTATTTTTTTACCTAGGATTGACAACATGTTTAACCAGCTCCACAGAGCTAAAATATTTTCTTAGTTGGAACTTGCCACTAGTTTTCACCAGTTAAGAATAGCAGAGGACAGTGTACCCTTAATAGCTTTTCGAACCCTTGATAGTTTTATGAGTGGTTAGTCATATCATTCTGATTGACTAACGCACCCGCTTATTTCGTGAATTTGATAAATGAAGTGTTTCGGGATTTTCTTAGCAAGTTTGTTGTCGTCTTCATTGATGACATTCTCGTTTATTCTAAGTCGGAGGAAAGCATAAGCACCATCTTCAAGTTGTTTTGAGTACTTTAAGAAGCCATGTTTTAAAGGCAAAGTTTTCTAAGTGCCATTTTTGGACATCCAAAAGTTAATTTTTTAAGGCATGAGTTCCGGAAGAAAGTATATCAATGGACCCAGCTACAGTTGTTGCCATTTAAGGTTGGAAGAAACCTGAAAATGCAATGGAGGTTAGGAGTTTCTTGGGATTGGCAGGTTTCTATAGAAGATTTATCAAAGATTTCTCTAAGATTTCTTCTCATCTAACAAAGTTCACGAAGAAAGATGCTATGTTCGTTTAGATACCGTAGTGCAATCAAGCATTCAGTGAGTTAAAGGAGAAATTGAACAATGCTCCAATTTTAACAATTTCACATAGCAGCGAAGGATTAACAATTTACACGGATGCTTGAAAGATCGGATTGGGAGCAGTTTTGATGCATAATGGAAAAATAGTAGTGTAACGACCTGTACTTTACGAATCGAAGGATCGTAAAAAAATTCTAATTAATTCATATTTGGTTGTATCATTCTAATATTTTGGGATATAGTTCTTAGAGATGTTTTACACATCTGAATTATCCCATATTTCTATGTGATCATTTTGTAATCGAGAATCTTATTTCGGCCATAACTTTTGATAGAAGCCGAATTAGAAGTTCGAATCTAGCTCATTGCTTCGGAATAATGGTTTTTCATTTCGTAGAGTGGTTATATAGGAAAATCGAATAAGTGGTTAGGAAGTTATAGTAGTCTTAAGTTTTGTAAAGTATTGACCAAAATTACAAAGGGGGTTAATGGGTTAATTAGTAAGCCCATTAGTCTAGTCTGGTTTGGCTATAAATATAAGGTGAGAGGGGCCATTTGAAACCTTTACCCCTCATTTCACATCAGACCCAAAACCTTCCTTCTCTCTAATTCTCCATTATTTGCATAGATTTCTTCTAAAATCGTCTCTAATCACAAATTAACGGCTAGATCTTCATCGAGGGGTATGATTTCATTGATTGGATCACATCTACATCCAATTTGCTGCTATCCGAATCAGATCTCCTCTTATTTTCAATGGTTTGATTGGTTTGGTAAGTGGTTACGATCTATCACTAGTTTATGATGGATTATATGTTGTAATTAGGTGATTAGAAGTTGATTGTCAAATTCAGCTATAAATTGATTATACATAGGTAATTTCAGATTTAGAAACCCTAGATCGACCTAATTAAAGATGTAATATGGATTAGATCATTGTCTAGTGTCATTCGTTCATATATGGCTATGTATTTCTATGATTTAAGTTGGACTTATGCGTTTTTATGATCATTGATTAACTTAGATGACTTGAATGTTTATGATTTGATGTAATTGAATGATTTTCTATGTTTGGTTCATTATTGTGTTTGAAATTGCTTGCTATGCTTGATTCATTTGCTAGTGTTGTGTATGTTTTAGGACTTGGATTGGTGATCGGAGCATATTGGGAGCAAAGTTTTTTGGATTCGCATGAAACTTGGAGGATAGGCTATGCAACACATAAGGAAGACTGGATATTTGATGATGATTAGAGCAAAGTATTTAGATTGATATCGATTCGTATTTTATACACCAATCGATTGAGTTCTATGGAGCTGGTAGAGCATAAGTTCTAGTGATGCTCTATGAAGTTGGATCGAAGAATAGACCAAGTGTTGATGATATGATGGATCTATGTCGGATCAACTATGATGCATATATGGAAGGACCAAGAGGCTTAGATGGAAAGCTAGGGGCTATGGCATCCAGAGGAAGTGTACTAGAGGCTGGAAGTGAGTGGGAGCCAAGATTGGCTAAGTGGTTGGATTGGATCAGATCGGTACTGAACCAAATTGTTAACTCCAAAGTTGATGTGATCTGGAGGGAAGACTCTGGGATGGTTATGGACCATGCTGGAAATTATGGCTCGTTGGTTGCTTCTATGGTTTGGTAGTTATGGCATGATGAAATTTTAACACTTCGTCGGAAACTAGGATAAGGAGTTGGATCAAAGGAGTAGACTGATAATTCATGATGGAATGAGGCTATAAGATAATGGACTGGGATGAGTTGTAGGCTCATGCTCGGAAATGGATTCGAGCTATGGAAAGCTATAAATATTTGGGAGTGCTAAGGAACCGTTGATGACTTCGAGTGTTTTGGTTGTGTTCAAAGCAAGGGTACTATATGCTGAGGCACCCAAGGGCTGGTAGCTCTAGTTGTGTACTCTGGACTGACAGGGTCTAGGTCAGGTGGTACAAAGGTATCACAAGAGATAACCATGCAGGGTTTCTAACCGGTGAGCACGGTGAACACAATTCCCATTAGTCTCTAGCAAAGTGAGGACGAGGCTGTACGAGTTATCATATGTTCAAGGCTTTATAACATGATACCTATGTTTTGGATTCTGTGGATGCTATGATGCCTATGTTTGCTTTTAGGTTGGCTGTCATCTATAGGAATTCTGGGGAAGGGATTGGGAATACGACCAATTGAGGATGCTGCTTAGATTCTTCTATCCAGTTCTATTATAGTATCCTATTGTTATTTATTTTGAGTAGGATATTATATCTTATTATTATGCATAACTCTTTAGTTGCAGGGACATGTAAGGTATGGTTTTGGTACCTGTCCTGTTTATATTTTCAAGTATAGCTTTTGATAGTCATTTATCACCCGCACTTGACTATTGTTTGACCCAATGTTTTATGTTTTTCTTCTTATCATCTTAGGTGCTCTTAAATGAGCATACTATATTATAGGTTAATTATGTCGCCGTTGTACAAGGATGAGTTTGGAGGAGCTACAGCGTATTACTCTTCCATTGTTTGTTGTTATATAATTTGAGGAATGTAGTGTGGAAATGTTGTACTGAGATAATATGACATTTGTACCATAACTCATGATTCAATGAAGACGTTTATTTTCATTTGTTATGGCTTACTATATCTTGTGGTATATTTTCTATATTATATTTTATCCATGCGTTTTTTGATATGGAACAAGTTTTCTGCTTTAAATTTCGACCTTGATGATCATTCCATATTAGCCTGGCATGGTTTCAGCGCTCTTTTAGGTCATTGATGTGCGGGTGGTATGGGGTGGTCGTAACATTTGGTATCAGCACTTTGGTTATGAATTAACCGAAGTAATTCGAGAGTATACGCTAAGGGAGGAAGCACACTTGTTAACAAAGTTATTAGGCTATATAATATTATTATATAGTATAATATGTGCTTGAGTAGCGTTATAACTTTTCTTGGAATGAAGCTAATCATTCTAATTACAGATAAGGATGAATCGAAATACAAGAAATTCTATTAGGAATAACTATGCTTCCGGAGTGGAAGAGGGAGCGGGATCAAGAGCAGCTACACCCAATCTTTAAGCCATATTTGATGCAATGATGGCTTCGATGTTACAAAGAGCCCAAACTACTCCTGATGTGGCTTTAGATGGTGGTGCTCCTATGCAAGTTCCTAGAGTCGACTTCGCTAAGCTTTGTAAGGATTATTTTACTCTAGAGGGAAGCCATTCTTGGGGACAGAATCAGCTATTGAAGTGCAAGATTGGATGGATACTTGTAAGTGTATCTTCAGTGATATGGAAGTGGAAGATGAGATGAAAAGGCAACTTGCTTCATGACAACTACAAGGCCGAGCTATGAATTGGTGGAATGCTATTACCATTACTACTCTGGAAGATCAGATTTCTTCGGATCAGTTCAAAGCTAGATTTAAAGAGAAGTTTAGTCCAATGGCTCAGAGATCGGTGCTTACTAAGAAGTTTGCTGTGTTGAAGCAAGGAGAGATGCCTATTTTTGAGTATGTGGCTGAGTTTGATACTTTCTCAAAGTATGGGATGTCTTTTATCGATACATCGTTGAAGAAAATGAGAAGTTCATTACTGGATTGGATGACTACTCAGGAGAGAAGCTAGTGGACCACATCGAGGTGTCTTTTAAGAAGCTTGTTTGGAAAGTGCTTAGACATGAGCGTTTTACCCAAAGAATAAGACTGTTATAGTGGCTGTTGCTAAAAAGGAGGAATTAAAACTACAATAGGGCGGTAAGGGTAAACAAAAATGGAATGGAAAGAGGAAGCAACAACAATAGCAACAACAACAAGGAAAAGGTAGCCAGAAGAAGAGTAAGAATGAGGTCGTTTGTCACAATTGTAGTAAGAAAGGTCAGTATGCTAATTAATGTAAGGCGGCTAAAAAGGGCTTCCGCTGTGATAAGCTTGAGCATATGAAGAGGAACAATCTAGAATCGTCTAAGGATAGTAGGTTGTGAAAACATATGCTTTGGATGTTGTCGCTCCTACTACTAGGGATAAGGGGAAAGGAATCGTGGTGTAAGGTATGCTTTCCATCAGAGATGTTTCTATTAGGGTACTTTTTTATACCGGAGCTTCGCATTCTTCTATCTGTTGTGAGCTAGTATGCAGATTAGATTTGGAACCCAAGATAGCAGATTGGCCTTTGATAGTGATTAACCCTGTTGGAGGATCTACTAGTCTTTGTATGATTTGTCGAGACTTAGTTTTATCAGGTCATGGATGTTCTTGTATCTGTGGTTTCTTTGTTCTTAATTTTCCTAGGTCCGGAATTATTTTGAAAATGGACTAGCTTAAGAGGTATGCGGTTGTTGTGGATTGCAAGCAGCTAGAGGTGAAATTGGAATATGGAAGGGCAAAAGGTAATGATACGCTGCTTACCAGAGGATAGGGTGTTGGTTAGCTTTCTATATTCACTTGAGATTCCACAAGAAGGATTTTCATCTGTGCATATCGCTAGAGAGTACCTCAATGTCTTCGAGGAAGTGATAGGATTGCCGCGGCATAAAGATATTGAGTTTTAGATCGAATTAGTAGATGAAGCCAGACCCATAGTGATGCCTTTGAGGCATATGGCACCTAGAGAGCAGAAAGATTTAAAGGTGCAAGTGGATGATCTGTTGAAGAAAGGATTCATTTGGAGAAGCATATTCGAATGTGGTGCACCTGTTGTATTCATAACGAAGGTAGATGGTTCTCTGAGGTTATGTGTGGATTATCATGAGCTAAAAAGGTTAGGAAGAAGAATAAGTGTCTACTTCCACGGATTGATGACCTGTTCCAATTGCATGGTGCAAAGGTGTTTTCTCAAATGGATTTGGCAATCGAATTTCACCATTTGAGGGTGGATAATGAAAGCGTGCCTCTTACTGCATTATAGGCACCGTAGGGTTTCTACAACTGGTTAGTGATGCCTTTTGTATTGACCAATGCTCCGGAAAATTTTGTGAATCTTATGAATAGAGTCTTCAAAGATCAGTTGAACAAGTTCTTTCTTGTGTTCATGGATAACATTCTGATCTATTCTATAATTGAGAAAGAGCACAAGACGCACTTAAGGATTATGCTTGAGATTTTGAGAAAGCATAAGTTGAGAGCTAAGTACTCCAAATGTCACTTCTAGAAGGAAGAAGTGAGATTCTTAGAACATGTCATGTTAGACAAGGAGTTGTAGTGGATCCTACAAAGGTGGGAGCAATCCAGGATTGGAATTAACCCAAATGCTACGGGTGAGAGTAGTTTCCTTGGATTGGCAGGATATTATAGGCGCTTCATAAAGGACTTTTCAAAGATTGCAGCACCATTGACCAACTTGATCAAGAAGAATCAGACTTTTAATTGGGATGCAAAATGTGAAAATGCATTTTTAACTTTGATGGAAAGGCCGACGAGTGCACCCGTATTGATTATTCTTGGTAGGAATGAAGAGATGACAGTATACACCGACGATTGTGGTATTGGTCTTGGAGCTGTGTTGATGCAGAAAGGAAAAGTTGTTGCTTATGCCAACCGACAGCTAAAGTCGCATGAAAAGAATTATCCAACTCATGACTTGGAGTTGGCAATAATTGTTTTTTCTTTGAAAATGCGAAGGCATTATATATCGGGAGAAAGATTTGAGTTATTCACGACCACAAATCCTTGAAGTACCTTTTCTCTCCAAAGCATCTTAACCTTTGGTAGTAACAATGGTTGGAGTTCCTAGCTTCTTATGACTTTGATATTTCTTACACTCCTGGGAAAGATAATTCAGTAGCAGATGCATTAATCAGAAGACATACTAAATTGGAAGCTATGTTTTTGGAATGGAAGCATATGGAGTATATAGCTGGATTTGACTTTAGGCCATGTTGTGAGCTCGAGCCTGAGATGATAGCAAGTTATGACCAACTCTCATTGAAAGGATTGGCACTAGTAAGAAACAAGATGCTAAGCTAGTAGAGATCATGGAAAAGATTGAAATGGGAATAGAATTTGAAGATTCAAAGCAGTAAGAGATCGACCGAGATGGTTGGCTTCATAAGGATAAGAGACCATTTGTTTTAGATGTCAATGGATTATGAGATGAAGTGTTAAAAGATTGTCATCATTCTAGATTAACCATTCATCCCGACGGCAACAAAATGTATAGGGATATGAAGAGGACCTACTACTGGGAAGGAATGAAGAAGGATGTTGGAAGTTTCATCTCAAAATGTTTGAATTGTCAATTAATGAAGGTTGAGTTAAAGAAGCCTAGTCGATTGCTACAAGCACTAGGTATTCCCGAATGGAAACAAGAACAAGTATCTATGGATTTTATAGATGGACTGCTAAGGACTAGAGCAGGATATGACAGTATTTGGATAGTGGATATCGTCTGACCAAGACTACAAGATTCATTCCTGTCAAGTCTACCAGAATGGCATCCAAGTTGGTAGAATTATATATTAAGTGGATTGTTCGATTCCACGCTGTGCCAAAGGGTATTGTAAGTGATAGAGAACCACTGTTAATTAGTGGATTTTGGAAGAGCTTAAAAGAGATTATGGAAACTGAGCTGCATTGAGTATAGCTTATCACCTACAAAAGGATGGCTAGACTAAGAAAGTGAATCGGATTTTGGTAGATCTACTTCGAGCATGCATTATATATTTTGGAGGGTCTTGGGATGATTACTTATATTTAGTGGAGTTTGCCTGTAATAACAGTTATCGATCGAGTACTGGCATCACCATATGAAGCATTATATGGATGACCTTGTAACTCACCTTCATGTTTGTGGAAAGTAGGCGAGAAACCAATACTTGGTCCAAATATGATTAGAGAGACTTCCAAGAAGGTAGAGACCATTTGGCAACAAACGAAGCCTGCTCAAGATTGCCAAAAGTGCTATGCAGACAAGAGAAGAAGAGTTTGGAATTCTTAGTTGGAGACATGGTATTTATTAAAATTTCTCCTCTGAAGAATGTTGTTCGGTTTGGTAGGAAGGAAAATTTAGCACCTAGATTTGTTGGACCTTTTCCAATTATCGAGAGAATTGGGAAATTATATTATTAGAATGCCGCATGCTAGGATAGGTTTTACTTGCTTTGTTGATTTGGCTGCTTAGTTGGATTGTTAGATCGTTGCTAATGGATGTTAGGCATGCAGAATAAGCTTGGTTGCTTATGTTTGTTTGGGTATTTTGAAGGCAAAATTTCTAAAGGGGGGAAGAATGTAATGACCCGTGCTGTACATATCGAAGGGTCATAAAGTAATTCTATTTATAATTCATTTATGGTCATATCATTCTAATATTTTGGAATTTGGTTCTTAGTGATGTTTTACATACCTATGGTTTTTCCCATATTTCTATGTGACCACTTATCCTTGAGAATCTTATTTTGGCCATAACTTTTAATAGGAGCCGAATTAGATGTTCTAACCTAGTTCATTGCTTTGAAGGTTTCTTATTATATAGAGTGGTCTTATAGGAAAAATAAACAAATGGTTAGGAAGTTATAGTAGTTTTAAGTTTTGAAAATTGTTGGCCAAAATTAAAAAAGGGATTAATGGGCCAATTAGCAAGCACATTAGTCTAATCAAGTTTGGCTATAAATATGAGGTGGGAGAGACTATTCGAAACCTTTACCACTCATTTCACATCACCCCAAAACCAACCTTCTCTATAATTCTCCATTCTTTGCATAGATTTCATCTCAAATCATCTCTAATCTCGAACTAGAAGTTAGGTCTTCATCGAGCGGCTTGATCATGTCGATTGGATCACATCTACATGTGATTTGCTACCGTCCGGATCGGATCTCCTCTCATTTTCATAGGTTTGATAGGTTTGGTGCGTGGTTTTGATCTCTCACTAGTCTATGGTGGATTTATTTTGTCATTAGGTGATTATAAGTAAGGATTGTCAAATTAAACTATAAATTGATTATACATAGGTAATTTTAGATTTAGAAACCCTAGATCGACCTAATTAAAGATGTAATATGGATTAGATCAATGGCTAGTATCATTTGTGCATATGTGGCTATGTATTTCTATGATTTAGGTTAGATCTATGCTTGTTTATGATCATTTATTGAATTGGATGACTTGAATGTTTATGATTTGATGTAATTGAATGATTTTCTATGTTGGGTTCATTGTTGTGTTTGAAATTGCTTATTATGCTTGATTTGTTTGCTAGTGTTGTGTATGTTTTAGGACTTAGATCGGTGATCGGACCATATCGGGAGCGAAGTTCGTCGGATTCGCATGATACTTGAAGGATAGGCCCTAGAGCATGCAAGGTATACGATTTGAAAATTTCATGATGATTGGAGCAAAATATTTGGATCGATACCGATCCAATGCAATCGGATCGGTACTGATCCGAATTTTGTTTACCAATCGAAGTGAGATCTATAGGGATGGTAGAGCATGTATTCAAGTGATGCTCTATGAAGTTGGATCAGAGGATAGGCCAAGTGTTGAAGATATGATGGAGCATCTATGTTGGATCGGCTATGAAGCATTAATGGAAGGACCAAGAGGCTAAGAGGGAAAGCTAGGGGTCTATGGCATCTAGGGAAGTGTACTAGAGGATGGAAGTGAGAGGGAGTCAAGACTGGCGAAGTGTTTGGATAGATACTGATTCGATCCAAATTATGAGCTCCAAAGTTGATGAGATTTGGAGGAAGACTCTTGGCTGCTTATAGATCATGCTGGAAGTTAATGCTCGCTGAATTCTTCTATGGTGTGGTAGTTATGACATGATGAAGTTTTAGCACTTTGGTCGGAAATTCGGATAAGGGGTGGGATCAAATAAGTAGATTGATAACTCGTGATGGAATGAGTCTATAAGATAATGGACAAGGATGAGTAGTAGGCTCATGCCCAGAAATGGATTGAAGTTGTTGAAAGCTCTAAAGATTTGGTAGTGCCAAGGAACCATTGATGACTCGAAGTGTTCTCGTTATGGCCAAAGCAAGGGTACTATATGTTGGAGCGCCCGAGGCCTGGTAGCACCAGTTGTGTACTCTGGACCGACAAGGTCTAGGTCAGGTGGTACAGAGGTATCACAAGAGAAAACCGTGTGGGATTTCTTACCGGTGAGTACGATGAACACAACCGAGAATTGGAATTTCCATTAGTCTCTAGCAAAGCGAGGATGAGGCCGTACGAGTTGTTATATTTCACAGCTTTAGAAGATAATAGCTACATTTTGGATTCTATAGTTGCTATGATTGTCATGTCTACTTTTGGGTAGGCTATCATCTATAGGAATGCTGGAGAAGGGATTGGGAATAGGGCCAATGAAGGAGGCTGCATAGATTCTTCTATCTTGTTCTATTATAGTATCATATTGTTGTTTAGTTTGAGTAGCATATTATATCTTATTATTATATGCTAATTCTTTGGTTGGAGGGATAGGTCAGGTATGGTTTTGTGTACCTGTTTAGTACTATATTTTTCAGCATAGCTTTTGATAGTCCTTTACCGCTCACACCAGACCGTTATCCGACCCAAGGTTTTATATTTTGCTTCTTATCATCTTGGATGCTCTTAAATGAGAAACTAGATGACAGGTTGGTGATGTCGCTGCAATATGGGGATGATTTTAGAGGAGCTATGGCATATTACTCTATATTTCTAGTTTTCGTTGTTTGTTGTTATGTACTGTAAGGGATATAGTGAGGAAATGTTGTACTGGGATACTATGACATTTTTACCATAACTCGTGATTCATTGGAGATGTTATTTTCATTTGTTATGGCTCACTATATCCTGTTGTAATTTTCCATATTATATTTTATCTGTGCGCTGTGAGGTATGCAACGGGTTTTCTTCTTTAAATTTCAACCTTGATAATAATTCTATAGCAACCTGGCACGGTTCCAATGCTCTTTTAGATGTGCAGGTGGTATGGGCCGGTCATCACAAGTAGCATATGTGAGTCTACAGTTGAAACCTTATGAGAAGAATTATGCTACGCATGTTCTGGAGCTTTTGGCAGTTATCTTCACGTTGAAGTGTGGAGGCACTATCTTTTGGGTGCAAAGTTTGAGTTATATACAGATCACAAATCATTAGAGTATCCTTTTAGCCAAAACGATTTGAACTTAAAGCAGCAAAGATGGCTGGAATTTCTCATGTCATATGGCCTAAAGATTCTTTACGACCTAGGGAAAGCAAACACAGTTACAGATGTGCTAAGTAGGAATGTGGCAACGATTGAAAATTTGGAAGTTAAGACATAATTAAGGGAGAGAATTCCAAATTTTGGAGGAAAAATCCTATTCTAGCTTGGCGTAAGAAGAATGTTGAAGATGGAATTGGTTCTAGTATTTAGATTGACTCCTGAGGCATTTTAAGAATTAATATTCATATATATGTGCCATATGTTAATGGAATTAGATAGGACTTACTGAGAGAGTGCCATCGGTCAAAGTTATCTATCCACCTAGGAGTAACTAAATTTTTTCAGAATATGAAGAAGACCTTTTGGTGAAAAGGGATGAAGAGAGACATTTCGATCTTCGTGAGCTGGTGTGCAAATTGTAAACATGTCAAGTGTGACCAGTAGAAGGCTGCTGGATTAATCAAGCCATCGGAGAAACCCAATTTCAAATTGGAGTAAGTACCCATGGAATTCATCGACCGGTTGCCTAGAACTAGAAGAGGTAATGAAAGCATCTGACAAAATTGTAGATCGATTAACGAAGAGTGCTCACTTTATTCTAGTGAATTCAACTAGAACTGCAGCTTCTTTGAAAGGGATTTACTTGAGAGAGATCATTTGACTGCATGGAATTTCAGTAAGTATAGTCAGTGATCGAGACCCATCTTCACTAGTTGATTTAGAGAGCATTGCAAGCTACTTTAGGGATAGAGTTGAATTTGAGCACAACCTGTCACCCGTAGAGAGACGGACAAACTGAAAGGGTGAGATGGATTTTGGAGGATCTCTTGACAGCATGCATTTTGGATTTTGGAGGTTCTTGGGAAGATCATCTACATTTGGTGAGTTCTCTTATAAGAATAGTTACCAAGCTAGCATTGGCATGGCACCCTTTGAAGCTTTGTATGAACGGCCATGTAAATCACCTTCATGTTGGGCAGAGTCATGAGATAATTTAGTTCTTGAATCCCAGATAATTCGAGAAGCATCAGAGAAAGTGGCTTTGATCAAGAAAAGGATTAAAGAAGCCCATAGTCAAAAGAGAAGTTATGCCGATCAATGGAGAAGGGACTTAGAGTTTTGGTTCGGGGATTTCGTACTTTTGAGAGTTTCTTTGATTAAAGGAGTTGTAAGATTCAGGAATATAGGAAAGCTAGCACCTAGATTCATTAGACCATTTAGAATCCTAGAGAGAATTGGAATATTGGCTTATAGAGTAGATTTGCTTGAGAGATTGACTGAATTTCATAATTTTTTTCATGTATCTCATTGAGAAAGCATGTTCATGATCCGTCATTGATTGTAGAGACATCTATTCAGGATGAGTTGGAGATAGAACCAAATTTGGCAGTAATCTGCCACCCAAATTTTATTGCATATCGGGATGAAAGGAGATTGAGAAACAAGGTGGTGAAGCTTGTCAAGGTTCAGTGGAGTGATGATCCCCGTGATGTACTTGGGAGACTAAGGATCATATTAGAGGAACTTAACCTGATGTAATGTTAGGTTAGTTATTTGTTGTTTAAATACCTTATATATATTCTTTTATGGCCTAGTTGCTTTGCATTTTTATATGAATTTCCTAGAATAATATGTACCTTTCAAATTTTCTTTTTTTGTAATAATTTTGGGGACGAAATTCTCCTAAGAAGGGGAGAGTATAACGACTCATAAATTAACCGTCTTGTATTTTAATAATTAAATCATTTTTAAATATTTAAATAATGGATTTTAACAACCATAAAAC
The DNA here is from genome assembly GCA_030765085.1 of Allium cepa. Lineage (NCBI taxonomy): Eukaryota > Viridiplantae > Streptophyta > Magnoliopsida > Asparagales > Amaryllidaceae > Allium > Allium cepa. The sequence continues at coordinate 471,416,418 of CM060940.1, read as the reverse complement.
ATTTTTTAAATTTTAATTAATGATATTAAAACCATTTTAAAATTTTGTTTACCAAAATAATTATTTAAAAAAAAAAATAGAAAACAAGACCAAAATTTTTTCCCAAAAGTTTGACATTTTGGCCTCAGAAAGTCATCATAAACGCTGTGAACATTTTTGGATAACTCATATACACATACACACACATGCGCATATGTCATGTGATAAGTTAATAATAGTGTTAAAATAAACAAACCATGCTTATAATAAAATAAAATAGGATTTGACCTAAAAAAATAAAATAAAACCTAAATAAACTAAGGAAGTACATTACCTTAATCTAAGCTACCTAGGTTAGTACACAAAGCATGGTTGAGTGTTGACAAGTAAGGGGGTGCTGTGCGCCTAGGGAGAGGGAGGAGGCATGGTCGCATGCACATGACAACATTTAATATATTTAAAACATTAAATTTAATTTAATTTATAACTTCTTTTCTTTTGCCTATAAATACTCCGCATCTCCACACATTTTCCACTTTACATATTCATTTCTTTCTTCATTTCTTTTCTCTTCATATACATGAATGCTTCCTTGGCTTCCAAGGGAAATTCCCAACCTAAAAACTAGTGAATCCACTTCTAAAAATTAAGTTGAACTCCTTACTTCACTTCCAAAAACCATTCTCTACTAAACAAAAACCTACATTCTACTAAACCACCTAGGCCAAGCTACCTTGCACCCAACAAGCCCACACAATTTCATGAATTCAAGTCAAGGAAGTTTATTTAGCATTTAGTCAAGTTTTGTAGAAGTTAGACTTTGTTTTAGTGCATTTCGGTGAGTAAAAATCTCACTTTTCAAAATCCAAGTTTGTAGCTTTAAACATAACTCATTTATATTGTTGGTGAATGCTTGTTGGATATGTATTGTTTATGGTGGTTGTTTGCTTGACTTATGCATCGAATAGCTAACATTTAAGAAGTTAGTAACTTGACAAATTAGGAAGCTAAAGTTGAAATTTTGTAAGTTTTGTTTCCCACTTGTTGTGTAAATGTAACCATGTTTATATGCTTACTCGTATGTTGTGTGATGACTCAATGGATGAAAAATGACATGAAATAGTTTGTTGACCTGCCCGTATAGCAATAGTCGCTATATTGGCACTTTTGGAAAATCATGTTTTATCAAAACAATTTGGTTTCATTATCATGCTTGGAATTATTTTACAATTTAAGCAAGTTTTTGATCAATGATGTTTTCAAAAACAGTTAATTACTTTAGTAATGATTATTTAATTTAATTAATTATTTAATCAATAAAGATTAAAGTTAAACTAATTAATTATTAACGATGTATTTAAAACTTAACTAGTTTCTTAGTTAACGATGTTTTAAATTGAATTAATCATTTTATTTAATGATGTTTAAGGTTAACTAATCTTTTAATCATGATGGATTAAAGTTAAATAGTTAATTTACTAACGGCGTTTTTAAATTAATCAATCATTTAATTAGTGGCTTTTAAAGTCAATAAATCTGTATAAACTTAAGTAAATCTTTTCTTAAAGTTTCAAATTAATTATTAACTTTTAAATAATGATATTTAATTATTATTTAATTAATTTAATTAAATATATTATTAATTAATTGAATTAATGATGTTTTAAAGGAGATTTACCCTTTAATTAAAGGTTATTGAAGTGAATTAATAAGCTTAGTTACGAATTTTTAAAGTTAATTAATCAATGTAATAAGGATGTTTTAAATTATTAAATCATTTTTATAACAATGTTCCAAAGTTAATAAATTCTTTAACAAAGGGGTTTTAAAGCTAATATTTGTAATATGAGGACAAGTACGAATTTGGATTTTTAAAAGAGAAAGTTTGATCGTTTATGGAAATGAATCAATTTTTGTAAAGCGATTCACTTATATGGAAAAGATTTATTGGTATAATTAACACTAAACAAAGAAAAAGTAGATTTCAATTTGAAAAGTTAAGAACCATGAGACATGACTTTGAGGTAACACCATCTTGACTTGGTTGGTACTATTATTAACCGAGAAATTGTACAAGTTTGAATTCGATGAGTGGTGATAAGTATACAAGACTTAATTTCCATATACGATCTTTTTATGTCATCAATGGTTGGTTTCTTAGCTATCCGTTACTTCAGCTTCTTTATTATCGTCATTTTCAGATGATGTGTTGCTCTATTAGGCATTGATATCCTTTGTCGGAAATGACTAAATCCAAAGCACGAGAGGAAGCCAAGCTATGTGGGGTTGCATCCATTAGGGTACTTTCACATCTCATCTAGATTTGGACTAGGTAGCGCTATTAGATGTGAAATATTTGGATACTTGGTAAGGTTTGGTGGGGTCCGGCTTGGTAATGTCCGAGAAGTGTCACGTAGTATATAAGCTTCTCTGAGGTATATTATTAGAGGTATACTTCAAGGGTGGTGCGCCTTCTTAGTCATTTGTTGGAGATTTTTCTTTTCTTATTTGTATCAAACCTTCAAATTATTTCCTTATTTGCATCAGGAAGAGTCAACCACTCTTCCTCGATTTTAATTATTTATCCATTCTTTATGTTTGGATGTTGATTTATGTGAGAGTAAACCCATTCCGTTTTCAACGGCGTGGTCTTACATGTTTGTGTTTTAATTTCCCGCTTATAGTTTAATGTTTTACTTATACAAGACATGTCATTTGAACCGAGTTGTTTATTTTCCTTAAACTCTCGGGCACTTATTTTGTTTGAGTAGTATGAGAGTAACAGGTCTTTTGGGCTCATTTGAAGACAACATTCGAGCAAGAGGCTTTTAACTGCTTAGCTATCTATTCTGCTATGTTTTCTAGTTTATGTAAATGCATTTTGTTTTATCATTTGTAAAGGTAGGATGTTATAACTTCCTAGATTTGTAGAATTTTCAAATAGGTTTTCTATCCTGTTTTTCATTTCATCCCACGACGATTGATCTTTCTAATGCTTGGGCAACGGTACATGAATACCGAGGATGTGTTAAGTTTCGTTCCTTAGGATCGTAAATGTGGGTCATCACAAATACACTTTTAAATAATAGTCATTGATGGTGAAATAGTTTTCCAAATTTGTTTACAAAAATAATTAGTTCGAAGAAAAATTAAAAATGTGACCGGAATACGTTTCCCGAATTTTTGACATTTCATTGGCTAAAAGTTATCGGAAACGCTATGAACTCTATAGTATGAATATACACATATATTTATAAGTGAGGTTAGGATATGTCTTAGTGTATATATTTATACGTACGTGTGCATACTTAGGAAAAATATAATGTAATTGAAAATGTTTTAATGGAAAATTCCTTAAGAACATGTTTAAACATAGGGTACAAATGCATTTATGGCACATTGGCTCAAGTTTTCATAAAGGGAATGGGAATTTTAAAAATTTATAGTAGGGAGATAAGGGTGAGGTGGCATGGTAAGGTGGCGGAATGTTGTGGATGGTAAAGTAAAAGGATATTATGGTAATTTAGTAAGTACAATTCACATAAAATCAAATTCTCCTTTGCATTTTCATTTTTGGTTTTCATTTTTCCATTTCAACTTTGTTCCTCCATCTTTTCCTTAGCCACTTTAATGGCTTCCATGAATTTACAAAGTTAAAATCATAGTCTTTTTTAGTTTTAAAATAGTTACAAGTATTTCATTTACTTCTACAACTCTTCTCCTTTCAAAGGTAAGCCCAAACCCATTTCCCTGACCTATGGCCAAACCATTCTCACCTTATGCCTAACCTCCTTGCCACTTTCATGTCACCAAAAACCCATTTTTCAAAAAGAAAAGAAATTCCTAGGTTCGATTCAAGTCATAGAGAAATTTCTAAGTTTTTGGATAGCTTTTAAGAGAGTAAAGATCACACCTTTTCATAAAGTTTTAACTTTAATTTTTATGCCACTTGATTGCTAAGTTTGGTGCCTGTTTGAATGAGATTGATGTTGAGTTAAATGTGTATATTTGTGCTTGGATATAGTGTTGTTTAATTTTGACATTAATAACTAAAGTCAAGTATAACTTTGCAAGTTATGATTTAAAGTAATGATTTTAGTTTATGTATGTTCCATGGTAGGTAATAATGTTTGAGCGTATGATTTGTGTTGTATACTAAAAGAGGTTAGCACCTAAGTTGCATGTTGCGACATCACGATCCCTTATTTTAATTTGGTTTCCTTACTTACTTTATTTTTAGAAAAGTTTTAAAACCTTCCTTCTAGTTTTCAAAACCTTATTCAAGTTTATTAAAGTAAGTTAAACATGAAAGATAGAGTTTTAAAAGCAATTTAAAGTATAAAACAAGTTTGGAATTTTCGAGTCATATAGCGAATACTAGCTATAAATGAGGTTTGTAAAATCGAACTCTTTTTGCAAATTTAAATTGTTCTCACTTAAATATATTTTGAAAACTGTTTAAAAACTTATTTTAAGTAGATTTTCAATGATTATTTATTAATTAAGGTAACTAGTACTTAATCAGTTGTTAATAAAGGAAATTTGTACTTAATTATGAATTAAGTTAATTATAATTAGTTAGTTAATATAAGATTAATTAATAATTTATTAAATGATTAGTTGAGTACTTAATTATTATTTCAATGGTTAATTATTAATTAACTAATTATTAAAGGAAAATTATTAATTATTTATTTATAAAGGGGTTTAATTCTTAACCAATTACTAAACAAGTTAAATATAAGTTAAGATGTAATTAAAACTTAATTATTTTAAATAAAGGCTTATTTTATTATTTAAGTTTTAATTAAAAGTTTATTTAATTAATTAAATGAGATCAATTAATATTTAGTTATTATTTAAAGGTTTAATTATTATTTAATAATTAGTTAAAGATTAATTATGGTTTAATTATTTATTTAAAGGTTAATTAGTATTAAATTATTTATTTTAAGGATAATTATTGTTTAATTATTAATTATTATTAAATTATTATTAAAATAAAGAGTTTCAAAGGTTATTTAATTTTTAAATAAAGGTTTAAAAGTTTTAAACCATTTATATCTACAGATCGATTTTGTTTTAAAGCAAGCTCTCTTTTAAAGAAGTTATAAATCTAAGAGATTTCTTCATCGATTACCCTTAAGTAACCATAATGGAATATGAAACCCAATGACATATGTTTAGTAGAATAAATAAGTTCTACCATGATTCACTAAGTAGATTTTGTTGACATCTATTAGACTGTATAAATCCCCATTCTCCTATTTTATTAACTTGGACATTTACCCATATGTTGATTGATTATTATTGGCCGATTCCCTTTGCACTCGTTATGTAATACGCATGTTGTAACTTGGATAACTTAAACCAATTAAATGAATCATTATGGTCACTAAGTCTCCTTTTGATTTTGCAAAGTCCAATATTTCATTTTATCCTTTTTGAAATGGTTTAAAGTTTATCATCATTTTAAATATGATATTTTAAAGATAGTTAAGCAATTATTTTATCAAATGTTTGAAGTTAATTTAATCTTTTTAAAATTAGGGTTTTGTTAATATGTGTTAACTCAAAAAATGAATTAGCACCCTAGATTGATGTGAAAGAACCTACCATATTCTTATAGAGAAATAATATAGAAGATAAATGTAAAAAGAGTAGAAATAGTAAAATTGCAAGAAGATTTTTATAGTCGTTTGACCGTTAATGAAGCCTACGTCCACTTTATAACTTTCTATTGATCGACTATTCTTACAAGTTGAATCAGACTACAATATGATTGAATCTTCTAAGCTAGATCAATTCGTAAATACAAGAGTTCACAGGAGAATCATAGCGAACCCGTAAATAACTATTGTGTGGGATAAGAAGAGTGAAGAATAACCTCCGCGGAGTTCCGGTAGCCAGTCGAGAAGGTCCTCTTTATGTTACAGGGAGGATTGTATTTATAGGCACGAGAGAGCAAATGGGCTAGGCCACTTCGCCAGAAGCCTACATTCGACGATCCAGAGGTTCTCCAAAAATTTCATAACGATGGCATAGATTGCTAGTCATTCGTGTACTAAGGAGATTTTTGAGATTCTTCCTTTGGGTTGCACTCCCTGTCTTATGTAGGTTCTCTCCGTGTAATTTCGCAGCTAGTTTCCTTGTTTTGATGACAATTCGTATATAGGTTGGATTGGACTATAGCTAGAATAAAATGGGTTTTTGCTTCTTGAACTAGGTTGCTCTATCAAACTTGGAAATGTACTTAGAAGAGTTATTGATTCAAGATGTAAGAGACTTGAACGACCTATGAAGCTTCCTTATGCATCGCTAGTGATGGCGATGCATCACTTGTGATCCATCCCCTTAGTGGATTTTTGGGTAATTCTTCTTGAATGCTTTTGGATGGTTCTTTTGGATGCCTTACTCAAGTTTCAAGTCAATCTGGCATAGTCCCTAAGTTCTAATTTCTACTAAATGCTGCTAGGTTAAAAACCCAGTTAACATATGCCTCATAGAGTATGCTTTCGTTGGAAACAAAGTGTGCTCTGGAACTGGTTTTCCTTGAATTCTTATTCCATGAAATCCAGTAGATCGTATTAGGCTTACTGCGAAGTATTATTGTTAGCTTTTCAATTTATGTTGGGTTCGGGATGTGGATCATCATTATTCATGGAAATATATCAATTTTGACTTTGTAATTTCAAAAGTGTTCACAAGCAATGAGGGGATTGAGTTTGAAAAGTTTGGGCAAAAAATAATGTGAGATGATGGATCACTATCAATCCATAAGTGACGGATTGCTAGCGATCCAATTACTTTTATTTTTTTCACTGAAACCTTTCCTATTTAGTAATATCTTTCAATTGATCCTTCTTACTTTTCCTTACTTCCTTTTCTTGCGACTCTAACCAACCATGACCTAACCAGGCTTTGCCACCACCGCCATTGGTCTCTACCACCAAGACCTACTACCGTCGACCTCAGCTACCTCTACCATTACCTTGAGCTAAACCCTAGCAACAGAATTGTCACTTGCTTGGATCGCTGCCAATCTTGCTGACCAACTTAAAGTTGAACTCATTTACCTTCGATTCGAGGTTGGTGATGACGTGGTTATGATATTGGGTGTGGTTACCAATGAGAATGGTGAACGAAGTGGGTTGGTTGCGATTTATTAGAGTTAGATAGTGGATTCGTGTCTTGCACTTGACTCATTCTACTATCTTCATCCAATAAATCAAAATTGGTTAGCTCATGTCCTCAATGGTCCCGAAGAGGCGGTTTACTATGGACTTGATCATCCTAGATTAGTCTTACTATCGCACACTCGGTGTACCTAAGAATAGAATGAGTTTTCCGTATTGCTTTGGAAAACAGATCCGTTATCGATCGTCGACGGATAAAGGGTAATTGTAGGAGGAATAACTTCAATGAATGATGCGAAATTCTTTTTCCTTTTTCTATTATGAGCAAACTAACTACATATAATAGAGCATTTGTAGTGTTCTAGACACCGAGCCTATCTCACATAGATAATAAACTACACTTGCCCAAGTCAATTTGTAACAAACCCGGTTAGGAGATTACCGCTAATATTAAATTTTAATGATGACTATAATTTAATATTGGAATTAATTAAATTAATTAGAGGTAAAATGGTGAAAATATTGTTTATTTAATATAAACAATGAAGTTGAGTAAATTAAGCTAATGAAATGAAGAAAATAAAGTTGATCACTTTATTTGAGTCTTGGGATGGGTTGTAAATTTATTTGGGTTTAATAAAATGATATATAATAGTGTATTAATGTTTTAAAAGTGTTAAAACATTTATTTACACTTTATTGGTTGGAAAATATAGTTTTATTTTGCAAAATATGTCCAAATTTGCATATTTTGTCAAAATATGCAAATTTGTAGAAAATGAGAGTTAGTGCTAAAATAACATCTAAATTGGTGGAAAATAATGATTTATTTACTTTAATAAAATTCTAGACGAAATAACGATTCCAACGCATTTAATTTTTGTTGAAATCGGATTGATAATGCAAAAGTTATGAATTGTTAATGATTGAATATGTGAGTAATTAGGGGAAAATAACATTTCTAAAAATTTCATAAGACATATTGGGTTTGGGTTGGATCCAGTACCCAAAAGAGGCTTCTGGTAGGTGAAGGAGACATCGTACAGGCTTCTCATCTTTCTCCTTCCACCAGAAATTAACACAGAAGCTTCAAAACTCTTAAAAATGGCTTCCTCTCCTATATCTCTAATCAAAATTCTCAATTAATTAGCGAATTAGAAAGATTTCCTAGCTCAAAACATAAATAAGGTAATCTCTCATCCCTTAAATCCCAAATCCTTGAGAGATTGCAATTTTCTATTTACTGTAATCTCGTTTTGTTGATGATTTCTTTTTGCACGTCTCTTGTTAAGCTTCTACAGGTCCTGCACGAGCGTGAATTCGCCTAAAGCTTTGCCTTTGCTGCCTAAAATCATCATCTTTTGCTGCAAATTGTAAGTATATAACTTACAACAACTAAATTGAAAGCCTGTGCAAAATCTGTAGCTTTTTGTTGCAAATTCGTACTAGTTTCTTAAGTTTTCGTATATCTCGTTTTGCTGTAAATGCATCATAGTAAAATGGTCATAACTTTCACGTTTCTTGTACCTCAAATTTTTTTTGTTGGAAACTGCATTCAATAAGCAACAATTTATTTTCAGATCATATTCTGAGATTTTGCATTTTTAATGACCGAAAATGAGTTTGATGTCAGAAGCCTGATTCTGCCTTTAACAAATCAGGCTTAGTTTGTATTTGTTAGAAAAACAGTCATAACTTTTGACACACAAATCGGATTTTGGTAATCTTGACCTTTTCGGAAAGCTAATTTCATATACTACAACTTTCATTTGTTGAATTTTCTGTTAGTTTGAGGTTAGCTATGACAAAATTGAAATTTTTTACTGCTAACCCGAGAGCAAGACTAGAAATTCTCTGTTGTTGAATCTGAAATGGAATCGGCCATAACTTTTTCGTTTTTAAGCCGAATTCGATATTCTTAGATGTTCTGGAAAGCTCGTTTTATAAGCTACAACTTTTTCTTTAGTCATATTGCCAGATTCGAATGTTTACTATGCTGAAATTGTGAATATTTGTCTCAGTCCTGTCAATATATGCATACACACTATATGCTACAGGCTTTGTATAAGAGTTTTAGTAAAAAGATCATAACTTTTAGACCGCTGATCGGTATTCAATGATCTTGGTCATTCTGGAAAGTTTAGAAACTAAGCTACAACTTTTTTTTTAATCGCATTGTCAAATTTTTGCGTTTTCTATGCTGAAATCATAAATGTTTTTAAGCATTTTTAAGGGTTTTTAAAACAAGTATTACTTATTTCCAAGGCTTTTATAAATAAATAAAAAATCCGTTTTCTATGGAAAAATATTTTGTAAATATTTTTTTTATTTTAATCATTTTTATGTTATTTGAGTGTATGTTTGACGTTTTGATTGTGTTTGAAGCATTTTATCATATTAGTCCATTTAACTAATATTATGCAGATATGGTCCGATGACTCCTAATTAGGAGTATATTCGATAGAGGACCATATTGATGTAGATTTATACTTGCCGAGGATATGAGGCGAGGTTATTTATTATTATGATAAGATACTTGTCGATGAAAGGAGACAAGTGTGGTAGTCACATTGAACTCGTCGTGGTACGAAATACGATGAGTTGGAATTTTCTACATTTTGCCGATGATATGAGGCGATGTATATTTTTTTTTAGCGTTTGATGTTAATTTATAATTACATTACGATGTGGTATCTACCGACGACTAGTAAACCATTAGGTGCTGACGCATGGTATGGGACGTGTGTTAATACCTTTTGGGTTCCTAGTCGTAAAGTTGAGACACATGGAAGTTTGGACTAGTACTACGGACCTCGAGTGAAGGGGGGTTGCAGATTAGTAGTCAACCCCGAAGCATTATGATATTATTATTACTCGGGTCTTTTGACGTCACCGACTGGGATGGAGGAAATTATAGGCTACGTAGTCGTGTGCATAGGCAGGAGAGGTAGAAATGAAGGTGATTCCAATCCCATTATGTATGGTACCGAAGTACAGTACTAGTGGAAGTAAATAGCACGTGCAAAGTACTTTTTTTTTTATTGATGATTTTGATGTTAATTTTTTTGGGGATGTTTATGTTTTGAATAGCCTCGAGTAAGAATGAGGCGACATTATAGGATGGTCCATGATGTTTCGACCATATTATTACTACTTGTTTGAGATTATGTGATTTATGAAGTTTGATGATCTTTATGATTGATTTGAAGTACTTCGAAATAATTTCCCTTCTTATAATATAAGAATAATCCTTGATGATTCTCATAGATGTATATTCATGATGAACCTTATATTCGTTCCATTGGGAACAACGAAATGATTATCTCATTATCACTTATCATCATTGAGGCCCTTATCTACTGATGAGTTTAGTTGCCTGACCCGTGTGTTTTTCACTCGGGTCAGACCGAGTTGCAGGTTAGCATGGACAACTTCTCTTTTTGGATCAGCTTATCACCTTTTGTGGGACATATCAATTTGGCTAGCTTTTATCTTTAGACCGTTTTGTTGACTATCATGATGTATATTCTTTTTGTGGGATGATTGTATGTGATTATCAGTAACCCTTTTTGGCACTCATGTATGATGTATTATGTTGGCATGTATGATGGTGTATGTGTATATATATATATATGATCTGGGTTTGCTGTTCTGTAACTGTTATTTACTTTCCGCATATATGTATATTACGTTAGTTCTGAAATGTTTGTAAACCGCCATAGTGTGCAATAGTTATGGACTAGACATGTCAACCACATATGAGGTAAAATGAAAAAAAAAATGATGACACTAATTGACATGTTTAGTTCTTAGCTAGTGTATGCTATGTTGGTCGCCCTTATTCAACCCCATTCTCTGCGTTAGTAGACAGAATTACTCGTTAATTCCCTTTACTAACGTGGGTCTCGGGGAGGGGCGTCACAGCTTGGTATCAGAGCATCGTTTCAGAATATAATGTGATATATACAGAACAGTACACGAGATACCATACATAAAGTATAATACATCTACATGTATCATCCCATAATCATGATTCGGTTCACCTTACTTTTAATTTTGTCCTTACCCATGTTTTGACCCGTGTCCCTTTTCGATTCCTTTGGGGTAGATAGAAAGGAATACGTCTAGGAATGTTCAGTATATTTCATAGTATTCCTTATTTTCTGTATTTGAATTTTTAATATATCTATTTACCCTGCGAATGATCCTTTTAACCTTTTCTCTCAGCAATGTCTCATCGAGGTAGAGGACGCCATTCAGCGGCGAGACCGTCCAGTGGTTCTCGTCCTGAGGGTGTATATATGTCCACTGATCAGATTCTTGAGTTAGTGCGGAGCATTCAGCCTCCCACTACTGCTACTCCTGCCTCTCCTCGCCGATCAGCTTTTGCACGTATGTGCAGTGATTTCACTCATCTCGGTGGCAAGGCCTTTAAAGGCACCGAGTCTGTTCTTGATGTTGAGGCTTGGCTCAGTTCTTGTGAGCGTATTTTTGGCCGTATGGAGATTTCTAGACATCACCGTGTTCTTGTAGCATCCAGTATGTTGCAAGAACGAGCTCTTCATAGGTATGACCTTATGATTGCTGAGATTGACGAGTCCACACTTGAGTGGGATCAGTTTCGTGAGCGGTTTGAGCTCAAGTTTATTCCTGATTCTGAGAGAGCTACTCTAGCTCGTCGCTTCCTTGAGCTCAAGCAAGGAAGGCTTTCTGTTTCTGAGTATGTTGCTTCGTTTGAGGGTCTTTCTAAGTATGGGCTTGAACATATTCCTACTCCATACAAGAAGAATCTTAGGTTCACTTCCGGACTTAAGAAGTATTTGAAGAAGGCCCTTATGCTTCGCCTTGAGCTTACTTTTGAGAAGCTTGTTGATATGGCCCTTCAGCTTGAAGCGGTCGAGAAGGAAGAGGATAGTGATGATGATGTTAGGGTTCGGGCCAACCCGAATAAGAAGAAGTTCTTTCGCAAGTCTAGGCCCTTTCCTCCTAAGAAGAAGAAGAAGCATGGTGGTTCTTTTTCTCAGCCTCAGTCTACTCCTTCAGCGAAGCCTTTTGCATGCTTCAATTGTGGCTCCCCTGATCACCCTGTTAGAGAGTGTCCCAAACCCAAGCGTTGCCTCCACTGCAAGAAAGAGGGACACTTAGTTGCTGCTTGCCCCATTAAGGGGAAAGGTTCACGCTAGGGTCAGCTTAATGTAGCTTCTACCTCTGGGGATGCTTCTCAGCCTAGAGGTACACACTCTTCCGTTCTAGAAGGTTCCTTATTATTTCATGATCATATTATCCGAGTGCTTTTCGATACGGGTGCTTCTCACTCATTCGTATCGAAGGAACTCGTAGATGCTTTGCAGTTGGATATTTCTTACTTGCTTACTTCATTGCGAATTGCTAATCCTATTGGAGGATCCGCCACCCTTAGCTTACTTTGTGATGACGTTGAGATCATGATTTGTGGTTTTCCTTTCCGTGCGAATCTGCACGTGATTCCTTTGCTTGGTTTTGATATGATATTTGGTATGGACTGGCTAGTTCGATACGATGCCAAGATTCTTTGTTCTGATAGAGTCATTTATCTCCGCCATCCAGACTCGCCTTCGCAGTTATCTCTTATGCTTCGGGATACAGATTGTGATTCCGTAACATCGTTATATGCTCTTGATTCTCGAGATGATGAAGATGATGTGTCTCGAATTCCGATCGTTTGTGACTTTGCTGATATTTTTGAGCCTGTTTCGGGGTTTCCACCCAAGCGGGCCATAGAGTTTCGTATTGATCTCATTCCTGGTGCTCAGCCAGCTAGTCGTCCTCCCACGAGGATGTCTACTAAGGAGAATGAGGAACTTAAGAAGCAACTCCTCGAGCTCGAAGCTAAGCACTTCATTCGATCTAGCTCTTCACCGTGGGGTGCCGCGGTGGTATTTGTAAAGAAGTCTGATGGGACTCTTAGGCTTTGCGTCGACTATCGCAAGCTTAATGAGTTAACCATCAAGAATCGTTACCCTTTACCGAGGATCGACGACATGTTCGATCAGTTAAGTGGTGCTAGAGTCTTTTTACAGTTAGACCTTGCCACTGGTTTTCATCAGCTCCGAGTTGCGGAAGATAGTATTCCTCTCACCGCATTCCGCACTCGCTATGGTTCTTTTGAGTGGCTCGTCATGCCGTTCGGATTGACGAATGCACCTGCCTACTTTGTCGATCTTATGAATCGAGTATTCCGGGAATATCTCGATAAATTCGTGCTTGTATTCATCGATGATATCTTAGTATATTCCAAGTCCGAAGAGGACCATGCTCGACATCTTAGAATTGTTTTGAGTACTCTCCGAAAGCATCAACTCAAAGCAAAACTTTCTAAGTGTCACTTCTGGGAAAAGCAAGTGAAGTTCTTAGGCCATGTTGTATCTTCAGAATGTATTTCCGTTGATCCTTCTAAGATCGAGGCTATTCAAAATTGGAAGAGGCCTGAGAATGTTCATGAGATTCGTAGCTTTTTGGGATTGGCCGGTTATTATCGTCGCTTTATTAAGGATTTTTCTCGTATCGTGCTTCCTCTTACAAACCTTACCAGGAAGGGTGTTCGTTTTCTTTGGTCTGACAAGTGTGAGGCTGCCTTCCAGCGATTGAAGGAGCTTCTCACACATGCTCCTGTGCTAGTGGTTCCTGAAGGGAACCAAGATCTCATTGTTTATACTAATGCAAGCCACAGTGGGCTTGGTGCGGTTCTTATGCAGAAGGATTGGGTTGTTGCCTATGCTTCAAGGCAATTACGTTCGAACGAGGTTCGGTACGCGACCCATGATTTAGAGCTTGCAGCCATCGTCTTCGCCTTGAAGATATGGCGTCATTATCTCCTTGGTGAGCATTTCGTCCTTTATACCGATCATAAGTCTCTCAAGTACCTCTTTTCGCAGAAGGAATTGAATATGAGGCAACAACGACGGTTAGAGTTCCTCGCCTCATATGATTTCGATATCGAGTATACCCCAGGGAAGGGTAATCGTGTAGCTGATGCGCTTAGCCGCAAGCATTCGGCAGTTGTTTCTATGATGTTAGCCGAATGGGATGTTCTTGAGACGTTATCCAGCTTCGACATTCGTGATCGAACACCATCATCTGATTCACCGGTTTTATTATTCAGTATGGTGGCTCGACCTTCTCTTCTTGATCGTATCTCTGAGGCCCAGAGACGTGATGCTTATATTATGCGCCTCATTCAGTCTTGCTCATCTGAGTCCCGTGATGAGGAGTTACGGGATTATTCGATTGATTCTCATGGTTGCCTTCGTCTGAGGAACCGTATAGTTGTTCCATCTGATTCAGCACTTAGGCGTGACATACTTGATGATTGTCATCGCTCTAAGTACACCATTCATCTGGGTAGCAGTAAGATGTATGCAGATATGCATAGACTTTATTATTGGGAAGGCATGAAGCGTGACATTGCAAGTTATGTAAGTAACTGCATTACGTGTCAGCTTGTCAAGGCCGAGCATCAGCGGCCATCTGGTCTTCTTCAGCCTCTAGAGGTTCCACTGTGGAAGTGGGACCAAGCTTCGATGGACTTCGTTGACGGCCTACCTCGTTCGAGGTCGGGTCATTCGAGCATTTGGGTAATTGTTGATCGCCTCACGAAGTCAGCTCATTTCATTCCTATTAAGTCTAATAGGAATGCTCCTCTTTTGGCAAAGCTCTATATTAAGGAAATTGTTCGATTGCATGGTGTTCCTTCATCGATCGTTTGTGTCTGTGATCCTCTATTTACCAGTCATTTCTGGTTCAGCTTTCAGCAAGCTTTGTGAACAAAGCTGAATCTTTCAACTGCTTATCATACTCAGTCTGATGGACAGACAGAGAGGGTGAATCGTATTCTTGAGGACCTACTACGTGCATGCATTCTTGATTTTGGTGGTTCTTGGGAGGATTACCTTCCATTGGTAGAATTCTCCTATAACAACAGCTTTCAGTCTAGTATCCGTATGGCACCATTCGAGGCACTTTATGGTAGACCGTGCCGTTCTCCATCTTGTTGGTTAGAATCTGGCGAGAAGTTTATTTTGGGCCGGATTCGATTCGTGATTCTTCGGAGAAGATTTCCCTTATTAGACAGAGAATGAAAGAGGCACAGAGCCGTCAGAAATCCTACGCGGACAACCGTAGGAAGCCTCTTGAATTCTTCGTCGGTGACCATGTGTTCATTCGTATATCTCCGATGAAGGGAGTGATGTGCTTTAGCTCCACAGGGAAATTGGCTCCTCGCTTTATAGGACCATTTCCGATTACCGAGCGCATCGGTCCAGTTGCTTATAGAGTGTCACTTCCGCCTCATTTATCTGATATTCATGATGTTTTCCATGTCTCTCAGCTTAAGAAGTGCATTCGAGGTTCTGATTCCGTTGTTGATCCTTTCGAGCAGCTAGAGCTTGAGATCTCACCGAGTTTATCCACCGTTCAGCGGCCTATTCGTGTGCTTGATTCGGAGGTGAGGCGCCTTCGAAGCAAGAACGTTCCTCTTGTTAAGATTCAATGGTCGGAGAATCTCAATGATTGCACTTGGGAAACTAGAGAATCTATCGAGCGTTCTTTTTCGGGTTTTCTATCTTCATTTGAGGATGGTGAGAACTATTATCTCAAGCTATTTCTTTTTCCTTTTGGGTTAAATTGTTATATTTGTTACGGTTTCCCTAGAAATTGCGAGGACGCAATTTTGTTAAGGAGGGGAGTCTGTAACAAACCCGGTTAGGAGATTACCGCTAATATTAAATTTTAATGATGACTATAATTTAATATTGGAATTAATTAAATTAATTAGAGGTAAAATGGTGAAAATATTGTTTATTTAATATAAACAATGAAGTTGAGTAAATTAAGCTAATGAAATGAAGAAAATAAAGTTGATCACTTTATTTGAGTCTTGGGATGGGTTGTAAATTTATTTGGGTTTAATAAAATGATATATAATAGTGTATTAATGTTTTAAAAGTGTTAAAACATTTATTTACACTTTATTGGTTGGAAAATATAGTTTTATTTTGCAAAATATGTCCAAATTTGCATATTTTGTCAAAATATGCAAATTTGTAGAAAATGAGAGTTAGTGCTAAAATAACATCTAAATTGGTGGAAAATAATGATTTATTTACTTTAATAAAATTCTAGACGAAATAACGATTCCAACGCATTTAATTTTTGTTGAAATCGGATTGATAATGCAAAGGTTATGAATTGTTAATGACTGAATATGTGAGTAATTAGGGAAAAAATAACATTTCTAAAAATTTCATAAGGCATATTGGGTTTGGGTTGGATCCAGTACCCAAAAGAGGCTTCTGGTAGGTGAAGGAGACATCGTACAGGCTTCTCATCTTTCTCCTTCCACCAGAAATTAACACAGAAGCTTCAAAACTCTTAAAAATGGCTTCATCTCCTATATCTCTAATCAAAATTCTCAATTAATTAGCGAATTAGAAAGATTTCCTAGCTTAAAACATAAATAAGGTAATCTCTAATCCCTTAAATCCCAAATCCTTGAGAGATTGCAATTTTCTATTTACTGTAATCTCATTTTGTTGATGATTTCTTTTTGCATGTCCCTTGTTAAGCTTCTACAGGTCGTGCACGAGCGTGAATTCGCCTAAAGCTTTGCCTTTGCTGCCTAAAATCATCATCTTTTGCTACAAATTGTAAGTATATAACTTACAACAACTAAATTGAAAGCCTGTGCAAAATCTGTAGCTTTTTGTTGCAAATTCGTACTAGTTTCTTAAGTTTTCGTATATCTCGTTTTGCTGTAAATGCATCATAGTAAAATGGTCATAACTTTCACGTTTCTTGTCCGTTTTACCTCAAATTTTTTTTGTTGGAAACTGCATTCGATAAGAAACAATTTATTTTCAGATCATATTCTGAGATTTTGCATTTTTAATGACCGAAAATGAGTTTGATGTCAGAAGCCTGATTCTGCCTTTAACAAATCAGGCTTAGTTTGTATTTGTTAGCAAAACAGTCATAACTTTTGACACACAAATCGGATTTTGGTAATCTTGACCTTTTCGAAAGCTTATTTCATATACTACAACTTTCATTTGTTGAATTTTCAGTTAGTTTGAGGTTAGCTATGACAAAATTGAAAGTTTTTACTGCTAACCCGAGAGCAAGACTAGAAATTCTCTGTTGTTGAATCTGATATGGAATCGGCCATAACTTTTTCGTTTTTAAGCCGAATTCGATATTCTTAGATGTTCTGGAAAGCTCGTTTTATAAGCTACAACTTTTTATTTAGTCATATTGCCAGATTCGAATGTTTACTATGCTGAAATTGTGAATATTTTTCTCAGTCCTGTCAATATATGCATACACACTATATGCTACAGGCTTTGTATAAGAGTTTTAGTAAAAAGATCATAACTTTTAGACCGCTGATCGGTATTCAATGATCTTGGTCATTCTGGAAAGCTTAGAAACTAAGCTACAACTTTTTTTTTAATCGCATTGTCAAATTTTTGCGTTTTCTATGCTGAAATCATAAATGTTTTTAAGCATTTTTAAGGGTTTTTAAAACAAGTATTACTTATTTCCAAGGCTTTTATAAATCAAAAAAAAAAATCCGTTTTCTATGGAAAAATATTTTGTAAATATTTTTTTTATTTTGATCATTTTTATGTTATTTGAGTGTATGTTTGACGTTTTGATTGTGTTTGAAGCATTTTATCATATTAGTCCATTTAACTAATATTATGCAGATATGGTCCGATGACTCCTAATTAGGAGTATATTCGATAGAGGACCATATTGATGTAGATTTACACTTGCCGAGGATATGAGGCGAGCTTATTTATTATTATGATAAGATACTTGTCGATGAAAGGAGACAAGTGTGGTAGTCACATTGAACTCGTCGTGGTACGAAATACGATGAGTTGGAATTTTCTACATTTTGCCGATGATATGAGGCGATGTATATTTTTTTTTTTAGCGTTTGATGTTAATTTATAATTACATTACGATGTGGTATCTACCGACGACTAGTAAACCATTAGGTGCTGACGCATGGTATGGGACGTGTGTTAATACCTTTTGGGTTCCTAGTCGTAAAGTTGAGACACATGGAAGTTTGGACTAGTACTACGGACCTCGAGTGAAGGGGGGTTGCAGATTAGTAGTCAACCCCGAAGCATTATGATATTATTATTACTCGGGTCTTTTGACGTCACCGACTGGGATGGAGGAAATTATAGGCTACGTAGTCGTGTGCATAGGCAGGAGAGGTAGAAATGAAGGTGATCCCAATCCCATTATGTATGGTACCGAAGTACAGTACTAGTGGAAGTAAATAGCACGTGCAAAGTACTTTTTTTTTTATTGATGATTTTGATGTTAATTTTTTTGGGGATGTTTATGTTTTGAATAGCCTTGAGTAAGAATGAGGCGACATTATAGGATGGTCCATGATGTTTCGACCATATTATTACTACTTGTTTGAGATTATGTGATTTATGAAGTTTGATGATCTTTATGATTGATTTGAAGTACTTCGAAATAATTTCCCTTCTTATAATATAAGAATAATCCTTGATGATTCTCATAGATGTATATTCATGATGAACCTTATATTCGTTCCATTGGGAACAACGAAATGATTATCTCATTATCACTTATCATCATTGAGGCCCTTATCTACTGATGAGTTTAGTTGCCTGACCCGTGTGTTTTTCACTCGGGTCAGACCGAGTTGCAGGTTAGCATGGACAACTTCTCTTTTTGGATCAGCTTATCACCTTTTGTGGGACATATCAATTTGGCTAGCTTTTATCTTTAGACCGTTTTGTTGACTATCATGATGTATATTCTTTTTGTGGGATGATTGTATGTGATTATCAGTAACCCTTTTTGGCACTCATGTATGATGTATTATGTTGGCATGTATGATGGTGTATGTGTATATATATATCTGATCTGGGTTTGCTGTTCTGTAACTGTTATTTACTTTCCGCATATATGTATATTACGTTAGTTCTGAAATGTTTGTAAACCGCCATAGTGTGCAATAGTTATGGACTAGACATGTCAACCACATATGAGGTAAAATGAAAAAAAAAATGATGACACTAATTGACATGTTTAGTTCTTAGCTAGTGTATGCTATGTTGGTCGCCCTTATTCAACCCCATTCTCTGCGTTAGTAGACAGAATTACTCGTTAATTCCCTTTACTAACGTGGGTCTCGGGGAGGGGCGTCACAGCTTGGTATCAGAGCATCGTTTCAGAATATAATGTGATATATACAGAACAGTACACGAGATACCATACATAAAGTATAATACATCTACATGTATCATCCCATAATCATGATTCGGTTCACCTTACTTTTAATTTTGTCCTTACCCATGTTTTGACCCGTGTCCCTTTTCGATTCCTTTGGGGTAGATAGAAAGGAATACGTCTAGGAATGTTCAGTATATTTCATAGTATTCCTTATTTTCTGTATTTGAATTTTTAATATATCTATTTACCCTGCGAATGATCCCTTTAACCTTTTCTCTCAGCAATGTCTCATCGAGGTAGAGGACGCCATTCAGCGGCGAGACCGTCCAGTGGTTCTCGTCCTGAGGGTGTATATATGTCCACTGATCAGATTCTTGAGTTAGTGCGGAGCATTCAGCCTCCCACTACTGCTACTCCTGCCTCTCCTCGCCGATCAGCTTTTGCACGTATGTGCAGTGATTTCACTCATCTCGGTGGCAAGGCCTTTAAAGGCACCGAGTCTGTTCTTGATGTTGAGGCTTGGCTCAGTTCTTGTGAGCATATTTTTGGCCGTATGGAGATTTCTAGACATCACCGTGTTCTTGTAGCATCCAGTATGTTGCAAGAACGAGCTCTTCATTGGTATGACCTTATGATTGCTGAGATTGACGAGTCCACACTTGAGTGGGATCAGTTTCGTGAGCGGTTTGAGCTCAAGTTTATTCCTGATTCTGAGAGAGCTACTCTAGCTCGTCGCTTCCTTGAGCTCAAGCAAGGAAGGCTTTCTGTTTCTGAGTATGTTGCTTCATTTGAGGGTCTTTTTAAGTATGGGCTTGAACATATTCCTACTCCATACAAGAAGAATCTTAGGTTCATTTCCGGACTTAAGAAGTATTTGAAGAAGGCCCTTATGCTTCGCCTTGAGCTTACTTTTGAGAAGCTTGTTGATATGGCCCTTCAGCTTGAAGCGGTCGAGAAGGAAGAGGATAGTGATGATGATGTTAGGGTTCGGGCCAACCCGAATAAGAAGAAGTTCTTTCGCAAGTCTA
The DNA here is from genome assembly GCA_030765085.1 of Allium cepa. Classification (NCBI taxonomy): domain Eukaryota; kingdom Viridiplantae; phylum Streptophyta; class Magnoliopsida; order Asparagales; family Amaryllidaceae; genus Allium; species Allium cepa. Next base: position 471,396,011 of record CM060940.1, on the reverse strand, counting down.
GGCCCTTTCCTCCTAAGAAGAAGAAGAAGCATGGTGGTTCTTTTTCTTAGCCTCAGTCTACTCCTTCAGCGAAGCCTTTTGCATGCTTCAATTGTGGCTCCCCTGATCACCCTGTTAGAGAGTGTCCCAAACCCAAGCGTTGCCTCCATTGCAAGAAAGAGGGACACTTAGTTGCTGCTTGCCCCATTAAGGGGAAAGGTTCACGCCAGGGTCAGCTTAATGTGGCTTCTACCTCTGGGGATGCTTCTCAGCCTAGAGGTACACACTCTTCCGTTCTAGAAGGTTCCTTATTATTTCATGATCGTATTATCCGAGTGCTTTTCGATACGGGTGCTTCTCACTCATTCGTATCGAAGGAACTCGTAGATGCTTTGCAGCTGGATATTTCTTGCTTGCTTACTTCATTGCGAATTGCTAATCCTATTGGAGGATCCGCCACCCTTAGCTTACTTTGTGATGACGTTGAGATCATGATTTGTGGTTTTCCTTTCCGTGCGAATCTGCACGTGATTCCTTCGCTTGGTTTTGATATGATATTTGGTATGGACTGGCTAGTTTGATACGATGCCAAGATTCTTTGTTCTGATAGAGTCATTTATCTCCGCCATCTAGACTCGCCTTCGCAGTTATCTCTTATGCTTCGGGATACAGATTGTGATTCCGTAACATCGTTATATGCTCTTGATTCTCGAGATGATGAAGATGATGTGTCTCGAATTCCGATCGTTTGTGACTTTGCTGATATTTTTGAGCCTGTTTCGGGGTTTCCACCCAAGCGGGCCATAGAGTTTCGTATTGATCTCATTCCTGGTGCTCAGCCAGCTAGTCGTCCTCCCACGAGGATGTCTACTAAGGACAATGAGGAACTTAAGAAGCAACTCCTCGAGCTCGAAGCTAAGCACTTCATTCGATCTAGCTCTTCACCGTGGGGTGCCGCGGTGGTATTTGTAAAGAAGTCTGATGGGACTCTTAGGCTTTGCGTCGACTATCGCAAGCTTAATGAGTTAACCATCAAGAATCGTTACCCTTTACCGAGGATCGACGACATGTTCGATCAGTTAAGTGGTGCTAGAGTCTTTTTACAGTTAGACCTTGCCACTGGTTTTCATCAGCTCCGAGTTGCGGAAGATAGTGTTCCTCTGACCGCATTCCGCACTCGCTATGGTTCTTTTGAGTGTCTCGTCATGCCGTTCGGATTGACGAATGCACCTGCCTACTTTGTCGATCTTATGAATCGAGTATTCTGGGAATATCTCGATAAATTCGTGCTTGTATTCATCGATGATATCTTAGTATATTCCAAGTCCGAAGAGGACCATGCTCGACATCTTAGAATTGTTTTGAGTACTCTCCGAAAGCATCAACTCAAAGCAAAACTTTCTAAGTGTCACTTCTGGGAAAAGCAAGTGAAGTTCTTAGGCCATGTTGTATCTTCAGAATGTATTTCCGTTGATCCTTCTAAGATCGAGGCTATTCAAAATTGGAAGAGGCCTGAGAATGTTCATGAGATTCGTAGCTTTTTGGGATTGGCCGGTTATTATCATCGCTTTATTAAGGATTTTTCTCGTATCGTGCTTCCTCTTACAAACCTTACCAGGAAGGGTGTTCGTTTTCTTTGGTCTGACAAGTGTGAGGCTGCCTTCCAGCGATTGAAGGAGCTTCTCACACATGCTCCTGTGCTAGTGGTTCCTGAAGGGAACCAAGATCTCATTGTTTATACTGATGCAAGCCACAGTGGGCTTGGTGCGGTTCTTATGCAGAAGGATTGGGTTGTTGCCTATGCTTCAAGGCAATTACGTTCGAACGAGGTTCGGTACGCGACCCATGATTTAGAAAAGCTTATTTCATATACTACAACTTTCATTTGTTGAATTTTCTGTTAGTTTGAGGTTAGCTATGACAAAATTGAAAGTTTTTACTGCTAACCCGAGAGCAAGACTAGAAATTCTCTGTTGTTGAATCTGAAATGGAATCGGCCATAACTTTTTCGTTTTTAAGCCGAATTCGATATTCTTAGATGTTCTGGAAAGCTTGTTTTATAAGCTACAACTTTTTATTTAGTCATATTGCCAGATTCGAATGTTTACTATGCTGAAATTGTGAATATTTGTCTCAGTCCTGTCAATATATGCATACACACTATATGCTACAGGCTTTGTATAAGAGTTTTAGTAAAAAGATCATAACTTTTAGACCGCTGATCGGTATTCAATGATCTTGGTCATTCAGGAAAGCTTGGAAACTAAGCTACAACTTTTTTTTTTAATCGCATTGTCAAATTTTTGCGTTTTCTATGCTGAAATCATAAATGTTTTTAAGCATTTTTAAGGGTTTTTAAAACAAGTATTACTTATTTCCAAGGCTTTTATAAATCAAAAAAAAAATCCGTTTTCTATGGAAAAATATTTTGTAAATATTTTTTTTATTTTAATCATTTTTATGTTATTTGAGTGTATGTTTGACGTTTTGATTGTGTTTGAAGCATTTTATCATATTAGTCCATTTAACTAATATTATGCAGATATGGTCCGATGACTCCTAATTAGGAGTATATTCGATAGAGGACCATATTGATGTAGATTTACACTTGCCGAGGATATGAGGTGAGGTTATTTATTATTATGATAAGATACTTGTCGATGAAAGGAGACAAGTGTGGTAGTCACATTGAACTCGTCGTGGTACGAAATACGATGAGTTGGAATTTTCTACATTTTGCCGATGATATGAGGCGATGTATATTTTTTTTTTAGCGTTTGATGTTAATTTATAATTACATTACGATGTGGTATCTACCGACGACTAGTAAACCATTAGGTGCTGACGCATGGTATGGGACGTGTGTTAATACCTTTTGGGTTCCTAATCGTAAAGTTGAGACACATGGAAGTTTGGACTAGTACTACGGACCTCGAGTGAAGGGGGGTTGAAGATTAGTAGTCAACCCCGAAGCATTATGATATTATTATTACTCGGGTCTTTTGACGTCACCGATTGGGATGGAGGAAATTATAGGCTACGTAGTCGTGTGCATAGGCAGGAGAGGTAGAAATGAAGGTGATCCCAATCCCATTATGTATGGTACCGAAGTACAGTACTAGTGGAAGTAAATAGCACGTGCAAAGTACTTTTTTTTTTATTGATGATTTTGATGTTAATTTTTTTGGGGATGTTTATGTTTTGAATAGCCTCGAGTAAGAATGAGGCGACATTATAGGATGGTCCATGATGTTTCGACCATATTATTACTACTTGTTTGAGATTATGTGATTTATGAAGTTTGATGATCTTTATGATTGATTTGAAGTACTTCGAAATAATTTCCCTTCTTATAATATAAGAATAATCCTTGATGATTCTCATAGATGTATATTCATGATGAACCTTATATTCGTTCCATTGGGAACAACGAAATGATTATCTCATTATCACTTATCATCATTGAGGCCCTTATCTACTGATGAGTTTAGTTGCCTGACCCGTGTGTTTTTCACTCGGGTCAGACCGAGTTGCAGGTTAGCATGGACAACTTCTCTTTTTGGATCAGCTTATCACCTTTTGTGGGACATATCAATTTGGCTAGCTTTTATCTTTAGACCGTTTTGTTGACTATCATGATGTATATTCTTTTTGTGGGATGATTGTATGTGATTATCAGTAACCTTTTTTGGCACTCATGTATGATGTATTATGTTGGCATGTATGATGGTGTATGTGTATATATATATCTGATCTGGGTTTGCTGTTCTGTAACTGTTATTTACTTTCCGCATATATGTATATTACGTTAGTTCTGAAATGTTTGTAAACCGCCATAGTGTGCAATAGTTATGGACTAGACATGTCAACCACATATGAGGTAAAATGAAGAAAAAAAATGATGACACTAATTGACATGTTTAGTTCTTAGCTAGTGTATGCTATGTTGGTCGCCCTTATTCAACCCCATTCTCTGCGTTAGTAGACAGAATTACTCGTTAATTCCCTTTACTAACGTGGGTCTCGGGGAGGGGCGTCACACAATTTTTGGGATTTGATGAAATAGCACAGTTCAACATGTTTTCGGAATTCAGGCGTTATACAGACTTCTACTTAAAACTAGGGTTACCTAACCATGTTGGATACAAGTTCTATTATATATAATGAAGCATCCATCATATCTGTATGAATCCAATGGAGTAGCCGATACTCTCGGAAGTAAAATCGATATTAGTTATGCCTTCGCAAACGATTTTAGCAGGGCCTACTTCTTAGGTACTACAGGCTCAATATGGCCAATTTGTGCCAATTGGTCCAGTCTTTGATCGAACTCTCTTGAACTTTAGACTTTTACTTAACCCTTCGGAGAGAGCTTCTACTATCATTTCTGTTAAAGTTCTGCACAATATTTGTTTACAACGTGGTATTCTGGATGACGATGTGCTCCTTATATTGAAATTTGAGTTTTCACACATGCCACCTTTAGGGTACATCACCTACCATCGGTACATGTACTTGAATGGTGCAGTGTCCCCATTCAACCATTTCTTGTTCTAAATTTGGTAATAGCCCCATTTCAGATTCATCCCAATGGTTATGCAATTTTGACTTGCTTTTAATGTTGCGTTTATGCATACATTCAACCGTGCCCCAAGCTTTGACGAATTGAGATACTTTCATTTATTCAAGAAGAGTGAGTAATGTCTGTCTCTTATGATTATTGAGGCCGAAAGAAATCGCAAAATTGTATTGCAACTCCAAAGCAACGTTTGTCTGTTTAAGACCCAATATTTCTTCGTTAGATGTTATGAAGGATACAATCCTCTTTGGATGAAAAAGGGTAAGTTTTCTCTTCTCTCATTGAGACTTATAATGATGGTGCAGAGCTTTAATTAACCAAATGCTTCATATAGTTATTTCGAGGCCAAATAAAGATCTAGCACTAGACTCTATCTTCCATACTCTGAAGGCCATAGATGCTAGAGAGAAATCTATCAAACTTTTACTGGCAGACGAGAATTTGCATCAATACAGATTGTTACATCTCGAGAGGTCAGTCGTCATTGTTAAGGTTCCATCCCCTACCCGTTCTAGGATTAGAAAATGCTCCATTTCTTCATCGCATAATTTTGAAGAGAGCAGTCTACAAGGAGAAGAAGGAAGATCCGGTCGATCAACTGAGGAAATTCATAAAGAAAAGGGCATTACGGATGGAGCTATTTGTCCAAAAAGGATACCCCCGATCTCAGAGGAATGCAAAGCAGAGTTCAAACAATGAGAAGGCAAGGTCGCGATGATCATAGAAAAATAGGAAGGTGAAATTGAGAGCAAAAGTGACAATGACCCCTCCTCTAGTGATGAGGAAATTCATGTGCATTCCAGAAAAGGAGATCTCAAAATATGTCATGAAACTCCGGAAATGAGTCCTATTCTTACAGATTCACCTCCTCAAGAGGTCATTGCTAAAGATGTTCTCCCAGCAACTAGATGACTTCGTAGTTCTCCACTAAAGGAAACCGATATTGACTTTGGGGACTTGAGTAATGTTTATGTGGACGTTGCAGAACTCATGTGAGATGATTTTAAATTGAAGGATTATCACTACACCATGGTCATGTTGTTTCCAGAACTAACCTGACTTCCACTGTATCCACTTCCCGAGTAGGTTTGTGAAGTTCCTTTAGGATGCCTACATTACATTGCATACTTCATTAGGGTCACATACACTCATATATGCATTATTTGAGCCCATTTTCTATGGCTAAAGCTACTTAATTTTTTTTCCTCATATTAGCTACTATGTGAGGTCATGAAATTTTATGAAGATCTAGAAAAATTTATAGATGCACAATGGAGGTCGAAATGGACTTCAAGCTACCACTAGCCCCAAGAAACTGAGGAAGAATGAAGGAGAAGAAAAGATTAGAAAGCCGAGGCTCGTCGCCAGGATAACAGGGACCAAGACAGAGTTCATAAGAGTGGCAACCAGAAGAGGAAGACTCTCAATGATTGGGAAGAGCCATACAAAAAGTAAAAAGTAGATCGTGATCCTCATCCTTTCGAGCACCATACATCTTCCTGGGCTCTTGTTTCTATCAGAATTGAGGTTCCATCTTCTACTATTTAGGTCGCTACATCAACTTAGACTCCATCACTCATGTTGTGCCTACTTGGTTCATTACGCCTTTGTAGGAGGCCTGCTTATATTCTTCCATCCGGTCCACCTAAAATTGAAGTCGTGATCCCTGATTAGTTCTTGAAGGGAGTTAAATTCGATGGTGACTTGCGTTTGGTTCATACGGATTCTTATGTACCCCATCTCCAGGTGATTCAGAGCGACTTGGATCAAATTGAAGGATGGGAGAGATAATGTAAGTAGCTGGCGGACAAAAATAATAATATCTATCAAGAGATTCTTTCTTTCAAGTTAGAAAAGGATGATATGAAAGGATGCCGACGAAACATGACACCAAAATTGATCAATTGATAATAGAGAGATGTTTCCGTTCGAGATAGTAAGACAAATGCTAGTTTGCTAAAGGAATTGAATGAGGCTCATGAAAAAATTGAAATTGTGTTCAGAGATGAAATCAAGAAAGACCATCCAGTTGAAGGCACGTTGAAAAAGGAGCCTGAAACTTGAAATGATATCATAGGGCTCTAAAGAAAACCAATGTTGGTCATGATGAAACTGTCGAAGCTAATAAGAAAATAATTACTCATTATATGGGAATAGTGGAATCCTGAGATAAGACCATCTCCAACCAAGCTCAAGTGATTTCTTTGCTTCGATAAAAAGTTGTGCAACTCGGCATTGAAAAACCAAAGTCGAAGTTGAGAAAGCCATTGTGATGGTGGACTGCTTGGAGCTGCAAGATACCTTTGAAAGAAAGATGGCGAAGATGGATGGATAACGTCGTCCTGAACTTCTACATCAACACCCTATTGCATTAGGGAAGTCTTTATTATCTGGGTCGTAAATTCCTGCATACTCTTGTTGCGGTTTGGGAAGAAACCCTGGCCCATTTCTCAGAAGACGGGCATGCTGATGCAGCGGAAATAATACGATGGCGACGAAATGAAGATTTCGTGTCAAACCAATCTATGAAACGATTAGATGAAGCAAAATAAATCGATGGATTGGAAATACCCAAATGCCCAAATTCGTTGATCTCGAAAGATACCGAATTCTAGCTATCTTCGACGCGTTGATCGTGCACGATACCGTGAGAGAAGATCTACAATTCTTCGAACGTTGATCAAGCGCACTTGATTCCGTGAATTGGCTTCAACAATCGTTGATTCGAGCGCACTCGAATGCCGAAGGTGGAGATAGGAGATAACACTCAACTACCAATTTTAAAAAGTGGCACGAAGCACACAAACAAAGTTTTATTCAAAATCAACAACCTTTTACAAATGACCAAACTCGCCTATTTATAGGCTTACAACACAACACAGATCAGCTTCGACCTAACTTATTCCACGACCTACGACCTAGCCGGCCCGACGACTTAACAAAATAACGACTCAATATATACAACACGAGTTACAACTTAAGAACACGAGCGACACAACATTATAAGGCACCAAGCGACTTAACAACAGCGGCTTGCTTCATGCGGCTTAAGATGAGCGTCTTAACGACCTAGGAAGTTGAGCGACCTAGGTTAGGTCGTAGCTCAGCAAGGTTGTGGTTTGAAAGATCGGAGCGACCTAAAGTGACGCGCACTGGGTTGCTTATCTTGATGGGTTGGACCGTATAGCTCGCTTGCGACTTTAGAATTGACTCGCTAGGTCGTTTGAGCGTTTTAAAACCCAACGCGTTAGGTCGTGAACGACCTAGGACCTTCGAGTGAGATTGCACTGCATCATCCTTTCCCCGCCTTTTCACCTCTCTAACTCGTTCATACGACTTAGCTGAGTCGTTAACTTGTTCCAGCTTCAAATCTTGAATTGGAATATCAGGTTGGGCTGCATCATCCTCCCCTGGTTGGGAAAAATTCGTCCTCGAATTTAAAAGTTCTTCCCCATTGGATTGTTTATCTCCATAATAAGATATAAGATGTTTAACATTAAACACGTCAGAAGTGTACACATCCTCCGGCAGCTTCAACCTATACGTGTTTTCATTGATCCGTTTCACAATCTTTACAAGACCAATCTTTCGAGCTTTAAGTTTTTTGTATGTTCCCACTGAAAAATGATCCTTTGTTAGTACAACATATATTAAATCTCCTTCATTAAATTCAACACTTCTTCGCTTCAGATCCGTAGATCGTTTATACTTCTCATTCGTCTTCTCCAATCGTTCCTGAACGATTCTATGGCATTCTGTCAACCCATCAACAAAATCAGCAGCCCACTTAACTGTCCCCTTCGGTTGTGGAACTATCGTTAAATCCAATGGCCCCTTTGGCAAGCTTGAATATACAATCTGAAATGGACTGAAACCCGTACTACAGTTGATAGCATGATTATGAGCAAACTCTGCTTGACATAACTTCACATCCCAGCTCTTCAGATTATCCTTCACGAGACACCGCAATAAATTTCCCAGCGATCTGTTCGCAATCTCTGTTTGTCCATCCGACTGCGGATGATAAGCACTACTGAAATTCAGCTTTGTTCCCACCATCTTCCACAAAATCAGCCAAAAATGACTTAAAAATCTAGTGTCCCTGTCTGAAACTATAGATTCTGGTAAACCATGCAAACGATAGATTTCTCTAAAGAACAACTGTGCTACATGGACTGCATCTGCTGTCTTTTTACAAGCAACAAAATGTACCATCTTCGAGAAACGATCCACCACAACATGTATAGAGTCATTTCCCCATTGAGTCCTCGGCAAGCCCAACACGAAATCCATACTTACATCTACCCATGGTTTTGTAGGAACAGGTAAAGGCATATACAATCCTGCATTTGTAGCCATCCCTTTCGAAACTTGACAAACATGACATCTACGCACAAACTTTTCAACTTCCCGCTTCATCGAGGGCCAATAGTAAGATTGAGAAATCAACCGCAATGTGCGATCCCGTCCAACATGTCCTTCTTCATGCAACTCTTATAATTTTCATTCTCAAGCTGCAATCTGGTACGCATAATCGATTCCCCTTGAATAAGAATCCATCTACCAACACAAACTCATCCGTACTCCTATCCTTGACTTTCTCAACAATCTTCGTAAAGTAAGGATCTTCTTTAAACAACTCTGGCAATAGTTCAAATCCTGTCACTTCAACCTTCATCATTGTCAACAAATGATTCCTCCTGCTCAAGGCATCCGCTACACGATTCGTCACCCCTGATTTGTGCTTTACAACAAAAGTAAACTGCTGTAGATACGCGACCCATGAAGCGTGCCTAGCTGAAATTTTGTCTTGCCCTTGCAAAAATATTTCAAAGCTTCATGATCCGTATAAAGAACAAACTCCATCTGAAACAGATAATGTCTCCAGTGCTTCACAGCTTGAACAATCGCGTAAAATTCCACGTCATAAGTGCTATATCTCAACTTGGCTCCAGACAATTTCTCACTGAAATAAGTAATTGGTCTTCCCTTCTGACTCAATACTCCACTAATCCCAACCTTCAAAGCATCAGTGTGTAATTCGAACAATATCTGAAAATCTGGCAAAACTAGAATTGGTGCTGTCGTCAAAAGTGTCTTGATCCTCTCAAAAGCTATCTCTGCTTCCTCTGTCCACATGCACTTCTTTCCTTTCATGCAATCGGTTACAGGTGCCATCACGCTGCTGAAGTGTGGAATGAATCTTAGGTAGAATGATGCCAAACCATGAAAAATTCTAACTTCTGTTATCGTCCGGGGTTGTGGCCAATTTCTGATTGCTTCAACTTTACTCTCATGTACTTGAATACCCTCCTTTGACAGAACATATCACAGAAATAAAACACTGTACGTCATGAACACGCACTTCTTCGCTGCTGCATAGAACTGCTCCTGTCGTAGAATAAACAGCACTTCTCGCAGATGCTGGATATGCTCTTCCATACTCCCACTATAGATCAAAATATCGTCAAAGTAAACTACTACGAACTTCCCAATAAATGGTCTGAAAATCTGGTTCATCACTCTCATAAAAGTACTAGGAGCATTTGACAAGCCAAACGGCATAACCCGCCATTCGTATAGACCTTCCCTAGTTTTAAAAGCAATCTTCCACTCATCACCCGGTCTAATACGAATCTGATGGTATCCACTCTTCAAGTCAATCTTTGAGAACACAACAGCTCCACTCAACTGATCAATCAAGTCATCGAAGCTCTCCTGAACACGGCATAGGAAACCTGTATCTCAAAGTGATCTTGTTTAGAGCCCGACTGTCCGTACACATCCGCCAAGTCCCATCCTTCTTCGGCACCAATAAGGCTGGCACTGCACAAGGACTCAAGCTCTCCTGAACACGCCCCTGTTCTGACAACTCCTCCACCTGCCTTCTCAGTTCCTCATGCTCCTTAGGACTCATCCTATAATGTGGCCTGTGAGGTAACACAGCTCCTAGAACAAGATATATCTGATGTTGAATGTCCCTCAACGGTGGTAGCTCCTTTTGTAACTCTTTAGTAAATACGTCTTCAAATTCCTCCAATACTGGCTTTACTCCCTCTGAAACTTCAACAGATTCCCTAGCTTCATGTCCAATCAACAAGAATACTTCTGGACTCTCCTCTACTTCTTCAATAAACTCCTTCAAAGTCAACAAAGTCTTCAGTTCCTCAATCTCTTCTAACTTTCTCTCTCCTTGCTGTCTCTTCTTCGGAACTAAAATAATCTTAGTACCCTAGAACATAAAACTATAGCTATTGGTTCGACCCTCATGCTGTACTGCTCGGTCATACTGCCATGGTCTTCCCAAAAGCAAGTGACAAACATCCATCTCCACCACATCACACCAGATCTCGTCTTTATACTTCTTCCCAATAGAAAATGGAACATGAACTCGCCTGTCCACCTTCACCTCTCCTCCTTTCCTTAACCACGCTAACTTGTAAGGATTTGGATGCTTCACCGTCTTTAACTTCAACTTTCTCATAGCTTCGATAGAAATGATATTGTCACAACTTCCCGCGTCAATCACAAATTTACAAACCTTTCCCAGTATAGTGCATGTCGATTGAAAGATATTACTCCTCAACCAACTAGCCTCATCCTCTTGCTTTGGTGTTAAACAAGATCTCATAATCATAAGATTACATCCTTCATCTCCCGACGCGATATCTTGTTCATCCTCTTTAACTGGACTAGAATAACCTTCACCAACATCCTCACCTTCCATTTCAGCAATCATTGTTCGCTTCTTCGGTTTCGGACATTCATTACTCTTGTGACCCATTTCCTGGCAATTATAACATTTGAAACTGTTGTTGACCTTTGCCTTTGCAACCTCATTCACAACTGGTTTACTGACAGCTTTAGAAACATTAGAACTCCCACTAGCACCTTTGTTTTGAATATTGGAACTTGGAAACACACCACCACCTCGTCTTCCTTGTTTCTCCCAAGCAAGTGCTTTCTGATGAGCTTCTGCAACAAATCTCAGATCAAACATATTCACCATATCTTGGATCTGCATTCTCAACCCACCAACAAACCTAGCAGTCAACTATTCCTCTGTCTCCATGATATCATTCCTGGCAATCAGTTGATAAAATTCATCCGCATAATCATTCACAGACTTTGTTCCTTGCCTCAGATTCTGCAACCTTTGATACATGAGTGATTGATAATTGTAAGGCAAGAATAGCCTTCATCAGTTTCTTCATCTTCTCTCATGACTCAATCTTTGGCTTCCCCATTATCTCCTGCGTAAGTTTAGTTTGCTGCCACCATGCTAAAGCTCTCCCTCTCAACCTTGTAGCAACTAACTTAACTCTTCTATGCTCAGGAACTTCTTTGAAGTCAAAAATTTCCTCAACATTAGACAACCAGTCCAAAAATTCTTCTGCTACCATTCCACCCTTGAATTCTGGAATTTCCATCTTCATACCCGACTCCCATCGTCGGTCATCCTCAACATCTCGATATGAGTTTCGAACTTGGTCTTGATCTCGATAATGCATGCTAGCTCTATCACCCTCTTCATCAAAATTAAATGTACGTCTATATCAATCTCGACCATCAACTTCCCTTTGATCACGCATGTCTCTTCTACTATGTCTCTCTTCATCTCGATATGGCTTATCTTCAAACTCACATGGAGTTCTTCTCTCTTCATGTCTATATTCATGGTGATCTCTTTTTGATGAAATTGATGTTTCTCCTCTTTCTCTAAAATTGTGGTGACACCCTCCTCGCTTCCGTAACCGATGGCGAAACTCTTTTTCCTCCATGGTTCGAAATTGGTGACCTTCTCCTTTGATTCATATCTATCATCAATTTCTCCAACCTCCCAATACCTTCATCTAACTTCTCATTTAATTTATTGCTAATGCGTTGTTCCATTTGTTCAGCATCTTCTCGCTTATACAAATCTTCAACATTTTGATGACGATTAGCTCTTCTCGGAGGCATGATTGAATCTTCAACAAACACAACTTCACTTATCTCGGATCTATACTTCAACTAGCTCGGCTCAACTGTCGCGACCTAACTTAGCTCGCGCAAACACTTCAAAATTCAAACTTCACTTCGGCGTACAAAAATTCCAATGAGCAAAATTCAAACACTTTCCGAACTTTGATCCAAAATGATATGGATCGAAATTCCCAACTTGTTGCAACTTCACGATGAATACGATGAACACCAAACTTCTCAACAATGCAAATCCGATCTCCAAACTTCAAATACTTCTCCTTGGCTCCAAGACTCGGCTTAGCTATGATTGGCTAAGTCTAGCTCTGATACCAAATGATGCAACGGAAATAATATGATGACGACGAAATGAAGATTTCATGTCAAACCAATCGATGAAATGATTAGATGAAGCAAAATAAATCGATGGATTGGAAATACCCAAATGCCCAAATTCGTTGATCTCGAAAGATACTGAATTCTAGCTATCTTCGACACGTTGATCGCGCACGATACGGTGAGAGAAGATCTACAATTCTTCGAACGTTGATCAAGTGCAATTGATTCCGTGAATTGGCTTCAACAATCGTTGATTCGAGCGCACTCGAATGCCGAAGGTGGAGATAGGAGATAACACTCAACTACCAATTTTAAAAAGTGGCACAAAGCACACAAACAAAGTTTTATTCAAAATCAACAACCTTTTACAAATGACCCAACTCGCCTATTTATAGGCTTATAACACAACACAGATCAGCTTCGACCTAACTTATCCCACGACCTACGCCTAGCAGGCCCAACGACTTAACAAAATAACGACTCAATATATACAACACGAGTTGCGACTTAAGAACACGAGCGACACAACATTATACGGCACCAAGCGACTTAACAACAGCGGCTTGCTTCATGCGGCTTAAGATGAGCGTCTTAACGACCTAGGAAGTTGAGAGACCTAGGTTAGGTCGTAGCTCGGCAAGGTTTTGGTTTGAAAGATCGGAGCGACCTAAAGTGACGCGCACTGGGTTGCTTATCTTGCTGGGTTGGACCGTGTAGCTCGCTTGCGACGTTAGAATTGACTCGCTAGGTCGTTTGAGCATTTTAAAACCCAACACGTTAGGTCGTGAATTGACCTAGGACCTTCGAGTGAGATTGCACTGCATCATCCTTTCCCCGCCTTTTCACCCCTCTAACTCGTTCATACGACTTAGCTGAGTCGTTAACTTGTTCCAGCTTCAAATCTTGAATTGGAATATCAGGCTGGGTTGCATCACATGCGTACACTAAAGAAGAGCTGGAGGATGCCATATCTGAACGAAGAATCAAAGAGGTCTTTGGTAATGGGCCGAGAGTTTATTCAGGTTGAAAGTGAGCGAGAAGCCGACGATGCTGGCCCAGCTGCAGTTGCTAAACCACTATCAGAGCCTTTCAGTTCTGGGCTTGGCAAATCATCTTAGCAACTTCATGATTAGAGAGAAACCATTATGCTTTCAACTGGTACTGCTTTGTTATCGATCCATCTAGCCCTTATCTCCAAAGCCTTGGGAAGTCCTAAAACTTTGTCCAAGGTTATGCAACCATCTAAAGAAGGAAATGGCAGGGAGTACGAGGTTTAGATTCACGGTCACACTTTTGATGCATGTAACTTTCTTGTTCCTCCCAAGTTTGAGGACTTCCAGCTCACGCTGCAAGAACAAGATGAAGTGAATGCTTTTCTTTTTGATCTTATAGGTCTGTCTTCTTTGCTTATCGAATGGCTAAATTCTCCAATCCTGGGGCCTACTGCTATCTCAAATGCTTCTTCTTTCTATAATTGCTTTGATCACCACGCCCATGTCTAGCTTGCAACAAGGGCTAAAATCTAAGAAGATTATGCGTTGCTTGGGCTGGACATTCGTATCTTTAAAGGGCGACTTAATAGTAGCAAACACCCGATAGCAGAAAAACCAAGCTAAGCAACTAGGCAAAACTGAGCAATCGATGGTGGCAGTTAAAAAGGATAAGGTAGAGGATAAAGTCTTTGAGGAGCTCCTGTAAGTCCCGCAAGCGCAAGACTTAGGAGGTATCTTCCAAGGGGGACAAAAAACAAGAAGAAACATCGGCATGGAGCCTATAATTGATATCTCTATCACCGATAAGACTCTAGGTAGGGATACTGAGGGGAAGAAGAAACTTTCAACCAATGGTAGGAAAGGAAGTGTTCGCCAGAAGCATTGATGGGCTTGAGTGGCATAGGAGCTGGATTTTGTAGCATTTTGATTTGCTCGACATGTATTTTGTACAAGTGCGGAGTCTGCAATTATCACTTTTATTGTCATAGCATCTGTAATTTTCTTTTTGTTGGCCGATATTATGTGGGTATGACCCCTACATTTTGACTTTGTATAGAAAATGTTGTAAGAAATGAAAAGATTAATGCTTCTACTACTATCACTTCTATGATCTTTCTATTTATCATGTACTTAACTTGTTTTATACCACTTATATGTGTACATGACATGATTGTTTGTTCTATAATTTCTATATTTCATATTGCCGTGACATGTTTTACGGTATACAATGCCTTTATTTCCCTGATTTCATGCATTATGTGTGCATTTTTCCAGTTTTACAAATAGGTCTATTGCGATAGCCAAAACTCTTTGTTCGGTGTAACAGGAACGTGTTGTAGTTTTCCTTTCTAGTAAATATTGGTGTGTGCACCCCTTACTTCGCAGGGTTGTTTACTCCAAACATTTAATAAATGACAAGTTGATTTGAGCTATTCTTTTGATGTCTATAGCTAAATTTACTTTGTGGTTCCTATCTTCGGGAAATTGTGCCTCGATTGTCAATGATCAGAATTCTCTATCAATTTCTAGTTCTACAACATTGCTGGACTCACGTTGTTATCCTGCCTTTTGGCAAGGCCATGACACCAAGAACTTGACTAGAAACCAAGGAATGTTCATCCTGGAGATCGGTTATACATAGGTTCACTATGGATATTGGTAAAATTTTCCTGAGTCCGGATCGAGCCATAATTAAGATGACGTGAAAAGCAAGCCTATGAGAGTCAGTGTTCCAAATTTCAAGTCAATCAGAGTTGCTATGCTCAAGATATCGATCGACCAAAGTCAAAAGCAAAGCCCTTAGTTCGTATCCATCAAGCGATGCGAACAGAAGCGATGTGAACAGAAGTGATGCAAACTCGACAGCCTTCAACAAATTCAAACTTGCGTCGATCATAACTTAAAATCTACAAGTCCAAATGCTATGAAATTTTTGTTGAGCTTCCTGAGGCGCCAAAGAATGTTCATGATCGATCCCAGCTTGATTGGACTATTTTGGGATCGATATGAATTACACCTAGATTGATCCCAAATCACTCTGGACCGATCATGTGAGCCTACCTACGCATGAGAAGAGGTATTCTAGGTTTCTGGGAAGGTATTTTCGGATCTACACCTATAAATAGCATTCCTATGGCAACTAAAAAGGAATCTTCTTCTTCTTCTCTCCTAGGCGAAACTCTGTCACTTTTGCTATTGATTTTCAAAGGCTTGTAATAGTAATGGCAATATAAAAGGAATAAAGGCATTAATTCAAAGTGGACGTAGGCCGGAGATAGCCGAACCACTATAAATATTGTGTTCTGCTTTCTAACATTTTTAACTTTGCTATTTCTTCATTTTTGTTCTCTCTGACATTTTTAACCTTTCCATTTCTTCATTTTTGTTCTCTACTTAATCTGGATCTGAGATCTGTGTGTGGATATTAAGGATCTGTTATATACACTGGTGCTTTAACTAATTCTGGGGTTCGTGACAAATTTCGGCCCAAACATTTTTGTGCTTTCACTGAGAATTGAACTCAGGTTTGGAATTCAGATGTGGAAAGCTAAAGATCAGATCTAAAAGGAAACAAGGTTAGGCAATCAGTTGGAAAGACATTACCAGAAAGGAGCTATCAAGAGGGGAGTCAAGAGGCATCCTCAGGAGCGAATCAGGCCTCACTTTTCATCACCAGGGACGGGATGGAGATGACGATGGGAGCTATGCAGGAAGAATTGCTGAAAAGGCAGGATGACATGATGTAGAACCTTCTCAGACTATTTGGGTAGGCATGAACAGATGGAGCTTTAGGAGTTCAGATCCATAGAGCTGGAACAAAAGGACCCTACATGCAATCGGATGGAGCAACTCAACTGGGCGTAGCCCCCAATCAGCATATAGTTACCAATTTGGATAGATCTAGACTCGGGGGCACACCACCATGCAATGATAGACCAATGCATGGAGGGATTCCAACTTACTCCACACAAACAGGATGCTAGCAAGAGCACAAGTGTACATGATGAAGAGTATGTACTAGAATTTCCTTGGGGACTTGGTGGGCAACCCTTGGTGGACAACATTGGATTAGCTGAGATTAACAGGCAAACTATGCACGGAGGCTTAGCAAGCAGAGATCTAGAAGGAGCAAATAGGAGTCCATTTACCCGCGACATCAGGATGGCTCGGAATCCACCAGTGTTCAAGTTTACTACTCTGCAGGTATACAATGGCAAGGCTGATCCTACTGATCACTTGATGAGGTACACAAGACACATGGAAGTGTTGGGGCATTGGAGGAAATTATGGCCCGGTGTTTCCCTCTGTACTTGACGGATATAGCTGCTATGTGGTTCCGACAGTTGGAAGATGGTTCTATCAGGACGTGGACGGAATTGATGGATAGGTTTTTGAAGCAATTTCGGATTCATATCAAAAGGCCAAAGAATGTAATTACACTAACATTGATGAAGCAAATGACAGAAGAATCACTTAGGGCTTTCTTGACACGGTTCAATCCATTAGTTGCTTCAGTGGATCGGCCGGATCCATCGATGGTTTTGATGGCGACAGTGTCAGGAGTCAGGGATAACTCGAATTTCAAGGTATCATTGATACGAGATCCACCAGTGGATCTTGGGAGTTCTTTCAGAAGGCCGAAAGATTTCTTTGACTGGAAGATGCATGTTCGGATATGAAGTTAAAGGAAGTGAACGCGGTTGAGGGTGGAGAACCATTTGGCGAATTCTCGGGTAAGGATAAGAATAAAGGAAAGATGAAGTTTGACAACAACTGTAGCAAGGCAAGGAAATGCTGGGGAGAGCCTAAATTCTCCACTTACACAGGATTGAATGAAACTTTAGAGCAGATATTCAGGAAGACTCGAGATCGCCTTTCCTTACCGAAGGTCGACAAGGAGGGAACCCTCAGAATGCGAGAGGGCATCTAGAAGGCACTGTCTCTTTCATTATTTGGACGAGCATGATACCAACAGCTGTAGGCATCTAAAGGATAAAATCAAGGAGCATGTAAGGAATGGTCAAATGCGGCAATATATCGAAACTCGGAATGAGGTTTGATTTTCTTTAACTAACCTTCTTAATTCTTTTGGTATGGACATTCGGTCCACACTTAACGCCGAAGGAATATTATTTGAGGTTATCTTTATATCCTATTTAAATAACATTTAGTTTTGATCCTTTGATATGATTTGTAAATAAGAAACCTTTCTCAAATGTTTTGTGAATATACTTATGTCAGTGAGATAAGTATATGGATGTTTTTTATAGGATCTTTTGAAAAGAGATTCTAATAAATGAAAGAAGTGTTTTGAGGCTTAATGGTTGCTATGGGTAATTAAATCTCTGAATTGTTGTCATTTGTTTATTTGGTAGTTAAATAACCGGCTATCAAATCTAAACCTGTTTTAACTCAGGAGGTATGTTGGGTCTATTCGAGTTCCCCATTAAGGACCCGAATACTTATTTCATACTTCCAAAGAACAAGAATTGAGTTAGCTAGAAATTATCTCTTAGTTTAGAGACACCGATTTTCGAAATTATCCGAACCACTGTAAACTAATAACATTCGTGATGAAGCATGATATGGAGCTATACCATTCTTCCCGAGGATGAATCCAAAATGGAAGATAGAAAAATTTTAAATGCTTTTTCAATCCCGAAACAATTTATATGGATGAATGCTAGCATTTCATCTCTGCTTGAAGGGCAGTGTTAACATTCCAGGATGGAATGTTAGTAGAAGAGGTAAAAGCGTTGCCTCAAGCCTCACAACACAAAAGAATGGTTAAAATATGGTATGCAGCAGAGCCATATGGTTAGCTAACATCAGGAGTCAACATTCCATTCTTGATGTCCCTCAGCGTTGTTTTACGTGTAGGCATCGAGGGGCAAATTAAAGAAGCCTCGGTGTCAAGGGGTGAGGTAATCCGGCTTGTCATGTTAAAGGGGTAGGCTAGCTCTATCCAGCAAAGAGGTAGACGCATCTATATCCCTCAGGTATATTTCCTTGAGGTGTATCATCGGAATGTAGTCCTTACCTCGCCATTGTTGGAATCCATTGTCCAATAAGAACCTTTATGGACTTAGATGTGCCCAACTATGTTGAAATGTGAGATGCAAACATTTCACCTATATTTCCTATTGATTTTAATCCCAAACATTACTATAATATCACTGGATTTTTATAATAAAGTATTTTAGTTATTTTAAGGTAAAAAACCGTCCGTATTTATATGCGGCATGGCCTTACGAGATATTTTTTATTTTCAAAGGTTTTTCAAATATAGTAATCCATATGATTTGTATTGAGTTTTCTCACGCTCGTTCTACTAAGATGACCCGGGCGTTGTTTTTCTATAATGCTTGGGTTGGCCTGAGCATATTTTTCAAATTTAGCTGGATACTTTGAAGCTTTCCGAAATGAACCGGATTCTCCAAGACATACTTACGTATCTTATATTCTTCCGCTGTTGTCGTTTTGTTGTCCGTCTGCATTTATCAGAAATTGTAAGGACGGACTATTATAACTATCAAGGCTAATAATAAGTTAGTGTATTCTAATGTTGTTTATATAATAAATTTCTTCCCTTTCTGCAATGATCTTGTGTATGTTACATATTTCCCATCACGATGTAAGATTTTATTCTATCCTTTTCTTTCTTCATCCCAGATGACCAGTCTTTCGGACTTTTAAATGACCAACACACGAATATCGGGGATGTATTAGGTGCTGTGTAGTTAATGCCCCGCTATTACCCTGCTACAACCCTGCTATATCTCATAGCGGATTTCTACCGCTACGATTTTTCCATATAGCCCCAAAATATAGCCTTTTCGCTTTAATCCCCGCTATATCCCGTTATTCCCGCTATATTTTGCTATTTCCGCTATATCTTCTTTAATAAAATGAATTAAAAAATTGCATTTATACATTATAAAAATTATGAAACTAATTTATTTGATTTAATTTTTAATATATTTTCATAAATGAAAATACTCTAATATTCTAGTAAATTCAATTATGTTATATAACAGTTTTACGTTTATTTAAAGTATATTCACACATATTTTTGTTTAAAATTATTTATGTATTAATTATAATTCAATTGAATGATAATTTTTCATTTAATTACCATTTATATATTTGTGAAAACATTAAGTACGAGTTTTATATGCTATTTTAGAGCCGTTCGCTATATCCCTCTATATCCTCGCTATATCCCTGCTATGACTTTTTGCACCTCCACCGCTTCGAATCTGCCGAGCGCTTTAACTGCACAGATTAGGTGTCGTCTTTACGTGTAAGAAAGGCGGACTGTTACACATAATATCGTCCATATTCAGCTCTATAAAATAAACATAAAGTCCTCGGTTGAATAACAATAATTATTATTAACCATACTGTTGTAGCCAAAGACTTTGACTTTGGGTTGACTTCAGTTGGCCATGATATTGATCTCATATAACCGAGGTGTCGAACCTCTCTTAAATAGTGTTTCACTTCCTATGTTTCCACTCAAACCTACTATAGTCATTTGATGGATGTCATGCCATGATTTAACTATAATCAAAGTGGAGCTTTCACATTGAAGATTAAAAGTATTCTCATATCTTAAGAACTGTGTAATTTAATCACATCGATATTTTCTGTTTGACCTTTGATATATTTGTTAACAATAAAATGTAAATGAAAATAAAGAAGGAACATCAAAGACCTTTCGGATAAGAAAAGAGTATCAGAAGAAGTTACCTTTCGATGACACCGAAATGATTGTATAACACTAGAGAAGAAGAGGCACATGGTAACTTCAGGGAAGAGCTTTTGTAGGTAGATGGTTATAAGGCCACCTAATGTAACTCAAAGACTAAAGAAAAGAAGAGTGTCCCAAGTCTTTTGAATAAAAAGGAAGGGGTGTAGGAAATAAGTTTATTGCAAATCCGAACCCTTCGAGGCAAGCAAAGGGAATCATTATTTGTCATTCAAATAGACATATTCCAAGAAGGGTAGAAAGGATAAGGTCAGAATAGGAAACTCAATTTACAACCCTTTCGAAAGCATAATAAGCCTTTCAAACTAGTTACAGTACATTTCTGACATCCTTCGACGGTGTCGAAAGGTTTAAGCAAAGGCAGCACCCATAATTCAAAGAAAGACCACTTTCCGACAACATTCAGGAAAAGCACAGCTCTCGGCAGTAATCAAACGAGGGATCAACCTTCCCATAAGATTGGAAGGTTCATAATGCTTCATAAGAAACCAAACCTTTGGGGAGACAAAGAGTTCATAAATATATTGCGGAAATACAAAGCCTTCAATGATATTCATGACCCATGATGGTGAGCAAAAAAAACCTTCCGTTAAGACCAAAAAGTTTACAACTACAAAGAAGAAGGGGCCTTCCTCTCTAATGAGTGCATAAGACCGAAAGGAAGGCTGCCTGCATCTATAAATAAGACCCAAGGGGTCCAATCTAGGGACCAATTTTCTTCCTATTCATCTATTCAACGATCACTATTGCTCCCGCTTGATACACTGTAACCATAATTTAGAAATCTGATTGCGGGTTAACTTCTTAAATTTTGTATCAGATTCCATTACGAAGAAATAAAGAGTTTTATGGATTGCGATCTACTCGGAATTTGGGGATTTCATTATTAGGCGTTAATTTAACATTAACGGCTAATCATTTATGATTTATTTCTTATATTCTTTGTTTATTTCGAGAGTATACCATGAAACTGTCATTGGATAATCTCATGAGTTTCCTTCTTCCCTACGTAATATAAATTAGAAGAGGAGAAAATATAACTTGTGAATTAGCCTCAAATATCAGTATCATGGCATATTGAATCAGCTCTTATTATCATCTAAATATGTTAGAATCATGCACTATTTTCAAAAGGCTTTCACAAGCGAGATATCATCTTAGGAAGCCAAAAGTGTAAAGGGATAACCAATAAAGAATTTCATTATCTAATACCATCAAAGGGTTTATGACCTTCCAAAGGGATTCAAAAGAGATGTGGATTACTTTCGGTTTCCAAGGAAGATAGAACTTGATGAAATGATATGGATGAAGATCACATGATCATGACAAATCGATAAATGGTCCAAATGGTTTCCTAAACCCTCCAGCCTATCGGAAGGTTTAACAAGGCCATTGGTCCAGTCAAATCGTAAGGTTTAAGCTGTATCTAAAACTTTCAGTATAGGCTAAATGGCTTCATATACCTTTTGGGCTAATCAAAAGGTTAAGCAATTCCCATTATCCCTTTAAACTGTAATGCTTGAACCATACTTAAACCTTTCGATAGGGTTGGAAGTAAGATGATTCTTCATTCAAATCCTCATGTGAGATAAATAATCTCTTATAACCTTTCGGAATCAATCCCCTCTTGTTAGGATCAAAATTAAGATCTTAAAACCTTCTGAATTTGTCATTTCATTCGAAAATGTGAATCCACCCAACCGAAAGGTTGGAACCATATGAAATAATCTTAAGAAAAGCATCGGGGATGTTAAGAAGAATTCTTTTTAATATTTTTGGTGCTAGAAGGAAGGTTCAAACCTCCGACCTGCTTTATTAATATAATTAATGGTGAAATTGTGTTTGCTGTTGGTGAAAAAGAAATCAAGAAGACGTCTTACCGTTAGAAGAAGGAATAAGCATGCAACTTCTTTGGAGGAAAACGTATTACCCTCTTTCAACCTTGGAAATAGGGAACAGGGGCAACCTTCCAACCTACCTCAATCAACTCCACTTTCAGCTCAGCTTCGATAGTTACCACAACAAGCTCCGACTCAAGATCTTTAACCAGAAGAAAATTTGACTAAAATCGCATATCTGGAATGCCAAATGATAGATTTTCTGAACGATGTGTTATCTCACCGATCATCAATGAAATCTACCATGACGGGTGAAGAAGTTGAATCTCCAAGAAGGAATCTGAAAATCAATATAGATGCTTCCAAAAGTAAAGCTAATATTTCTCCATCAAAACATAAAGAGGGCCTTCCACTAAAGGAAAATTATCAAAGGAGAGTTCAAGCGGAAGATAGAGACTGTTCTACAAGTTCAACATCGGACGGCTACAAACCTAATAAAATCAATTACCTAAACATGAAGCCTACCTTAAGGACATGGTGGAAAAGGCTGTGAAAGACCTGTTAAATGCTAAGTGCAAGAGAACTGAAGATGAAAGAGTAAAAAACAATGAAAGGGTTGCGCCCTTCATCGACAAAATCATGTAAGCTCCACTACCATCTCATGTGAAGGTCCCCACAATGAAATACCATGGGACAACCTACCCAGATGACATTTGATGGTGTTTGATAGTCAGATGGATTTAAACAACGCTTCCGGCGTTGTGCGTTGTAGAATTTTTCCGGTTACATTACAAGCGGCCACGGCTAAATGGTATCACAATATTGTGAGAATACGATATATTCTTGGAAGCAATTCTCATACGAGTTCTCTTCTCACTTCTGCATATGTAAAGATCCTTCTATTGATTATACCGTGCTCGCTAACATCAGGCAAAACCATGGAGAGTCCTTAGGGGATTATTTAAAGAGATTCAATATTGAAGCCTTGAAGGCCAAAGGCATAAATGACATAGATAAGCTCATCGCTATCCACTCAGGACCCATAGTTAATTCTCCTTTCTGGAAGGAGTTGTTTATTCAAGGATGTCGGGATCTTCAGGATTTCCATTTCCTAGCCGACCAGTTTATCCGAATGGACAAATTGTATTACTCAAAGAAGAAATTTGGTCACAAGATGGACAGTGGTAAATTTGGCCTGGAGAGAATTCCAAAGAGAGCTAGATGGGAAGACACCAATACTAACACAGTGGTGTTAAACCGACCAATTTCCTACATCTATGCAATGTCCCGGATAAGGTCAACTTTCCCGCTTTATTTAAGGCTCAAAATTACCCTTAGTAGAAAAAAAAGGAGACAAATATTGCGCCTACCACAAAGCAAATGGCCATAGAACCAACTAGTGCAGGGTTCTGGCTGGAATAATTCAGAAATTGATTTTAGAAGGGTAGTTGAAGGAATTCATGAAGAATCCACCACAAACTCTCCCATCAAACACCGATGCAAGGAAGCCTTTTGGTAATACCGTAAATGTGATTGAGGAAGATAACCCACTAAGCTTAAGTCCACCCTACAACAAGAAAGATGTCATATATGGAGGACCACATCCCGTCGGTAGAAGTCAAAGCGTCCAAAGTAAATATATTCGAGGCTAAGAAGGGTGTATACTCAATATAGGAGAAATCACCATCCAAAAGTCCAAAATACAACATCAATATGCACGCACTGGTGATTAATCCACAAGAACTAAGTGAAAGGAGCTATGCGGTAGGATCGTATAATATGGAATAGTGGATGGTATAGGTAAATAATAATAAGCAATAAGTAAAGTAGACACCAGGATTTTATACTGGTTCGGACCTCTAGTCCTACGTCCAGTCCCTAAGCTTCACTTAGGAATTCTACTAACTAAAACCCTCTCTTAACCCGGAAGAATAGGTTTACAACTTACCCAAAAAACCGAACGAGATTTCTTGCCTCAACTACCGAAGAGGACTTCAACTCAATTACTAAAAACAATTATTCGACTTGTTGTGTTTTTGTCAACACTAATGAGCCCAATGTAGTACAATATTTCTATAATCTTATCCTCGAGAGTATGCAATTTGTTTGTGAAGATTTAGGAAATGTGAATTGCTATGAATCAAAAGAATGTTATAAACAAAGCAGAGATTCAAGCAATAGATTGGTGATTGTTTTGAAAACTTTTAGAGATATGTTCAAGAAAGTAGATTAAAGCATAAGAAAATTGGTAAATTGAAGATGTTAGAACCATGTATATATAGGTGTAGAAGAGATGCATTTGTTGGCTAGAGATGCAGACAAGAGATGCTTCCATTTCCATTGGAGAATGGTTGCAACTCTTAGGAGGAAGAAGGTTTCCATTCAGAGAAAATTCACAGGTTTAAACTTAGTCGACTGAGTAGGGATTTCAGTCGACTGGAAATGTAAAGAAATTTTTTTCAGGAATAGATTCAGTCGACTGAGCAGGTTGTTTCAGTCAACTGGAATTGTGCATGTTTGTATATGTGTAACAGGTTCGGTCGACTGGGCTTACCTGTTCAGTCGACTGAACTATTGGTTTTTGCACAGTGAATGTTTATCTAGAAAATGAAGTTTATAAACGTGTTCTAGTATTTATGCAAGCCTCTCGAGGATATATTTTAATAATAAATCTAAACTAAGACCTATATTTAAATTATACTCATGCTATCCTCGGTCTTCATCGTTCTTCCTTTAGCTTTGCACATATCTCTTCCTTTTTGTTGAAGCACATTGTCATTGATCAAAATATAGCGTATCAACATTCTTCCCCTTTTGATTGATGACAATACTGAAACGTGTAGAGATGTAATTATTTCCTCCCCCCGAATATATGCACTGTCTTTCCTACAAAACAAGGTTAGTAACATAGATTTCTCCCCCTTTGTAATTGACAAAAAGGAAGTAATAATTGCAGAAGTATATTATCAAAACAATCACTGATATGCATAACTATAGTTTCAAAAATTTAAAATGTAGCATAAATAAATGAAACATAGAAGGCTATTTATACAAGCCTTTTGAATAGTGTAGAGTTATTCATCTTTATCCCAATCATATGAGCCTTCTTTCCCTCCCTCCGGTTCGCGAATAACATGACCACTGGTGGGTGGTCTATAAGCTCTTCCACCTTGACCACCGCTATTCCCACTTGTGTTTCTGCTTGGATTTTCTTCGGATGGCGTCCATGTGAAAGTTGGTGCCGGACGCTTGCCACGGGAGGTTGAAGCAGTAGTGGAGCTCGTGCATGAGATGGCATCGCATAATTTGTTGAAGAACCCTTTAATTCTATCA
Organism: Allium cepa; assembly: GCA_030765085.1. Classification (NCBI taxonomy): domain Eukaryota; kingdom Viridiplantae; phylum Streptophyta; class Magnoliopsida; order Asparagales; family Amaryllidaceae; genus Allium; species Allium cepa. Next base: position 471,370,217 of record CM060940.1, on the reverse strand, counting down.
AGTTTATGATCTACCTTCTTGAGGCGATTATCAAGAATTTGTTGATTCCTTGATAGAACTCCAAATGATTGATTGGTAGTAAAACTTGGTTCAGCGATACGAATTTCATCATCTTGACCAAAAGGTTCTTCATGTTGGGCTTGAGGAGGTTGTTGCGGTTCTTGATGTCTTGGTTCCCATTCGGCAAGATATATGATGCGAGAAGGTCTAGCCGGAAATTGCATAAGGCTTATAGTCCGATGGTTAATTTGATGAACCATTGTATTTTCGGACTCTGGTAATGGTGTATCAACGTTGAGGAGTTGTTGCATGATATACTCGCCAAAATATATTGTTCGCATTTTTCCATTCTTGAAATTAAGAAATTCATCAAGAAAGTTTGACCCAATTAACTTGAATATTGCCCCAAATAGCATATAGTGCTCTATAATTGTTTGGGTATACATTTCATATGAGCCCGTTCGAGGAGTGATGGTTCGCATAAGAGCTTTGTGGAGAAGCCTTGCTCTTGGTCGTAACGAAGTTCATTCAATATCCCAGATGTTGATGTTATCGTCCAAAAATTGATGATTTATGTTGTCTCGAATATGTGGATTAAATTCGATTCCTTCAAGCTTCCTTCCCATGTTAGGAGATCCTAAAATGTGTGCAATTCGGTCTAGGGAAAACCATACCTTTTTGCCGCACACCATACTCCAAACACTATCGTTTGGATTTCTTGGAATTTGGTGTCCAAGGTTAAGGTTGGAATAGAACAATTTTACCATAATATGATTGATTGCATGGTCATTTCGTTTTATGCCTAAGAGAGATGTTAAACCTGCTTGATCCGTTAAAGCTTGTATGTTGTACGTTTGGAGACTCTGAAAATCAACGAAGGAGTGTTCAAAGATCCGAGAATTCTTCATTTTGTTCCACCTTGTGACTGCCACTCCATCATAAAGCCATTGAGAAATTTGAGCGTCAATTGGCTCGGAGGATGTTGAAGTTGAAACCCTTGATCTTTTTGAAGCCATTGTTGTGAGAGTTTTGAAAGGGATTTGAAAAAAAATGAAGATTGGGGGCTAGGATTTTGAAGAATAATGGTGAAGTAGGAGATTTTGGAATGATAAAAGTAAAGAGTAAAGGTAGAAATTGGTGGTAAAAAGGGAAAAAGTAGTCTGGGAAACGACGTTCAGTCGACTGAATTGATGACCGAAAATTTTCTGTGTTAAATTCAGTCGACTGAACGTGCACAAACACAAAAACACATTACACAACTTCATATTTTAGTTAAAGTGTTCACTGTGCATAAATTATCAGTTCAGTCGACTGAACATGACATTTCAGTCGACTGAACCTGTTACACAGATACAACATGCACAGTTTCAGTTGACTGAAATTCTCAGTTCAGTCGACAGAATTTGAACCTGCGAATTTTTGATGAAGGGACACCTTCTTCTTCCCAAGAGTTGCAACCATTCTCCAATGGTAATGGATGCATCTCTTGCCTGAATCTTTTGCAAATAGATACACCTCTTCTACACTTATAAATATATGTTTCTATCATTTGCACATCACAAATTCTAATTGCTTTAATCTCTCTATTGTCTCAATCATATTTTCAGATTTGTAAAGTTTTTCAAAACCAATCTCAAACCACTTCAATTGCTTGAATCTCTGATTTATCTTAAATACTCTTTTGATTCATAGCAATCTATATTTCATAAATCTTCATAAACACATTTCATATTCTTGAGGATAAGATTATAGCAAAGCTACTCAATTAGACTCATTAGTGTTATCAAGAACACAATAAGTCAGAAATACACTTTGTATCTAATTAAAGTCCTCTTCGGTAGTTGAGGCAAGAAATCCCGTTCGGTTGTTCAGGTAAGTTGTAAACCTATTCCTTCGGGTTAAGTGAGGGTTGTTGGTTAGTTGAATTCCTAAGAGGAGCTTAGGGACTGGACGTAGGACAAGAGGTCCGAATCAGTATAAAGTATTGGTGTCTACTTTAATTATTGCTTATTGCTATCTACCTAGACCATTCCACTATTTCATAATATACGATCCTACTACACAGCGTCTTTCAATTGGTATCAGAGCAATTAGTCGACTGAGCTATTGGAAATTGTTTTCCGCCTTATGTTCAGTCGACTGAGCAGTAAGGTTCAGTCGACTGAACCTTGTGTTTTTGGTGTTCTAAATTTTTTAAAGCAAAAGATTTTGATTGAAAGAAACGATTACAATTGTATAGACATATTACAATATAACAACATGATTTGACCAAAAATAAAAAATAATCATTTCTTTGGAGATGGACTATTTTCTTTTGTGGTTTATTTCATTCATTCGCCATATAGTTTTTGTCCTATGAATTTGGACTATATTGAGGAGTTTTTGGCGACATCCAAGGATTCAATGGATCGGCTGGTGTACGGTATGACGAAGATGGATCACACGAACTAACTGGTCGAGGTAGGGGCTCAGTCACATCGTTACGTTCAAATTGATTTAATTCTTCTTGCATAGCAACAATCCAGTAATCGTCTGTTGATGCTTCTTTAGAATTTGTAGGTTCCATTGTTGAAATGAAAGCAACATGTCCCATTTGATTTAGTTGACTTCTTTTTTAACTTGAGAATTCATTTCACCTATTATATTTTGTGCTGGGTGATCTCGTAATATTCTTGGTGGAGATCTTAATTCATTATTACAATTTTCAAGGTTTGTATAATAACAAGGATTTTATACCGGTTCGGACCAATATTGTCAAGGAAGAACAAGAATTTAAATTATACTGGGTGATCTCGTAATATTCTTGGTGGAGATCTTAGTTCATTATTACTTATCGCTTATTGCTTATTAATGAAATCGTTAGGTTCATTAATACACGTTTCAGTATTTTCATCGATCAAAAAGGGGGAGAATGTTGATACGCCATATTTTGATCAATGACAATATGCTTCAACAAAAAGGAAGAGATATGTGCAAAGCTAAAGGAAGAACGATGAAGACCGAGGATAACATGCGTATAATTTAAATATAGGTCTTAGTTTAGATTTATTATTAAAATCTATCCTCAAGAGGCTTGCACAAACACTAGAACACGTTTTATAAACTTCATTTTCTAGATAAACATTCACTATGCAAAAACCAATCGTTCAGTCGACTGAATAGGTAAGCCCAGTCGACTGAACCTGTTACACATATACAAACATGCACAGTTCCAATTGACTGAAACAACCTGCTCAGTCGACTAAATCTAATCCTGAATTTTTTTTTTTTACATTTCCAGTCGACTGAAATCCCTGCTCAGTCGACTGAATTTAAACCTGCGAATTTTATCTGAATGGACACCTTCTTCCTCCCAAGAGTTGCAACCATTCTCCAATGGAAATGGAAGCATCTCTTGTCTGCATCTCTAGCCAACAAATGCATCTCTTCTACACCTATATATACATGGTTCTAACATCTTCAACTACCAATTTTATTATGCTTTAAACTCACTACTTTCTTGAACATATTTTATATTCTCTAAAAGTTTTCAAAGCAATCACCAATCTATTGCTTGAATCTCTGCTTTGTTTATAACATTCTTTTGATTCATAGCAATTCACATTTCCTAAATCTTCACAAACACATTGCATACTCTCGAGGATAAGACTATAGGAATATTGTACTACATTGGACTCATTAGTGTTGACAAGAACACAACAAGTCGAATAATTGTTTTTAGTAATTGAGTTCAAGTCCTCTTCGGTAGTTGAGGCAAGAAATCCCATTCGTTTGTTCGGGTAAGTTGTAGACCTATTCCTCCGGGTTAAGAGAGGATTTTAGTTAGTAGAATTCCTAAGTGAAGCTTAGACACTGGACGTAGGACTAGAGGTCCGAACCAGTATAAAATCCTTGTGTCTACTTTACTTATTGCTTATTATTATTTACCTATACCATCCACTATTCCATATTATACGATCCTACCGCATAGCTTCTTTCAATTGTTGAGCCATTGTTGTGAGAGTTTTGAGAGGGATTTGAAAAAAAAATGAAGACTGAGGCCTAGGGTTTTGAAGAATAATGGTGAAGTAGGAGCTTTTGGGATGATAAAAGTAAAGAGTAAAGGTAGAAATTGGTGGTAAAAAGGGAAAAAGTAGCCTGCGAAACGATGTTCAGTCGACTGAATAGTCTGTTCAGTCGACTGAATTGATGGCCAAAAATTTTCTGTGTTAAATTCAGTCGACTGAACAGTGTTTTTAGTCGACTGAACTATTGTCTGAAAGTTTCTGTGGTAAATTTAGTGACTGTGCAAAGCAATTAGTCGACTGAGCTATTGGAAATTTTTTTCTGCCTTATGTTCAGTCGACTGAGCAGTAAGGTTCAGTCGACTGAACCTTGTATGTTTGGTGTTCTAAATTTTTTAAAGCAAAAGATTTTGATTGAAAGAAACGATTACAATTGTATAGACATATTACAATATAACAACATGATTTGACCAAAAATAAAAAATAATCATTTCTTTGGAGATGGACTATTTTTCTTTTGCGGTTTATTTCCTTCATTCGCCATATAGTTTTTGTCCTATGAATTTGGACTATATTGAGGAGTTTTTGGCGACATCCAAGGATTCAATGGATCGGCTGGTGTACGGTATGACGAAGATGGATCATACGAACTAACTGATCGAGGTAGGGGCTCAGTCACATTGTTTTTCTTCGAGCTACAAAAACGTAAACCGATTTGCTCAAGAAGCTTAATCGTCTAGCCGTTAATTTTTGTTCAAAATATGATTCACGTTGAAGGTCAATTTGTTGCTGTTGAAAATTATGAATTTCATCAATCTTTCTTTTCGTATCAGGAGAGATAAAAAGTCCACGTTTTGCCTTCTTCGAATCCGGTGTGTAGCCAGTTCGATAGTTTTTCCATTTATAAACCGGCTCATGCTTTGGTGTAGGCGTAGGAAGTTGTGGTGATGTAGTTGAGTTATCGACTGAGGATGTAATGTTGATTGGAGAGTATGAATTGTTGGAAGACATTTTTATATTGGATTTTCAAACTTTGTAATTTTTTGAAAATAACATATGTATAGATGTATATATATAGTATGAAAGTTCCAAAAAGAATGTGGTTTAAATCATTAAGAATTTATAACTAGAAATTAAATTAATGGTTAATATTTTCTTTGAAAATGGATGGTTATGTAATATTAGCTAATGGATGGTTAATATTTTCTTTGAAAATGGTTAATATAGGTTTAGTGTATAAAATATTAGCTACTTAAAAATATCTTTGAAAGATATTATTCCTAATTCTCGTCGTAATTTTATGAATGAGTTTTCTAGTAATGGTTTAGTAAATATATCGGCAATTTGATTTTCGGTGGAAACATATTCTAAATTTATGATTCCTTTTTCGATATTGTCACGTAGAAAATGGTGACGAATATCAATATGTTTTGTATGAGAACGATTTACCGGATTTTTAGATAAATTTATTGTACTTGTATTATCACAATATATTGCAGAATTTGTTAATTTTATATTAAAATCTTTAAGTGTTTATTGCATATAGATGACTTGAGTACAAGTTAAAGCGGCTGATATATATTTCGCTTCACATATGGAAAGCGAAACACAATTTTGTTTCTTACTAAACCAAGATACAAGTGATTTTGCAATGAAATGGCACGTACCACTTGTACTTTTTCTATTTGTTTGAGATCCACCAAAATCAGCATTACTAAATGATACTAACTCGAATGGACATTTATAGATAGTGTTCATAATAATAAAAACTATATTTATAAAAAGGATACTGAACCGAATTGGGTTTGGTTTCCTAAGCTCTGATACCAATTGAAACAAGCTATGCGGTAGGATCGTATAATATGGAATAGTGGATGGGATAGGTAAATAACAATAAGCAATAAGTAAAGTAGACACCCGGATTTTATACTGGTTCGGACCTCTAGTCCTACGTCCAGTCCCTAAGCTTCACTTAGGAATTCTACTAACTAAAACCCTCTCTTAACCCAGAGGAATAGGTTTACAACTTACCCGAACAACCGAACGGGTTTTCTTGCCTCAACCACCGAAGAGGACTTCAACTCAATTACTAAAAACAATTATTCGACTTGTTGTGTGCTTGTCAACACTAATGAGTCCAATGTAGTACAATATTCCTATAATCTTATCCTCGAGAGTATGCAATGTGTTTGTGAAGATTTAGGAAATGTGAATTGCTATGAATCAAAAGAATGTTATAAACAAAGCAGAGATTCAAGCCATAGATTGGTGATTGCTTTGAAAACTTTTAGAGAATATAAAATATGTTCCAGAAAGTAGTGTGCTTAAAGCATAAAAATTCGTAAATTGAAGATGTTAGAACCATGTATATATAGGTGTAGAAGAGATGCATTTGTTGGCTAGAGATGTAGACAATAGATGCTTCCATTTCCATTGGAGAATGGTTGCAACTCTTGGGAGGAAGAAGGTGTCTATTCAGAGAAAATTTGCAGGTTTAAATTCAGTCGACTGAGCAGGGATTTCAATCGAATGGAAATGTAAAGAATTTTTTTTCAGGAATAGATTCAGTCGACTGAGCAGGTTGTTTTAGTCGACTGTAACTGTGCATGTTTGCATATGTGTAACAGGTTTGGTCGACTGGGCTTACCTGTTCAGTCGACTGAACTATTGGTTTTTGCACAGTGAATGTTTATCTAGAAAATGAAGTTTATAAAACGTGTTCTAGTGTTTGTGCAAGCCTCTCGAGGATATATTTTAATAATAAATCTAAACTAAGACCTATATTTAAATTATACTCATGCTATCCTCAGTCTTCATCGTTCTTTCTTTAGCTTTGCACATATCTCTTCCTTTTTGTTGACGCACATTGTCATTGATCAAAATATAATGTATCAGCACTAAGGAGGGGGATCCATCACCCCTTCATTGATCCTTTATGATCACAGCCCAAATATGATCCTCGATGGTTACGAAAATCCTGGTCGATACGGGTAGTGCTGTGAATGTGATATCAAATGAGAATTTCCAAGGATAGACTTGAACCTAGTCCCCAACCAAACATTAGGTTCAATAATAAGGGGACAAATCTGCTTAGGCAGGTGAAGCTTTTAGTCCAACTAGGACTTTCCCCATGTTCCTGAGTCTTTAAAATGACCTTTATGATCATAGATCAACTCATTCTATAATGCCTTCTTTGGATGACGGCCACCGGACGAGGTGGATGCATTTGTCTCCCTAAAATATTTAATGCTTAAATTTCTCACTAGAAGTGGCCAAGGCACTATTCGAGGTAAATAATTCGCATTCCGAGAAATGTATTTTGCAAGTCTAGAGCAATATAATAGGGAGTTCACTTGTTAGTTTGATTCTTTCATTACTTTATACCCCTCGAAAGATGGATTCTTACATCCATCATTCGAAGCATAGAAAAAGATGATAAAACTAATAAATTTATTATGGCAAGGTGTTCTACAGTTTACGGAAAGAGGAGAATGGATTCCAACACAATCGTAGAAAGTGAGATCGTTACAGAATTTGTTTATCGAGGAAAGGTGGAAAGAGTTAAGCCAATTGAAGAAACCGAAGAGGTTCTACTGGATTCTACTAAAATAATCAGAGTGGGAAAGAATCTTAAAGAGCAACTAAAGTCAAGATTGACTAGATTTTTAAAAGACAATAAGAATGTTTTTGCTAGGACCCACTCTGACATGGTTGGAATTAGCCCTATGGTCATGAGCCATGCCGTGAATATCAATCCAGACATTCCTCCGGTCAGGCAAAAGAAAAGGAAATTTGATAAGGTTAGGACCGACGCCCTGAAGGAAGAAGTCAAGAAATTGCAATAAAATGGGTTTATCCGAGAAGCTAATAGCCTAAATAGTTAGCAAATCCTGTTCTGGTAAAGCAATCCAACGGGAAGTGGCAGACTTGTGTAGATTATACAGATTTTAATAAAGCATGTCCAAAGGTTTGTTATCCATTCCCAAGGATAGATCAATTGGTTGACTCCACCAGTGGACATAAGCTGCTTTCCCTAATGGATGCATACGCTTGGTACAATCTGATTCCTATGTTTAAACCCGACGAGGAACATACTAGCTTCATTACTGACGAAGGAACCTATTCTTATAAGGTAATGCCATTCGGATTGAAGAAAGCAGGCGCAACTTATCAATAGTTGGTTAATCAAATGTTTAAAGAACAAATTGGGAGTAATATGGAAGTACGTTGACGACATGTTGGTAGAGTCTCAAGAAGCGAAAAATCATCTTGAAGATATAAACGAAAGGTTAATGTGCTCCACAAGTATCAAATGAAACTCAACCCTCAGAAATGCAACTTTAGATTCCATTCAGGAAAATTTCTTAGATATATTATGAGTGCACAAGGGATTGAGGCTAGCCCAAAGCAGATTGAGGCCATTAAGGATATGGCAGAACCTAGGACGAGTAAAGATGTTATGAGTCTGAATGGAAAAGTGTTATATCAAAGGCCACTGATAAATGCATACCATTCTTTGAGGTAATTATGAAGAAGATAAACTTTAAATGGAATGAAGATTGCAAAAAGGCATTCCGAGAACTGAAGCTGCATTTGGAAAAGCCACCTATCTTATCCGGCCCCAAAGAGGGAGAGGATCTATTCTTTTATATGGCAATTTCTGAATAGGCGGTGAGCTCGGTGCTGATTAGAAATGACAAGGGACTGCAACTACTAGATTATTACATAAGCAAGAGGTCAAAGGACACTGAAATCTAATACCCAATCATAGAAAAGCTAGCATATTGTATAATTTTGACAGCTAGAAAATTAAGGCCCTATTTTCAGGCTCACGTAGTAAAGGTACTAACCAACTTCCCGTTAAAGCAAGTCTTTGGCAAGCCAGAAACTTCTGGAAGGTTAGTCAAGTGGGGGCATTGAGCTAAGTCCGTACAATATAGCGTATCAACCTAGAATGGCTATAAAAGGTCAAGCTTTAGCCAATTTCATTAACGAATGCACAGGGTTCATTTCAGAACAATTTAGAAAGGAAAAAGATACAAAACCCAAGTGGAAACTATTTATGGATGGCGCTTCGAATGAGCAAGGAGAAGGGGTAGGATATGTAATAATTATCCCAGATGGGCACAAATTACACTATGCTACGAAGTCAGGATCCTCAGTAACTAACAATGTAGCAGAGTATGAATCCATGGTTATAGGATTAAATCTTGCTTTGCTACTTAAAATCCCGAGAATCCAGGTATTCAATTATTCTCAATTGATCGTTAATCAAATCAAGCAGGTATACCAAACGAAGGATCCTAAACTTAGTATGTGAAGAAAGTTTTAAAGATGCTCATACTTTTTGAAGATTTCTCCGTACATCAAATATAAAGAGGAGACAACCCTCAAGCAGATTTATTGGCTAAGTTGGCAAGATCAAGAGGAACCCCTGAAACTCGAATTGTACCTGTAGGATTTCAAGCCAATCCTAGAATTAAGGAAAATAAACAAGAAAAAGCTATGGAAATATTAGTGTTAACCTGATTGCAAGCCTTGGCATTGGAATGGAGGGGATGGACCAAGAGATACCAAATAAAGAACCCATGGCTCCAATAGCGAAGGAAAGTTATAAAAACACTCGGATGGCGCCAATCATGGATTATATTGTCAATGGAACACTACCTGCAAATAAAATAGAAGCACAAAGGCTAAAACGACAAGCTTAGAGCTTCACCATTACGGATAGAGTTCTCTACAAGAAAGGGTATGCCCTTTCCTATCTACGATGTGTGAAACCTGAAATCGATTGAGAATAATAAAGGAACCACGCAAAGGGTTTTGTGGGAATCACTCTAATGGAATAAAACTAGCCAAAAAGATAACGAGGCAAGGGTTTTACTGGCCACATTTGACTAACGAAGCCATGGAATATGATAAAAGTTGTGAGAAGTGTCAGCGTTATTCAAAGATACCACGTTTCCCACCTAGTCAACTAACCCCTATTGCTACCCCATGGACATTTGATGTTTGGGAAATTGACTTAATTAGTCCGCTTCCAATCTCCAAGGGAGGAGCGGAATATGCTATGGTGGCAATAGATTACTTTACAAAGTGGGTTGAAGAAAAACCACTCCTGAAAATTACCTCTGGGAAAGTGCTAAGATTTGTCATCAAAAACATTGTCACAAGATTTGGGATACCTTGTAAGATAATATTCGACAATGGGACTCAATTTGAGAGTGAAGAGTTTTCACGCTTTTGCTACAAGAATGGAATTATAAAAAGCTTTTCCTCGGTCGCTCATCCAAAGACCAATGGAGCCATCGAAGCAGCTAACAAAACAATCAATACCACTTTAAAGAAGAGGCTGAACAAGGAAAAAGGAAATTGGGTAGAGGAATTGCTCCTAGTTTTATGGGCTTATAAAACTTCAACTGGAACTGCAACGGGTCATACCCCATATTCTCTAACATATGAATGTGAAGCAATACTACCTGTAGAGACCGAGGTACCTTCTCATAAAAGAATTTCCTACACCTTTAATCCAAACTAGGCATTGAGAGAGCAATCACTTGACCCGATTCATGGACTAAGAGACGAAGCAGCCCTGAGAACTACTGAATATCAAAGAAGGATATCAAAATATTATAACTCAAAAGTAAAAGCCAGGTCATTTGGACAAGGGGATTCAATACTTCGAAGGGTAATGGCAATACCAAAAACCCATCAGATGGGCCATTGGGACCTAATTGGGAAGGTCCATTAATAACCTTCAAAGAAATTCCTCCAGTAGCCTATAAGCTATGCTACCCTAATTGGAATGATAGTAAGAACCTGGAACGTGGAACATTTAAGGCCATACTTTCCAACTTTGAGGAGTAAAGCGTTTCCAAGAACATCTCTGCTATGCCATGGTCCGGAGTGAAATTCTCCATAAAAACTTGGACTACCTAAGATGGTAGGCTACCAATAATGGTAGAAAGCCTTTGGTCATGCCAAGAAGGCCAGGTCAAGGCACCTCCTGGAGGGAGGGCGTAAGCCTTTATTTGCGGCAAAACTAGAAATGGCTAGGTTAAAGTGGCATAACCCCTTATCCACATCATGCTATAGCCAGGATAAGGCACTACCTGGAGGGAGGGCGGGTAATCCCTTGGTCCTGCCACGCTATTGCCTGGCCAAGGTTCCGAACAAGCCCTTAACCGCATCATGCTATGGCCAGGTTAAGGCACCTCCTGGAGGGAGGTCGAGTAAGTCCTCGGGCCCTACTTCACAAAAAGCTAGTCGAGCGCATCGGAAACCCGGATGAAATGTTCATCGGATAAGCAAAGTCCACGCCTGTAACAGGCACTGCGAGAAATTGGCATGGCTTAAAATAGTAATCACCAAAAGGGTCGGTACTATCAAATATGACAAACAGCCTGAAATAGGCTTTGCTTAAATAAGCACAAAATTGAACGAAAGAGTCCTGTTTGAAATAGGCCAGAACAAATGATAAAAGGAAAGAGTACTCGAGCTCGAGAAAGCAAAAGCATGCAAAACACTAATAAATCCAAAGGATGGCATATTCAACGAGAAAATTAGAGGGAAGTCACTGACTTCTTCTCGTGAACATTTTCCAGATAGGTATTCTAGACTTTTATCATAGGAGATAGTATCCCAATCTTTTATTACTTAATACTGGAAAGAGTATTTTGGTCTTCTATTACGAAAGATGGTATTCTAATTTCTACTAATTACTAGTAATGGAATTCTGGTCTGCAATTATTAATTTTCAGTTATGGTATTCTAGTCTTCTATTATTAATCACCAAAGTTGGTATTTCGGTCTACTATTATTAATTCCCAAAAATTGGTATTTTGGACTTCTATCGTTAACCACCGAAAGAGATATTTTGGTCTTCCATTATCAATTACCAGAAATCACATTCTGGAATTTCTATTATTAATTGTCAGAAAATGGTGTCCTGAAAGTGGCATCTTGAGCTTCAATTGTTCCAGTTATCAACTTCAAACTGGGTTTTTTGGTTTTCAGTTACTCATTACCAGCAGGATGAATGCAGAGGCCGTTCGGTGATCCTAGAATTTTTGACCTAAAGAAAAAAAGCTTCTTTATACAAGGGGGACTAAATGTTAACCATAAAATATAAATTAATATAAAGAAGGCACAACAGAGACCTTCCGCATAGGCGAATAGTATCAGAAGAAGTTACCTTTCGATGACATTGAAAGGATTGTATAACCCAGTGAAGAAGAGGCACATGGTAACTTCAAGGAAGAGCTTTCGCAAGTAGATGGTTATAAGGCTGCCCAATGTAATGCAAAAATTAAAGAAAAGAAGAGCTTACCAAGTCTTTTAAATAAAAAGGAAGGGGTGCGGGAAACAAGTTTGTTGCAAATTTGAACGCTTCGAGGCAAGCAAAGGGATTCATTGTTCGTCATTCAAACAGACGTCTTCCAAGAAGAGTAGAAAGGATTGGGTCAGAATAGGCAACTCAATTGACAAACCTTTCGAAAGCATAATAAGCCTTTTAAACCGTTTAAAGTTCATTTCTGACATCCTTTGGAAGTACTGAATGGTTTAATCAAAGGCATCATCCATAATTCAACGAAAGACCACTTTCCGACAGCATTCAGGAATCAAATTTGGGAGCAACCTTCCGATAAGACCAGAAGGTTCATAATGCTTCATAAGAAACCAATCTTCGAGGAGACGAAGAGTTCATAAATATATTGGGGAAACACAAAGGCTTTAATGATATTCAGTGGCCAGTGATGATGAGTAAAAAACAAACCTTTCATAAAGACTGAAAGGTTTGCAATTGCATAGAAGAAGGGACCTTTCATCCTAACGAGAGCATATGACCAAAATGAAGGCCGCCTACATCTATTTATAAGACCCAAGGGGTCCAATCTAGAGACCGATTTTTCTTCCCATTCTTCTACTCAACGATCAATATTTCTACCGCTTGATACACCGTAACCCTAATTTAGAAATCAGATTGGGGGCTAACTTCTTAAATTTTGTATCAGATTCCATTATGAAGAATAAAGAGAATTGTGGCTTGCGATTGACTCGGAATTTGGGGATAATCATGATTAGGCATTAATTTAATATTAATGGCTCTTACATTCTTTGTTTATTTCGAGAATATATCATGAAACTGTCATTGGATAATCCCATGAGTTTCCTTCTTCCCTACCTAATATCAATTACAAGAAGGGAGAATATAACTTGTGAATTAGCCTCAGATATCAGTCTCATGGCATATCTAATCAGCTCTTATTATCATGTTAATATGTTTGAATCATGCACTCTCTTGGAAAGGTTTTCACAAGTGAGATATAATCCTAGGAAACCGATAGTGTAAGGGGATAACAAATAAAGCAATCTCACCATCTGATACCATAGAGGGTTTATAACCTTCGAAGGGATTCAAAGGAGATGTGGATTACTTTCGATTTCCAAGGAAGATAGAACTTGATGAAATGATATGGACGAAGGTCATACAATCATGACAAATCGAGAAATGGTCCAAATGGTATTTCAAACCCTTCGACCTATCGAATGGTTTAACAAGACCATTGATCCAATCAAATCGCAAGGTTTAAGCTGTACTTAAATCTTTTGGTATAGGCTAAATGGCTTCTTAGACCTTCTGGGCTAGTCAAAAGGTTAAGCAAATCTGCTGATCCCTTTAAACTATGATGCTTGAACCATACTTAAACATTTCGATAGGATCAGAAGTAAGACGATTCTTCATTCAAATCCTTATTTGAGATGAATAATCTCTTATAACCTTTCGAATCAATCCCCTCACGCCAGGATCAAAATTAAGATCTTAAAACTTTCCAATTTTGTTATTTCATTCAAAAATGTGAATCCACTCAACCGAAAGGTTGAACCCATATAAAATAATCTTATGAAAATCATCGTGGATGTTAACAAGAAATCTTACTAATAATATTAACCAATGGAAAACTATCGAGTGGTTCATTCCATATTTTTCTAATAACTACGAGTGTATATGCATACTCGGGTGGGCCTGCGAATCCCAATGTGCATGCATTTATAGTTATACCACTAAAATTAAATTTGAGAGTATCATTGTCTGTTTAGACTGAATCTAGAGCAGTATTTGAGAAGACCAAAACAACTAAAGAACACCCATGAACAAGCTTTTTTATAATACTAAAGCTTTATTATTTGTTTCCTTTGTTTTATTTTATTTTATACTACTGGAAATAAAAAAGATACTTGTACTTATACATCTGTATGCTAATTTAGCTAATATGGAAACATATTTTATGCATCATCATTTCAAAACATGGTTTCATCTCTTCTATCTCTTCTTCTATCTAGTCTAGTAATAGGGAGAATTTAATGCATAAAACTTTCACCGTGGCTTTTGTTATACATATGAACTTCTATTCATGGTTCTGACATTCTTTTTTATGAAAATACTTTTGCGAAAATGACAAACAGAAGAAGAAGCGAAACTAAACTACTATCCGTTTTACATTAACAAAGTAGTTGAGCCTTAATAATTCAATTCACAAATTAAAGTGATTAAAGCAATCTTTCTAAACTACTATCCCTATTACACGGCCACTACATTCATGACATAGAGGGACTAACTGCAGTGTAAACAAAGTGAGGACAGTGTTCTTTTCATTTAAATTTCAGTCATTTCAATTGTACTACATACTTAGTTAATTCAAAACCTACAGCCAAGTTTCTCTCGCCCTATCAATGATCAATATACATTACAGTCTGACATAATAACAAAAACACAACTCGTCGGATTTGTTGACATACACAGTAGATGTAATCATTCCTAGAAGAACATATGTTGCATATATCCACACTTGTTATCTTTGCAAAAACTGCTTATGTAAATCAAATTAAGCTATGACATGAATAGTATAACCATTCAATTTTTTTATCTGTCATAATACCCATTGCCATATAGGTATGGTAGTTTCAGCAACTCTTTTTATGCAAAGTCAATGACCCAACAAAAGAAAATAACATGAACAAATTGCATAATAAAATCGCATAGCAAGATACTCGCACTTATTATCTTTGTAATAATCCATATCCCTAGCATGAGCCACTCGCTATCTACAGACTTTTTTTTTTTTTGCTTGAAGGACATAGTTTTTAATAATAATAAAAACCTAAATTGAACTCAAAAAAGGTAACTAAAAATATAGAAGACATCAGCAAATTTGGGCATAATTAAAAAAATACATCAGTTTGATATCAGTTAGTCCCTATTCTAAAAATCCGGGCGATGAGCTCCTTACAGGCATATCCTGCTTATTCATACATAAAAGAGATCAAATTGTTTCTATTTTTCTTAAGTCATAAACAGACCCATCGTCATGTTGTAAAATTTTCAAAATGATTTGGGTTTGGGTTTTAGTTTTGGAAGAGTAGAAGAAAAGAAAGAAGGAAGGAAGAAGAAATCAAAGTCCCACGTTATAGAAAGCTATACAATATACTTGTATAAATATAGCTTTCTCAAGTGGATGATGGGGCCTTGGGGCTCCCACATGTTTGCTTTGTTGTGAGGAGAGAAGTCATGCAACACCACACGCGCGCCGCCGCCGCCGTCCGTCCGACCGAACCGGGCCGGGTACGGGTTTCGGGTTCGGATCCGAAAATATTTTTGGATCATATATGAACAGTAACGGGCTAGATTTCGGCCCGTTAAGAACCCAAAACTGGAAAATCTGAATTTGGATAAAGGGCGGGAATTTGTAACGTTTTTCTAAACGTTACAAACTGAATGGACGCGACGTTTAAATTAGTAACGTTTTACCGAACGTTGCAGATGAAAGGTCGCGACGTTTAAGAACCGTTGCAAACGGTCGTGACTCTTGGCGAATAGACACCTCCTCACGTATATAAATAGCAACGCCCAGAACAGTTGCAAACAACAGTTCCGCATCTTCTTTTTCTTCCTACAGCAGTTCTGCGACGCCGGGATAGCGTTACTAAACGCTCTGTTTTATGACGCCTCCAAGGTGTTGCAAATTCAGAAAGCGTTGCAGGATTGTATTCTTCTTCCTCTTCATTCTATTGTATATAAATTGCATCACCAGATACATTTTCTGAAGTGTTCTTGGTCGGATCAAAGTCGTACAAACTTTGAATCCGATTACGCTGTTATAGGGCTTCATTGATCCTGAAAGTCGATAGTTCGATAACCCGTTTGTACCTGATGGGTTGAACTATTGTCTGAAAGAATCTATTCCATAGATCCTTGAAGTCCGAAGTACAGCATTGTCTTCATCACCATCGCCGTCAAATCCGTCTTGAACCTCAAAATCCCCAACAAATTTTTCAGACAATATTCTTCAACCATGGAAGGTTCGAGCGCTCTACAAGTTATGAATCAGCATCTAACTCGATTGGAGCGTTTTGATGGCGACAATTTCACTCGTTGGCAAGAGACGATGAAATTTTTTCTGGTCACCGTCAAGTTGTTCTACATCTTGGAAGATGACTTGGAAGAAATCCCGGAGGAAACTGATAAGGACGATGTTGCTCTAAAGGCTAAACGTTCAAAGCGCAAAGAGGACGATTTCCTATGCAGAGGCCATATTCTGAATGCGCTATCTACCCCAGTCTACAATGCTCATAGGACCTTGGAAACAGCGAAGGCACTCTGGACTGCTCTCGAGAATAAATACCGCATATCTGAGGCAAGCAATAAAAAGTTTCTTATTTCTAATTTTATGGATTTCAAAATAGTCACCAATAAGTCCATAATTGGACAAGTAAGCGAAATCTTACTGTTGGTGAATCAACTTAAAGATGCTGGAATTGATCTCCCTGAATCTTTTGTTGTTGGAGTAATAATTTCTAGACTTCCGCATAGTTGGAATGATTATAAGAAAAAGATGAAGCATGCGAAAACGGATTATAATTTAGACGGTTTACAGCGTCATCTTCGTATTGAAGAAGACTCTCGCAAACGCGATCTAGATGATAATCCGCAAACTGAGTCCCATTCTAAGGCAAATAATGTTGAAATTACTGATAAATTAAAGCCAAGGAATGAGACACGGTTTAAGAAAAATCATTCCAAAACTAACAACAAAAAGAAAGGTGCTTGTTATTTTTGTAACAAGCCCAGCCACTATGCCCGAGACTGCCGTCTGCGGAAGAAACAACAAAAAGTGAACGTGGTCGAAGACTCGCTTGTGGCTGTAGTGCAAGAGGCAAACTCCGTTAGTGGCAATAATAATGATTGGTGGTTCGATACTGCACAACCATTCACATTTGCAAAGACCGTAATCTTTTTCAAGAGTTATGAAGAAAATAAAGGAGAAGCCGATGAAGTTACTGGAGCAAATAAGGTTCCAAGTAAAGTTCTGGGAAAAGGCACTATAGAACTTCCTCTCACCTCTGGAAAAGTTCTTATATTAGTCAATGTATTTTATGTACCTGATATGTGTAAGAATTTGGTTTCTGGATACCTTCTTAACAAAGGAGGATTCAAGATGGTGTATGAGTCTGATAAGCTAGTGTTGTCTAAGAATGGTAAATTCATTGGACAGTGATACTCTTGTAACGGCATGATTAAGTTGAATTAATAAAGAAATCTTCTGTTTATATTGTTGACTCTATTAATTTATGGCATGGTAGATTAGGACATGTTAATTATAATTCCATTAGGAATATGAATAAATTAGGGTTAATTTCTGATTGTGATTTCGATACCATCTCTAAATGTGAAATATGCGTTCAAGCAAAAATACACCGGAAATCCTTTAAATCCGTAGAAAGGAAAACTGGTTTGCTTGATTTGGTATATAGTGATGTGGGTGACTTAAAAAGTCATATCACCTATGGTGGTAACCAATACTATATAACATTCATTGATGATTATACTAGATATGCATATGTATATCTAATGGAAACTAAAGATGAGGCTTTTGATAAATTCAAAATTTACAAAGCAGAGGTCGAAACACAATTAGGAGTTAAAATTAAATATTACATTCAGATCGTGGTGGTGAATATTTCTCAAATGAATTCACCTTGTTTTGTAAACAACAAGGTATAATTCGCCAATGTACTGCCCCATATACACCACAACAAAATGGTGTTGCTGAAAGGAAGAATAGAACTTTAGTAGAAATGGTTAATTCCATGCTCATAAGTTCTAATTACCTTATAACCTATGGGGTGATGCTATGTTATCTGCATGTTATATTTTAAATAGAGTACCACTTAAAAGGAATAATATTTCCCCTTATGAATTATGGTTTAATAGGAAACCTGACCTAACTAGACTTAAAGTTTGGGGTTGCTTAGCTTATGTTAGAAAACCAGACCCTAAACGACCAAAGTTAGGAAATAGAGCATTTAAATGTGTTTTCATAGGATATTCACTTAATAGTATAACTTATAGATTTCTTATTCTTGACACCCTAGAAGTTATAGAATCTGTAGACGTAGAATTTTTTGAAAATCAAACTGTTTAGATTCCATTGAGATCATCTAGTCCAGAACGTAGTATGACTAATGATATCAATGACGATGATTTTGCTCCTGCTCAAAACAGCAAGGAAGTGTCGGTACCAGATAATAGTACCGAACAACGGAGAAGTAAAAGAGCGAGAATAGAGAAGGACTATGGTCCTGACTTCATTACATATCTTATAGAAGGCAGTAAGGACGAAATCCTTAATGTGACTAAATATGTAATGAACGTTGATGATGATCCCAAAACTTATTCTGAAGCTATGAGTTCCAGAGATTCAAATTTCTGGAAAGAAGCTATCAATGATGAAATGAATTCCATAATGTTAAACCAAACTTGGGTTTCAACTGATTTACCTCCTGGTGCTAAACCTATAGGATGTAAATGGATATTCAAGAAAAAGTTGAATACAAATGGATCCATTGATAAGTTTAAAGCCAGATTAGTTGCTAAGGGATATAAGCAAAAACATGGAGTAGATTATTTTGATACATATGCTCCAGTTGCTCGCATATCTTCTATACGTTGTTTAATTGCACTTGCAGCAATTCATAAATTATTCATACATCAAATGGATGTAAAGACTGCTTTTCTAAATGGAGATTTAGAAGAAGAGATATATATGGAACAACCTGAAGGTTTCAAAACCCCAGGCCAAGAAAAGAAAGTTTGCAAATTAGTAAAATCTCTTTATAGCCTGAAGCAAGCTCCCATGCAATGGCATGAGAAGTTTGATAAAGTTGCACTGTCATATCGATTCATTGTTAATGATGCTGATAAATGTATTTATAGTAAATCGGATAACAACGGTATTGTTATAATATGTTTATACGTTGATGACATGCTAATATTTGGTTCCAATATATCCTGCGTGAATGAAACTAAAAAGTTTCTGTCTTCTAAATTCGATATGAAAGATCTAGGAGAGGCTGATGTAATTCTGGGAATTAAAATTGTTAGGAAAGAGGGGGAGTTATTACTAACTCAATCCCATTACATAGAGAAATTCCTACAAAAGTATGGTCATTACGATGACAAACCAGCACCAACTCCTTTAGATCCTAGTATTAAATTAGAAAAGAACACTGAACGTACTATCTCTCAACTAGAGTATTCCAGTGTTATTGGGAGTCTTATGTATGCTATGCATTGCACTAGACCAGACATCGCGCATGCTATAAGTATATTGTGTCGATTTACGAGTAATCCAGGTTTCGAACATTGGAAAGCCATTTCCAGAGTTTTAGCTTATTTGAAAGGAACCATTGAATATGGTTTATCTTATAAAGGATATCCTTCTGTAATAGAAGGATATAGTGATGCAACCTGGAACAATGTAGAATCCAAATCCAAGTCTACGTCTGGATGGATCTTTACATTAGGAGGCGCTGTTGTGTCTTGGGCTTCCAAGAAGCAGACCTGTATTTCTGACTCAACTATATTGTCAGAATTGATTGCATTAGCAGATGCATGTAAAGAAGCGGAATGGCTTAGGAATTTATTAATGGAAATCCCTTTGTGGAAGAAGCCATCTCCAGCAGTCTTGATTAACTGTGACAATCAAGCAACAATATACAATGTGTCTAATAAGACATATAATGGAAAGTCTAGACATGTGAGTCTAAGACATCAAATGGTGAGACAGTTACTCAAAAGAGGAGTTATAACTGTAGACTACATAGAAACGAAGAAAAACTTGGCTGACCCACTTACAAAAGGTCTTCCAAAGGCAATGATTTCTATAAAGTCACAAGAAATGGGACTAAGGTCTGTGAATGAAGGTTGATCATCCTTAACAGAAACCCAACTTATGTCTTGAAAAGGATAGACAAAATTCAATGGGTACCAACAAGTTAAGAGAATGATTATGGAAGACTAAATTGATAATCCCATAATATTTAGTGTTGGTTTTTACAAGAACAAAGGATGGATATATATCCTTAATAAGTCTAGAAACCTTAAAAAGGTGTATCGCAGAAACACCTTAAGAGACTTACCTATATGAGTATGAAAATCAGGCCGTTTCCTAGGAAAGTAAGACCGCTTTCTAAGTAGACTCATGAACCAGGATTTAAGCACATGGCCATTAACGTGCTGAGCAATACAGAACACTTTACCTAAGGAAATCAACAAGTGTGATTGTTCCGGTTTTATCATTAGGGATACTTGGTTCAAGATTCGTTCACCATAGAATCTCGATAAGGCTTTGAATGGTTTACACTAAGTAAAGGTTCAAATCCAAAAGATGCCTTTTATTTATGTGTTGGTTTTCACGATGATGCAAAACTTGATCTTAGAACTACATAGGCTTGATCCCAGTTGGGTATGTAGGAAGTCACTCTAGTGATTCAGCCGTCTTATTATTTAATTTTTTGAAAATTGGGGGAGATTGTTGTAAAATTTTCAAAATGATTTGGGTTTGGGTTTTAGTTTTGGAAGAGTAGAAGAAAAGAAAGAAGGAAGGAAGAAGAAATCAAAGTCCCACATTATAGAAAGCTATACAATATACTTGTATAAATATAGCTTTCTCAAGTGGATGATGGGGCCTTGGGGATCCCACGTGTTTGCTTTGTTGTGAGGAGAGAAGTTATGCAACACCACACGCGCGCCGCCGTCCCTCCGACCGAACCGAGTCGGGTCGGGTACGGGTTTCGGGTTTCGGATCCGAAAATATTTTTGAATCATATATGAACAGTAACGGGCCAGATTTCGGCCCGTTAAGGACCCAGAACCGGAAAATCTGAATTTGGATAAAGGGCGGGAATTTGTAACGTTTTTCTAAACGTTACAAACTGAATGGACGCGACGTTTGAATTAGTAACGTTTTACTGAACATTGCAGATGAAAGGTCGCGACGTTTAAGAACCGTTGCAAACGGTCGTGACTCTTGGCGAATAGACACCTCCTCACGTATATAAATAGCAACGCCCAGAACAGTTGCAAACAATAGTTCCGCATCTTCTTCTTCTTCCTACAGCAGTTCTGCGACGCCGGGATAGTGTTACTAAACGCTCTGTTTTGTGATGCCTACAAGATGTTGCAAATTCAGAAAGCGTTGCAGGATTGTATTCTTCTTCCTCTTCATTCTATTCTATATAAATTGCATCACCAGATACATTTTCTGAAGTGTTCTTGGTCGGATCAAAGTCGTACAAACTTTGAATCCGATTACGCTGTTATAGGGCTTCATTGAATTCTAAAAGTCGATAGTTCGATAACCCGTTTGTACCTGGTGGGTTGAACTATTGTCTGAAAGAATCTATTCCATATATCCTTGAAGTCGGAAGTACAGCATTGTCTTCATCACCATCGCCGTCAAATCCGTCTTGAACCGCAAAATCC
The DNA here is from genome assembly GCA_030765085.1 of Allium cepa. Lineage (NCBI taxonomy): Eukaryota > Viridiplantae > Streptophyta > Magnoliopsida > Asparagales > Amaryllidaceae > Allium > Allium cepa. Next base: position 471,348,389 of record CM060940.1, on the reverse strand, counting down.
CCAACACGTCATAAACCAATGTCACTTAGAATGTATGAAGAAACAAACGCAAGGATCAAATGAATTCAGACCAATAATAGTTGAGTCAAGTGCTAATTGTCTGGCATATCAGGCACACATATTTAAAGAATGTATGATCGTATTTATGAAACAGTGACTTAAATTTTTTGAAACATTTTTTGTTCCTAAATTGTTAAGGTTGAAAAATAAATTAGAGTTCATGATAGCAGATTGGTTTCAAAAGGGAATGTCAGTATTACGCTTCAATAAGTACAAAATTCAGAAAGTTGCATTGGTAATAAAAACGCAAGCAATCAAGTCAGATTCTAAAACCATAATGCAGTGTCCCTTTATTTCCTCATATAAAATGTCGGTAAAAGAGTATACTGGGTTAAAACACAACATAACAAAATGCCGGTGGCATGGATCCAAATGATATTCTGCATACAACCTATCAATGTTATGTGGTTCATTGTTAAATTTATTATACATTGGAAAATATAGAAGAAATATGATTTGGCACTCTATATTAATCATCCATGATCAAATCCAGAAGCGTCAGGTCAAAAGTATTACTCAATCCGTTATAACATAGCGTTCCTGCAAGGATTGCACAGGCGGTGCATTCCAGTTCGCCAACCTATAATTGGAACATAAATTAACATAATTATCATAAAAAAGAATGTTCCAATATTTACCTAATATAAACACATTAATCATTCGCAGTATTCAACCATAACAACAGTAGCATCAAACAAAGATTAAGCACAATTACCAAATGTAACAAAGTTAAATTTAATTGAAGTCGTTTTATACTAAGCAATTTTTAATATCCGATATCACAATTGACAAAAAATGACCATAAAGTATAAATTTAGACATCACAGGCTTCAGGACGAACAACATTTTAGTAAAAATACAAAGCATGTTAAAGGAAACATGCACATTATATGCCAAAAGCTTGGAATTTCATTGTGAGTTTTCCATAAAGCGAACAGATTCAAAAACCAAACTGGAGACAAAACATGCAAAATATGTTATATAAAAATGAACAATAATTTAAACCCAATCAATTTGATGAAGTAAAAGTAATGCTGCGAGAATCCCTAAAGATCCTAGCTATGGTAAGAAAAACCATTGACCTTGCTTAAGAACGAAAATCATAGTATAGTAAATTAAATTACAATGAAATCCCAAATTGTAAGTGAGGATCGTCAATGTAGTGGTGGAAATTAATAAGATAAATATAGAAAATATCGAACGGCTAAATAGTATGGACTGAGAAAAACATTTATATAAATAAATTCTGGCAGAAAGCATGAATGGCGAAAATGACGAATGCGTTAAAACTACGTGTTTAATACTTAATAAGTCCCAAAGTTCACAAAACTGGTTCTAAGCCTCGGCTTTAAACTGAAATAATGGCAGCGATGTAGTGTAGATCAGCTATAAACATGTAATTGATAAAAAAAGACTAAACTTATTATATATTTGTGATAGAATATCTCATCACAATATATCACCGTGTAATATTAAACAGGCAGTTGTATAACTAGTAAATGATGTTAATTTTGTTATAGAATATCTCATCACAATATATCACTGTATAATATTAAACATGCAGTTGTATAACTGGTAAATGATGTTAATTCTTCTTGTTATATGTTAGGACTTCGGATACAATAATGTAAATTAAAGTATATGTTCAAATTTCAGTTGGAACTACAATTTAATTTTGAGTTTCTAACTCATTGGTAAATTCAATTGTAATCAAGTTATTTTGTTACACGTATAACAAATATGTGAGAGAGGTGTAAATTTTTTAGGAGGGGAATGCTCACGAATGACTTAAAACTTAACGTAAAGGGAAAAACATGTATGACAGACACCATTGTTCAAGTGGTTAAATGATTTGACTTTGGTGCGAGAGATCATAAGTTTAAAACTTGTGCAGCGTGATTCGAACGTTTATTGACATGTGATATGTTGTCCGAGTGACATGTTGTATATAAAGTACCATTTCAAAAAAAAAACATGTATCATCGTTAATTATCAAAATTATAAGATGCTCAAGTTGAGAACATTTTGGTTGTAAACATATGTGTTTAGACCGAGAATATTTTTTCTGTGGAATATTTTGGAGTCTGAAAGAAAAATAATAAATGACAATAGCTTCTAAAATCTGATCCATGTAATACGTGTGAGTGTGTAAGTCAATACATGCTGTGTTTACTATTTTAACCAAACCTGAAGTACAATGTGTGCAGAAGACTCCAGATCCACTAATGAGTTTGTGAACTATTTGACTTATTCTTGTATTGGACTTACGAAATAAAAAAAGCAGAACATGTATTTGTTTCGATTAATTTTATTTTTGACATTAGAGCTGGAATGTAAAGAAATAACCGCCTCAACATAATTCATAATTTTAATTTAAAAGGAGACGTTTTTTTACAAAGTTAACATATACTGTATAAAAGATAATCCAGAAAATGAACTATAACAGTAGCTAAATATATTTAAAATAATTCTTTAAAATTAAGGCAAATGTGTGGTTAAATGGTGTTTATGGTTTAGTAAATGGTTAGGAGAAGGTGGCATGTTCATGTTAAATCTTCTAACAACTTCATTATAGATAATCAAATAAAAAGATAATGTTGATAATGATGTTCATTGTGGTAGAGGGACAAATAGGGAATTATGTTAAGTTTCAACTGAAGGAATAATTTTGATTTAAAATGATGATCAATATGGTAGAGTAAAAGCACGCATTGTGTGGAATGACTTTCTGCGTTAAATAATTTTACAGCAGTTAACACTAAAGTTATTAAAAGTTGTAAAATGAATTTACAGTGTTCAATAGGTAAAACTGCAAAACAGATAGAAACATAACAACAAAACAGCGTCAGGCTATCAAAGCCCAAACCAAATTGGAAACAATCACCATTACCTTAACCTGTTGTGTAATATAAATTGCGTTCAGAAATGTTAATGTAAAATAAAGAACACAACTAATATTTGATGCAAGGAACCTTTAAATGTCAGTAGTATATATGACGCGTGACTGAAAATCTTTAGAAAATTAGGGAACTTTAACCTTTGAGCTAATGCAAAATTTAAGTGAAAAAGGGCCTTAGCATACAAATAACAGAGTGTTCGTGCATATACACATATGTCTAAAATTAATTCGAAGGTACATGTGATTTGAACAAAAGAAAAATATTGAAAAGTTGAGTTTGTTGAGAGTATCAGCAATTGAACAACGAAAAGGAAACAATAAACAATAGTAACTAAGTGGGTGAAAATGCCATCAAAATTAGTGATAAATAATGCAAAAAAATGTTAGAGAATGAATAAATGGTTAATATAGATCTAGATAACGAACCATGAGTATTTCCTCAAAGTTATTTTTTTACTCTTTGAGTGGAGTTCTAAGGCAGTCCATCATGAATGGGTAGTTTTCTTTCAAGCATTTTCATTAAGTATATGAATATTAGGATAGCATTTTGGATTAAATTCTTTTTAGCAACATGTCTTATCAATAGCAGATGCAACGGTTATGGGAAAGCCTGATGAGGAATTGAGAAAAGTCCGTAAAATAAAATTTGTTTTGTACTTTCATAGAAAACCATCAAAAGCTTATTAAAAGTCTATCAAAGTCCGTGTCCATAATTTGGTTTGCTATTTTTCGCAACGATATCACAAATTTGATATCTAAAAACATATCCTAATAGTTTGATTTAATAACTCACAATATATATGTACATTATTCAATCACCGGTACATAACTAAATTGTAACAACCCGCATATTTAACGATTTTATATTTAAATGTTTAATTTAAATATAGCGTCGTTAGTCAGATTTTTGAGTCTGAAATGTTACTTTTTGCAAACGGCCAAATTGGAGCTCGGAACTACCTCCATTGGTTTCAAAATGGTGTTTGCGATCTTTTTGAGTATAATCTTTGATATGTTTGGAGTTTGTGAAATTTTGACCCTTTTTCTATTGGGTTTGGGTTCAGCCCCAATCTCCACTTAACCCTCTAACTCAGCCCCTTCTCTTCATTCATCTCCATTTCATTTCATTTCTCAAGCAAAAACTGAAAATGGTGGAAGGGAAAGAGAAATAGAAATTTGCAAGCCCTAATTCCATTTGCAAACTCCAAATTCTTGCTCCAAAATCATAGAGAAGCCATTTGTAAGCTCCTCTTCATCTTCTCTATCTCTTTCTCTCTTCAATCTCAGAAATTTCCTAAACCTAATTTAGGAAAATACCTGTATTATTCTTAGATTGAAGCTAGTAGAGTTGAAGTGGAGATTTGTTGGTCTTCTCCTTGCAAATTGAACTCCTTCTTCTTTGTTTTTGAATTAGAAGGTGAGATTTTATCTCGCATCTATGTTTACAACTATGTTGGGTTGTTAGGTATGAATTCCCAATAATTATTCATGTGCAATTGCTTATGATTCGGATTGGTTTTATGAAAATTGCAAATTTTGGTGTTTTGGAAGTATAAAACTCTAGAATCATAGTTTGAGGTTTGATCATGTGTTTGGAGTTGGGTAAGAGAGCCAATAGCGCTGGGTTGTCGTTGGGCATAATTCCCTAGCGTCGTTGCTCGTCGATTACATTTTGAAGGAGTGTTTCCTTCATTAGAAAGGCTGAGATACAGCCATCAGGTTCAGTCAGTCGACTGACCTTCTGCAGTCAGTCGACTGGCTGTAGCCAATTGGCATATCAAGGCCGTAAACAGAGACAAGTAGTCTCTGTTTCCTGCAACCAGTCGACTGGCCATTTTAGTCAGTCGACTGAATGCAGGAAATGGGATTTTTATGTCTCTGGATCAGTCGACTGACTGCAGTGAACCAGTCGACGGACCTGCCTCATTTTGCCTAATGTGCCTATTTGTTTGTAATTCCCACTTTTATCGATTTAAATTGATTCCAATTAGTTGTTTATGCATATTTGACCATGATGATTCTTTTTTGACTTCATCCACGGGTTTTTATAAAATAATCTTCTAAAATCACATTTAAAAGTTCGTTTCTCCAATTTATAAATTCTATTTAAAACACACAATTTCGCACTTCGAGCGAAGTGGAAGGAAGATTAAATGGTTATGTAAAACACGGACAATGAATCCCTGCGTTTATCTTTCCGATTAGTCCCCGACCTATTCGATTGATTGTTTTGACCTTTGTGTCTGGTTTATCGATGAGATGAGGTGAACTTTGTACTGCTTTGAGTGTGAAATTAGCTAATGGATAGTAAACCGTTTAGTGCGAACGAGTGGTTATGGGACATACGTTAACACTTTTCGGGTTCCTTTTCGAGAGTTGTGACACATTCCGCCAGTTAGTGGTGTCCAGTACTGGGTCTCTGACCTTCACTACTACGGTTTGTTGCCTTCGGGTATGTGCCTTCGGGTTTGTTGCCCTATAGTATCGCTTTCTATGTTGCTCGTTATGAGCCGCATGGGTGATATTGGGGTGCCCTATAGTATCGCTTTCTATGTTGGTCGTTATGAGCCGCATGGGTGATATTGGGTTTGAAGTCTTCGGGCTTATGGATCCTTGTTTATACAGTACTGAGCTCGAGCAATTTTATGATGTTTCTTTAATATGTATATTCCCTTGGTATCGCCCTTCGGTGTTGGTCTTTTTGAGCCGCATGATGTGTAGCGATTACCTTGTGGAACTTGTATACCTTATGAGTATTTGTTATTTGCCTTTTGGCTTGATTTGGGATAATTGTATCCTTTGTTTATCTATGTCGCCGATGATATGAGGCTTGTTCTATATGATTCATCTTTTGTTAATGATTGTGTTATCTCTTTTAGAGATATTTGTTATACTTTGTAACCTTGCAGGTTTATTGTTGTTCAGTTTATCTAACTGATTTGTTTAGCTAGACTGACCCGTGTATTTTATACTCGGGTCAGGCCGAGATGTTTCAGATTAGGTACTTTGGACTTAGCCTATTTTGCTTCCGCATGGACTACTTCGCTAGCTTCTTTTTGTCATAGCTTTTGTGTAGTCCTATTATGTTGTAACTCTGATATTTATTCTTGTGAACTCGTCTGTATATTGTGGTTTGCTATACCACTTGACATGTATTATTTTGTATACTCTGCTATGTATCAGTATATGTGTATATGATGGTTTACTGTTATGTGATGTGTATTGCATTTGAGTTGTTATATTCTGTTCTGATAGATCCTCTAGCCACCTATGGTTTTGTTTTAAGTATTCGTTGGATATGTCGATCTGCTTGGTAAGGCAATTGTCGATGTATTCAATAGATAATTAAAGCAAGGCTATAGATGGTCGCTCCTAAACAGCCTTATTCTCCGTGTTAGCAGACGATATTATCTATTAATACTCTTTACTAGCGTGGGTATAGAGGTGGGGCGTCACATAAATTGATAGTTAGACTTGATTTAACACTTATTTCAAAATCAAGAATAAAATGCAAATTGAAAGATAGATACTTAAAAAAATAGAATACTATATGAAATCTTGTTGGGTGTGAGGATGCACTATTGAGAAAGAAAGAAAATGCAGATCACAGTTAGAAATCGGGTCATAGGTTTAGAAACTGGGTCATGGTTGAACTTCAATATTGAAGCAACAACTGCCTAATTGATTAGTAGTTGGTGGTTAGGATTATAGTCAGGTTTAGTTTACAATTTAAATAATAATTTTCATTCTTTGCCGAATCTTCCATGCAACGAAATTTAATAATAAGAGGCTTGAACATATGATATATACTATTCAAAAGGTAATCAAATCATCCTTTATTGCAACTGCCACCAGAAATCCATTGAATGCAACACTTAAATTCAAATCAAGAATAAAAAGGTAAATTGAAATAACATATAGCAAAACAAAAATAGAATACTACCTGAAATCTCGTCAATTCGAAATTCCTCTACTGAGAAAAGGAATAATTATCGTAAAAAATGTCGACTTCCTCAAATTTGGAGCTGCGATGCTCTGAATCTGGTTTGCTCAATGTTGTTGGTGATTTTTAAAATTGTGATTATGCTTGCTTTCTTGTTTAAGATCTGGAGTTTATAACGCTTCTGATAGGAAGTGGTTAGTCAGTATCACTGTCAAAATTCGATCCATAAGCAACAGCTGCCTAATCGATTAGCGGTTAGCGAAGTAGTTAGCCATTGATTGGCGGAGATAATGGATGCACGAAAACGATGATAATGACGTTTAAATTGGGGGTGATTAGGAAAATTTACTGGCATGAAATGAGAAATGTGAAACGCAAAAGGATATGAGGGTATTTCAAGAATTCCCAAAAGACAAGTTGAAAATAGGTCAGGGAATTCTTATTATTAGTGGTAGAAATAGGTACGTAACCCCTTCATGCCCCTAGCAGCAATGAATAATACATTGTTCAAACTTGGAGAGCATTACATACTCTAGTCTCAATAGATTTATCGATATCCAATCTTGATATATCTTGACTAGGAATATACTAAATAGTTTGTTTATTTTATTATGGTAAATTACTCATGGTTACAACACATCTAACTACTCTCACAAAATGGATCATTTATGGATCTTCTATTAATTGTACTTTTTATTGAGTAATATAACACATTATAAGATATATGTAAAAAAATTACATTATATCCCCTAGGGCATGCCTCCTAACTCTATCAGTGTATGAATAATAAAATAAATAAAATAATATAATAATGAAAATATTAAGTAATTCCCTTAACTCTAAATGTTATAACTCTTGCACACGACCTCCCTTTCATGCGCGATTCGTTGCATCAGGATTGGGGCAAGATGGGGAATACTTCATTATATTGTTTTCAATGTTTTGAACTACTGCAGAAAGGTGTCTTATTTTAGCAAATTTTGTTATATAAGGGGCTCTATTAGGATGTTTTGGGTACACGTACATGTAAAGTACTTATCGGTTGTACTAGTGTGTTTGGCGATGATGAGTTGTGGATTGATCCAATAGCTTTGTAAACGACGGCATAATGATGAGTTTTAGGCTTGATCCCAATATTGTCACTAGCCATTATACAAATGTCTAGCATGAACTTGACCTTAATATTCACGTACGTTTTCGACATTCGAGCTTGGTCTTTGGCTTGGTCGTGTGCCTATGTTTTCAGTATTCGAGCTAGGACTTTGCGCTCAGTCATTTGCATAAGTTTTTGGCATTCAAGCTAGCACTTTGGGCTCGGTTGTTTGCATATGTTTTGACATTCGAGATGGGACTTTGGGTTCAGTTGTTTGCATATGTTTTCGACATTCGTGTTGGGACTTTGCGCTCGATTGTTTGCATACGTTTTCACGAGCTGGGACATTAGGTACAATTGGGTGCGTAATTTTATGGCATACAAGCTGGGACTTTGGGCTTTGTCATGTGCATATGATTAGACCTAGTGACATTTTAATGGGACCTTAGCTTATGATGTCGCTATAGTATACCATTATGTTTAGATGACTTATTGGGAGTAGGTGACATAGATTATGGTATGATTTTCAAGAATAAGTGTTGATTTACTAGCTTATTAGTATTATACACTTATATAATATACTTCACTCACAAGACATACGTTCGACCCCCTCTATAATTTCTTCTTTTTAGTTATACTCTATTTGGTCGATAGAGAGGCTGGCGGTGACTTGGAGGTTAGATAGTATAGTGGAGAAATAAGCATTTATCTATTATCTATCTACTATTTTATTTCATTTACTCCCAGACATTTTACTATTTTTGTTGCCATATAAAGAGATGTTGTAGTTGGAATTTATTTGATATTACATTGTTTTATTTATATAGGATTGTATTATTGATTATTATATTTTATTCTTTACATTATGAATTTTAGAAAGTAGAGAATATTGAAGATAGCTATGTGATTTTTATTTTACCTCAACTGACCTATCGTCTACGATGTCTGTGTTGCATTTTGTGCGTTAATTGGGACATCGTAGATGGTAGGTAGTCACATTTGGTATTAAAGCTTAGGTTAGGCATTTCCTACTAACCTAGGGCATATGAGATAGCGTATTTTTATTTTTTATTTTTTATATTATACACACGCACATATGATTTATGTGCCACACCCTATATATTTTGACTCGTAGAGGTAATTGTTTGCTTATCCCTTATAGAAGTAAACAACTATGAATTAAATAAAGATTTCATTTAAATAGTTTGGAGTGGGAGATAAATCCATCATGTTTATAGTAATTTACTCTATAAATAATTGCTAAAAGAGGGCTTATATGCCAAGTAGCCATGGAGTAAACTGGGAATGAATAGGAAGAAGAGAAATACCCTTAAGTCCATAGAATATAGTGTGATGTTGATGAGGCATAATAAATAAACTTATGCATTTTTTTTAATTATTTGTCCTAGTTAGGCTTGTGTTAGTTATGACCACTCTAGTTAAGTAATTAAATTATTTTAAATTAATTTAGATGTTTTCTCTTAAAAAAAACTAGAGATTATTGGGAAAATTATAGAATTGAACTTTGTTAAATATATTGAAATAATTACCCTTTAGTGAGCTTCAACGTATGGAAATTTAATAAGAAGCAATTTTTCAAAAATATTCTAATGGTTTTGATTTTATATAAAGTTTAGTATAAGGCATATTGTTTGTGCTTATATTTTGATGTACACTTGGTTTTTTACAAAGGAACTTTTGAGAGTAAATAGGAAAAAGAAAGGTTTTAGCATTACATTTTCTTTACACCTTTATGAACATTTCCTATTTATGGAAGTAAATTTAAAAAGATATATTTTACATGCCTATTTTCCTAAGTTAATTTGAACCATTTTGGATAGAACTTAAACTGGAAAAAAGAATTAAGAATTATTATTTTGGATTTTTCTATTTTAATATGTATATATTTTCGAATGGAAATTGATGTTTTGTGGTATAAAATCTTTCAAATATGCATTGATAAACGGTTTAAAATTTTGGAAATTATTTCCAAATTGGACATGAGTATGATTTGTAGCTGAAAATGAATCTAAAAGTGTACTTTTATTTATATACATGACATATTATTAAGGAAGTTGGAATTGGCTAATTATAAAATAAAATAATAATATATTCTTATACATATGAAAAAATGATTACAACTTTTATGAAATAAGGTTATAAACACAAAGTATGAGTATTTTAGAAAAATAATCTAAGTTGTTCCAAAATTGGTTTTGAGTAATTAGTATTGAATTGGTTAAACTATAAAGAATTGAGCTTTTAAAGTAAAATGTTTTTAGGTAATGATATTTTTAAGAAATATTAAAATTAAATTAGCTTTTTAAATTAAAATTGTATTATTTTTTTGTAGGTAGACTTAAGAATTGATATGAAGCAATTAACTTGAGATATGTTTGATTTATTATTTCTTATTGAATGATTTACTAAGAAATATCCAAAGTGAAACTTTTTGAAAATTTATTTGAGCGAAATTTAAAGAATTTGATTTGACAAAAATGTATTATGATTTTACTAAATGTTTATTAAAACTAACAAAAATTTTATGATTTCAAATATTACAAGTTGTGTGAAGAATAAGATTTGAGATCAACGATTTTGATTTAAAACTAAATTGAAATGTTGTTGATATTTTTTTATTTAAATTTGATTGGAATTCGAAAAGAGATACATAGCCTATATAATATGAACCAATTACAACTCAACTAGCTAGGATAGTCAATCTATCAGTGTGCTTAGGACTAGAAATGAACGTCATGGATTTGAGGCATAGGAATTTATGCTAAAAATTAATGAGGGTATTATTTATGAATTTGGAAAATTTTGAAATAATAACTAAATAAATTTTTGAATCGAAAATTTACTATTATTTATAAAGTATGGTAGAATTTAAATAAAAAGTATTATGATTTTCAAAATACCATCTAAATTTTGAGTAAATAATAATATAACTATTTTATGGAGTTTATGAAAAGAATTATTTTTATTATTATTTAAGTAACAAAAATAATGGTAATTTTTGAATAATAATAATAATAACAAAGAGATATTTTTGATGAATATTTTTGGAATAAATTATTAATTTTTTTATGTAAAAACACTAAAAAATATTTTTAGGATTTAGTGTAGAGTGTGAAGTGTTGAATGATATATAATAATAAAGTGGTTGTGACAAACAAAACGATTTAAATACATATTATTGTTTTGATGTAAAGTGATCATAATATTATTGTTTTGAGGGAAATTTGAAAATTAGTATTTTTGGATTAAATAATGATATTTGAGATATATGAAGAAATATGATCAAATCAAAGGATTTTGAAGTATATTATCAATTTGAAAAAATGTACTATTTGTGATGACAGAGAAAATGTATTCTTATAATAAACAACATTGAGATGATTTATACTTGAAGAGAAAATAATTAGTTTAAAGTTATTATTTTCAAGAGTTGAGACATATGTCATTAAATGTTGTTTAAAATTAACACATATGTTTACATTAAAGGCTAGGATATGCTTAAATAGGACATGAGAAGCATGAGAGCGTAGTTAAGTAAAAAGTTTCTAAAAGGTTAGATAATAGAAGATTGGTTGTATAAGATAGTCGCTGATAGAGGATGACTATACTTGTCTAGGTAAAGTGTTTTTGGAATACAACGATGTACATAAGGTACTTTAGCCATATGTTAGTTTGTAGGATTTCACAAGCACATGGAGTTAATATTATTTTTTAAAGTACATAATGTTGTATGATTTTAAGAGATGAAATGTTTTGAATTGAACATACTAAGGTATGAATGCGACTATAAGAAAGGCGTTATTTGGTGATTTGGAAGAAAATTGACTAAGGAATAAGATTAGTTCATTTCATTCATCACTTGGATTGAAATACTACCTTATTAAGTTGATTTTATGAAATAGTGTCTTTTTACGCATAGCTTGTTTTCAATGTTCGATGCAAGTGAAAAATAAGTGAAAATGCATAACCTAGTTTATGAGTTCAATATAGTAATATTGTTTTCACCGAAATTAAGGCATCACCCATTTGTGAAGTCTCGAATTAACTGTGATGGAGTATGGGGTTCATTTATGAATCCTAAATGTTGGTCCACTTAAAGGTAAGACGCCGCCTGTTATCATGTTGTCGTGCTTATGGATTTGAAGGAGTTTAGTGAGGTATGTCAAAGGATGCAAAGATAGTTTTCATTGGACGAGGACGAAGAAGCAAAAGGTGGAGCATATTGCAAGGTATTTGACGTTGGATATATACAATAATGCAATTTAAGCTATATTTGGATATTATGCGATTAGAGACTGTTTGCACCTAAACTGGTCACAAACACCCAAGAATAATTTTTATAGAGAAGTAAGTGAAGAAAAAAAACTGAGTAAATGAATTAGTAAGAAACACAAAATAAGCTATAATCAGAGACAAAGAAATTTATAGTGGTTTGACGTTGTATGCCTACATCCACTTTAACGATTATCCTTTATTAGTCCCTTATAAATCGATTAAAATAGTAGAAAATAGCAAGTACTTGATTACAATGGAGTCCCGAGTAACAAGCAGCGTAAAAATCCTCAGAATAACCTATCAGGCCAGTATTTATAGATGAAGACGACCAAGTATGTCTCTGAAATCTCGACTGAAGAGCCTTCTAAACCATATGGGCCCACTAGGAGAATCGTTGGGCCTAATTCCCAAAAAAGAGGGATCAGTACCTGTCTCTTCTTTGGTCGAATTTTAGAGTGCGATCCTTATGGTGGCTTCCTTATGCAAAAACATGTTTAGCCTCCAATTTTCATATCATTTGGATCATTGGTTCAACATTACTTGAATGCTGCCTTCTGCAGATCACTCCCAAGGGATGTATAATGACCCCTTTAATTTTGTCCTTTTGATGTGTGATCCCTCTGGTCGGTTCATTAGGGTCCTTATATCTTGCTTTGCAAATTTTGTATGCTTTGGACCTGTTGATCTCGAGATATGCTTTCTATAAGAATGCTCTTATACATGATGTATGTGGATCCCTCTTGTTGGAGTCAAATTTTGTCGATCCCTCCTATGCATTGAACCATACCCCATACTTTAAACATTCTACGTTGCCCATCTATTAATTCCATTCAATCATGACTTCATATTACCATCTGTACATGACTTCTGGCTCCATAAACATCACTCTGGAATAATTGGCTTTGATAGCCGTCGAATCGAACTCATATAATCAGTTCAATATATACGGGCTAGAATGCCAGATAACACTTACCCTTTAAGTACGTCTTGTAATGAACATAATGTTCTTTGAATTGTCTAGTAGATTCCATTTAGCTTCCTGAATGGTTGCCACTCCCTTCTAAAATTGTTTTTTCAAGGTATTGAATTTCTCATTGATCGTCATGACACTTGGTCGATTTCCCTTAGTATAAATCCAAGACTATATTTCGTCAGTTGATATATAAATCTGGTTCCATGAGAAAAATAGGCTTTTGCTATCTTGTTCAGCCTCAAACTTGGAGGTTTCGGGTTTGATTTTAATTTCTATCGATTTAAAAAATTGAACTTTTAGATCATACACATGCATGCCTATGTACATGCTTTTTTACTAGCTCCCAAACTTGTTCGTACACTCACAGGTCATCGCCAATTTTCTTAGCATTTTGTATAAACATGCTTTCAATAATTTCTATGCCTATATTTATTTGTGTACACATTTATAGCCGATCCCTATCATTCATTCCCCTTTTTTTAAAGTGTGCAGGAATCGACATATGTTGAGCTGATTCCTCCTTTCCATTTTTATATCTATAGGGATCGACATACCTCTAGCCGATCCCTCTCTGTTTTTATATGCTAATGCATCTTCCCATGAGGATCGGCATATGCATAGCCGACCCTCCTCTTAATGCCTTATGCTCACAGGGATCGGTATATTCATAGCCGATCCTTTTTTTCTTGCTTGCAACTATGGGCCGAACCCTTCTTTCTTTACACCATGTCAACCCATCCTTTTTATATAAGCCATCACTCTACCTTCCTTACTTCACTTATCTAACTTTTTTAATTTATATCTTTGCACTGAACCCTCTTCTTCCATTCACACAATCGAACCCTCCAATCCTCTGCTCGAAATCCAATTGCAGTCTAGCTTATCATACAAACCTTTCTCTTCTCCCCTTTCAATTCTTACATCTCCAAACACTCGCCCACACTATAACTCAAATACTCATATAGGTAAGCTTCTAAGTTATACTCTCGATTTCATGATGTGTTAAAGGATTCCATACTATTGGTGACTTCAATGGCAGTTGATGTCACGATGGTCGAAGTAGCTTGGAGGATGTGATTCGTATGACGTGAAAGAGTTTGGTAGGATAAACATGGAAGAACAAGGAATATTCCAATCCCTCGTTTGATGATGTGGGAAAGGGATCGGCAGGGAAGCTCTTAGGAGGATGACTTTAACTGTGGGTTAGAGGGATCGGTGAAGTGAATTCACATGGGAGGACCAATTTTGGAGATTCAGTGGAAGATGGTGTTGTAGAGGGATCGGTAATGTTTGCTGTGAGAGAGGGATCAGTAGAATTTGCAGAAGGGAAAGGATTGGAACCATTTGGTTATGGAGATGGATCAATTGAAATGCTTTGGATAGGGATCTGTATAAAGGGTTTGGCATATAGTGAACGACACACATACTCTCTGAATCTGAAACCTAATCCAAACTGACTTGTTTGGACAATTACTACTAATTCACCTCAAAGAACTTAAATATATGATGAAAATAAACAATAGAACTTGCATATTCACCATCAAACTTGAGATTCGAACAATCAAACCCCTGGAACTTTCAACATGAACTGAAACATAGCATATGGATTTGAATGATAGATTTCGCACTTTGATACGCCGATAGTCGATCTCAAAGCTTTCACATCCATTTAATCTCCTCGCCAGTTGAGACGGCCAGTGATGATGGTCATATCTGGTTGGAATTCAAAGTCTCGTCATTTAACTTCATTCTCTTATTTTTAGTTATTTATTTCTTTATACACTACATTACACTACACTTGTTCACATACAACATTCGAGGAATATATAATTTTTTCTAATCTCGATTGTCTACGGAGTATGGTAATATGGATTTCAAATGCTCGGAACATTTATTTGCAATGTCTTTTGAACCGGCCCTGTGTCATAGCGATCCTGAAGCAAAAATCGAGCTCCGTGACTATATCGGGCATGCTTTCTCCTAGTCATCAAACTAAACAAATAGAAGTTTCTTGCCCATCGGTCATACTTTTTTCAGATGTTCCGGCCCTTCCAACAGAGGATGTAAGTCATGCTGCCGACGCAATAGAAGGCGCCATTCTCTTAGATAACCGACAGATTCTCAAGCCTTTCGAATTGATGACGCTGCCCTTCGCTGGCTGTGTTCCATACATGGAATTCCATTCGTAGATGTCTTGGTTCCTTCGATAAATGACAGGCCTCACTTGCCCCAGAGATATATAGGTCGGATGCGTACCGCCCTTCAATTCACTTATTCAGGAAATGTTAGGATATTCTTGGAATAGCTCCCACTCAACTTTTCCTGAACAGCTACGCCTTCCTCCATGGAACTTTTCAACTATTCATGAGTGTTCTATTTCACCCACCAACTCCCAAAGACATAACGTTCATTTATAACTTTAAACAATGATCAAGAATTCCTTCCTATGTCTACCTTGAGCCTTCACCTAACCGCCAAGTCCTAATGGGTGCTTGAAATAAACTTTCTCTTTTCAAACACGAGTGTTTCTATATTTGATGTCCGTCAGGCTTCGCAAGGCGATGGTTGGAAGGACGTAGGTGTTGTCTTCACTTCATTCTTAAGTTTATCAATCCAAGTCATATTGTTGAATCCACTAACATCTTGAATTTCTATAGGTGACCACCCATGTTGCGAGGACATTTATTTTCAAGAGCGATCTCCGCTATTCTCGCTATTCCTATTGAAGACAAGGACGTCAAACTTCTCACAACCGAAGAGTTATTATCCTATTTAGGCTTTTCGAAGAGGGTCGTAGCATTGGGATCCTTGGAAGTGCACCTTACTGAGAAACACCATAGAGCAAGAAAGGAATTTCAACAATCCTATCGTATCCCCGGTCGAAGGGACTCAGGATGACATTGAAGAGGGCGAGATTAGGGACGCCCACACCAATGAGCCCGATGACGCTGTTGTACGCCCAGGCAACTCACTTGTGGTCAAACCGCCACAAGGTGCGCAATCCAAAACACCAACCAATAGATGGAAGAAGCTAGCATATGAACTTCGTAGGAGAAAAACTACTATAGATTCATAATTTGTCATCACTTTTATTGATGAAGAATTGTCTTCCCAACACTTAGAAAGTTCACTGAAAGGATTTTCAAATCTCTAAGTTCTCGATGATATTATGACCTATAACTTTCCAAACATCAATACCAAGGGGTTCAATTCTGCTAGTAGGAGTGGTGAAGGCATTCTTACACCGATAGAGGAGAGAATACACCTATAAGCAAGGTTATAGCTCCTGATCTGTCAGGAGAACAATAGGACAGCCACAATCGTATGCACTTCACTACACGCTCCTCATCAATCCTTTGCATACCGGTTGCTTACATGTTCTCATTTGGTCTTTGTAGGTGCAATGATTCAGTCCTAGCTTTTGATCGCCTATGGGGATCTTCGACGCATTATGGATCTAGTCGTGGCTCAGAATCTGGTATGTATAGAGAAAAAGACAGTGGATGGGAAAAATTATCATTTAAGGGAATAATTTTCTTCTAAGCATTATTCCCAATCTCAGTTATCTCACCAGGGATACCAGCCCAATCTTCTTATTTATAGCGAAGACTAGACTTCCTTCCGTAGCCCTCAAATTGCCATATCACATGAGCAGCACTTTGGTTCTTCTAGCTTAAGGTAATCTCACAACCATAGATCGAGTAAGCATCCAATTGCCACTTCCGATCCATCCTTGTCGATTGCTGCTCCTGACACTTCTACAACGGAGAAATGACCGAACTTAAGGCCACTTTCCCAAAAATCTATTTCGATGGGCTTAAATTCCTTCCTACAATTCATATGATCCTGAGGCATGCCAAAGCAAGTTCTCTTGCATGTGTTAACGATGTTTACATGTAGCAAGAGTCGTTCCATCACTTAGCAGAAAAAATCTTTGAAGTGCCAATCGAGCGACAATATAAAATAGATCATCTCAAG
The DNA here is from genome assembly GCA_030765085.1 of Allium cepa. Taxonomy (NCBI): domain Eukaryota; kingdom Viridiplantae; phylum Streptophyta; class Magnoliopsida; order Asparagales; family Amaryllidaceae; genus Allium; species Allium cepa. The sequence continues at coordinate 471,331,147 of CM060940.1, read as the reverse complement.
TTAGAGGCGATCCATGATAAAGACATAATCAAGCACCAAGATAAAGAGCTATTAGAGTTGACAACAAAACTTTTTGAGGCAGAAAAGATTGCTAAGGAAACATCAGAGGTAGTGAGTCGTTTGGAAGCTTCCCATAAGAAATAACTTGATGCTTCCCTCAATCGTAGCGGTGAACTTGCTCTGGAAAAGGATTCCTTGCAAAAGTAGAAAGATATCTTGGCCCACAGCATCGAGAAGCTTGAAGAGCTTCTTAAGAAAAAAGGGAAGATTGAGCTTCAGGTAGAATCACAAAGGTACTACGAAGAGGCTGTTGAAGCCAAGAACCTGAAAATCAAACTTGACAAGAAATTTGCCAAAATAGAAGCCCTTAAAAAAGATGAATGAGAGGAAGGCCGCAAGAAGATGATGGAACAAATTGAAAACCAAATGGAAGATGCTAAAGAGTCCGGTCATAATGAAATTAAGGACATGTTTGATTCACTGACCATCGAATACAATGCTAAAGTCCTCATCCACTATGACTTAAGTTTTCTTCGCCAAGATTATCTTGAGTCACTCGTTGAAGGTTGGGAGTACATCATAGAGATGAAAAGGAGAGAGTTGGGCAAGCTAAATTAGATGAAGAGAAATTAGTGTGGGAGATCCTACGTTGAAATGAACCCCTAGACCTTGCTGCCATGCAACTTTGATATTTTGGCATTTTAGCGCCTTCCGGTAAGGGGAAAAATATTATTGAATCATCAAAAGCCGATCCTAAGGACCATTCTTCTTTTCAAGCGGTTGGAGCATTGGTTTCTTTTGGCCTAGGACAAGACTTGAGCTACGATCCAGATAAACCCAGTTACTAATCCAAAGTGTTGACCCTTATTCTAGAAGGGGGCACTCCAACGACAACCGAGAGCCAACAGGATGTAGGTGTTCCACTTTAATTTCTACTCCACGGGAGGTATTATTCTTCATGTTCAATGATTTTAGGCTTATCTCCTTGTTCTAACAAATCTGCAGGTCTTCCGGGTCTCGGCCAAACTATAAAAGTGATGCTGTCGTGGAACAATAAGAAAAATCAATAGGAATTCCAACGGCCACCGATGTCTCGGTGCCCGATGTTCAAGTCATCGGAGCACTCGATGATGATCAAGCTGAAGATTCGCTATCGGTGGATGAATCTGATGATGTCAGGATAACTGGCACCTCCGAACGCACTGATCAGCTCAGCTAGAAGGAGCATAATGAGAAGGAAGGGTTGTTGAAGAAAAAGGCTAATGCTGAGCTCACTGAAGTGGACATTGATTAGCCACACCTTATCCCACTACAAGTCATTTCGTCTAATCGGTTGATACTCAGAGAACACCTCCAACCTTCGAACGCACTCCCACCAAAGGAAGTAAGACATCAAGGAAGAGAACAAGTGGTAGTCCAAACAGTGCCACTCTTAAAAAATCCAAAAAGGAGAGAATGTCGAAGAAATAGCCATCGTTTCGGCTTGACATGTATATAGTTTGCATTGCTCTTTATTCGTCATTTTCTTTTATTAGTTGCGGTTGTACAGATACGACCCCCGGTTTTTTGAAATAACTTATACCATAATTTTAAAACTTATCATGTGAAAAAAAAATTGTTTTTTTGTTGAGCTCTTTGTGAACTGTTATTTAAGAAGTTGAACTATTACTTTCCATTCAATGTACTTGTAATTCATTATTCATTAATTCTAATAACAGTCCACTAGCTCAACCCATGGCGTCCATGTTATCGTGACCTCGAGTCACATCAAAAGTGTGACGACCCAGAATTTTTGAGCATTTAAAATTGGAATATTTAATTGATTTTAAATATTCAATAGAGTAATTTTAACGTGAATTACACATATCACAATTTATTTGATAATTAAATTATTGAATTAAACAATTTGAAGTTGAGTAAAATATTGAATCTGGAATTTAAGCCTGTTAAAAATATTTTGAAGGCTTATAAAATCTATATTAATAATTCAGAAGAGAATAGAAGTGTCAAAATTGGATTTAACAATGATTTGTTCGGTTTTGAAATTTTATCGTTTAAATTGAATTTAAAAAAAATAGCCTTCCGAGGCATAGTCTCGGAATTCGACGAAACTAGTTCCTGTGAGTCCGTAATATTGAATTATTATCGGATTCAAATTTCGTATTGATCAGAGTTAGTATGTGAGTATACGATATATAAACACGCTGAAAATTTAATTGATAATAATCTAATGAAATTTAATTTAATTAATCAAGCTTCTTGTATATGCCATCTTCCTGTCATTTAATCACATACTTTCCCAATTCTAAGCCGTTCAATCAACAATCAAAATGCTCGAACTAAATAATAATAATAAAAAAATAAAAGAAGAAGCTTCAAGGAGAAGCTTTCAGCCACGTTTAAAAAAAACAAACAAAACACGATAAGGGCCGAACCTCCCTTTTTTCTCCTTTACATAACCCCAAAACCACTCGGTGATTTAAAAAAAGGTGATCGCTTCCTACTATTGAATCGCGCTTCCCGTATCTCGAAATCGAAGGGCGAAGAAGGAAGCTCTCGTATAGGGGATTCTGTTGTGGTTTGTGGCAACGGTCGTGGAGATTTAGTGGGCTAGGGTTTTAGTTCGCTTCGGCTCTATCGTTCGAATTAGGGAATGGAGTGGATTTTGGGTTCGTGGCGCGAAAAATCGCCTTGATGAGGAGGATTAGGCGGTGCGGTTACGTTGTGAGGTGGGTGACTGTGTACGGCCTGGGACGTGGTGGGTTTTGGACGAGTTTTGCAGGTGTTAGCCGAGCTTGTTGCTATGGTGGTGGTAGCGGAGGCCTCGTGTAGTGGAGTTCGAGTGGTGATGGGCTCGATTTCGGGACGGAATCGAGGAGTTTGGTCTGGCACGATGCTTTAAGGAGGATCACGATTTGGGTCTGTCGAGAGGGTGCTCGATGGTGGCTGTGAGGTATTTTATTTTCTACTATTTTTATAATTTATTTACTTTTATGTATAAATATATCCATAGAAAAAATATAATGTATAAATATATAGTTTCACATGCCTATTTTAAATTTCAAGGAAATAAGAAAAATTAGAATTTTGAAATCTATTTTTAAGTGTATAGGTATTTTAAAAGGAAAATTTATCAATTAAAATTAATTACGAGTTTAAAATTAAAATAGTAGTTGGATGTAAATTTTAAAATGGAAATTGAATTGTTTTCTTTGTCAGAATATAAATTTAAATTTAATCTATCAAGTGGAGATTAATTATTCAAATTGTTCAAGTACTAATAATTTATTTATTAAAAGAAACAAATTAGTTTCAATAAAATTTCGGTTAATTAAATTTACTTAAGAAATTTTTATATTTTAAATTAAATCATTGTTAATTAAAATATTTACCTAGGAAACTGATTATTAAATTAATTCAAATATTAATAAAACACTTAATGTTTATACAAGGTTATAAACCGGGAAAACCAAGACAGAATTGATGTGGACTGCACACAAATGCAAAGTTGAGTTAATCTCACTCAGTTAATTTGAATTTCAAAGTTAAATAATTGGTTGAATGAATGAATTGATTGATGTGCTATAATTTGGTATATTTTGGAATTGGCATATTATATTGTGCTAGCATTTGTGGATGTAGGAAAACAGGTTGGAGGGATCCAACTGGATCCCTCAACATTTATTAAATTATTTAATATCCTCTGTTGTGATTATTTTATATTCTGTGATGAATATTATTGACAATTGGAATATTGGATGTTATGGTTTACCTGAATATGTTCCGGTGCACTAATTTATCAAGATATATAGAATTGGATTTTAGAAATAAAATGAAGTGAATTTGTAAGTGAAATAATTATAGAGAATTTAAATAATTTAGGAATGAATTGGCTAAGAATAATAATAGTTTTAAAATTCGAATAAATAAATTTCGTATATGGAAGGAAAATTTCGAATAAATGGAAGATTAATGAATTTTTAAACTTCAGTATGATTAAAACATTTATTTAAAATTCAAGGTTTAAATTATTTAAGTAGAATAAAGAAGAAATTGGGAAAACTGAAATTGATATATTTCAGTTAAAAGATTTTAAATCAAACGGAAAATATTAACAATAATAATAAATCCATAACTAATGAACTTTGAAATGAATTGGATAATTAAAGAAACTTATTTCAAATAAACTAAATTGGAAATCAATTTGGGAAAATTGATTTAGGTGATTGAAGTTGGAATTTTCTCTATATAGCCAAGTACATGTTTTTTAAAATAAATTTTTAAATATAAATTAAATGTTTTAAAGTTGTTTTTAAAGAAAGCAAGTTTTGTAAAATTTATTATTTCTAATATTTAAAGTCTAAAGTAAGTATTTTCTTTTAATCTATTTTAGCAGTAATTATTAAGAAGTAACTTAGTATTTCGTTTTTAAAAGTAGAAATCTAGTTTTTATATTTTATTAAGTAACTTTATTTTCAAATGTTTATATAGTATATATTTTTAACCAATTATTGAAGTAGTTTTAACTTAAATGTTGTAAAGTAAATTCCAAAACAAACATTTTGTTTACTCTATTTTCGTAATAATTATTTAAAGAATGATTTGGAATTTTGATTAAAGAAGAGAGCTAATGTATAGTTATAAGGTAACCTTATTTTAGTTATTTCTAAAGTATTATTATAAATTAAGTATTAAAGTAAAATTTTCTAAATTAAATGTTAAATATATTTTACAATAAAGTGTTTTTAAATTATTTTAAAAAAAATCTAAGTTTCGTGCTTGGTGATTCCAGTGGAAATGGAAATACTCGGAATTTATTCTGAGAAAAGGAAGATAGTTTGAAAACTGTTTTCAAAAGGGTTTTGAAAGTGAAAATATATCTTGTAAAGATATTTTGAGATAAATAAATAATTTGGGAAATTATTTATTGGTTGAAGAATGTTTGTGAACATTAATTGATAGTTAAATCACCGACTATCAATATTGGCCAAATACGTTGATCGTTTCGAAGAGACCGGGATCGAGATTTATTTCTCAAAAACCACTTCGGTCCGGTTTGTACGTTTCTCGGAAAATGATTTTGGATTCGTAGATGGAGCGGTGAAGTGCAAGGGCTAGTCGCTACTAATCCGGAGGATATTTCCAAAATGGATGTAGTAGGAATAGTGCCTTCGGTTTCGTTCGAACCCGGGACGGACTTGTATAGATGAATGCTTGCGAAACATCGTCAGGTGGACAATGGGCATTCTAAGGGATATGTTCTAAAAAGGTAACGCTTAGCCTCAAGCCTCACCAAATGGGAATGACTGAAAATCAGGGGTTATGCAACAAGGCTAGGTAGGGAGCATCCAAGCAGGGTGAGGTCATCCCTGTCTAGATGTCCCTTTTTATTTCGGCTTAGTGGGCGGTTGATGATCCCAACCGCGGGGTGATCTCACTCGGGATTATCCAGTAAGGGGTAGTCCCGGTCTTGTGTTACAGGGGAGCGGGCGTACTTCTCGGTACTGTGATCTAGGCCACGTACTGTGACAGGTGGTACCCCAGTGCCTAGTCATTAGTTGGAAACTCATTCTCCTTACGAGCCTTGCATGAGTTTTGTTTGTATTACCCACTCTGTGGCTAGTAGCTGTAATTTAATAGATGTAACAATTTCGGCTATTTTATAAGTATTTGTATATAGACCCTATTATAATATCAGAGGATTTCTATAAAAAGTGTTTTAGCTATCGTAAGGTAAAAACCCGACATGTTTATTTGTGGCGTGGTCTTACGAGATGCTTTTGTTTTCAAAGGATTTTTGAAACTTTAATAATCAATTGAGTGTGATTTTCTTACGCTGGTATTCCAGACTGACTCGGGTGTTATTTAACTGTAATGCTCGGGTCAGACCGAGTATTATAGGATACAGGATATGATGCTGTGGAGCTCAGGAGACGAGCTAGATGACGATACGTACTTCCGTACTTGTTTATATATGTATATTTCGCTGTGTTGAGTTGTTGTGTAACCATTTGTATGATATTGATGTTGAGATGTGATTGATGTACTCTGATGATGTAATATATAAACAAATATATTTGATTTTGAGTAAAGATCATTTATTATGTATTATATTTTATTCCGCTGCGATGGTTAGATTCTATTGTTGTTTTCTATTGTCTTCTTCTACCTCTTCTTCTTTAACCCTAATGGTTCGTATTTCTATACAACTTGAGTTGATTTAGGTAGAATAGTGTTGACTCAAGGGGTACGGATTTGCAGGCTGTTACAGTTGGTATCAGAGCGAGGTTGGTGATAACCTTGGCTCTGGTGGGAATTACTCATCTAAAATAGAGTCTGTAGTACTCTATAATGAGTTTGAGCATATAAATAGATATGAGTGTGTATTTGTTAGTGAATATAAATTGTTTTTATATTGTGTTGGTTGATTGGTTGAGTGGCATATGAACCTTCGTCGGCACAGTCTGTACAACTGTATCGAAGGGGTTTCTAAACACTTGAATAGAACAACTGACACGGTATTGTTTTAGATGTGGGTAAATGAAATAATTTTACCCAAAAACATATTTTGATATAAAGAAAAGTTTTTGTAAACTATTTTAGCTAACATATGGTTGCTTGGATGTTAGAAATGATAACATTAAATTATTATCATTGTTAAGTGAAAATTTAACTAGAAATTGAAAATATAACCAAAGTTTAAGGGAATAAACTTATTATAAAATGAAATTTATAAATACGAATTATAAATGTAAATTATAAATTGAAATATAATCAAATGAGAATTTGTATAAGCATAAACTATACAAATGCATTATAGTTAAAATTTGAATTAAAATAGAATTTGAAACTTTAAAACCCCGAAGATTTTGGAAGTATTTTGAAGATAAATAGTAGCATTGTTGCTTCTGGGGTATTTCTGAAAGGAAATTGTTTCAAATAAATTTTGGGAAGAGATATAGCATTGAATTCACTTCAGTAGCTGGAAAATAACTTCGGTGATGACTGCAGTATCATCGATGTTCATTTTCGAGTTTCTAAGTGACAGATTGCTACCAAATTGATTTGTTCAGGAAAACCTATTTATTTTTGAAATTTCAAAGGAAATTTGTTGGGAATAAAACCATTATTGGTTTAACTTTTGAGAAATGTGATTTGAGATGTTGGAGATTTCAAAATAATTTGAAACCAAAGTCGGGTATTTAAAAATCCTGATGAGATAGGTTGTAAGCTTATAAATTGAGATGATTTTTTAAATCAGGAAGGAAATATAAGCTTTGAATGTTGGAATTTGAATTTAAAATGAAAGGTTAAAAATGAAATAAGCTTGGATTGAGGAAATAAAAATTTAACTGGATCGAAATTAATTGGTTAGGCTGAAAATAATATCCAGTTGTATTTGAATTAAGTTGAAATCGAATTGAAATTAAATAAATCCGAGTTTAAAATAAAATTGAATTGGAATAAGAATTCAATTGAATTAATGAATGGAATTAAATTCTTACTTGAACAAATGGAAGATAAATTGGATAAGGATTGGAATTGAAATAAATAAGAATAACTTGTAAAAGAACTAAAATCCTTGGAATAAAATATGCTTGGGTTATAAATAAGCATAAGGCTTGAGTTAAAATAAAAGAAGAATATATTCAAGCCTATAATGGATGGAAATGTGTAAAATAATAAGTTATGACTTATAAATTAAAAAATAGGATAGAAAACCGAAAATAAATATTATTGATGAATTCGAAAATGAAATAAAAAAAAAAATCAAAACTTGAATTATAAACTAAATTGAACTTAAGGGACTGGAAAATAAAATAAAATAAAAATCGTGTATCGAACCATAAATAGGAGAGAACTAATTTGATAATAAATTAGTTAATGAAATGTGTAAATGGAGTTAAATGTAGTTAAATAGAAGCTGAATCGTAAGCTAATAATGAAGATTGGAAATAAAACTCAAGTTATAATCCAATTCGACTTGAATTGTTAGTAAAGTAATGTAATTGAACTGTGAGTTCATGGAATTGGGTGGTAAATTGAAAATGGATTGTGAATTCAGAACTTGATAGTTAATTGTTTCCTAATTTATTTAAATTCTCTATAATTATTTCACTTACAAATTCTCTTCATTTTATTTCCAAAATCCAATTCTATATATCATGATAAATTAGTGCACCGGAACATATTTAGGTTAACCATAACATCTAATATTCCAATTGTCAATAATATTCATCATAGAATATAAAATAATCACAACAGAGGATATTAAATAATTTAAATAAATGTTGAGGGGTCCAGTTGGATCCCTCCAACCTGTTTCCCTACATCTACAGATGTTAGCACAATATAATATGCCAATTCCAAAATATACCAAATTATAGCACATCAATCAATTCATTCATTCAAGCTAAATGGATTGTTTTCGAGCTAAATAAAGTAGTTTGGAATAAACAAATATGGAATGAAATGCAAGTGAATCGATTAAAATATTTACCTAGGAAATTGATTATTAAATTAATTCAAATATTAACAAAACACTTAATGTTTATGCAAGGTTATAAACCGGGAAAACCAAGACAGAATTGATGTGGACTGCAAACAAATGCAAATGTGATTTAATCTCACTCGGTTAAATTTAAATTTAAATTTAAATTTCAAAGTTAAATAATTGGTTGAATGAATGAATTGATTGATGTGCTATAATTTGGTATATTTTGGAATTGGCGTATTATATTGTGCTAACATCTGTAGATGTAGGGAAACAGGTTGGAGGGATCCAACTGGATCCCTCAACATTTATTTAAATTATTTAATATCCTCTGTTGTGATTATTTTATATTCTATGATGAATATTATTGACAATTGGAATATTAGATGTTATGGTTAACCTGAATATGTTCTGGTGCACTAATTTATCATGATATATAGAATTGGATTTTGGAAATAAAATGAAGAGAATTTGTAAGTGAAATAATTATAGAGAATTTAAATAAATTAGGAATGAATTGGCTAAGAAAAATAATATTTTTAAAATTCGAATAAATAAATTTCGTATATGGAAGTGAAATTTTGAATAAATGGAAGATTAATGAATTTTTAAACTTCAGTATGATTAAAACATTTATTTAAAATTCAAAGTTTAAATTATTTAAGTAGAACAAAGAAGAAATTGGGAAAATCTGAAATTGGTATATTTTAGTTAAAAGATTTTATATCAAACGGAAAATATTAACAATAATAATAAATCCATAACTAATGGACTTTGAAATGAATTGGGTAATTAAAGAAACTTATTTCAAATAAACTAAATTGGAAATCAATTTGGGAAAATTGATTTAAGTGATTGAAGTTGGAATTTTCTCTGGATAGCCAAGTACATGTTTTTTAAAAGTAAATTTTTAAATATAAATTAAATGTTTTAAAGTTATTTTTAAAGAAAGCAAGTTTTGTAAAATTTATTATTTCTAATATTTAAAGTCTAAAGTAAGTATTTTCTTTTAATCTATTTTAGCAGTAATTATTAAGAAGTAACTTAGTATTTTGCTTTTAAAAGAAGAAATCTAGTTTTTATATTTTATTAAGTAACTTTATTTTCAAATGTTTATATAGTATATATTTTTAACCAATTATTGAAGTAGTTTTAACTTAAATGTTCTAAAGTAAATTCCAAAACAAACATTTTGTTTAATCTATTTTCGTAATAATTATTTAAAGAATGATTTGTTATTTTGATTAAAGAAGAGAGCTAATGTATAGTTATAAGGTAACCTTATTTTAGTTATTTCTAAAGTATAATTATAAATTAAGTGTTAAAGTAAAACCCGACATGTTTATTTGTGACGTGGTCTTACGAGATGCTTTTGTTTTTAAAGGATTTTTGAAACTTTAATAATCAATTGAGTGTGATTTTCTCAAGCTGGTATTCCAGACTGACTCCGGTGTTATTTAACTGTACTGCTCGGGTCAGACCGAGTATTATAGGATATCGGATATGATGCTGTGGAGCTCAGGAGACGAGCTAGATGACGATACGTACTTCCGTACTTGTTTATATATGTATATTCCACTGTGTTGAGTTGTTGTGTAACCATTTGTATGATATTGATGTTGAGCTGTGATTGATGTACACTGATGATGTAATATATAACAGATATATTTGATTTTGAGTAAAGATCATTTATTATCTATTATATTTTATTCCGATGCGATGGTTAGATCTATTGTTGTTTTCTATTGTCATCTTCTACCTCTTCTTCTTTAACCCTAATGGTTCGTATTTCTATACAACTTGAGTTGATTTAGGTAGAATAATGTTGACTCAAGGGGTACGGGTTTGCGGGCTGTTACAAAAAGCTAGGCTGCAGCGTTTATGTTAAGCTATCGAATTCAACGGTTTGAGTAATTATTCTCCTACCCTCAGTCTTAGATTAGTGGGGTTAGACTTTGGATGATTGAAATCCATCCTTAGTGGATTTATACTCTTCATGTCGGTTTCAGGTCGGAGTTCAAGGAATAACGAATGGTCGAACCATACCCATTTATCTGTTCATACTTATATCTACACTCTAGGGATAAGAGTTAATGGACGATTAAATCATACCCAATTTACGTTTATAATCTAGTCCGCACTTTGGGGACTTTGATTTATTTGGAGAGCGGTCTTATCATATTTTTCTTAACCGATTGATTTGCCCCCAATGTCCCGGGTTTGATTTAGCGAGCGATCGATCATGTTACGATCGTTTTATTTTATTTCAGTTCCATCATTTGGTGGGATTTATTTGATTATCGGATAGTAGAGTCACATCCATTCCTTATCGTGTATCTTGTCCATTAGGTTATGAATGAGAGTTATCAAATAAATGGTCAAACCATGCTTATCTAGTTTAGTTCCATTGGGAACTAGTGTAATTAATTCCAGACTTTGGGAACCCGTTCAGACATATCGACATCAATCAATTTTGTACTGTAATTAAGACATAGTGGTACAACAAACATAAATGTAAAGAAGTTCAGAACTTTGTTTGCTACATGGAAAGGAATGACATAGTCTGTCTTATTACACATCTAGAAAGTCAAATGCTAAAGCCAATTCTGAAAGCAAATACAACTGAATGAAAAAGAAATAAACTAAGTGAAATAGCATCACAAATGGTCGCTATTCAACGCACTTGAAAGTGTGATGCCATCAATAGTCGCCAGCTCGAAAGTTCCCTCTTGCCTCTATTGAATGACATACGGTCCTTCCTAGATTGGATTCTTGTACGATGAGCAGGAAAATTCGATTCTAATACAAGATTGCCGATTTCAAAGGTTCTAGGTCGGCTTTGGTATTATAGTATCGAGCAATTTAGTACCGGTGCGCAGCGGCCCTCAAACCAGCTTCTTCGCGCTTCTCATCTACAAAGTCTAGCGATTCTAAGAGAAGAACTTTATTCATTCTAGGATCATAGTAGGTCACTTGATGAGAAGGAACTTCAAGCCCAACAGGAATAACGGCTTCAGAACCGTATGCAATGGTGAATAGAGTATGGCCAGTCGTGGACTTGTGGGTAGTCCTGTAAGCTCATAGTGCCGTCGGGAGTTCATCCACTCACTAGCCTTTTTCCTTTTCCAAATGCTTCTTCAGAATGGACTTTATGTTTTTGTTCACAGCTTCAACTTGCCCATTCGCTAGAGGGTGGTCTACTGCTGCAAATCTCTTTTCATATGATACCTTCGGCAGGAGTCTTTGAGTTTAGCACTGTCGAATTGAGTTTCTTGTCTGTTATAATAGATCGTGGAAGACCAAAATGACAGATGATGTTCTAAATGATGAATGTAACATCCCCTTACTTGGGGCCCAAAACTAACAGCTACGGATACTGCAGTCATCCATAGTTATTAATCCTCGATGACCAAGTACAACGATGTTAGATACATTGATACACCAAAACACATGAATATAAAAGAAAATTTAAAACATAAAAAAACATCACATTCCATTTAAAAACATTTCCAATTCAATACATAATCCCACAATAGTTAACCACGTTTAAAGAAAATATATTTTTATTACAACATACGCCAAGAGCGACATATGAAGATGCCCCCTGGATAATCAAAGTATATACAGGAAATTTAACAACTTTGCCATTACAAACAACTCAGCGGAATCAAAATAAAAGAGAACACTAAATAGTTAACATTCCTCCTACACGTCCCTGGAAGCTTTATTCGTCTAATGAGGTACCTAAAATCCTCAACTCTTAAATTACTGAAAATCAATTGAGTACATGAGAGTTTAAGGGAAAACATAAACTTCGAATCAGACATAAAACCTGGTATGAATAATTATCTACCATCTTAAACTATTTAGATATCTAGTGAGACCATGCCGCTTAGTAGGAAGGGTTTTCCCTCATCGATATATTAAAACCTTTATAAAACCATATACTGTGCTCCTGCATCCATAGTGGTTAAAACAATTCAAAACATTATCATATGATTATAATGAAAACAAGTGAATCAATTTAGGATTACCCATCCCTATTCATTTCTGACTAACTGTCTCATTTATAGTATATAGAGTTGCTATTAACCTAATAGTTTTCATGGACTGACTAATAACTGGTTTAATGTTTAAGGACTCCCTGTCTATTTACATTGTTTTCGAGGGATCACCAAGAACCTATTGGTAACTTCAATATCTTTACTCTTATCATACTTTTTATAGGTTGACTAGAAACCTATTGGTAACTCCAATATCTTTTATTCTTATCCTAGTTTTTATGGGCTAACTAGGAACCTATTGACATCTGTCAATATCTTAGTCCAGATATAGTTTTTATGGGATAACTATAAACCTATTAGCCCTTGACAATATCCAATCATAGTTTTCATAGGCTAACTATGAACCTGTCTTTCTGACATCTTCCTTTATAAATAGTTTTCAGCGGCTTACGATGAAATTATTGGCCCCTGCCAATATCTTTTCCCATGCGCAGTATTCATGGGCTTAATGAGAATCTGTTGCCCCCTGCCAATATCCTTTCCTATGCGCAGTATTCATGGGCTTACTGAGAATCTGTTGGCCCCTGCAAATATCTTTTCCTATGCGCAGTATTCATGGGCTTACTGAGAATCTGTTGGCCCCTGCCAATACCTTCGTTTAATATTTTAGCATCATATATTTTGGCCTTTCTAAACTCCTGTATGAAATTCTACTCATTCAGGAGTTAACTTAATTTATATTCACTACTGGATCAATTCTAGTCGGTTATTCTGCCCTTCCCCAAAAAACAGCATGGGTCCATTACAATGTGAATGTATAAATATACGAAGAAGCAAACACAATAACTTGGTTAATTCCTTTAACCTTTTAATCAAAGAAAACTTCTTCAAAAACTCCATTCGAAACAATTTATTTATTTATACCATATTTTTAAAATGAGATTGGATTTTTTGTTTTCAAAATTAAGGCTTTCGAAACCTTCAAAACCTTACTTTCGACCTCACTAGACAACCTCCTTCGAAAGCATATAAATCTCTTTCAAAACATTAGGCCTGCCTTTCAAAACACTTTAAAACTTCTCTTTCGAAACCTTTCGAATGTAATAAAATATTACTTATTAACTCTTAGAAGCATAGCTTCGAAACCTATGAAAGTACCCCTTTCGAAACCTTTGGAAGCATCCATTCTGAAATCATTGAAATTACCACTTTTGAAACCAGTGGATTTGTACTTTAGAATATCAGTTTGGGTAAAAATGAATATAAATGAAAGTACCTCTTTCGAAACCATCTTTACCATATAAAGTATTAGGGAAAAATTGATGGCGTTGGCACCATTCCTTTTGAAAGCTTCAAATCATTTAAGCAAAACACTGAAGGATGGCGTCGAAACCCCCTTTCGAAGCCATTGCCTTCGAAATCACGGACCCATTCGAAAGCATTTCGGAAGTGGCTTAGAACATCTTTAAAACAAAACTACCCTTCGAAGGCATCGATGGCTTCAATATACTCGAAAGGCAAAAGAATGACAGTAGGGCTTCAACTAGGTCGGAACCCCTACTTTCGAAAGCATTATTTTTATAAGTAAAGAAACCCATTCGAAAGCTTATACTTTAAACATAAGATGGCAACCACTTTGAAAGCCTTTAGAAAACTTCTTTCATAAACATATGCTTTGACTCCTTTGAAAGCTTTAATAAAACAAAGAAAGGCGCTTCACTTTTTAAAACAAACAAAGGTATCGACCCCTTCGGAAGCAATTCTTTCGACACCATGCCTTCCACCTTTCTTCAATCTACTACGTACCATTAAATTGATACCTTTTGTATTGGTTTCGGCTTAGTGGGGTTTCGAGTTGATTGAAGGCGGAAGCTCTGAGTCGAAAGATATTGCTATTAGATGCGGAATCTGCTTTTCTGGGTAAACCTGATTTAATACCAATTAAAGCAAATACTTTCTAACTAACATGCCACGTATAAACATATGACTGGTTGCCTTAACTATTCAAATTCTTTACCGCTGCTTAATTTCAAATCTAAACCAAGGTTAATTTTAGCAAAAAAGTCCTTCCACTAAACAAAACCAATGTTGCAAATAAATTATTATTCTAAAATAATTTAATTTGCATAGCAAATCACTTAGGAAAAATCCTTAAAAATTATAAAAATTCACGTTCTTCATGTTATCTAACATATCAAAATTTCAAACCCAAATTCTCAATATAATTTCTAAAATAAATTTATATACCCAATTTACCATATTTTCCTTTGAAAATTCACAATAATATTTCCATAGCTTGGAAAATTATCAAAATTAAAACGTAACTTCAAAATCATGTTTTACATAACACAAAATTTTTCCATGGCATTTAAACGTCGATATCAATCAATTTTACCCTAAAATCGCATATATTTTTATTAAACGGTCTTACTAAATCAAAAAAATTGAAATTCAAGCATATCATCATCCAAATCATCATAGAAACGAATTTAATTCTTAAATTCAAAAACATATATTCATAAAACAAAATAGAGATGGTATAAGTTATTATTCATCTTGATTAAGATAAGGAGATTGAATTAAGATTAAGATTTACTCCCCTTCTTTAATTCCTTAGCTTGATTTGAATTCTCTTCTCTTTTCTTCCTAGTTATGGCCAGCTCCTTATTGATTTTCATTTGTGTTTTGCGTTTTTATGAAATGAGAAATAACCTTGAATTGTGTATGGGACGTGAATATGTATAAGGGTAGGGGTTATATGCGACTAATTCCCAATACACCATTATGCAAATTAACTAACTTTAAGCCCATTTAATTAAATAAATTGAGCATGGCCCCTTAAGTGTTTATTAAAATCTCAATCCCCTTATCACTTAACATTTACATTATTCTGTTTAATTTATCTAACTATATCACCTGAATAATGTTATCAAAAACTAGGGTGTTACATGTTCCTCTTCTTAAAGAATTTCGTCCTCAAAATTCAGTAAGGACTAAATACTAAACATAGCAATCATCTGTAACAACTCTTAACAACCATGCTAGTCTACCTGACTTGCAATTATCTATATAAATCTAATATAGATATCCCTCAAAGCAGATTAGGATAGGTGTCTCATATCATGTCCTCTGTCTCCTAAGTACAGTCCTTCTCGTTATCACTCCATTGAACTTGCACCAACTTGACTGTCTTGTTCCTCAATCTTTTCTCGTCTCTCGCTACAACTTGAACTAATTGTCTAGCAAAAGTCAAATTAGACTCTACCACCAAATCTTCCAACCCTATTGGATAAATAGTAGTCTTTGGATCATACACTTACTTGCGAAGATGAGACACATGAAATACAATATGGAAACCTGCCATACTGCTCGACAACTCTACTCTTCATTAGTGATATCTTATAAAAAACTGTATCTCCAATTGAGAACTCTAAGTCTTTACGCCTCCTATCTGCATAACTTTTCTGTTTGGACTAAGATCCTTCATCCTTTCTCAGATTCAACTCAATCTTCTCTAACGCATCGCTAACCAAATCCAGACCTAAGACTAATCTGTCTCCGATCTCCAACCAGCATGCTGGTGATTTGTATGGCCTTCCATGCAAAGCTTCAAAAGGAGTCATTCCTATACTAGTCTGATAACTATTATTATAGGAAAAATCAACCAAATGTAGGTGATCCTCCCAAGATCCACCAAAATCTAACACACAAGCTCTCAATAAATCCTCGATTACCTTACTGACTCTCTCTATCTTCCCATCCGACTGAATGTGATATGTTGTACTCATCTTGAGTCTTAGTACCTAACACATCCTATGGACTCTACCAGAATTCACTATTGAACAAAGCATCTCTATCACTGACTATGATACTAGGAGCTCCATGTAGTCTAACTATGTTCTTCATGAACAACTTAGCCAAAACATGTGCCATCCTGGTTGAATTAACTAGATTGAAATGAGAATTCTTATCGTGTATCCACTATAACCCATATACTTTCATTTTTTGTATTTGACCATGGAAACTCGTCTATAAAATCCCTGGATATCGAATCACGTTTCCAAAATGGAATCTCCAACGGCTGAAGTAATCCACTCAGCTTCTGATGTTCGTCTTTCACTTGTTGACAGTTTGCAAACTGCCTAACCCACAAGCCAACACCCCTCCACATACTTTCCTAATAGAAGCTTCTCTTCATATCAAGATACATCTTGGTCCCTCCAGGATGAATCGTAAACTTGGATCGGTGAAATTCTCCAAGAACTTCTTTCCTTAAGTCTCAACATTTGGGACACACAACCGTCCCTTCTTTCTCAACCAATCTCTGGTCAAGACTAAAATCCTTCAGATCATCGATCCCATTCCAACCTCAAGCCTTCTAATCTTCTTGGCCAATAATGGATCATCCTTCTTATTAGAAGCAATTCTCTCGATCAGCACTGGTCGAACTTCTAAACAGAACTATACGGCAGTACTCTGATTAGAACTAGTGGTCTATCTTAACTGCACTCTACAGGTAGTCAAGCCTTCTAATTTCTTCCATTATGCCAACATATCTAATACCACATTCTATTGTCTTCTGCTAAGAGCATCCACTACTTTATTACCTTTCCCTGAGGAATACTCTACACTAAAATCATAAGCAGTCAAAAACTCTAGCCACCTTTACTGTCTCATATTCAACTCCTTCTAAGAGAGTAAGTTTCTTAAAGACTTACGATCTATGTATAGTTCAAATCTCTTCCCTAAGAGACAATGCCTCCAAATCTTCAATGCAAATATTATTGCAGCCAACTCCAAATTATGAGTAGGACACCTCACTTCATGCGGTTGAAGCTGTCTAGATGCGTAGGCAATAACTTTACCATATTGCATCAACACTGCTCCCAATCAAGTCCAATATGCATCGATATACACCACTAACCCTTAGTTTTCTTCTAGAACAACTAACACATGTGCATTGGTCAATAAATGCTTTAACTTTAGGAATGCTTGCTCACATTTGTCGGACCAAACAAACTTCACCTCCTTCCTGGCTAGCTTAGTTAATGGTGCTGCTATCCACGAAAAATCCATAATGAATCTCTGATAATAGCCATCAAGCCCAAGAAAACTTCTAATCTCGGTCACCGTCTACGGTCTCTTCCAGTTATCAACAACTTCGATCTTATTCGGATCAACTGAAAAACCCTTCTTTCAAACCACATGGCCAAGAAACTTATCCACTTTCTTCCAAAAACGACATTTGGAAAACTTTGCCTTTAGCTGATGCTACTTCAGTGTCTTAAGCACAACTCTAAGATGATCTTCATTCTCCCTTTAATCCTAAGAGTATACCATAATGTCATCGACAAACACTACCAACATAAATCCATCCAAAAACTCTCGGAAGGCTTGGATCCTAAATTCCATGAAGAAAGCAGGTGCATTCGTTAACCCGAATGGCATTACTAACCACTCGTACGAACCATAACTAGTCTGATGCTGTCAAAGGAATACCTTCCTCTGCCACTCTTAAATGATGGAAATCCATCGCCAAATTCAACTCGGAAAACACTCTGGCTCCACATAACTGATCGAATAAATCATCAGTTCCTGGCAAAGGATATTTATTCTTGATTGTCCTTTTGTTCAACTTACGATAGTCAATACACATCCTCAACAACCCATCCGGTTTCTTCGCAAGTACTACGGCCGCTCCCTTAGGAAAACTACTTGGTGTAATAAAATTCCTTCCTTCTAGATCCACTAGTTGCACCTTCAATTCCTTCATCTCAATAGGTGTCATCCTGTTAGGTGGTCTACTAACTGGTTCAGCTCCTGGCACAAGATCAATTTGAAACTCAACAGCTTGTTTTGGTGGTAGTCCTGTGACCAGCTCAAAGACATCTACAAACTCTCTTGCTACTCGAGCCTAACTTAGCTCTTCCCCCTCTTCCATTGCACTTAACAAATCACAACTTCTCCAGCTGGAATTATCCACTAAGAATATAACTTTATTATGAATATCAGGGTGTCCTAGTGATATCTCCCCGTCCTAGCAAAATATCATAGCCTCATACCGGCTCAACCAATCCATACCCAAAATGATTCTGAAATCTAGAAAATCGAAAACATACAAACTGCATGCAAACTTATGACCTAACAAATTAAATTCTAACTAGTCACATCTCATCCCCGGATTTGTATACCCTCCTATTGGATTCGCAACCCTTAAGGAAGTAACAAGATATGTCTGTTCTAAGCATAACCTATCAACCAAACACTGTAATATAAATGAATGCACCGGTATCAAATAGTATCCTAACTGGTATACTATAAATAAAAAACATACATTCCATCACATATCAACTATAGTTGGCTTAGTAGATGATCCAACGGCAAAAACCTTTCACTTGTCCGCCCTAATCGGTTCTGGACACTGATGTTTATAATGCCCAACTTGATCACAGTTAAAACACTTCACATTCTTCTTATCTACAGCCTTCTTCCCCTTTCCTGACAGGAACTCATTTGCATAATGAGCCTTCTTGTCACACTTATAGCAAACCAAAATAAGCCTTTGCCTTCTTGGCATCTTCTCCCTTCTTAGCTCCTTTCTTAAAGAACTTTCTTTTCTTTCCCTAATAATCCTATGTTTTAACGGGCTTCTCTTTAGCATAAATACCAAGCATCTCTTCATGGCGAATCGCCATCTCCCCAAACACATTACAAGCATCAAGGATATATGTTAGGGTTGCCCTAGCAAGCTTATGTCTCAAACCTCGAATGAACCTCTTATTTTTCCTGATGTTAGTGTCTATAGTAGCATACCCATATCGAGATAGCTCATTAAACTTAGTGGCATATACGATCATCGATATCTCTCCCTGAACTAGATCTATAAACTTTCTTATCAATGCTGACTTAACAACCTCAGATAAAAACCTCTGTTCAAATCTCCTTCTGAATTTAGCCCATGTCAATTCCTCCTCCTGAACTCCGACGGTAACACTGTTCCACCAATGAAGTGCCGACCCTTGCAACTATCTAGAGACCAACCTTCTCTTCTGCTCATCATCTAAACCCAAATCAGCAAAGATACGCTTACAATGCAACAACTAATTATCTATTTCTATGGCATTCTCCGTTCCTATAAATAGCTTCCCACCAAGACTGGTGTAGTCTCTGCTCAACTTAGCAAAGTTATTTCCAACCGAAGCCACAAGATTAGCTCCTCCAACATTTGCAGAAACTCTTGCTTGCATCACATTGATAAAGTACGGATACATCTCCCACATGTCTTTTGGTGGATTTCCAGCACCCACATTGGCATTAGCATTTTGATTAGCAATAGCTTGTCGACCTTGTTTCCTCTTGGTACTAGGTTTAACATGTCCATTGGTTGTGGTGCTTCCTATACCGATATTTCCTCTTCTGTTTCCTGCTTTCATATCTTCTTTCTCATAAATCTGCATACAAGCCTTAGTAAGATGCAAAAAAACTATCTAATAGAGGGGAATACGTACGTATATATATAATACGAGTACATTACTAAAGCGTTAACTCAACCCCGATCATATTTCTGATTCATTGGATTATGTTTCAAAAAGCTTTTAGGTTTAACTTTTCTTTTAAGTTTTCATAAACATGCGCTCTGATACCAACATGTAACATCTCCCTACTTAGAGGCTACAGATGATGCAGTCATCCATAGTTATCCTCGATGACCAAATATGGTGATGTTAGAGGCATTGATACACAGAAATACATGAATATGGAAAAAGTTTTATAACATCAAACAAGATCACATTCCATTTAAAAAAATTCCAATTCATTACATAATCCCACAATCGTTAACCACATTCAGAGAAAATATATTTATTACAATATACGCCAAGAGCGACATATGAAGATGCGCCCTAGATGATCAAAGTATATACAGGAAATTTAATAACTTTGACGTTACAAACAAGACAATGGAATCAAAATAAAAGAGAACTTTAGATAGTTATCATGCCTCTAGCACGTATCCGGAAGCTTTATTCGTCTAATGAGATACCTGAAAACCTCAACTCTCAAATCAATTGAGTACACAAGAGTTTAAGGGGAAAACGTAAATTTTGAGTCAGACATAAAAAGCCTAGTATGAATAATAATCTACCATCTTAGACCATTTAGATATCTAGTGAGACCACGCCGCTTAGTAATCAGTTTTCCCCTCACTAGTA
Organism: Allium cepa; assembly: GCA_030765085.1. Lineage (NCBI taxonomy): Eukaryota > Viridiplantae > Streptophyta > Magnoliopsida > Asparagales > Amaryllidaceae > Allium > Allium cepa. The sequence goes on along the minus strand of CM060940.1, from coordinate 471,310,439 downwards.
TCTTAACACATTTATAAAACCACATACTGTGCTCTTGCATCCACAATGGTTAAAAAAATTCAAAACATTATGATATGATGATATGCAAACAAGTGAATCGATTGAGGATTGCCCATCCCCATTCATTTCTAACTAACCATCTCATTTATAGTTTCTAGGGTTACGATTAACCTAATAGTTTTCATGGGCTGACTAATAACTGGTTAAATGTTTAAGGACTCTCTATCCATTTACATAGTTTTCATGGGATCACTAAGAACCTATTGGTAACTCCAATATCTTTACTCTTATCCTAGTTTGCATGGGTTGGCTAGGAACCTATTGGTAACTCTAATATCCTTTCTTCTTATCCTAGTTTTCATGGGATGATTAGGAACCTATTGACATCTGCTAATATCTTAGTCTGGATATAGTTTTGATGGGCTAACTATAAACCGATTGGCCCTTTCCAAAATCAAATCATAGTTTTCGTGGGCTAATTATGAACCCGTTTTTCCGACAACTTCATTTATAGATAGTTTTCATGGGGTTACTATGAACCTATTGACCCATGCCAATATCTTTTTCTATACACAGTTTTCATAGGCTTACTATTAACCTAATTGCCCCTGCAAGTATATTCCTTTAACATTTTAGCATCCTGTATTCTGGTCTTTCTGACCTCCTGGATGCAATTTTACTCAATTAGGAGTTAACTTATTTTATATTCACTACTGGGTTATCCTAGCTGGTTATGCTGCCCTTCCCTAAAATACGGTATGGGTCCCTTATAATGTGAATATATATATATGTATACACACACACACACACACACACACACATTTAAAGAAGCAAACACAATAACTTGGTTAACCCCTTTAACCTTCTAATCAAAGAAAACTTCTTCAGAAACTCCTTTTCAAAACACTTTATTTATTTATGCCATAGTTCTCTTTTAAAATGAGATTGGGCTGTTATTTTTTTGAAAACTATGATTGGACAAAGTTATTGGTAAAAATCAATATGTTCATGGTGATCTCATGAAAACTATGATTAGATAAAGTTATTGCTAGGAATCAATAGGTTCTTAATAATCCCATAAAAAACTATTGCATCAGTCAGATTGTCCATAAGATTGGAATAGGTTATTAGTCAACCCATAAAAACTAATGGGTTAATTATAACTCTAGAAACTATAAACTGACAAATAATCAGAAAAATTAGGATGGAAAATCCAAGGCATATTACAATTTTAAATATCATCATATTATGTTATGTTTTAACCATTATGGATGCGGGTGCAAATTATATAGTTATTATAATTATGGTTTGGATACTAGTGAGGGGAAAACCATTCCGCTTGATGGCATGGTCTCCCTAGATATTTAGTTGGTCCAAGATGGTAGGCTATTATTTAAACCAGACTCTTTTCCTAACCCAAAGTTTTCATCTTTTACCCTAAACTCTTGAGTGCTCATTTGAGTAGATCGGGAGTAAAGGTTTTTCAGGTTCTCTTTAGACGAATAAGCTTCTAGTGACGTGTAGGAGGTAATCTAGCTAGTAGGAGCTATATACCTATTTTCCGTCATGTTTTGATTTTGCTTTTGCATTGTAATGACAAGTTGTATTAAATGCCAAATATTTGACTCCAATCATCCAACGGGGCGTATTCATATGTCGCTCATGGGATATGTTATAATAATTATATTTTCTTTGAACGTGGTTTGCAAATTGGAATTATGTAATGAAACTGAAATCTTATCGTGAAATGAAATGAGAAAATTTATTTTAAAACTGTGTTGACTATTCCATGTTCATGTGTCTCTGGTGTTATCAAAATGATTAACATAACTACATTTTCTCGCTGGAAAATAATTGCTATGGTTGGCTACAACATTCGTAGCACTTAATTTCGGGACTTAAAATGGAGGATGTTACAATTTGGTATCAGTGCATAAATTTATGTAAACTTAGTGGAATAAATTTAAACCGAAAAGATTTTGAAAACATAATCCAATGAACCAGAGAATTAGACTGGGGTATGGGATAACGCAATAATAACGTACTCGTATTTTGCTATATATAAGTATGTATTCTCCTCTCTCTTAGCCCATTCTTTTGTATCCTACTAAGGCTCTTATGCAGATTTTTGATAAAGAAATGTAAGGAAGCAGGGAATGAAAGAGAGAATCTAGGTGGAGGAAGCTCCACAACGAATAGGAAGGCTCGAACCAATACAACAAGAAATCAAGGTCAATAGGCAAATGCTAATCAAAATGCAAATGCCAACGTATGTGTTGGAACCTCAAAAGTAGATATGAGGACGATGTATCAGTTCTTCGTTAACTTGATGCAAGCTAGAGCAGCTGTAATAGTAGTTAGAGTAAATGCTGTGAATGTGGGAGGAGCAAATCCCGTGGTGCCTGTTGGCAATAACTATGCCAAGCTGAGTTGAGCTTATACTAGTTTGGGTGGGAAGCCTTTTCTATAAACAAAAGATGCTGTAGAAGTGGAGAATTGGCTATTGCATTGTGAGCAAATTTTTGTTGATCTTGATTTGGATGATAAGCAGAAGATAAGTTGGCTTTGAGATAATTGCAAGGTGCAACATTGTTATGGTGGAATGAAGTTACCATGGATGTGCCAGAGGAAGAGTTAACTTAGGCGGATTTCCAATAAAGATTCAAGGAGAGATTTTTGTCCGAGGTAGCTAAGTCACTTTGATCAAAAAATTTATGGATTTGGAGTAGGGGAGATGTCAGTGTTGGTGTATTCTGCGAAGTTTAATGAGCTATTCAAATATGGAAATGCTACCATTGACACCGTTACTACGATCGATGAAAAGTTCATTCGGGAATTAAAGCCAATGATTGCTTAGGCGGCCATGCCATATCTCCGAGACCCCAGCAATATTGTAGTTGACAGGAAATTCGAAATGAATAGATGCTTTCTACTTTTGGAAAAGAGAAGTAGGGTGAAATTGAGGATTCTTAAGGTAACAAGAGAAAGTTCTTTAAAAATAAAAAAGCTCAGAAAGTAGGAGCTGCCAAGAAAGGGAAGGCTGATCTGGTTTGTTACAAGTGTGATAAGAAGGGACATTCTGCTCATGAGCGCCGGTCTGGAAAAGGAAAGAAAGTTGCTGATAAAAAAGGAGTGAAATGCTTCAACTGTGACTAGATTTGGCACTATAAGAATTATGTCTAGAACCAGGCATAACAGACAAGGGAAAAGATTTTGCTTTAGAACCATCATCCTCTAGAGCAACAACAGTTGAGAAGGGAAAATCTATAATGGAAGGTACAATTTTGATCCATATTATACCAGTTATGATACTATTTGATACCGGTGCATCGCATTCATTTATATCTTGGTGTTTGGTAGATAAATTATGCTTAGGATCATTATACCTTGCTACTTCCTTGAGGGTTGTGAATCTAATAGGAGGTATGCAAATCTAAAGATTAGATGTAACCAGTTAGAACTTGATTTGTTATGTCATTAGTTTGCATGCAGTTTGTATGTCTTTGATTTCGTATTCTTGGGGATCATATTTAGTGTTAATTTGTTGGATAGATATGATGCTAGGATATTTTTCCAATATAAGGAAATGTCATTGAGACATCCTAGTAACAGTGACCTAATAGTATCCTCAGTCAAGAATTCAAGTTCAAGAATTTGTGCATTGGTAAATGTTATGGAAGCAGAAAAATAGTTGAATCGAGATTTGGTAGCAAGGCAATTTGCAGATGTTTTTGATCTGGTCACATGATTACCACCAAAACAAGCCATCGAGTTTCGAATAGATCTTGTGTCAAGAGCAGAACCCATAAGTAAACCACTTAGCAGAATGATACCTACCTAGATGAAGGAGTAAAAGGTGTAGCTTATGGACTAAGAAGGAAAGAGATTTATTAGACCAAATAGTTCGCCTTGAGGAGAAGCCGTGGTGTTCATGAAGAAATCAGACGGGTTGAGGATGTGTATTGACTACTATAAGCTTAATAAGAAGACTATAAAGAATAGATATCCTTTGCCAAGAATCAACAACTTATTCGATCAATTGAGATGAGCCAGAGTGTTTTCCCAGTTGGATTTGGCCATAGGGTTCCATCAACTAAGGGTGGAGGAGGACAATATTCCTTTGATGGTGTTTTGAACGAGATATGATTCATATGAGTGGTTAGCAATGCCATTCGGTTAAATAATGCACCAGCTTTCTTGGTAGATTTGATGGATCAGATTTTCTAAGACTGATTGGATAGGTTCATCTTGGTTTTCATAGATGACATTTTAGTATATTCTAAAGATGAAAGAGAGCATGAGGGTCATCTTAGAATAGTGTTAAAGACACTGAGATAACATCAGATGAAAGCGAAGTTTTTAAAATGTCATTTTTGGAAGAAAGAAGTTAAGTTTCTTGGTCATATAGTTTCATAAAAAAGCTTGTCAAATGATCCAGCTAAGATCAAAGGAGTTAATAGTTGGAAGAGACCCGAGACAATGATCAAGATAAGAAGTTCTCTTGGATTGGCTAGATATTATTGGAGATTTATCAGGGATTTTTCATAGATAGCAGCATCCCTGACTAAGCTAACCAAAAAGGATGTTAAGTTTGTTTGGTCCAACAATATGAGGAAGGGTTCCTTAGTTTAGTGCATTTATTAACCAATGCACCTGTGTTAGTGATGCCAAATGGTAATTGAGTGTCAGTAGTGTATACAGATATATGTGGAACCGGATTAGGAACTGTGTTGATGTAGAAGGGTAAGGTAATTGCTTAGTCTTCTCGACAGCTCAGACCGCATTAAGTAAGATATCCGACTCATGATTTAGAGTTGGCGGTGGTGTTCTGCGCATTGAAGTGTTGAGACAACAGAGGTGGCTCGAGTTTTTAGCATCTAATGATTTTGATATAGGGTATACACAGGGGAAAGGTAATAAAGTAGTGGATGCGCATAGCAGAAAACATTAAAATGTAGTGTTAGCTATGTTGGAAGAATAAAAGGATCTTGAGGCATTTATTACATGTACTGTGCAGTCAAGATCGACAGCTAGTTCTAATCAGAGTACTACCATGTTATTCTGTTTGGAAGTTCGACCAGTTTTGATCGAAAGGATTGCTTCTAGATAGAGAGATAATCCATTGTTGGCCAAGAAGATTATAAGGCTAGCGGTTGGAACTGAGATTGATGATTTGAGATATTTTAGTCTTGATCAGAAGGGATGGTTGAGAAAGAAGGGACGGTTGTGTGTTTCGAATGTTGGAGACCTTAGAAAAGAAGTTCTTAAAAAATGTCACTGATCAAAGTGTACAATTAATCCTGGAGGAACCAAGATGTATTAGGATATGATGAGAAGTTTCTTCTGGGAAGGTACGAAGAGGAATGTTGGCTTATAGGTAAGCAATGTTCGAATTGCCAATAAGTAATAGTCGAACATTAAAAGCCGTGTGTGTTGCTTCAGCCTTTAGATATACCAGTTTGGAAATAGGATTCTATATCCATGGAATTTATTAACGCGTTTCCAAGATCGAATAAAGGAAATGAGAGTATATGGTTCAGTGGGGACGGGTTGACCAAAAGTGCTCATTTCATTCCCATTAAGTGAACCAGGACGACGCTTGTTTTGGCAAAGTTATTTATGAAAAATATAGTTAGACCGCATAAAATTCCTAATAGAATAGTCAGTGATAGAGATACATTATCTACTAGTGTTCTGGAAGACTCTTCAGGAAGTGTTAGCTAAAAGTTTAAGATGAGTACCGCCTATTACCGGTAGACAGATGGGTATATAGAGAGTCAATAAGGTACTCGAGGATTTGTTAACTACTGGCGTACTAAATTTTGGTTGATCATGGGAAGACCACTTACGCTTGGTTGTGTTTTACTATAATAATAGTCATCGGGCTAGTATAGGAGTGATGCCTTTCGAAGCTTTATAAGGAAGGCTATGCAAGTCACTAGCATATTGGTTGGAAATTAGGGATAGGTTAGCCTAATTCCTGATCTGGTGAGAGAAGTAACAGAGAAAATTGAATTAATCCAAGATATGACGAGAGAAGCTCGGTCTGGACAAAAAAATTATGTGGATAGAAGGCGTAAGGATCTAGAGTTCTGTTTGCACAAAAAATGGGCAAGCACCTCCAAGTCGTATGATTTAGTCGATCGTAAGTTGTTCTTAGTGATTTGGGTGATTCATGCAAATATGTAAAAAGCAGGGACTAAACTGTAAAAGACACACAGATTTATAGTGGTTCGGCCAGAATGTGCCTACGTCCACTTTATATGTTATTCTCCTTCACTCTTCAGATTACAAGTACAAAGCTTTGATTACAAGTATATGAAAGTTGTTTGAAAGTTCTGTCCGTGCTTGAGCTCTCAAACTTGTCTGCCATTGTTGTACCCCTGCCCCTCTATTTACAGAGTGAGGCTGGGGCAGGGGTCTTGGATGTATATAGCTGCTGGTGGGCCTGGGCTGATGTAATCTGGCCTGGCAGTGTTGGTTCGGTACGCCTTGGTCCGGTGGTGAGTAGGTGGAGTTTGGTTCGGTAGGACTTGGCCCGGTGGTGAGTGGATGGAGTTTGGTTCGGTGGGACTTGGTCCAGTGGTGAGTGGTCCGGTAGTGGTTGGAGCGGTAGTTGGTTCGGCTATGTAGGGGAAGTGAGTTGGCTCGGCTATGCAGGGAAGTGGAGTTGGACCGGTAGTAGGTGGAAACGGGATTGGTTCGGCTATGCATGGAAGCGGGGTTCGTTCGGGAGTGCTTAGGAAAGAGGTTGGTTCGGTGGTGGTAGAAACGCACCCAACATTTGCCCCCCAAAGTGGGACATATGCCAGCATATGTCGTGCTTTGTTTTCTCGCAGTTTGGATAGATTCATTCGGTCCTAAGCGCCGAACCGTTGGGTCCGGTCATCTCGCGCTCGCCTATAAGTAGGGGCTTCACCCCATTGTTATTCCTTTACCGTTTGAGATAGCCGAATCACCCAAGTACCGAACCACAGTTCCTTTATCGTTTGAAATAGCCGAATCACCCGAGTACCGAGCCACTATTCCTTCATCGTTTGAAATAGCCGAATCGATCAGGGACCGAACCAGATTTAACTGCCGAACCAGGTGAGGCTTTCTCCTTATGTTGGGTACACCGAACGAGACCGGTGAGTTGAGCGCCGAATGAACCTCATGCCGGAAATGCCGAATGAGATTTCGGGTTGTATGTACTTGTTTGTTTGTGTTTCCATACTCCTCGTTCTAACAGTACGTTTTCTCCTATTGCAGATAATGTCTCATAAAGTGGAAACTCGATCAGATAAAAAGAAATCCAAGGACAGAGAAGAGTCCTCCACAGTGCCCCTAGCTCAGTCAGGACCGGGACGACATGGGCCCACACCGAGATCACTAGTGGATGGATATGGCCCTCAGGAGCTCTTGAACTCTCCTCCTGACTGCTTTCCTAGCTCCCTCAAAGAGGAGCATCTTGATGTTATCTCTCACTCTTTTGGGATTGACAGAGCGTGTATGCTGTTGCCGGGGGAAGGAGTGATGCCGTACCACCCCCTGAAGGATATTTCGCTTAAAGTAGGTACCATTGCATGTGCGGGGCCATTCCCCCGATCAATGCTTGGATAGCCAGCTTCATTACCTATTTGAAGGTGGCCCCTTTCCAGCTTCAGCCCAATTCTTATGCTATCTTGGTGAGTCTATTCATCATTTTCCAGAGAAAATACGGGCGTCCCCCTTCCAACCGGGAGATCCGGTATTTGTACAACTTGAGAGGCTATAAGAAGGGGTCTCCATACATCAGCTTGGAATCGGCCGTGTCCTTCAAGCCGGTCCTGGACCTATATTCGAAGTTCAGCATGTTCAAGAAAGAATGGTTTTTCGTCAAGGATGACTCTGTTTCTATCCGTCGCTTCACCTCTGGCTGTAAGTTGAATCTCACTTATAATTTCAGTTCTGACTGCAATGCTTCTTCTTATGTGTTTTTATTTCTTGCTAGCGACAGGTGGCTTTGCGGTCATGGAGAACGATCGCCTGGTTCAGATTGCTGCGGAAATAGAAGCCATTTCAGGAAGGAAGAGGTCAGATTCTTACCTGATCAGGAATGCTACTCTTCTGGGGCACAACTTGATTCTGCCACACCAGTCTGTGGTCAAGCAGAGAGACACAGCTGAGGAGAGGGCTGCTAAGGCTAAAGGAGGGGATGCGACGAAGAGCAGCAAAAGGAAACCCTTCTCAAAACCTCCAATTGCCGGGGGGAAGAAGCTTAAGAAGTCCGATGGACCCTCCCCCAGCACATGTCCAGACATCCCGGAGGAGGAAGAGGGGGAGGAGGGAAGAGGTGAGGAGGAGAGCGAAGGTGATGGAGAAGGTGATGATGGTGGCGAAGGACAGAGCGGTGATGGCGCTGGGGCTTTGTCCTCTGGGCAAGCAGGGGAGATTCAAGAGTGGACAGATGATGCTTTCGCCAGGCTTTTGAGGGGTTGGAGGAAGGATCGGCCTTGGTGGAGAAGCCAAAGAAAGTTGACAAGGCCGGGACTGGTGCCGATTCATCTTCCAAGAGCATTTTAGCTATGGCAACCCCTACGATTCAAGGTGAATTTTTGACTCTTGACGACTCCATTTATGATAAGGATTTAGGAATACTTTATGGCCAGCTCCCGTCCTGGAATGAGATCCAGGAATTATTGCAGTATCCTACTCCTCCCCAGGGTTTGTATAACAAAAGCGTCTTTTTACTCTTCTTAACTTGATACGTTTCCTGAATTATAGCTCAATGTATGCTTGCAACACTTGGTTTTTATTTCAGGAGCGGGCGAAGCGGCCAAGACATCAGATGTTCGGCACCGTCTCGAACAATTCAAACTCCTCAAAGCTTCCACTAAGCCAAAGCCTCCGACCAACCGTTCCGGGGACGTAGTCGGCTACCGTCCTCTTCTTGGAGTTATTGAAGAGGATATTCAAAAGAAAAAGAGGAGTCACTCCTTATTCGAACCTTCACCTAGTCCTCAGCCTCCAACCCAGCCTCTTCATGATATCATGGAGGAGGATACCGAGTTCATACCCTCTCCGCATCCGTCTGAAAACCCTACCGTTACTCAGATTGACCGTCCCGGCTTGGCTCGTAATCCATTTGCGGGTAATCCAGATCTGGATTCGGGTTCTCATGATATTTCCTTTGATGAGGTTATTGGTGAGCACCTTCTCCCTTGCAATTATATGGTAAGGGTGCTTGATGAGGCCAAGTCCCTGGACCTTGATTTGCTTACTACTCGGATTGTAACTATTGGGGATGAAGCTAAGGCAAACATCGACCGGGTTGTTGAGGAGACCATGAAGTTGATGGGGCATCATGCCCGACTAGTCAAGGTCGGGGAGGAAATTGGGAGTGCTACCATAAGATTGCGGTTAGTGGTTTCCGACCAGGCCAAGCAACTCGGCGATCAGGCCATCCAGATCTCTCAGCACAAGGCTGCCTCCAGATGACTAAAGAAAACCATGGAAGAGGCTAGCAGAACCGAGTTACGGAGAATGGAGGCTGCCTGCAAGGAACGGATCGATAAGGCCATTGCAACGGTGGATGAGGTCCGGAAAGCGGATCTCGAGCGGGTAGAGGAGTTATCTGGGAAGCTTGAAGCCGCGAAGCTTGCTCAAACCAAGCTAAAGGAGGAGATGGAGGCAATGAGGAAATCTCTTCAGGCTGACCGCTCACGATACCGATCGGAAAGGGATGCTGCCATTGTAAAGCCGTTGGCTTCTGAGGTCCGAATGAGGGAGTTCGAGGAGAACGAGGGGATGATGGATGAGATGCTCTAGGATATGTACTTCCGTACTTGGAAACAGGGCAACTTATCCTGGATGGATGTTTATCCCCGAGTCATGGCCAGGATTTACCTCAGGGCTCTGGGGGAGGCCAAGGCTGATGCGGATAAGGAGTGTGGCATGGCCTTCAGAATGGATGTGGTTACGGCCCAATTCACCAAGGAGGAGAAAGTGGCAGTGAAGGAGGGTATGCGGCTGCTCGCTACTGAGGAGGTAGGTGTGCAGTTGGGGGATGATGATCAAGCAACAGATGCTGGTAAGTCTTCCCTTTTAGCCTTTTCATAACTTGGTTGCTTATTGTTTATTTAATAGATTCTTCTCCTGAATTGGACAGGCGGGACCTCTGAAGCGCCAACTACCTCTGGTTAACATGCTGGGAGTTCTGATCCTACGGTTAAGTAGACCTCGGAGGGCCAGCAGGATAGAGGTGACGTTCTGATGCTGTCGGCTCCTTGTCCTGACCTGGACATCTTTTGGTCTACTTGACATTCCTGTATATACTAGTCCCAAAACATTAATGTACTTTCAGGCTGTAATTATGTCATTTGTAACGAACGACTTTATTCTTAACATGTAATTTTATAACATAAGCTGATTCTGTCATATTTGGATGCTGTCGTTATTTTGATGTGTTGCATAAGAAATATAGCTGTGCATGTGCAAGTGATTCAATTGTGTTTGATGTCAAGTTCTTGCTTAAAATATAATTTCATGTCTCGCAATGTTAATGTGATGCGTGAATAAATTATAGCTACGTGTTTATATACAAGAGAAGGAAGTACCGCCCTTCATGTTTTAGTTGTAGACGGTAGCTTTGAATGTCTTGTATGACTGAGTATGGAATGCTACTGAGTGATCAGTCATCCAGCTGTGAGTTCTTATTCCCATTAGTGAGTGTCTCCTATTTTGTGTCTTGTACTTTAGTGATCGTTGTAGAGGATAGGAGGAAAGTTTTTATAAATAAAATAGAAATATAAGAAATAGTAAAACTTCCAATCACGGAAGGTCTTCGATGTGCTCAAGTTCGTGGCAAACGGGTTTTGTAGTCACTTTCCCTAGCTGTGGGTCTTGGAGACATTTGTCACCCATCTTACGCCTCCGTGGGGAGTTTCTTTTCTACCACAGCCGTACTTAAGACACGTCGAAGCCGAGATCACGCACGGTGACTACCCGGGCCATTTTGGCCCGTAATCGTGGGTATTATTCGATTTACCATGGCCGGCTAGCGCGGGTGCCGATCGTCAACTGTGAGCTGCCCCTGGCTGGCCACACCTTATGTTGGGGCTTATAATCGGTTCATGGTTGCCGGCGAGCCGAACGCCGTAATGAGCTGCCTAGGCTATGGTTGGCCTTCTCGGCGGCTTATAATCGGCTCATTACAGTTGGCTTTAAGGGCCTTCACGAGCAATGAGTTAACCCGCAGCAGAGGGATGCTGGAGAAAAAGTGTCTCATTGGCGAGGGTATAGATTCGTTTAATACCTGTCAGGTTTTGTCCAGGTGAAGTTGTGCTGTGATGCTCTGAATGGAGATGCCGTCTACACAGGATTTTGTTCAACAGAAAAGGATAAAGCTCAGCAAGTAGCCAAGATATAAAGGAACAAGTCAAAAAAGAGACAAGTTTCTAAAGTGGTTCGGCACGAAAATGCCTACGTCCACTGATTCTCTTTGTTAATTCACTTTATATGAGCAGTACAAGTTAAGAAAAGTATCGACGAAGGTGTTGGATGTTCCATGCCCTCTGGAACACCTCTCCGGCCACTGTTGACAAAATATAAGCTCCGTTGTGGAGATCTTTATGAATTACACATGATTCGTCCCAGATTGGATCTAGCGCTCCGGGGTGCGGGAAGATTCGCTTGAGGACAAGATCTCCTTCTTGTAAGCTGCGATGCTTGACTTTGGAGTTGTATTGTGCTGCCACTTTTTGCTTGTGAGCTGCTGCTTTGAGTGCTGCATCATTTCTTCTTTCTTCGATTAGATCTAAAGACATGTGGAGGAGTTCTTCATTCTCTTCTGGGTTGTAGTGGATCCTACGGTGGGATGGCACTACAGTTTCAACTAGGAGCATGGCCTCCGATCCATATGCCAAAGAGAAAGGAGTATGCCCTGTTGATGTTCTGAAAGACGTGCGGTAGGCCCAAAGTGTCGTAGGAAGTTCATCCACCCAAGCGCCTTTTGACTTTTCAAGCTTCTTCTTGATTAGAGTTTTAAGAATTTTTTTGACAGCTTCGACTTCTCCATTTGCCAGGGGATAAGCCACAGATGAGAAGCTTTTGTGAATTCCGTGCTCTTGGCACTAGTCGGCGAACTCCTCGCTGTCAAACTGGAGTCCATTGTCCGATATGATTTTGAGTGGAACCCCGTACCTGCATAGAACATTTTTGATCAAGAAGTTAATAACTTTTGCTGAAGATATTTTATTTAGAGGTTCCGCTTCCACTTATTTGGTGAAATAGTCGACTGCCACTATGGCATATTTGGCTCCGCCCCGGCCCATTGGCAGTTCGCCAATCAAGTCAATTCCCCATACTGCAAAGGACCAAGGGCTGGTCATCTGCGTAATCTCATTTGTTGGTAGTCGAGGGATCTTAGCAAATTTCCGACATCTGTCGCATTTTTTGACGAAGTCCAAGGCGTCTTGTTTAAGGTGGACCAGAAATATCCATATCGGAGTATCTTCTTTGCCAGAGTCTGCCCTCCAGTGTGATCTCCGCAACTTCCTTGATGGATGTTGGGTAAGATTTCCTTAGCTTCCTTTCCAGCGACACACCCTAATAAGGGGTTAGAGAAGTCGCGCCGATAGAGGATGCCTTCTTGTATTGTGTAGCGGGAAGCTTTCCTCAAGATTTTCTTAACTTCGTTACGCCCGTCGGGCAGTGTGCCACTTTGTAAGTATTTTCGGATGGGAGTCATCCAAGTTTCCTCTTCGATTGCAGCTATCAGATTCACTTGCTCGAAACTCGGGGCTAGTTGCTTTGAGATGGTTACTGTTCTGGAAGTGGTGCCGTCCTTCATGCTAGCTTGCTTTGCCAGTTCGTCGGCCTCCTGATTCTCTTCTCGAGGAATGTGTTTGATTAAATAGTGATCCAATTGATCGAGTAGCAGTTTGGTTTTCTTTAGATATGCTGTGAGTTGTTCTTCTCGAGTCTGAAACTCTCCTAGTACTTGGTTTACGATAAGTTGAGAATCACTATGAAGACATAAAGAACTGACTCCAATTTCTAAGGCAAGTTCTAATCCTGCTATTACTGCTTCATATTCTGCATCGTTGTTAGTGGCAGCGAATTCCAACCGTAGGGCATAGTGCAGCTGTCAGTGATCGACCCCGTTGATAATTTAACGGACAAATGGTCAACAATAACAGGCATGGAACTAGTTAACTAAAAGAAACTGTTATAGATGTGGCTTCGTGCTATCTCTGACGTCTATCGTTCCCTCCTTCTTATGAGGAGGAAACTATGCGTCTATGTGGAGAGATGTATTTTTTTTATACGCGAATCTTAACACGAAGAAATGCCATAACAAAGAGAGGATTACTCGGTCTTATTCTTATTGTGCGCCTTGTGAGCACGTTTGGATCCGCGAAGGCAATCGCTCGGATGTTCCCCTAACCCAACCCGGGAACGGACCGGAGGGAACCGCAGCATGAGGAATGTCCGCGTCTCGTCGCAAGGCTCATTTTTCGTTTTGGGTCATAGGGCGGGCAGTCCGGGGCACAAGGGTCCTGGTACTACCCAGGTGCGAAGAACCCCGGGGGTGACTGCAATGAGCAGAAATGTCACTCACCGGCCTAAACGACGAGCAAACACTCGAACGTGAGAGCAAGGAATCACCCAACGAATGGACGAGCTCCAAGGAGGCCTAAGTATACTGGGGCGAACCATGCTTTCAGAGAAGTGGCGGCTTACATAACTAAACTCTGAACTGCGACTGCCCTTGAGCCTTGTTCGTTTGATGCTCCATCTACAAAGAGATTCCACTTGATATCTTCTGCTATTTCAGATTGCTCCTTACCTTCGTTGGTAGTGAATTTAGCAATGAAATCAGCCATTGCTTGTCCCTTGATGGCGGTGCGAGGATGGTAGGTGATATCATATTGACTCAGTTCAATGCACCATTTAAGTAGTCGCCCAGAAGTGTCGGGGCGATGGAGTACCTGCCTTAGCGGTTGATCGGTTAAAACTCTGTTGGAATGAGATTGGAAATAGTGTCGCAGTTTCCGTGACGTGCTTAGCAAACAAGCTAGCTTCTCAAGTTTAGGGTATCTGGCTTCTGCCCCCGTAAATATCTTGCTTACAAAGTATACGGGCCGCTGCGCGCGGTTGTCTTCTCTCACCAAAGCGGCGCTTAGAGCATGGGACGATACAGCAAGGTATAGGTATAGTTCTTCGCCTTCATTTGGAGTTGAGAGTGCTGGTGGTCTCTGGAGGTGTTCGATTAGGTTAACGAAGGCTGTTGAGCATTCGTCAGTCCATTCGAACTTTCCTTTGTCTTTCTTTAGGGCTTCGAAGAAAGGGATGCATTTGTCGGTTGCTTTAGAGATGAATCTGCTTAGGGCGGCCACCTTCCCATTTAGGCTTTGCATTTCTCTTCGAGTGGATGGTATCTTGATATCTTGCAAAGCCCAGACTTGTTTGGGGTTTGCTTCAATCCCCCTGGCATGGACGATGAATCCCAAGAACTTTCCCGACGATACTCCGAAGGAGCACTTTAGAGGATTCAGCTTCATTCCATATTGGCGAAGTACTTGAAACATCTCGTCCAGGTGGCTTACATGATCGTTGGCTTTCGTCGATTTTACCAGCATGTCATCCACATAAACTTCCATAGTTCGTCCTATTAGTTCCGCAAACATCTTGTTGACGAGGCGCTGATAAGTAGCTCCGGCGTTTTTAAGTCCAAAAGGCATTACTCTATAGCAGTACAATCCCCGGTCAGTGATGAAACTAGTGTGGTCTTGATCGGGGGCGTGCATAGGAATCTGGTTATATCCTGAGTATGCGTCCATAAAAGATAAGAGTTCGTGCCCGGCTGTGCTGTCCACCAGCTGATCGATTCGGGGGAGTGGGAAGCAATCCTTCGGGCAAGCGTCATTTAAGTTGGAGAAGTCAATGCATGCTCGCCACTTCCCATTAGCCTTCTTTACCAGCAACGGGTTGGCGATCCATTCTGGGTAGATGGCTTCTCGTATGAAGTTATTGGCAAGTAGGTTCTTTACTTCTTCCTCGAGGGCTGCTGATCGTTCTGCCCTCATACATCTCTTTTTCTGCTTTACTGGCACCTTGGTGGGATCGATGTTCAGTACGTGGCATGCTACATCTGGGAAGATTCCAGTCATGTCAGCGTGCGTCCATGCAAATACATCCAAGTTGTGGCGAAGAAAATCGATGAGTTGATCCTTCAACTCTGCTCTTAACTGAGACCCGATTCTCAGCAGTCTACTTGGGTCGTGTTTATCTACAGATACAAATTCCATAGCCTCTACAAGCTCGGCGGTGGCCTCCTCCTCTATGTACATGGGGTCTAATTCATTGAAAGGATCACTGGTACATCGAAGAGGAGGGGCTTTCTTTAGTTGCTATGCTTCCAAGTTTTCCTTGCAGAGAGTGGTCTCTGCATCCTTCCCTTTATCCTTTCTGCGGTTATTGCGAAGTTCAGTTACATAGCAATCTCGAGCGGCGTCTTGATTTCCTTCTGCTTCCCCTATCCCATTATCTGTTGGAAATTTCATCTTCAGGCACCAAGGGGCCAGGACAATCTGGAAGTCAGACAAGGCTGGTCTTCCTAAAAAGGCGTTGTAGGCCAAGTGGTTATCTATTAGCACAAATATTTGTTTCCACACAACGGAGCAGGGATGACTTCCTATTTCAAAAAAAGAGGTCCAATTGCCCGAGAGGCATCTTCGCATCTCCAGTGAAACCGTGTAGTGGTTTGTTGCAGAGAGACACATCCTTCATTGACAGCTTCATTTTGTTGAAAGCATGCTTGGATAGAATGCTTACGGAGCTTCCAGTATCTACCAGAATTCGAAAAACTTCGGTTGGGCTAAACCAGGCAGAGATGACCATAGGATGTGTGTGAGGGTACTGCCTTCCTTCTAGGTCTCGCCTACTGAATGTGATGTCATTATCCTCTTTCCGCTTCGGACGGCGTTCTTCCATGACGGAATTGATGCAGTCTTCATTATTTCTATGTGACTTTCCATATCTTTCCATTTCTACCCAGTTTCTGTCGGCGATGTGTGGTCCTCCCGATATTGTATGGACCACTATCTTCTCTTGACTGGAACCGCTGGTGTTGTGATTTCTTCCACCTATCTCTGGGTGGAGTTGCCCTGGGTTCTCCTTGGCAGGAACTGGAGTCCTGTCCTGATCCTTTACATAGTGTTCCAATCTCTTCCTTATGATGTGTTCTTCAATCAGGCCCCGGAGATGACGGCATTCATTGGTATCATGCCCATGGGATTCGTGGAAACGGCAGAACTTTCCAGACTTGATTGTGTGATCTGATTCCTTCTTGTACGGGGGGCGTTTGTATTTAAGCTCGTCTTGGGTGGCCAGGAAGATGTTTTCAACTGTTTCATTCAAAGGAGTGTAAGCGTCAAATCTTGGTCCTGGCCGATATAGGCGTTTTTCTCCCTTCCTGCCTCCAGCATTGTCTCGAGAGTCATTTCTTCCGATGCCCTTTGCTGCAGCGGGTGCGTTGTCATGAGCTGCCTTGGCTTGTTGCCATGTCTGCCTTTCGGTGGCAGCGTCTTCAAGTCTCATATACTTTCCGACTTCATGGAAGAAATTGGGTAAGGTAGTTGGTTTTTCTTTCGTTAATCTTCTAGCAAACTTGGTATCCGGATGTACGCCACTACAAAGAGCCATTAGGATAAGTTTCTCATTGGCATCTTGGACTGCGGCCGCTGCGGCGTTGAATCGGGTTAGATATTGTTGCACTGTCTCTCCGAGCTTCTGTTTGATATTAGATAGGGAATAATCGTCCTTGGGTTGTTCCACATGAATGCGGAACTGTCTGATGAACATTTCTTTCAACATTTTCCATGAGCTGATGGATCCTTGGGGTAGATGGCAGAACCAGGAGGTAGATAGATCTGCCAAGAATAGTGGGAAGCATTTACACAACACTCCCTCTGTTGCTCCGCTCATGAGCATATGTTGTGTGTATCTTTGCAAGTGTACAACGGGCTCAGAGGTCCCCTTGTAAGGTTCCATTGTTGGCATTTTCCATTCCTGGGGGTTGATGGCAGTTTCGATATTGCGGGTGAACGTGCTGGTTGCCCTAGCGCCTATCCCCCGATCCCCTTGGTCCCGTTGGACGCACTCTCTGAACAATCGTGTCATCCTTTCATCAGAACTTGAAGCGGATAAAAATGAGTTTGGTTCTTCTCTGTGGGATTGATTCCGTCTAGATGACCTGTAGGGATTGTATCGTCTATTACTCCTAACATTTTCCGGTGGCTGTCTTCGGTCTTCTGGGAGCATGCTGGGGTCAGCCACGGTTGGCCCTTGCCTCGATCTTCCCCTGCTGGGCTCTGCTCTAAGCATTCCCTCGGGTCCAACTTCAGGCTGGACTCCAGCTCGGCCCCGTCCATTGGTGTTCCCATGGTTAGGTAGCATGACAGGCTCAGCCATATCCGACCCCTGCCTGGTACCTCCCCCGTTGGGTTCGGTTCCAAGTGTTTCCTCGGGTCGGAATTTGGGCAGAGTCTGGGCTCGGCTCCTACCATTGCTGTTTCTGTTGTTAGCCTCTTCGAAGAAGAAAGATCTTTGTCGCCTCTCAGATCCTCCAGACTGGGACTCACCCCATGATTCGGTGTTGCGGTTGGATTCTTCGGCATCCCTTAAGCGTGACATGAGTTGGTCCACCAAGGCTTTTTGTTGAGATGCGAAGCAGTTAGTTACTTCAGCCACAACCCTATCCAGATCTGCCTTAGTAATTGGTTGTTCCGTAGCAGGAGC
This sequence comes from Allium cepa, assembly GCA_030765085.1. Taxonomy (NCBI): domain Eukaryota; kingdom Viridiplantae; phylum Streptophyta; class Magnoliopsida; order Asparagales; family Amaryllidaceae; genus Allium; species Allium cepa. The sequence continues at coordinate 471,292,676 of CM060940.1, read as the reverse complement.
TGTCGGATTTGCCTGATTTCCATTTTCTATTGGAACAGGACGATTCTCTTGATCTTTGATCACTGGATCTGGGATACTGCTAGTTGCGATGTTCTTTCCTTTGCTAGCATCTTTCCTCTGCCTGGGAGGCATGTTTTCCAAGCAATGAGCGATGCTGTTGGGAAGAAGGTTGAGTGGGAGAAGCTGAAGCTTCTAGCTCGAGCTCTCAATGAAAGCACCAAAAATGTTTGCACAAAAAATGGACAAACACCTCTAAGTCGTATGATTTAGTCGATTTTACGTTGTTCTTAGTGATTTGGGTGATTCATGCAAATATGTAAAAAGCAGGGACTAAACTGTAAAAGACACACAGATTTATAGTGGTTCGGCCAGAATGTGCCTACGTCCACTTTATATGTTATTCTCCTTCACTCTTCAGATTACAAGTACAAAGCTTTGATTACAAGTATATGAAATTTGTTTGAAAGTTCTGTCCGTGCTTGAGCTCTCAAACTTGTCTGCCATTGTTGTACCTCTACCCCTCTAATTATAGAGTGAAGCTGGGGGCAGGGGTCTTGGATGTATATAGCTGCTGGTGGGCCTGGGATGATGTAATTCGGCCTGGCAGTGTTGGTCCGGTACGCCTTGGTCCGGTGGTGAGTAGGTGGAGTTTGGTTCGGTGGGACTTGGCCCGGTGGTGAGTGGATGGAGTTTGGTTCGGTGGGACTTGGTCCGGTGGTGAGTGGTCCGGTAGTAGTTGGAGCGGTAGTTGGTTCGGCTATGTAGGGGAAGTGAGTTGGCTCGGCTATGCAGGGAAGTGGAGTTGGACCGGTAGTAGGTGGAAACGGGATTGGTTCGGCTATGCATGAAAGCGGGGTTGGTTCGGGAGTGCTTAGGAAATGGGTTGGTTCAGTGGTGGTAGAAACGCACCCAACAAGTTCTATGTTGGAGATAAGGTTTTCATTAATGTAACATCGATGAAGGGCGAGGTACATTTTGGAAAGTCAGGGAAGCTAGCATCGAGGTATGTTGGACCGTTCCTAGTTATAGAGAAAATCGAAAAGCTCGCATATCGAGTAGAGTAACTAAGCAGTTTGGCAGGAGTCCATAATGTTTTTCATGTTTCTCATCTTTGTTTAACGGCAAATTTTTTATTGAATTAGAAATCGCCGATAAATTTTGAATTAAATTTATACCGCAAGCGCATGGCATACTATCCTAGTACGTCGTTAGTACGGGTTGATTCGTAGAGAATTGTTAGATTTTAAATCTCTATTCAATCAAATTAACCAAAGTTGGAAGTGATTATCTAGAAAATGTAAGAAAAATGACAAAAAAGAAAGTGATAAAAATATGAGAGTAGAAAAACAATTTAGAGATAAATTCACACTCTAGATCACATAGTTCAAAAAAAATGAAATTATGATCTTTTTTGGTCATTAGTGAATCCAAATGATGTGTTTATCATAACTATTGCTTATTTGTGCTATTAATTATCTCAACTTAAACTATCAAACTATAACACATCCCTTAAACGACTTACTAACTCTCATGAAAATGACAACCAAGTTGAAAATGAAATCTATTTTAAGCATGGCTTATTAACAATTGAATTAGAAACATAAACCATCAAATTTTGATTTAAACATTCACTTCTTTATCATAACCATATATAGACGAAGAGGCAATTTGTGATTCATATGATTAAGCATAGCCTACTTGTTTTGAACAGCATAAGCTATCAAACTCAATACTAAACACAAAATTACATACACATCATTTTCCATGAAGCATAAAAAGTGAGCATAACATCAAAATGTTGCATCTACATACCAGATAGCTTCATTACCCCTAAATTGAAGGGATTAAGCTCTCAAATTTGTTATAATATCAACAAATGTAGAAAGCAACATGAAACAAGAAGAAAATAAAAATGCAAGCTAATGGAAAAGAGAACTATCTAATTGCATAAAATAAAATCTACATTACTTGCATGAAAGAAAAAGAGCATTTAAGTAAAATAAAACATTAATTAACATTTCATAAAAAAAGAAAAAGTACATGAAATAAAAAATGGCTAAGTTGCCATGAAAAGAGAAAGAGAGTTTGCCTTTTATTTTTGATTGTAAACTAAAAGTAACTAAGAGGAAGAGGAGGGCTAAATGAAGATATGGGGTATTTATACAAGTTAGAAACCCTAATTCATTTTTTTGGGGAATGCCCAAAATACCCTTGAGGTAGTGTGGCCTCCAAGTAATCATTGGCATGTCTTAATCACCACTTAAATGTACACGAAGCTTTAATGACCTTTTTGCATGTGCATTAGCTCCTAACTGAAAATCAAGATAAGTGGATAGGTGGGGTCCTCCTTGTTCATGAGTTTGAATTATTTTCATCTTCATTTGCTTTGTTTCCTTTTATGTACGCATATCTTCATAAAGCTACTTGTATTTGAATTTAAATTCCTACAAAACAACATAGAAATTTTCAATTAAATTTTAGAAAATTAATATATGCACAAAAATGACCATTTTGCCGTCGGATGAAGATGAATGTGTGACAATTTGAAATAATTCGAATTTTTTGTTTAAACATGTTAAAATACCTAATTTGATAATTTATTCAATTTAAATAGATTAAATATGATGGTAAAAATATGCAGATTTACGTGCATATCAAATATCCCCACACTTATCTTTTTATTCGTCCTCGAATAAAGAAAAACTAAGATAAATCCGTTTTCGTAGGGAGCACGGTTGCATTGAGCATGCGCAATAAGCCGATAAACCTCAGGGTGTCCTCAGTAGGACGAGTGTTCTCTCGTGAGGGTTTTCAGCGATACTACCTACAAAATCCAAATGCTGGATGAAAATATTTATATAATGCAAGATTTATTTACAAAGATGTGAATGCAAGTTTTTGGAAATATTTTACAAATGAAAGATTTACTTTTAAATAGGCACAGATAAGTTAAATATAAGTTTTGGTCGTTATCTTGAAAATTTAAGTCATTTATTAGTCAAAATTTCCAACAAAAATCAAGTTATCATAACAAATAGACAATAGTTTAACTCGTTGTTTCAATTGATAACAAAGTGTAACCATGAAATAGATCTTTAGTTGATTATCAAAGTTTATCAAAGTGGTATATTCATTTTTTTCCAATAACAAGTCAAATTAGATAAGTTAAAATAGTGCTTGGATTTCATTTGCTTACACTCTCTCTATTTTTTCTACTGAAAATTTTATTGATATTAACAATATTTACATATGCCTAACTCAAATAAACTTAGGCCAGATATATTACCTATGCACTGCCTTGCAGAATGATGTGAGGGGAATACATAGCATGGCGAGTGAACACACAAGTGTGAACACTTATCGACTGTAGGCGTTATTAAAAAGAATTTTTATATATATACGCCTAACTCAGATAAACCGAGGCCAGATATACCCATCATGCACTGCCTTTCGGGCTTACGTGAGAATGGTACAGAGCTAGGCAAGTGAATACACGAGTGTGAGCACGTGACTCTAGGTGTTTATTAAAAAATATATACATATATACAACAAGATTTTTCTTTTCTCCTTTTTTTCTCTTTTTTATTTTTTTGGAAAGAGAGAGTTTTGCAAAATCATCGTAGCAACATTTAACTTAGAAGACAAATTTTTTTTATATCCTTTACTTTAAATCAACCACCTTTTAAAACAAAGATTTTCAATTAGGATATATTTCATATTTATCACGTATGAACTTTCCTATATACTAGTTATATCATTGTTATTTGTAATCAAACTTCATTTTTATTTTTGTTAAGACAAATAAATTTTTGATAATTTCAATTGAATAACCAAAATCATATATTTATCCTATTGCGTTTCATTAAAAATAAATCAAAACAAAATTTGTTTTTGGGATTTTTTTTCTTTTTTGTGTGTTTAAAAGAAAAAGAAAAAATAAACCATAAAAAATAAAAAATAAAGACGAGTCCCACCCCCCCTCGCCCGCACCTGATTTTGATTGTGTCCCCACAGTCAACCCAAGTGACAGGAACGTTTATTATTATTTACATGAAAATGAAATGTATTTACAAAGCCCTAGAAAGTATATCATTAAAAAGTAAATGAAACGGTCCTCCAAAGGTCGATTCATTTGTCTCGTTAAATATGCGAGACACAGTTTAAGCCCAGAAAACCAAATCGTAATGGATTTCAAAATTGAATGCTGATCTGGAAAAACAAATGTCGTTTTATTGAAAATCGTACGAGTGGTTTTATTTTCGATGATTTTTGGGGTAGATAGAACGATTTGTTGAAGTTCAAGTTTACTTCACCATTTTGAAATTCAAACTCATCGTTGACAAATTTTTCAAAATTATCGATTTCAAAACTAAAATGGTGTTTACATCTCCCCTTCAGAATTCGACAACTCATTTTCAAAAAGTCCAAAGAAATCATGTTCGTTAAATTCGTCTTCCTTTTTTGGATTATCAACAACTTAATTGCGTGTGTCAAGTTTAAAATCCAAAGTTGTTGTGTTCAAAATTTCAAAATGGTGAAAAAGAAGATCGAATCTTAAATCAAGTTTCTCACCATCAAAAGAATAGAAATTCAACTCAATTATCTTGTTTTCAACAACTTCATTAAGATCATCATTTTCAGTTTTAAAAGTTATTGTTCATGTAATTTTTTTTATGTTTCAATCAACAAATCCATATGATCATCGTAAATTTCGTTCATTAGTTCAACAAAATCCAATTTATAATAATTAACTTGAGGATTATCGATTGGGACTTGTTGAGAAGAGAAATTTTCACTCGCATCACAGTCGAGTTTATTCCCATTGCAAAAATTATTTGAAAAGTGGTTCATGTTTCCATTTTGAAATGAGTTATAATTGAAATCTTTTGAATTTTGAAGTGAATTCAAATTTTGGTTATTGTGAAAATTTTGACTTGAGTTATCACACAAATAAGAACTACAAAAATCATTTATCATTTGATTTTGTTGTGTACAGATTTCAAATAGAGATGAAATGCTATTTTCGAGAGTCGAAGGTTAATCATTGTTTTGAAAACTTTGTTGTTCAAAATTTGAATCATTTAAACAATAGCTGTTATTGAAATATCCACAAGACTTTGGTGTAAAATTATATGGATTATATTGACTGTCACAATTATCGTAAAATTCATGTGAATATGGAAATTCAGACATTTTCAAGAATGTTTTTGGGTTTCTTTAAAGAAAAAAATATTTACAAATAAAATTTATTTTTCAAAATGGAAAATTGAATTTTTTTTTCATTTTTTTGGTTTTTGAAAAGGTTTTGTAATTTTTTTTCTATTGGATTTTGGTTTTTCTAAATTTTTTTGGATTTTGAAATTTCAAAAAAAAGGATTTAAAATTTTCAAAGGAAAGGAAAAGGAATATTTACAATTTTTATTGTTTTGGATTTTTTTTTAAATATGCACGAACTAGTGCAACTAAATGAATGCAGTGGTTAATTACAAATGATTTATCCTAAGTTAACCCAAATTTGTATAGTCACACATTGTCTTAATTCAACAAGATAGTTCTCGGTCAGGTAACGAGCAGGAGTTATCGGTGCACCACGAATCACCGTAGCAATGCAGCCGAAGGTTTAAGTACCTTTAGAGAAACAACCACTATAATATTTACGAATCACCGTTATATTCATAAATGGTTATTGCTCTGCCGTAGCCTAGTGTGACGACCTGGCTTTCTGGCCCCAGAAATCCGTATCATCTTGAGGAAAGAAAAGGGTGAGAAAATAGAAGAGATAGAGAAGAAAGAACAACAACATCAGAATTTCACAGTGGAATGTAACAAAATATAATAGATCACATAACTATTACATAGGTTTACATATATCAGAGTTATACAGATCATACAACACATACTAAAAAGTTATAAACACCTGTCTAGCTAATACAACTCGATACAACTCAAAACAACACAGAGATACCAACACAGCGGAACTATATGTATATCTACAACGCTGAAGCCTCCTGTTCCATTGCTCCTTCAGAATTCGTCAATGCTAACCTGAATCCCTTGGCTACTCGTAAAAATTTGAGTACCCGAGAGTTTAGGAAAACAGAAATAAACTCCGGGTCAGACATGGGTCTGGTGTGAGTAACAGGTTAAAGTTGCTTGATTTTGAAAACCTTTGAAACAAAAGGTATCACGTAAGACTCCCCACAAATAAACATGGGTATGTTTTTACCTTATGCTAACCAAAACATTTGATAGGAAATTCAGTGATATTATAATAGGTCTAGGGTTTTCAAGTAAATAGAAAATAGCCGAAATTGTTACATGATTAAATTCCAGCTACTAGCCACAAAAGTGGGTAATACAATCAAAACCGTGGGCACTTATTGGATTTTGGATTCCATATAATGACAGGGCTACTGGGGTACCGCCCGTCACAGTACGTGGCCTAGATCAACGTACCAAGGATCACTCCCGACCCCTTACAACACAAGGCCGGAACCATTCCTTACTGAACAGTTTCGAACAAGATAACCCCCGCAGTTGTTGCAATCAACCGCCCACACAGCCGAAAAATAAAGGGACATCTAGACAGGGGTATATCTCATCCTGCTTGGGCATGACCCACCTAACCTTGCTGCACCTCCCCTGTTTTAGCCATTCCCGGTTGATGAGGCTTGAGGCTGCGATTACCTTTAGAGAATACATTTCTTAGAATGCTCATCGCCCACCTGACGATGTTCTGAAAGCATTCAATCCATACAAGTTCGTTCCGGGTTCAAACGAAACCGAAGGCGTTATCTCGTTACACTCATTTTGGAATCACCCTCAAAGTTAACGACAATAATCCTTGCACTCTGAATCTCCATCTTCACTTTAGATTCACGACCTATCGTTAATTTGGATCGATGTGGTTTTCGGATGTCCAATTATGGAAACCCGATCCCGGACTCATCGAAATCCAAAACGTATCTTTTAAGGCCAAGTTGTTTTAGAGTTAAAACAATTCAATTCAATATTATCAATATACACACAGATAGATAATCCATATCTCATAATAGATAATCACATTATCATCATAAACAGATAATTAATATCATCATCCAAACAGATACTTACTATTATCATACTTAAACCATACATCCATATCACATAGATATTACTCATCTCATATCTGAGATCACAATCATCAAATGAAATATCAATATCATTCATCCATAAGCAATGATTTATAATCATACCATTTATAATTAATTTAAAATGAATTAAATTAACTACTTCTATCTCTAATTAATTTAAAGTAAATTAAATTAATTACTTCATCTATAAATCCTGCTTATACAATCATTAATTATAAATCAAATTAATTAATGATCCATTAAGTATTCATCTTAATTAAACACCTTTGATTAATCATTTTCTAATTACAATAACTAACTAATCTTTATTTAATTCCACAAATTCATTATTTTAAATCATTCATAGTAATTAACATATAATTACTTCATTTATTAATTAAATATGAATAATTACATTTATCCTTAATTAATTCATAAATTAATCACCACATCATTAATTATTCCTTAATTAATCAATTCTTAACTACATCATTAATTATATTAATTAATGATCTCTAATTATATTTAAATTAAATTACTTTATTTAAATTAATTACATTAAGCGATTAATCTTTAATTAAACACAATTATTAATCACCCTTGAATCAATAACAAACCAGTAATTAACTATCCTTAATTACTTATATTAACAAATTAATTATTCCATAATTAATTATCTCCACTAATTAATCCCTTGATTAATTACAAAAGTAATTATCCAAATTACTTCATTAACACATCATCTTTTACTAATTATATTCAGTAATTAACATTAATTACTTTCCTAAGTAATTATGCTCCATTAATTTCGCTAAGTATTTATACTTATCATATCATCAAATGTTTATTTAAATTAATTAAACTTAATTAATTAACTTAAACAATTCATATTAAACTTAATTAATTACATTGAGTAATTAATTTTCTTAAATTACTTTCATTAAGTAATTACTTAAACAATTTACAATTGATTATCTTTAAATTAATTAATCTAATTTATTATTAAAAATTTAATTACACTAATTAATATTAAATAATTTCTAGTTAATGACCTTCACTAACTATTTACAATTCTTTAATTATTTTTCTAAAGTGAATAACTAAGATCTATTCATTATTTATTACAAATTAATCTTATCTTTAATTATCCATAAATAAACCCTTAATTATTTAATTAATTAAGTGTTAACTGTAACTTAATTTATCCTTAACTATTTATCTAATTAATTACTAATCATTAATTAAAATTTAAAACCCTATTTAATTAATGATCCTTAACTACCAATTTATTTATCCTAAATTAATCAGCTTAAACCTCAATTAACTAATTTAAACTCTTAATTACTAAATTAATTAATCCAAATCACTAATGATCCATTTTAATTAATTTAATAATTACAAATCATTAAATCTTCATTTATTCAAGAATAACAACATTTTTCTTATTAATGTTCAAATTATCATTAACAAGGTGTTTAAGGATAATTTACTTTCCTTAAAACTATTTAAAACAATTTTAAATTTAAAACTTCTTTATTTTCAAACTAAGATTCAAATTTATATTTTAATTCAGATTTAAAATTTAGTTCAAATCTCTATTTTTATTCAAACTTTACTTTTAAATTCCAACTATTTAAACCACTTTGAAGTTGTTATAAAAAATTGAAATTTAACCAAAAAAAAAACTTTATTTATTTAAAAACTGGGATTTAACTTTATTTGAATCCAAACTTAATTTTGGTTTAAACTTAGTTTAAATATCTACTTCCCATTCTAAAACTTAAAAACTTACAAGTTTTAAACATGTAACATGCAATCTACCCGAGGCCTCCATGCTTTCCTTCGAGTCAAACTTCCCACTTACCCGAGCTAAAAACCAATCTACTTCGAGCAACAACCCACCAATTACCGGAGAACTCAAGTACTAAACCCAACAACCACTGACACACCCTCATCATTGTGCACCTGCACCGTCACTGCTGCTACTTCAGATCATCCACGATGATCTTCTCAAAACGTTGATCATCTCCAGATGACATTACGTCCACCAGAATCCATCACCGCAACTCAAATAAAAAAAAACTAGCAGCAAAAGCAGAACCTGGAAAACACAACATCCACCTCTAGCCAAACCTGTCAACGTGCCGTTCACCCAACCTCGGCCACCTGAACACGCGAAACTCCGACCATGAACTCGTCTTCGACCAAGCTACCACCTTCCAAGACCTCGTGCAACTCGATGCACAGTGGACGTCGCGGTGATCAAAAGTTCGACCCCCATAAGAATTAGGGTTACCCACTAAAATTGTGCGCCGCTGCCACCACGTCTAACTGCAGCGCCTTCCACTATTTTTCCTCGACCCTCCTATCACTCGTCCATCACCACAGAGAACCCCGAGCACTCCGGTCCACTTGATCACCAGAAATCGACAATAACTCAAATATTGATGAACCCAGAACCTCACCTGAACCTCTTTACTAAAAATAGTGATTTTGTTTTCAAAAATCAAGTTTTAGTCTTAGCATTCGATTCATATATCTGAATCCATGAATTATAATCATTGAGTTTTAACTTATTTTAGTTTCTACTGTTGTTTTATATTTTCCAAACTGTTTTACCCTTAAACAATTTTTAAACTCAAGTCTCTTTTAATCCAAGCATTTTATGTTCAAACTTATGTCTTGTTAAAGCTTGAATTAAGAACAAAATGAAATTTTGATGAGGATTTTAAACCTGGAACTAAAGTCAGATAGAAACACAGAGATACTCATTCACAATATTCATACTTAACACAGGGCTATACAAAAGAACTATACTCAACACAAACTGAATTCTAGAGAAAACTTGCAACAGAACAAATATATACTTAAACTATTCAATTGTGATGTTACTCACTGAAACAATTTAGAACAGAGCCTTTTGTTTGAGAATTTGAAAACTTTTAAAACTGGCATTGCATTAGCTTTTTAAAACTTGAGTTGCCTCTTTGAAATGCTGAAGAAATTGCTGAGATAATTTGAAGACTTTGAATGCATGCAGATGAATTTGAGTTTGAAGAAGAATACATATGCTACTTTTCTCTGGTTTGCTTAGTTGTGATGAACGAAAGAAGTAAGAATATATATATAGAAAAGAGTGTTTACTGGAGATAAGTATTAACCGGTACAACATATATTTGTTTAGAGATTTCTTTACTTTTGTTTTATCGGGCAAGATTATTTTATTTTGGAGGCTGAATTGAGTTTATACATTTCGGCTGAAATGATTTTTATACATTTCTAGTAGACCAAATGGTGTGCTAGTACTAAATGAAAAGTCCTTCATGTTGTATACATGTCTTATTTTGTATGTATTAAGATATTTTCTCTTGCCTGCATCTTATTTTTTTTTCTTTTCCTTAAATCTTCTTGCTTTGGTTCAAATGAATGATGCTTCAGTTGTAAAAATGCTTGCTACATTTTGATATGAACGAATAGAAATAAGAAGTGATCTATATAGAAAAGAGAAGTTGGCATAGGGTGGCCGATGTCTGGGTTTGTAAATTTGCCTGGTACATTTTTATTTAACGCAAATGTTTATTTTCATTTCTCTTTTATTTTTAACTTAGCTATCAAATACTAAATTTATTTATTATGCTTATGCTAATATTTATAAGGTTTATTTTGATTTTAAACATTTTTAAAAGACTTACTTTTAATCTTTCAAATTATAGCTTTCTCCAAAATACACATGTATGTATTTAAATAAATTTAAAATAACCATTTCTATTTGTATTGAAATCCATTTATAAAAATATTACTTATTGATATCGTTTAAAAATAACTCATTATTAAATTAAAATAATTCATAAAAGAAATTGTCTCTTTATTTAATAAATTACTTATTTAATCAAACTATATTTAAAAAGAAAATAGAATAAACTTTTGTTTAAATGTAGACTTAGGCTAGAATACTTTTAAACAAATAAACTTTTTTCTTGAGTAAATAAAACATACTTTTATCAAGCTATACTAAAAAGAAAATAAAACAATCTTTTTGTTAATAAATTTTAAATTTAAAGTTAAGCTAGAATAAGTTCTAACTATTAAACATTTATCTTAAATATTTAAAACCATATGGTTATTTATTTAATAGCTTAATATCAAATTTCCTAATTACTAAAAATATTAAAATTAGAAAACATGTTTTACTTGTTAAATTTAAAACAAAGCTTACCTATTTACAATATATACAAATATATATACATACATACATATATATATATATATATATATATATATATATATATATATGTATGTATGTATGTATATATGTATATACATTATAAATAGAAACAATTTAAATTAGCTTTTAATAGATAAATTATCAGTTAAATATTTATTTAAAAGAAGATTATTAAATCAATTCAAATCTTATTAACAATTATTATCAAATCAATTTAATTTTTAACACAGATTATTAAATTTATATTGCCAAAAATTCCAGAATATCACACTAGACACCATGAAATCAAATTGTTAAAACAAGACAAATTGTGGATATACAATTAAGTGTTATGGATGTCTAATTATTATTATTAATCAAAATTCTAGAATGAAATGCGAAACAGAAATTAAACGTGTATTAACAGTGCAACTAGAATGGAACTTGTTTCTGTTTTTGACTTTGAATTTTTTTTTTAAAATGCAAACGACCAACAATGCAAAGAAAAACAAGAGATGAAAGCACAATACTAGAGGGTGTAGAATTATTGAGCAATTATTTCAAAGCAACATTTTTTTTGTTAAGCAAGCAAAGCAAGTCTTCTTCTGCTGAATTTTTGCTTTGCAACCTGAAAAGAAATTAAACACAAACTATATACATTATTGACACACAAACATAATTATTGTTGTTGTTATTTTTAATATATCAGGATGGAAATAAAATAAAAAAAATTGAAACAAGACAAAACAAATTTACATCTAATTTTTTTTAAAATAGTAAAACGAAAAAACTAAAAAAAGAAATTAAACAGAAAAAACAAAATTTTATTTTTTGAAGGAACAAACTTAAAGCTTAAATGGACTATTATTTTAACAAATGCTAACTAAACAATCCCAATAATAAAAAACTAGTGAAAACTCAAAAACTGTTCAGACAAACCCGGTCCATTTAATAAAAATAACTGGCATAAAAAAAACTTCTTCTGTAAAACAAATTCGTTTCCAATTCCACTCAATCTAATTTTTGCACCCAGAATCATAATCAAAATTTACGTTCATTCCCAAATGCCAAATTTCCCAAAATCAGAGTCAAAAAGAAGGAGCGCAGTGGCGAGTGAAGCGATTCGACGAAGGTCGCCTCTTGGGGTTGCGATGGGATTGCAAAGGGGATTCTCGATGATGCTGAAGCTGGTGATTGTGATTTTTGGGGTGCGGCGAGCTTTGTTTGAATTTTGGCTTTGTGAGTTTGAGGTTAGTGAACTCACAATGGTGGTGGCGATTCGTGAAGACGGTTGATGGTGGGATGAAGTATGACTTCAGGCAGTCAGAGAAGGGGAGTTAAATGTGGTATGCTGACAGTTGCAGTGATGCACAATTTGAATGTGAAGTTCAATTGTAGGCAGTGAAGTTGGAGAAGAAAGTGGTTGTATGTGTGGTTAAGTGATGATATGGTAGGGAAGTTTGAGGAGATTTGTGAAAGGGGAGAAGAATGCAAGAGGCAGTTGCTTTGAGTCGGGGTTTATGTGATGCAGATAGTGGTTTGGTTTGAGCTAACAGTGGTTAGAGGCAGTGGGCAGGGGTGGTTTGAATGGCTGTTGGTCAGTAGGAATGGCAACAGTAGTGTGGGTAGGATATGAAGTTTGTATGCGGTTTGACTGTGGATGTCAGTGGTGAATTGAGGCTTTGTTTGGGAAGGCAGGTGGTGACAGCTGGGATGTTGTATGGGAGATGTATGGTTCAGAGAGTATACACTGTGAAGAAGCGAAGGATTTTTTTTTTTTTTTTTGATGTAGGAATGTGCAACCTATGGGGTTGATTGTTGCTGAAGAACAGTAAGAGGGGGTTGTTAAAATTAAGTGTTGGTTTGCTTTGATGTAGAAGTGATGGAAATAGTTGATGATGGGGATTGCTTCGGCGATTGGCTGAAGGTTTTTAGTTTGCTTTGACTATTTTGAGTGGAATCAGTGTGAGTTCGAGGCAGCTATTTATGGTAGCCGTATTGAGTACATTCTGCTGGAGGTAGTGGTGTGCCAGTTGTTTGGCAAGTTGTAAGTTGACAGTAGAGTATGATAATGAAGTGTTTTGCAAGAAGTAGTTGGGGGATGTGGTTGTAGGCAGGTGAATAGGTGGTTGAACAACAGTCAGTATATTGATCAGTGTGTAGTGGCAATATCGTAGAGAAGGTAGTATACTGATCAGTGTGTAGTGGCAGATAAATGGAATAAAAGTTGGAATAGATGAAGTGAGTTGATTATTGAAGGTGGTTAAATGAGAGTGCACAGATGATAGTGGTTAGTGATGTTGCAGTGAGTGTTGTCGATGGGTAGAACTGTGTAGTAGCACGTGAAGTTTGAATGCAAAGCAGGTTGAATGGTGGAACGGTGGAAGGTTGTGGTTCAGGTGGGGGATCTGTCGAATGATGAAGAGTTGCAGATGTTGGTTGATGATGATGAAATATGCAAAGGGGAAGGGATGTTGTATGGTGTGATAGCAGTGGAGTGGGATTGTTGGACTGATGTAGGAGGTCAATGTGTTTGGTAGCGGTTGTTTTAGATGAGGTGAAGCAGGTTGAATTTCTGTATGGTTTATGGTATGTGAGGTGCTGTTTGAATAGAAGGTGATTGGTTTGTTTGGCGAGGAGGAAGGCAGTAAGGTTTGTAAATGTACCAGACAGAGATGCACAAAACTGTGCACAGAACAGTGAAAGAAAAAGTGTCAGAGAGCAGTTTTCTTTTTAATTTAATTTTGAAAGCAATGTAAACAAAAGAAGAAAGTGCAAATGATAGGTAAATGCAATTTGAAATGAAATGAAATTTTTTTCTTTTTGAACTGTGTATATTTTTTTTATAGAAAATGCAAACGCTAATGAAAAAGAAACAATCAAACTACAAACAACAAAATCAAAATGCACACAAACACACAATTTTTTTTTAAATGTACAAACGCACGAAAATCAAATAAAAATAATTCGAAGAATAGAACATCAAAATCAAAACAATTCCCCGGCAACGGTGCAAAAAACTTGCTTAACGGAAAATTTTCTATCGAGTTAGAAAACCGCCGTTAAAATTTTAAACTAAAGTTATACTGCAAGCGTACGGCGTATCATATAGTACTTAGTGAGTATGGGTCGATCCGTAGAGAATTGTTATATTTAAAATTTCTATTCAATCAAATTAACCAACGTTGGAAGTGATTAGCTAGAAAATGTAAGAAAAATGACAAAAAAGAAACTGATACAAAAATGTGAGAGTAGAAAAACAATTTACAGATAATTCACTCTCTAGATAATGTAGTTTAATGAAAATGAAATTATTATCTCTCTTTTTTGGTCATTAGAAAATTTAAATGATGTGTTTATCATAAGTATGACTTACTTGTGCTATTAACTAGCTCAACTTAAACCATCAAACTATAACACTTTCCTTAAACCACTCACTAACTCTCACGAAAATGACAACAAAGTTGAAAATGAAATCTTTTTTAAGCATGACCAATTAACTATTTAATTAGAAACATAAACCATCAAATTTTGATTTAGACATTCATTTCTTTGCCATAATCATATATAGATGAAGAAGTAATTTGTGATTCATATGATTAAGCGTAGCCTATTTGTTTTGAACAACATAAGCTATCAAACTCAATATTAAACACAAAATTACATAAAAATCATTTTCCATGAAGCACAAAAAGAGAACATAACATCAAAATGTTGCATCTACATACTAGAGAGCTTCATTACCCCTAAATTGAAGGAATTAGGCTCTCATATTTGTTATAATACCAACAAATGTAGAAAGCAATATGAAACAAGAAGAAACGAAAAATGCAAGTTAATGGAAAAGAGAACTAATCTAGTTGTAAAATTTACACTACTAGCATGAAAGAAAAGAGAGCATTTAAGTAAAATAAAACACTAATTAACATTGCATAAAAAAGGAAAATTACATGAAATAAAAAATGGCTCAAATCCATGAAAAAAGAAAGAGAGTTTGTCTTTTATTTTTGATTCTAAACTAAAACTAACTAAGAGGAAGAGGAGGGTTACATGAAGATATAGAGTATTTATACAAGTTAAAAAACCTAATTCATTTTTTTAAGGAACCCCCAAAATACCCTTAAGGTATTGTGGCCACCAAGTAATCATTAGCATGTCTTAATACCCCACTTAAATGTACATGAAGCTTTAATGGCCTTTTAGCATGTGCATTAGTTCCTAATTAAAAATCAAGGTAAGTGGGTAGGTGGGGTCTTCCATGTTCATGAGTTTGAATTATTTTCATCTTCATTTGTTTTGTTTCCTTTTGTGCATGCATATGTTCATGAAGCCACTTGTATTTGAATTTAAATTCCTACAAAACAACATAGAAATTTTCAATTAAATTTTAGAAAATTAATATATGCACAAAAATGACCATTTTGCCATTGGATGAAGATGAATATGTGGCGATTTGAAATAATTTGAATTTTTGGTTTAAACAAGTTAAAATACCCAATATGATCATTTATTTAATTTAAATAGATTGAATATGGTGGTAAAAATATGCACATTTTCGTGCACATCAATCTTCATCAGTATGTGCACTATCCAGAGAATACAATCACTCTGACTGCATTGGAAGGTTTAGTAGTAGAACTAGATCCGATTTTTGTTAGGCAACCAATTCGAGTGGTAGTGACAGATGAGAAGAGGTTAAGGAACAAGACAGTAAAGTTGGTGAAAGTTCAATGGAGCAACAATGAGAAAGACTCTATTTGGAAGACAGAGGGCATGATTAGAGATATTTGTCCTTATTTGTTATGATGGTATCTTCTATATTTGATATACATAAATTTTTGCTTGTCAAATAGGCTAGTATAGTTATTAGGTAATGTTATAGATGTTTGCATGACTGATATGCTCAGTATTTAGTCATTATTGAATTCAGAGGATGAAATTCTTTATGGAGGGTAGCTTGTTACACCTCTAGTTTTAATTAAGATTGTTTAAGAGATTTGACTAGATAAATTAAATAAAATCACGGGGGATGATTTGAGTGATAAGGGAATTAAGATTTGAAAATAAGTAAGGATGCACCTTAACCAAATAAATACATAAGATTGTTTATAACTTAAGCAAATAGTTGAACAGGGAAAGGGTAATATAGGAATACATACATAATCCTTAAACCCATATTTCTACTCATTCACGTTTTCATAAAATCAAAAAAAATCAAAAGAAAATGCAAGCAAAAGGCTGGCCATTAACTACCACCTAAATAAATACATAAGGTAATAATAGCTCAAACCATCTCATATTTATTATCTTGTGATTATCTAGATTTGGGTTGAAATTGATGCCAAGTGTGTATTGATGCTTTTATGATATGCCAAGTTGGTAAATGATAAGTTATAAGAATAATTAAGAACATGATTATTTCAATTCTAAGATTTAAATCAAAGATATATTTCTCTAAATGCCATGATTTTTGAGTTTGTTGTTTACAAGATGAATTTGGAGATGAATTTTTATTTACACAATTTTCCTAAGCCTAAGGAATATTTTATGAATTTTTAAGGGTGAGAAACATGTTAATTCGGGTCTAAATTTAATTATGTAATTAAATAATGATTATCGACCCAAAAATTATGTATGGTGAAGAAATTATCATTTTGAAATTTATATGAATTTTTGAGATCATCCTCAAATATATGTGTGTGTGTGTGTGTGGATTAAATAAGAAATTTTAGTGTTTAATCGTTTAATTAGTTAATAATGTATATTAATGTTTGAACATATATTTTAGTCCTTGGAAGATAAGTGCGACAGCATACTAAAATTTAATTGTAAAGTTTTTAGTAACCAATCATATTTTGACAAGTTATATAGATTGATGAAACGAAACAAATTTTTATAGTAATATTGCTGTTTTTAAGTTATTTACAACTCTACTGTGTCGACATCGGCCTTGTCGAGCCACGTCTCACCACAGTTCATCATCATCGATGCGGCACAAAACAAAACCGCATGATGTCAATGAGCTTGGCATGAAGTGGATTGGGTGTGAAACTCGTTGATGTCGAAGCAATAAAAGTAAAGACATAAGACTCGATATAGGCATGTCAATGTTTATTCATGATGCTTTTTGCACCAAGAGGCTTGTTGCCACATTTTATACTAAGAAGCATGCATGCCACATATACTACTTCGAGCCTTTTTCCTTGAAGACCCAAATGGTCATCGAGCCTAACCCTTACCGATTTTAAATTGTCATCGAGCCTAGACAGGCTGTTTATAAATGGTCATCGAGTTTACTCTATGCCGCTTTTAAAAAAATTTATCGAGCCTTTTTAATGCATATTTCAACTCTCCTTCGAGTTTTTAAATAGGTGGATAACCTATGTATCATGAGGATCGACGACTTCATTGTTCTTGAGGCATGATGCCGCATGTTTAATCTTCGAGTTTTAATAGGCGGGAAGCCTTATGCCTTACATCAACATAAGATGATGTTGACGTTGATCAAACCATGATGTTTTGAAAGCAATAAATATTATATCATTTTCAATATGTATACAAAAATATAAAAAAGGTTTTATAAAATGGCATTAAAATTTGAGAATATAAAAAGATGATTTCCTTGTTAATTTTTGGGGTTAGAGGTATTAACCATATTTCATTAAGAAACTGATTACGACGAATCAAACAAAAGATGTTTATATTATTACTGCATTTGATCGATCACTATCAATGCTATCGTTAGCATATTCATTTCATTATTGACCTATAACTGCATTTTGGGGTATTAAGGGTAGAATAAGCAGTTAGGTTGACCGAATAGTGAATACAAATTTTAACTCATGCATGATTAGAATTGCAACCAGAAGGTCAGGTAGACCAGATTATAGAACGCCTAGAACTGATCAAAAGAATATTGAGTTAGAAAGGTTCTTATTTATCCCATGATAAATTTGTTGTGAGTAATGTTATTGGCAGAGGCCAATAGGTTCTTAGTGATCCCACGAATACTATGTCCAGAATATATTACCGATAGAGATCAATGGGTTCATAGTTAACTTATGAAAACTATGATTTGAGAGAAGTTATTGGAGAATCCAATAGGTTCTTAGCGTTCCTATGAAAACTATGATTGGATAAAGTTATTGATATATACCAATAGGTTCATAGTGGTTCCATGAAAACGATGATTAGATAAAGTTATGGTAGAAACTAGTAGGTCCTTAGTGATCATATGAAAACTATGAAATCAGAAAATAGTTCGAAGGATTGGAATAGGATATTATTTCGCTCATAAAAATTAATGGTTTAATAGTAACCCCTTAGAAACTATAAATTGGGACAGATAGTCAGATAAATTGGATGGAAAATCAAGGGCATATTACAATTTTAAATATCCTCATATTTTAGTATGTTTTAACCATTGTGGATGTAGGTGCAAAGTATATGCTTATTATAATTATGGTTAGGATACTAGTGAGGGGAAAACTCATTTCGCTTGGTGGTGTGGTCTTACTAGGTATCTAGTTGGTCCAAGATGGTAGGTTATCTTTCACACCAGACTTTTTGTTTGACCCGAAGTTTTTGTTACATAAACTCTTGGGTGCTCATTTGAGTCGATCAGAAGTAAGGGTTTTTTAGGTTCTCCTTAGACGAATAAGCTTCCAGAGGCATGTAGGAGGCAATCTAGCTAGTAGGATCTATATACCTATTTTCCACGGTGTTGTGATTCTGCTTTTGCATTGTAATGGCAAGTTGTATTAAATGCCAGATATTTGACTCTAATCATCTAAGGGGACATCTTCATATGTCGCTCTTTTGATATGTTGTAATAATTATATTTTCTCTAAACTTGGTTTGTGAATTGGGATTATGTAATGAAATTGAAACCTTATTTTAAAATGAAATGAGAAAATTTATTTTAAAAGTGTTATGAATTTTCCTTATTCGTGTGTTTCTAGTATTATCAAAATGATTAATGTACCGTATTTTGTCACCGAAGATTAATAATGATGAATGACTAAAGCATCTATAGCAATTAGGTTCGGGCCTCCAAATGTGGGATGTTACACTGTGATCGGTTTAGGAGGATCAAGACATCGCTATATTCCCCAACATGACCGGAGTGCAGGGAGTGAGTTGTTTTGTCAGAGAGCGACATGATCTGCTTACTTGTCGTTATGTTTGGATTGAACTTGACGAGTGTCCGGAGAGACCATTGACCGATTTAGAGAGGCCATGATCTTGGATAACGTCCTAAGAGATCACATATTTGGTTTAGTCAATTCTGGGATTTCAAACGGTTATGGATTTGGACATTGGCCCAGAGAGGTCGTGGATTTGGCTAATGACTTGGAGAGGTCGAGGATTTTGGTAATGATCCGGTAAAATCAAGGCTTTGGATTTGGCAAACGATTATGAGAGAATGAGGATTTGGTTACCGAGTTTGGATGAATATGGATTTGGATAAGGATTTGGAAAGGCTTCATAATTGGCAATCGACTCGAAGCAGTCGTGGATTTTACCAACGATCCAGAAAGATCGAGGGTTCGACTTGGCAAAGGATCATATTTTAGATTGGAAAACTTAGCTATCAATGGATTACATATTATAGATTTGGAACTTATGAAAATTCAAAACACACCTTCCTATCGCAAAACATGTTTTGGGAGGTCAATATTATCCTGCATTTTGGCAAGGCCGTGATATCATGGATTTATCTCAATAGATCTCGTAGTCATCTAGGAAGGCAACTTGGAGAGATGATTATTAGGTTATCAGATATATAAAATAATATTGATGATGGTCGAACGGATTCGGACGAATGAGACTTTGGAATTGGCTAAGTATGGAATTGGTGCTTTCCTTGGGTAAGGGATTAGATCGGATCAATATGGTTAAGTACCGATCAAATCGGATGATTATTGCTATAGATCACTCGGACTAGCAGTTCAACTCAATGATAATCGCTCAATAACTCAACAAACACCGTAAAAAATCAGGAAACAACTCAGGAAACACGAAGAGAAGACGGAGGGGCACCCACTTAGGGACCGCCGATCCTCGATCATTGATCTTCATCTATCGACAACGATCCTATTATTGGGATCGGTGCCGATCGGTTATAATGGCCTATATAGACCCTTTATTTTCTAGATCGATCCATCTCGGCTTCGGCATTCTGCATGCGGATTTTCAACTAGATTTTGCAACTCTTCTCCTATAAATATCAGATCATTGGCTCAAGTAAAAGGATCTTTTTCTCTCTAGTCTCTCCTTCTTCTACCTAGGTTTATATTCTGCCTTTTTTATTATTGGGTTTCAACAACTGTAACTCTAATCAACAGTATAAATAAAAGGAAAACTTCTATAGTGGACGTAGGATGGAGTACGTCAAACTACTTAAAAATCTCGTGTTTATATCATTTCTTTCTGTTTAACTTTATTTTCTTCATATTTATTTCTCTACACCACTCTGTTTGGTTCGAAAAATTGGATTATTGGCGCTTTCACGTTATTTAGGCATTGGTAGCCATTTTTGCCGCAAACACAAACAAATTTTGAAAGAGTCCACAAGATGTTATAGGTTCCAAGCTGAAGATGGGTATCGCTTATTATCCGTAGATGAATGTGCAAGCAGAAAGAGTTAACAAAGTCTTATAGGATTTGTTAAGAGCCTGTGTTCTAGATTTTGGAGGATCGTGAGAAGACCATCTACACTTAGTCCATTTTTCTATTATAATAGTTACCAGACTAGTATAGGAATGATACTTACTTATGCTTTATATGAAATGCCATGTAAATCACCTATATGTTAGTTAAAGTCTAGAGATATATTAGTTGTTAGTCCAAACTTAGAAAGAGAAGCAAAAAAAAAGACCGAGTTAATCTGAGCAAGGATAAAGGAAGCTCGGTCTGGGCAGAAGAGTAAGGTAGATAAGAGATAAAGACATAGAATTCGTTGTTGGAGATCATTTTTCGTCAAAGTATGGCTGACAAAGGGTGTATTAAGATTTGGAAAGTTAGGGAAATTATCACCAAGATTTAGAGAGGATCGAAAAACTTGCTTACTGGATAGAGCTACCGAGCAGTTTGGCAGGAGTCCACAATGTTTTTCATATTTGTAATCTCAAGAAGTGTGTTCATGATGCAGAGACTACTATCACTTCGACTGTATTGGAAAACTTAGTGGTAGAGCCAAACAAGACTATTATTATGCAACCGGTCCGTATTATGGCTAAGGAACAAGACAGTCAAATTAGTAAAGGTCTAGTGGAGTGACAACGAGAAAGTTGTACTTGGAAGATAGAGGATATGACTAGAGACACTTATCTTGATTTATTTTGGTGGAAGGTTTTACGTCTAAGATTATATTTGATGTTATATACCTTAACGTAATTTTGAGGACGAAATTGTTTAAGGAGGGGATAGTGTAACACCCTTAATTTTGATTAACAATAATTAGGACACTTAATTAGATAAATAAAATAACGTAAGATGATAAGGAGAATGAGAATTAATATAGGTCGAGCCATAATTAATGAACTAAAAAGAATGGTTATAACTCAAATTTGAAGGAGGAAATTATATGAAGGGAAAAATAGGAATAAGCATATTCCCTAAATGTAAACCCTTACAATTTCACCTCCCTCATTCACATTCATTTACACAATTTAAAGTAAATACACGGCCGACCACTACTAAGAATTCAAAGAGGAAAAATATCTAGGAAATCAAAATTTAGCTTCAGGAAACCAAATTAACACTCAAATCTCATCCTTCTTTATCAATCAAGGTGAACAATATTTATTCATCACACTGTTTGCATATTCGTTTCAGTTTTATGATCAAACCCGAACCTTACGTTGTGCTATGCCTTGTTTTGAATGATTGATTGATTATATGCTTGAATGATGAATTATTGGATTTATTCTGGATTATTTAATAGGTTTAAAAGTGAAAATTAAGTTTATGACATCCATTTGACTTTAAATTTTTATATGATGTTAGAAACATTATTTCAGAAGTGGGTTTTTTCATTTCATAATTTTCCAAGAAGGTATGAATATTTTATGAATTTCCTAAGTGAGAAAAATGATTTATTTCGATGTTTATTAAAAATAATTAAATAATGTTTTAGCCTTGAAATTTTTATATATTGAAGCATATATAAATTCTGATTTTTGGTGAATTTTGAGGATTTTCCAAAAAGATTATGATTAAAGAAATTTATTAAGCTAGAAAATCATATAAATATGTTTTAAATAATTATATTATTTAAAGGGTACGAAAATTATTTTGGGATAAAAAATGGAGTTGCAGCAGATTTTTGGAAAAAGTTTAGGAAAATAAGTTATTAATCAATACAATATTGACAAAGAATAAAAGTTAGTGAAAAGCGATTTCTTTATATAGAAATAAAAACTTTTTATGATAATCACGTCATTGCCGTGCCACACATATCAATATAGATGACCTGATAATACTACAACTATGAGTGGCGACACCAACATAGAGGGAAGCATATGATAACTAGTCAAGTTGTTATGGAATGATTCGGTCCATGTTGAAGTGATCATTGTCAACATCCTATCAGCATCGACTTGGTACTCTCGTAATAAACCTGGGTAAAGCTAAATGCCCTTATTTCCTTGTTTTGATAATATATGGACTTGATGCCACCATTAAGTAATGCCACAACCCTTTAGTTTCATTATTAAACTATTTACGGTGCTATTGCCGTTATTTTTTCGACGTCGCTTTGATGCCACGTTTCCTCTGTTTTAATAATTATGGTTTTAAGACAGTGATGCAGTTTATCTTACTCTCAATATTGATTGTTTTATGGCAAGATGCCACTATATCATGGTTACGATAACCCTAATTATGACATTGTAGCTGCTATTTTCATAGCACTCAAAATCAGTATTTTATAATGTTGATGCCGCATGTTATCAATGTCGGCTTCAAGGTATATCTATATATAAAAGCCTATATTCAATAGGTTCGACAACCTATAAATTTCTACGTTGCGAAAACATTTACTTCGGCATTATAGCCTTATGTTTTTATAAAATCTGAATTATATTAGAGGCTTTGATATAGAGGAACGAACAAACCATAACAGTTATATCAATGCCACATTTTGTCAGTTCAATGGTTATATTATACATGACTTCATAGCCTATGGTTTTAAAGTGCGATAACCTCTAAGTGATTTCGAAATTCATTAATACTATTTTATAAAAGCATATACATTGGCATAATATTTTAAGTTATGTAAAGGGCTATACTTTCTTTGTTTTAAATATGATTTTCAAAGGTCAAATCAATTATAAAGACTTATGTTTTCAAGGAAATAAAAGGTTATTTAGCCTAAGATTTTACCAAAGAGATTATAGCTCTCATTACCTTTAGATAAATTGTGATTGGATGAATTAACTCAGAAATTAAAAAACCATATGAGACTGGTGTAGGGTCGCGACCTATGCTTTAGCTATTAGCCTCATGCTGATATTAATCCAAAATTCTAGTGCGTACGGTTCATCAAGGGTAAGACTAAAAGTAGGTTTATGCACAGAAAGGAATACGCAAAGATGAGGTATGTTATTGGTTGGCTTGCAAAACCATTAGGATTAGAGTGACCCTAGGAATAGTAAGTTTCAGATAGACATTTAATTTCTATTAAATAGTAAGTTTGAGAATTTGATATATTTGGTAGGCCCAAGTTAGCCATATAGGTTTGTGGTTACCTTGAGAAAAATATAATTCGGGACAAATTGTCCATTTATTTAGATAGATTGGTCATAATTACCCAAGTTGCAACATGCATACGATTGTTTATATTGTCTGGTTTAACCATTGCGGTTACAGATGCTTGATTTTAAAAGATATTTCGAGGATAATAGTGAGGATAGAACCCGTTCTGTTCAACGGCATGGTCTCACTAGTTATATATTAATCGGGATGGCATATTATTATTTCACACCAGGCTTTTTGTCTGACCCAAAGTTTTTGTTTCCTACTTTGACTCTAGTGTACTGAATTGAATAGTTCAGGAGTAAGTTTCCAAGTTAATTAGGTTGGATGAATAAAGTTTTCGAAGACGTGTAGGAGGCAGTGCTGGCTATGTAGGAATCTATTTATTTATTTATCTGCTGTGTTGTTATAACTTTTTCTGTATGTATGTAATGGAAGAAATTGTATCTTTCTATTAGTAAACTCTGATCAACCAAAGGCGCATCCTCATATATCGCTCTTAGAGTATTTTGTAATAATTATATTTATCTAAACTTGGGCAACGTTTGAGATTATGTAATGAATATGAAATTTAATTAATGAAATCAGTGTTTTGAAAAATTTCATATTCATGTGCTTAGATGTTAATAATAATGTTGACTCATCTCATTTTGTCACTAGAGAATAAAACTACTGATGACTACAGCATCGGTGACATTTATTTTTGGGCCTTAAAATGGGGGATATTACAATGGCCTATGTCATTATTTGCTTCTTTCGTTTATTTGTGAGCTCAATATAGCTTAGAATTTCTATGCGCTTGTCTACATTACTTATTTAATTATCTTAATGATTTGTAACCTACTAGGGAGACGATTATTATCATTATTATT
This sequence comes from Allium cepa, assembly GCA_030765085.1. Lineage (NCBI taxonomy): Eukaryota > Viridiplantae > Streptophyta > Magnoliopsida > Asparagales > Amaryllidaceae > Allium > Allium cepa. The sequence goes on along the minus strand of CM060940.1, from coordinate 471,267,729 downwards.
ATCCTTGAGTACTTTGGACATTAGAGACTTGCGAAGTGCTTAGTTGTCATTTTAATTAAGCCTGACCTAAGTATTACCTGATAAGCTCATTTATTATTGATGTACGAACTTTCTATGTGCTTATTCATTATTTTCTCATTAGAGCCTATTACTAAGATATATTTTAGTATGATTTTTTGTTTCGATCTCATAGGACCATTCAGTCAAGAATTTCACCTATAAGGACTATGGGTCGAGATATATAAATTTTTACATTGAATATCGATTGGCTTTGATTATTTATTTTGAGTTTGCATTTCTAGAAATATCTCCTAGGGCTTAGCAGTCGATCGTTTTCACTTCTAGGTTTGTAAATCTAGATAGAAATCTTTATTATTAATTCTAGAGTTTTGTATGAGTTATGGTTCATACTTTTATTTATAACTTTGTAGACATGCTATGTGCTCATCCTTAGTGTACCGATATTTTTATGTGCATGTTTGATATCACCCACTACATGTATGTCTTGACTCTTATAAGCTTATATGTGTTTTATAGGCGATTATTATTATTAGATTGCATGGTTTATTGCGTATATGTTATTATGGATATTATGCTATGCCTTATAAACGTGATACCTTTAGTTAACACACTTCATTATTATTGCTCACCTTTGTATTAAGGTATATTCTAACCCGTTTATTTTTATATAATACTCAAATCAGTCCAAGACTGTTCAGCTATAGAGACATTAGCCACTTTATATGTCAGACATTAGAGGAGATAGTGTACGTATGCTATATCATATTTTGAGAAATTTAAATTTACTATATATATTTTCCTTGGATGTCTCCTTGTATTTGATTTAATGATATGGCTATAAGTTGTGTGCTTTGTACTTATCCTGAAGTATTGTTATTCCACCTTTTGACCAAGCAATATTCAAACAGACTTAAACAATCAAATCAGATGAGCGAACTATGAATAAATGGTTAAAGACTTAGGAATACCCAAAAAAGACAATAAAAAATGAAGTATAAAAAATGAGCATAAAACGTTGAAAATTTGGAAGTTCAAGTTTTTGGAAGGGTTAACTCGAAGCGTGGCTCAGAATAGGACAGCCTTGAAAAAACTCCAAGCATGGCCTAGAGCAACCCATGCAAAACTCCAAGTCAAGAGTGCGTACCGACCCCCACTCTAGGGATCGGTACTGAGTCTAAAAACTCGAGTCAGACATATGGAAAACTCGGATTTGACTCCAAGAAGGTGAAAGAAAACTCAGAAATGAAAATCTTAGATATCTTTATATTAAACGCCAAGCAAGCACTGAAATTTCTTAGGTCGAACTCCAAGAAAGTTCAACAAAATCAAAAAGAACCTAAATCAAGACAACGCAACAATAGGATTCTCTAAGTTGGGGATCGGTACCAACTCCCTCCTAGGGATCGGTGTCAACTCCTAATTTGTAACATTCCTCTACTTGGAGTCCCAAAAATAACGGCTATGGATGCTGCAGTCATCCATAGATATTAATCCTTAGCGAAAAAATACGACAGTGTTAGATTCATTGGTACATAGAAACACATGAGTATGGAAAAAATTTAGAATAGCAAACAAATCCACATTCCATTTCCAAATATTTCAAATTCATTGAATAATCCCAGTACGCAGATCATGTTTAGATAACATATAATTGATATAAAATACGCCAAGAGTGACATTGGAAGATGCCCTTTAGATGATTAGAGTATATAATAATAAGGCAATAAACCAAATTTTCCTTTACAGTCAAAACACACAATGGAAATAAGAGAACTCTAAAAAAAAGCTTGCCTCTTGCACGTCTTTGGAAGATTTATTCATCTAAAAGAACACCTGGAAACCTTAACTCTCAACCTACTTAATATCAATTGAGTACCCGAGAGTGTAAGGGGAAAACAAAAAGAATCAAGTTAGACATGAAGCCTAGTATGAATAATAATTTATACTCTCAAACCATTAAGAAATCTAGTGAGACCATGCCGCTTAGCAGGATGGGTTTTCCCCTTACTATTATCCTAAAACAATATGCTGTACTCCTGCATCCACAATGGTTAAAACATAGTATTTCAAAACATTATGATGATATGCAAAATTAGTAAATCAAATCTCGATTTCCCATCTCCGTTCCTTCTCACATTCTGTCTTAATTATAGTTTTGAGGGTCACTATCAATCCGTTAATTATTTGTGGATTACTTGTCTGATTTCATGGAATCATTATTAACGTATTAGTAACTCTAATATCTTTTCCCTTATCCTAGTTTTCATGGGCTGACTAGGAACCTATTGACTATCTATCAATATCATAATCTGGATATAGTTTTCATGGGCTAACTGTAAACTTATTGGCCCCTGCTAACATAAAATCATAATTTCCATGGGCCGACTATGAACCATTTGGCCCCTGCCAATATTTTTAATTTAGCTTTTGACATTTCATAAATTATATTCACTACTGGGTAAACATAAATGGTTATTCTGCCATTCCCCAAAATACTGTTATGGGTTAATAACAACGTGAATAAGTGTATGAAGAAGTATTCGTAATAACAAATAATATCATCACCCGTGGTTTATCATCTTCCTTATATATATATATATATAATAGTTAAACCCTTTAACCTCTATAATTAATGAAAACTTCTTCATTTCAAAACCTTTGTTTATTTATGCCATGGTTATTCCTTTAAATTGAGATTGGCTTTATGTTTTGAAATTTTAAAACATCTCTTTAAAAACCTCTGGATGACTTCCGTCGAAAGAATAAACTTCTTTTCAAAACATAATAAACATGCCTTTCAATGGTATCAAACCATTCTTTAAAACATAGCTTCGAAAAAAATAAAAGTACCCTTTTGAAAGCATTGGGTTTACTCTTTAGAAACATCGTTTGTGTCAAAATGGTTATATATGAAAGTATCACTTTTGAAACCAATTATAAAATTGTTTTGGAGAAAAAGTTGATGGTGTCGTAATCGTCTTGTCGAAAGCAGCAACATTTTTAAATTAAAACATCGAAGGGTAGAGTCGAAACCCCCTTTCGACTCCATTGCCTTTGAAAACCCCAACCTTCTTTGAAAGAATTCAGGAAAACAATGGTAACCCTTCGACAACATAAATGGCTTCTATACAGTCGAAAGGGAGAAATTAATGGTCGGGTTTCGACTTGGTCGGAACCAATCCTTTCCGAAGTTCTTATTTAAAGGAAATGGCACCCCTTCAAAACCTAACACCTTTTCATAGCGTAGCAACCTTCTTCAAAAAGTATTTATAGAAACCCCTTTCAAAAGCATATGTTTCGGCTATGTTGAAAGCTTTGAGTAAAATAAGGAAGAAATTTAAATTTAGAAAACAAACTAAGGTTTTGAATCTATAGGGTATCAACTCAGTCGAAAGCCCTTCAAAAACTAAGAGGGCGCTTATCTTTTAACAGTGAACCTTGGTTTTTGACCCTGACGAAGGAATTGCTTTCGACACCCTACCTTCCGCTACTTACCAATTCACTTCGTACCAATTCCATTGACACTATGTGCATTGGTTTTGAATCTAATAGTTTCGATCAGATTGATGCGGAGGTAAAGGAGTCGAAAGGTGCTTTGCGAAACGGGTGGAACATCTTTCTCTAAAAAATGCTAGATTATAACTAAATATGGAAATAATTTTATAACTAACCTACCTGTTGTAATTCCTTGATTGGTTACTTTAAAACTTTTCATATGCTTTACAATTAAAACTGCCACTTTTAATTACATCTAAATAAAAGAAACATAACGTTTAAGCCCTTCCATTTACCAAAACCAATATTTGCAGTAAAGTCCCTCTTTTAAAATAATTTATTTTCCCTAGTAAATCAATTGGGAAAAATCTCCAAAAATCACATAAACTCAATTTTATCATGTAATCAGACATATTAAAATTTTGGACCCAATTTCTTCCTGAAATACTCGAAATAAATTTTAACCCATTTATATTATATTTTCCTTTAGAAATTCATAATAAATTTTCTGTAGCTTGGAAAATTCTAAAAATTAAAACCAATCTCCAAAATCATGTTTCACTTAACATAAAAAATTTCATGGAATTAAAAAACCATAGACTCTCGGTTTTATATCAAAACAGTTCAATTTCATAAGCGAAGGAATTAAAATAAATCAAATATAATATAGTTCAAGCATATCATCGTCCATATCATCGTAAAAATGAATTTAATCATAAATTCAAAAACATATAATCATATAATAAAATATAAATGGTATGAAATTATTATTCACCTTAGGTATAATAAGGAATTTGGGATTTATTGTTGATTAATCCTTCCTAGCTTTGATCCTTAGCTTTAGATTGTAATCTTCCTCTTTTACAATGGCCAACACCTTAGGGTTTTTGTGTTTATTTTTTTCTTGAGAAAAATGAATGTGTATAGACAAGAATGATAAGTGTATAGCCATGTATAATGAAGTAGCTATTTTATTAACATGCCCATATGTAATTTAATTAGCTAATAACCCAATTAAAGCCCATTTAGCTTATTATTAAGCACGACCCTATATAATTTATTCAAATCTCAATCCCCTTATCATCATTATTCTATTTAATTTTCTAATTAAATTTCCTGAATAATATTATCAAAAGTTAGGGATGTTACATTATTCCACCTTAGATGGACCCCATCTTCCGCCTACGTGCCTGATTCAGTGCCAAAAGCCAATTTCCAAAGTCGTTTTGTTAACTCAATGCGTTTATCCATCGATCTCCATGAACACTTGAATTAGCAACTTTGTTCTTCTACAACTCTACCATTTGGACTCCAAATCAGGCTAATATTGGTGCAAACAACCACGAAATCATGTAGCTAACTACAAGGCAATATGAGATGGAGAGTTGAAGACATCAAATTTGGTTGTCTTGGGGATCGGTACCGGCTCCCTCTTTTTTTTCATGTGGCATTCGACTTCTATGAGGAATTGGCCTAAATCTTATGCAATGGTTAGGATATATTTGATGCAGGATATTTGGCTCCCTGCCTCTATAAATGGAAAGGTTTGGCACGTTTTAAGGATCTTTGGCTCTACCTCAACTACACTCTATATTCTTGTAATTCCAAAAATCTAATTGTGGACGTTGTACTGAGTCCTAGATACTTATGCTCCCAAGTTAGAAATAAGCAATTAAATCATTAAGTGGATGTAGGTCAAAGTTTGTTGAACATATGAATGTGACGACCCGAGTTTTTGGTGTCGGATAATCGGGTGATTAACTAATTTAAATTTATCGTAATATTGATTTTAATAGGTCCAACCGCTGAATTTCTGATAATTAAAAATAAAAATATATGATTAAGAAATAGTAGTAAAAGAATATAAGTGGTTATACATTGTTGTATGAAAGATGAAGTAAAGTATAGGATAGTTTGTAAAAGTATGAATGTGAATGTATGTATAATAAAGCAATGTATAGATAAGCATGAAAAAAAAATACATAACTACATACATATATCAACTCATATGAAAACATTTGTAGACAAGAAGGGGGCAAGTTTTTAATGCGAGCACATAAAACATCAAATCTAGGCGCACAAAACATTATCAAATCAATATAGAAACAAAAGAAGTATAAAGAAATTTAAAGAGCAGCTTATTGTGTACTGCAAAGAATGTAGCATACTTTCTTATGTATACATACCTCCACTTACCTTCATTTATTCCATTCGAACAAGCTAAGTTGAAAAGAAAATATATACTTCCATTGCAAACTTCCATTGACAAAGCAAAAAGAAGTTCAAAATGAAAACTGATCAGTCAGGATCAAACCTGGAAATTAAGAACATGTTCTCTGTCTCTGTTCTAATTTCCAGGTGAGTAACTTCACCTTTAAAAATTTAAGTAGGTAAAATTGGGTTGCATCATAGTTAATCTGAAATGAATGTGAATTGTATGATATCTGATGTGTATATATTCATATATAGTATGCATGTTGTTTCTCCAGGATACTTTCTGCTTTTTTACCTTCTAGTTTTCCAGTCTTGATTTAAAAATTCAAATCTTTTGATCTTGTCTCTGTTTAAACTTAATATGCAAATCAAACTTGTACGCTTAATCAAAACTTTAGTTTTAAATTATACTTTAGTCAAAATAATATTTATTTGACTTTGGAAACCAAATCTACTGATCAAGTTTAAAATAAGTAAAAATTTAAATATCACAATCTATTGTTTTAGGATTTGGATCTGAATCATCATACAAAATCATGATTTTTAAAAGCAAAATCACAATTTCTAGTGTTTGAAATAGAGAGCAGTTTTGGGTTGTCTGGATTGTGTATTTTAGGTATCTCTATTGATACAAATGATCGGAGGGGTTGAGTTTCCTCCTGGAGATGGAGGAGTAATCGGAGTTAATAGGAAAATTAGTAGGAAGATGATCAGAGTATGGTGGAGTTAGTGGTTGTGATCTGGAGTTTTGGAACCCTAGTATAACTTGGCTAGGTAAAATCGATCGCTACGGCCTGTTGGATTGATCGAGTGTTGCAAGGTTTTGGGGGATGAAAGCAGGGTAGTTGGCGAATGTGTGGCCGGAGTCGCTGGTATTCTGGTGGCCGGAGTTGTGGGAGCCAGGTGTTTCCAGGTTTGGTTGTGGTGGATTCCAGTTCTTGTTCTAGGTTGGATGTGAAGCTCGATCTTCAATCTCGAGTTAGGGTAGGGATCTGATGATTGCGAGAGGGTATGGAGGTGATTGAAGACCGGAGGAGATCATCGTGGATGATCGAAGTCGATCAGTGCCAAGTCGATCAGTGCCACTATGCATGTGCATGGTGCACAATTGATTTTCTGATGATGTTGGGGTTTTTGTAGCGGGTTTGTTCTCGAGTAAATTGGTGATTAACTCGAAGCAGTTTAGGTTTGGCCTCGAAGCCATTTTTGTCATGGCTTGGGTAATGTTTTGTAACAGATTTTAGAAAACTATTCTGTTTAAACTGTAGTTTAAAATGTAAATCGAAGTTTTAAACTAAGTTTTAAACCTAAGTTCAAATCTGGATTCAAGCTAGTTTGAATCCTAGTTTTAAAATGATTTAAGTTTTTGAAATTTAAATTGGTTTTAACAACTTTTAAGTATTGAAAATGTATGGCTTGAATTTAAAAAAGAAAGTTTAAATTGTAAAGTAAAGGTTTAAATAAGTCTAAATCTAAGTTTTAAAATCTTGAATTTGAGTTTGAATCTCAGTTTTTAAAATAAAATAAGTTTTTGGATTTAAATTGTTTTAACCACTTTAAAAATGGTTAAATGGTTTGAATTTTAAAATGAAGATTTAAAATGTAAGCAAATATTTTAAAATTTAAGTTAAATCTGGAATCAAAGATTAAATTTGTATTTCAGTTTTGAAATTAAAGGAAGTTTTTAAATTGGAATTGTTTTAAATAATTTTGAATGTTTAAATTGTATTTTTAAATTGATTTGAATTTAAAAATGAATTAGGTTTTAAATTCTTTTAAACTTCTTTTATAAAACGAATACTTTAGCATGTGAAATTAAAGGTTTTTGAATTGTTTTTAAACTTTGTTAAAGTTAAATTTGTTTTCATTTTAAAATCTTAATTTTAAATGAAATTTAAAGTAAATTTGAAACAAATTGTTTTTAAATCCTTTAATTAAGTAAAAAATATTTTATCTTAAAGATAAATAGAATTTAATGATTTGGATTCGTTAAATTATTAAGATAATTAAAATGGATTATTTATTTATTTATTTATTTATTTAATTAATGATTTGGATTAATTAAATAAGTAATTAAGGGTTTTAATTTATTAATTAAGGTTCAAGATTAATTAATTAGGCATAATTGAATTATAATTAAGGATTAATTAATTAGATTTTTATTTAATGATTAAAGATTAATTAATCAAGTAATTAATGAAAGTAATTAAAGATTAATTACTGTAAATTGTTAAAAATAATTAATTTGTGTAATTAATTAAAGGATAATTACTTTATGTAAGTGGAGATAATTAATCAAGGATGATTAATTAAAATGGATAATTAAAGGATGAATAATTAAAATGGATAATTAAAGGATGATTAATTAATTTGTTTGTAATTAATTAATGTTAAGTAAGCAGGATTAAGGGTGATTAAAGTAATTAATTTATTTTGTTTAAATTAATTAGAAATGGTATGACTAATTTATCTTGCTTACGAATGATTGAAAATATCGTATGCCTTAGGTTAATTGCTATCTCTGATAATGCTATGTGATATGAAATGTTGGGTTTAAACTGAGAAAATATGGTTATCTATCGATGATGAATTTATGAATATAGTTGACACCTTGTATTTGAAGTTTGAATTATGTTTCACCTGAATAATTTGGGATATGATGGTATTGAATTCGAAGAGTCCGGAGTTAGGTATCAGTAAATTCCCAAAACCACTTTGATTTGTAATCTGTAATAATATATAGATTTGATATGTGAAATCAATAGGCTGTAAGGAAATAAGTTAAGTGAACTGAATCATTTAATCTAAATTTTGGTACTTAGAAATTGATATGTGGAATAAGTGTTATCTATAACAAAATTGTGAATTTGTAAATTTTTTATGACTTACCCCAGATTTTAAATAATTTGTTTGCTTTAGTATTCCATGTTAGATGGGTTTACTCACGCTGGTTTCCAGCCTGACCCGGGTGTTACTTTGATGTAATGCTCAGGGTCAGACCGGGTATTACAGATCTTCAGATAAGGACATTTTGGAGCTCAGGAGGCGAGCTTGATGGTAGGAACGTATGGAGTGTATTCCGCTGTGAGCTTATTTGGGACAAGCTGTTATAACTATCCAGTGGTTGATAAATGAATGTAACTCTGATATATTTAAATGTAATTAACTGGTACAGTTTTTCCTTTGTATAACTACTATTTTATTTAATATTATATTTTGATCCGCTGCGAATGTGAGAATATGTGTTTGGTGTTTTCTGTTTTCTTCTTCTTCTTCTATCTCCTTTTTCTTTTTCTTAACTATCTGGAATTTTCGGGATCGAAATTTCCGGGTTGTTTCAATTGGTATCAGAGCGAAAGTTAAGCGAGAACCTTGGCTCTTGTGGGTGTACTCATTAAGGATAGGGTCAATAGTAATGAGTTGAGTGTATATATATGGAAGCGTACTTGTTATTTTCTTATATAAAGATTTTGAATGATTTTATATAAGAATATATTTTGATATATAAAGCAATATTTCTTTCCAATAAATATTAATGTAATCGGTTGTTAAATTATTGGAATTAAATTAAGTGGTAATAGAAATACAACCAAACTGAAATTGAATAAAGACAAGTTTGAAATGGATTCAAACTGAAATTAAAAATCTTGAATTTGGAGAAGATTTTCAGAATAAGATAATAATGAATAGGTTTCCAGATATGATAATCTAGGTTATTATAATAAATGGTTGTTGTGTTAATAATGAAATGTGTGTTAATGAGTAAGAAAAATGAAATGTTTTAGGGAAGTAAGACATTTAGGCAAGTATGACTTATAAATTGGAACTGAAAATGAGTATAACTTCTAAATTGAAGTAGGTTTTAAATTGTGAAGTTTTAAAACCTAAGTCTAGAAACATTTGAATTATTTCAAAGTGATAAAGAAATAATAAATAATGTTATTTAATGTATTTGAATGAAGGGTCCTGTTTCAAACAGAAGTTGTTTAGAAATTTTAAAGAAATATGTTTTGAATTAAAAACCAAAGGTGGTTTAAAATTTAAAGGTAACTTGGTGTGTAAAGGAAATAAATATGTATAAATGACTGATATACAAAATATCAAAGATGATTTGAAGTAAACTCTAAAGGGAGGAGTTTTGAGTTTCCTTGGAATGTGATGTGAAAAAAAAATCCTAAGTGATATAAATTTTAAACTTATAAGTGGGAAGATTATTAATGTGAAGTTTAAAAATTGAAATGGAAAATTCAAATTTTGAGTGGAATTAACGGGATTAAATTGAATTTAACTTAAAAGAAGTTAAATAAGTTTGAATGATCAACCCAATTTGGAAATTTCAAGATGAAATTAAGGTTTAACTTCGGAAGTTAAAGGGATGATTTGAATTGGGAATTTGAGTGATCCCAAAATGGGTTTGAGATCTGAAAATTGAAAATGGATGGATGTTTTAAGATAATTTGGATAATATTATCCTATTAATAATCTTCAAACTGTGAATTGAATTTGTTTAAAGAAATGGGGCGTGGTAATATAAGCTATATTAAGATAAAATGGGATTTGGATTTAGAATTAAATGGATTAAAGATATAAGTTGATTTGATTTAAAGGACTAAATCAACCTCTAAAATTTAACTCGAATATATAATTCGAGATGGTTTAAATTTGAAATTTAAATTGAATTAGTTCAAATTGAACTTAATTTGAATTAATTGGAGTTGTGATTGAAGATGTATAAGTTTAGAAATTCAAATGGAAAATTTGAAATAAAATTGATGTTGATTGAGTTCAAATTCAAATGGGAATTGGGATTAATTTAAACTAGAATTGAAATGATTTGAAATTGAAGCTGGTTCAATTAGAAATTAGTCTAAATTAATTTGAATAATTTGGAATTGTAGTTAAAGTGAATATGTTTAAAATAAAATGGAATTTGATTTGAATTTGGAAAGAAATTGAGGTTAATTCAACTTGAATTGGAAATAAATCAAGTTCAAGGGAAATTGAAGTTATTCAAAGTAGAATTGAGTCAATTTAAATGGAAGTGGAAATTTAAATTAAATTGATGGGATTGGAGATTGGGAATTGAACAGTTTGGATATGGACTATTTTCAAAATAAATTGTGTTAATATAAATCTATTTTTCCAAAACTATTTACTATACAATCTTTCTTTTTAAAGCTAAACTATCTTATACTTATTTTACAATAATGTTGGAACTATTTAACAAATTTCAACTGTTTTATAAACTACCTACTGTTTTTCAACTACTTTATAACTAATTACTATTTTACAACGATTTTGCAATTATTTAAAATTTCTATAACTATTTGACTATTTTTCAAATATTTTACAATTACTTAACTATTTTACAACTATTAATTATTTTTCAACCACTTACTATTTAAAAAAAATTCAAGCTATTTTCTAAAACTTAGTAGGTCAGAGTGCAAACTATTTATGATTAAATACCCAATTGAGATAAGAATTGAGGTAATAATCCAAAGGGGATTGAAGCAACTGTGAATAAGTGATTAGAAATCAAAAGTGAATGTGAACAGGAAAGGAAATTGATTTGGTTAATAATCAATGAAGTTAAATACGTATGATGTGCGTATATTATTCTATTCGCATAGTGGTTTGATCCAGATTCGAGCACAGAATTTCGAGGAAGTATTATCGATCCGAGTTAGGATTTTTCACTCGATTTTCGACAGCGAACCTGGATATCGATTGTTGATTGATTTTAGATATTCTCTATCATAGCTATGGCTATGCAAGGAGGATGACGGTTTTTGGTCAAGAAACCAGATCTCAGTCCGTACTACGAAGTCGGGTGGACGATACTAGTTCGGAAGTGAAATTATGTGATCGAGTGAGCGATCAGATTGATCTTGCGTACAGATAATGTGTACATCGTACGGGGTTGAATGAAATTGATACTGGGAATTTATGGATAATAATTGTGAAATGGTATTTTAAATGAAAGGTATATTTTGTGAAGTATATGATAAAGTAAAATAGAAATTGGATATTGCTATAATAGAAATTTACTTTATCGAAGTAAGTGATATGACAAGTGGTTTTGTAAAGAGTAATCAAATTTGAATATTTGATTTGGCATAAGCAAAGTTATATATATTTGTTATATAAGATAAATCTCCCTTTGTGAATCTATAGCCAGAAGGAAATGGTTTTGAAAATATTTGAACTATAAAGAGAGTTTTTATACAAGTTTGAAATGATCCAAAGACTTTTCAAGGTTATATATATATAAAGGATCTTGTGAGAATGATTTTGGGAAGGTTTGGAACCTTTGGATTGAGAAAGGCTTTTGATTTTTGGGTAAAATCAATATTGGATTTGGAAAATCCTAATTTGAGAATTATCGATTTTGGGATAATCGATTTTGAGAAAGGAGATTTATATGAGAATCATACTAGATGTATGATTTGGAAGATACTATATGTGCATAGTATAAAGTGTTTTGAAAATGGCTCTGGGGAAAAAGGCTCTCCCTTGAAATAAACTTCTCAGGAGTGCCATAGGTTGGTACTACCTTGAACCCTAAGGGGGGTTCTAAAGTTGATCCTGTGAGGAGTCCAGACAAAAGAAGTTCCTGAGGATTTTGTTTTGTGTATAGCGAAAGTCGAGGGCGCTGAGGCCTATAGAGGCATTTGAGTTATGCAGTGACGACAGTTTAACTCAATGTCACTGTGATCTACTGCAGATCATAGTGAAAATCGTGTGTGCTGCTAAGAGCCAACAGTCTACGTTTGATTTTATATCGGTAGACTGCGACCTATGGTAACATAGTGAAAGTTGTGTGTGCTGCTGAGAGCCAACAGTCTGCTTTGATTTTACATTGGTAGATTGCAACCTATGTGGGAGTGGAGAAGTTTCATTTTTGGCAGCGAAAATCAAGGGCGCTGACACCTACAGTTACATGGACTTTTGCTGTGATGGCAACGTAACCTGGAATGTAACTGCGATCTGTTATGGGTTCCATGGCGTAATTGAGGGGTGCGGAGTGCCTACAGTTGCATGGACTTTTGCTGCAATGGCAACGTAACCCAGGATGTAACTGTGACCATAGATGGGGGTGATGATTTCCAGAGCATTCTCACCTAAAGATATTTCCTCTATTTTCAAAAATATTTTCTATATATTCAATAAAATTATTTTTCAAGTATTTTCACTGGGTATTGGAAACGGGTTTACCAAGTACTTATATTCATTTCTACGCCTGATCAACGTATGATCGAATTTCTGTGAGAACAAGGATGGACTTGTCGAAACATCGAGTTATAAAAGTATTTTTATAAAGACTATTTTAGTAATATTATATAGATTTTAAAAGTATTTTAAAAAATGATCAAAGAAAATTTATCCAATTTTAACCATTTTAATAATTCTGGCTTCGTTCCTATTCGAGGACGAAAAGATTCAAAGAGGAGAGGAATGTGATGACCAAGGTTTTTGATGTCGGATAATCGGGTGATTAACTGATTTAAATTTATCGTAATATTAATTTTAATGGGTCTAACCACTGAATTTCTGATAATTAAAAATAAAAATAAAAATAAAAATATATGATTAAGAAATAGGAGTAAAAGAATATAAGTGGTTATACATTGTTGTATGAAACATGAAGTAAAGTATAGGAGAGTTTGTAAAAGTATGAATGTGAATGTATATATAATAAAGCAATGTATAGATAAGCATGAAAAAAATACATAACTATATACATATATCGACTCATATGAAAACATTTGTAGACAAGAAGGGGGGCAAGCTTTTAATGCAAGCACATAAAACATCAAATCTAGGCACACAAAACATTATCAAATCAATATACAAACAAAAGAAATATAAGGAAATTTAAAGAGTAGCTTACTGTGTACTGCAAAGAATGTAGCATACTTTCTTATATATACATACCTTCACTTACCTTCATTTATTCCATTCGAACAAGCTAAGTTGAAAAGAAAATATATACTTCCATTACAAACTGCCATTGACAAAGCAAAAGGAAGTTTAAAATGAAAACAGAACAGTCCAGATCAAACCTGGAAATCAAGAACATGTTCTCTGTCTCCGTTCTAATTGCCAGGTGAGTAACTTCACCTTTAGAAATTTAAGTAGGTAAAATTGCGTTGCATGCTAGTTAATTTGAAATGAATGTGAATTGTATGATATCTGCTGTGTATATATTCATATATAGTATGCATGTTGTTTCTTTAGGATACTCTCTACTTTGACCTTCCAGTTTTCCAGTTTTGATTTAAAATTTCAAATCTTTTGATCTTGTCTCTGTTCAAACTTAATATGCAAATCAAACTTGTTTGCTTAATTATAAACTTTAGTTTTAAATTGTACTTAAGTCAAAATAATATTTATTTGACTCTGGAAACCAAATCTACTGATCAAGTTTAAAATAAGTAAAAAATTTAAATATCACAATCTATTGTTTCAGGATTAGGATCTGAATCATCATACAAAATCATACTTTTAAAAGCAAAATCACAATTTCTAGTGTTTGAATCAGAGAGCAGTTCTGGGTTGTCTGGATTGTGTATTTTGGGGTATCTCCATTGATGTAAATGATCGGAGGGGTTGAGTTTCCTCCTGGAGATGGAGGGGTGATCGGAGTTGATAGGAAAATTAGTAGGAAGATGATCAGAGTATGGTGGAGTTAGTGGTTTTGGTTTGGAGTTCTGGAACCCTAGCTTAACTAGGCTAGGTAAAATCGATCGCCACGGCCTATATTATTGATCGAGTATTACAAGGTTTTGGGGGATGAAAGCAGGGTAGTTGGCGAATGTGTGGCCAAAGTCGCTAATATTCTGGTGGTCGGAGTTATGGAAGCGAGGCGTTTCCAGGTTTGGTTGTGGTGGATTCCAGTTCTTGTTCCAGATTGGATGTGAAGCTCGATCTTCGATCTCGAGTTTGGGTAGTGATCTGATGATTGCGAGAGGGTATGGAGGTGATTGAAGACTAGAGGAAATCATCATGGATGATCGAAGTTGATCAGTGCCACCGTGCATGTTCACGGTGCATAGTTGATTTTCTGATGATGTTGGGGTTTCTGTGGTGGGTTTGTTCTCGAGTAAATTGGTGATTAACTCAAAGTAGTTTAGGTTTGGACTCGAAGCCATTTTGGTCATGGCTTGGGTAATGTTTTGTAACATATTTTAGAAACCTGTTCTGTTTAAAATTTAAACTATAGTTTAACATGTAAATCAAAGTTTTAAACTAAGTTAGTTTAAATCTGGATTCAAGCTAGTTTGAATCCTAGTTTTAAAATGATTTAAGTTTTTGAAATTTAAATTGGTTTTAACAATTTTTAAGCATTTAAAGTGTATTTGGCTTGAATTTAAAACTGAAAGTTTAAATTGTAAAGTAAAGGTTTAAATAAGTTTAAATCTAAGTTTTAAAATCTGGAATTTGAGTTTGAATCTCAGTTTTTAAAATAAAATAAGTTTTTGAATTTAAATTGTTTTAACCACTTTAAAAATAGTTAAATGGTTTGAATTTTAAAATGAAGATTTAAAATGTAAGTAAAGCTTTTAAAATTTAAGTTAAATCTGGAATCAAGATTAAATCTGTATTTCAGTTTTGAAATTAAAGGAAGTTTTTAAATTGGAATTGTTTTAAATAACTTTGAATGTTTAAATTGTATTTTTAAATTGATTTGAATTTAAAATGAATTGGGTTTTAAATTCGTTTAAACTCCTTTTATAAAACGAATATTTCTTTAACATGTGAAACTAAAGGTTTTTGAATTGTTTTTAAACTTTGTTAAAGTTAAATTTGTTTTCATTTTAAAATCTTAATTTTAAATGAAATTTAAAGTAAATTTGAAACAAATAGTTTTTAAATGCTTTGATTAAGTTAGAAATGTTTTATGTTAGAGATAAATAGAATTTAATGATTTGGATTCGTTAAATTATTAAGACGATTAAAATGGATAATTTATTTATTCAATTAATTAATGATTTGGATTAATTAAATAAGTAATTAAGGGTTTTAATTTATTAATTAAGGTTTAAGATTAATTAATTAGGAATAATTAATTTGTAATTAAGGATTAATTAATTAGATTTTTATTTAATGATTAAAGATTAATTAATTAAGTAATTAATGAAATTAATTAAAGATTAATTACTGTAAATGGTTAAAAATAATTAATTTGTGTCATTAATTAAAGGATAATTACTTTATGTAATTGAAGATAATTAATCAAGGATGATTAATTAAAATGGATAATTAAAGGATAAATAATTAAAATGGATAATTAAAGGATGATTAATTAATTTGTTTGTAATTAATTAATGTTAAGTAAGCAGGATTAAGGGTGATTGAAGTAATTAATTTAATTTGTTTAAATTAATTAGAAATGGTATGACTAATTTATCTTGCTTATGAATGATTGAAAATTTCATATGCCTTAGATTATTTACTATCTCTGATAATGCTATGTGATATGAAATGTTGGGTTTAAACTGAGATACAATGATGAATTAATGAATATAGGTGACACCCTGTATTTGAAGTTTGAATTATGTTTCACCTGAATAATTTGGGATAAGATGGTATTGAATTCGAAGAGTCCAGAGTCGGGTATTAATAAATTCTCGAAACCACTTTGATTTGTAATCTATAATAATATATAGATTTGATATATGAAATCAATAGGCTAGAATGAAATAAGTTAAGTGAATTGAACCATTTAATCTAAGTTTTGGTACTTAGAAATTGATATGTGGAATAAGTGTTGTCTATAACAAAATTGTGAATTTGTAAATTTGTTACGAGTTACCCCGGGTTTTAAATAAGTTGTTTGCTTTGGTATTCCATGTTAGATGGGTTTACTCACGCTGGTTTCCAGCCTGACCCGGGTGTTACTTTGATGTAATGCTCGGGTCAGACCGGGTATTACAGATCTTCAGGTAAGGACGTTCTGGAGCTTAGGAGGCGAGCTTGATGGAAGGAACGTATGGAGTTTATTCCGCTGTGATTTTTTGTAGCTTATCTGGGACAAGTTGTTATAACTGTTCAGTGGTTGCATAAATTAATGTAATTTTGATGTATTTAAATGTAATCAACTGATACAGTTTTCCCTTTGTATAAGTGATATTTTATTTAATATTATATTTTGATCCGCTGCGAATGTGAGAATCTGTGTTTGGTGTTTTCTGTTTTCTTCTTCTTCTTCTATCTCCTTTTTCTTTTTCTTAACTACCTGGAATTTTCCGGATTGAAATTTCCGGGTTGTTTCAATGAAATTTTGTATGTTCTTTTCTTACTTGTTTTACTTTACTTTCTTCACTATTCTCTATTGCATTCATTTGGGTGTCTGAGCCATTTTTGGTTCAAACATTTTGGCACCCTAGGAAGGGGGACGCTTGAACTCGCTGATTTAAGGGCTTGGATACTGAAGATGGTTAGGTAATCAACTAGGAAGGTTGTGACTGTTGGAAATCAACAATTAGGAAGCCACGAGGTGTCCTCAGGATCTTATCCCCCGTCAATCTACATAACTAGGGATGAGGTGGACACTATGATGAATGAAGGATGATGGATGGTCATGAGGAGATAATGGAAAACTTCTTCAAAACGATGGGACAAGAACGAATGGTTGGATTTGCAGAAACACGGAATCAGAGATAGGAAGCTGGTGCACAAATAGCTAGAAACGGAGTAGAATAATCCATATCGAGCCCTGAACCAAACTTAGGGATCGGTACCTATACCCGAGCAGGAGTCGGTACCGACCCCTATGAACTCGGGGCATGGGCCATCCTGCCCTGGGTAGAAATGAAGTATTTCATTGAATTGGTGAGGAACATATAACTGCGGATCAGAATGCATGTAATTAATCGGAAGTGTATGTAGCGAAATTCCCATGTGGATCGGGAGGCAGTCTGGAAATGACTTGAGAGTTCTTTTAGATGACAATAATAGGCTTGCTGAGATGGTCAAATGAGTTATCGGTGGTGAATTGCCTAATCAGAGCATTAAGGATATGGATAGAAGTCCATTTACTCTAAACTTTCAATATGCAAGGAACCCACCGTAATTCAAATTATCGACATTGGAGACATACGACAGAACGTCAAACCCTACAATCCAGCAATGGAGGTACTGGATGCATCTGAGAAAGTCGTGGGATGGTATTTCCCTTTATATCTTATGGGTTCGACAGCACAATGGTTTAGGAAGTTGGAAAATGTTTCCATTAATACATAGGCTGAGTTGGTGAACAGATTTGGAAAGAAATTTAGGGTCCATATCCCACAATCAGAGAATGTAATAACATTGGCAAGCATGACGTAGAGTGTTGTAGAGACCCTCAGGAGTTTTATGATAAAATTCAACACGGTGGTAGCTACGGTGGATAAACCCGATCCTTCAGTGGTTTTGACGGTAGCGGTTCCAAGAATAGCCGGGAAGATTGATTTTAAAATTTCTTTGGAATGAGTCCACCTATGGATCTCATGGAATTTTATCATGATGCTAAAAGATTTCTATGGTAGGAGGATGCTGAAGCTGATAAAAGGTCAATGCTGTAGATGATGAAGGACCATTCGAAATGGGATTCAACAAGGATAAATAAAAGTGAAAGATAAATGATAGCTTTAAAGGATCAAAGTGACAGAAGAGATAACTAAGATTCACTTCTTACACTGATTTATATGTGACCTTGAAGTGGGTTTATCTAGATACTAGAGGATAAAGCCCTTATCGAAGGCCGGCAAGGAGAGAGCATACAAACAGTGAAGGAAAGTCAGGGAAATACTGCCTGTTCATGAGCTGGATGGGCATAATACAAATGATGGCAGGCGTCTACAAGATCTGATAGAGGAACATGTCCAAGAAAAACGATTATAAAAGTATGTTAGAAACCAAACTATGGTGATGGAACGGGAGAAGCCATCAACCGCAACAAATAAAAATGACCCTGCATTAGAGCAAGACAGGTCATCTCTTGATCGAATGGCAAGGAATCAGGTTCGATTCTTACATTATATTTTCTTCTCTTCAACAAACAATGCAATAATAAAACCCCGACACTTACTCACGTATAGGATCATGAACGGTCCCTCAGCATGCTATAAGCCGGATGCTAGGCATTGAACCTTGAAGAGGAAACTATCTAGATATTAGACTTTGTGCTTTTAGGTTTGAACTTGATTTTTTGTTAGATGAAATTTGATTATAAAACCCACTCGAATGTGAAAACTAATATCTACACTTTAAGTCCCGTCCGAAAAGATGGGACCAAAGTGCACGAAGTAAGTCCCCTCATCGGAGAGTGAATCAACATGCTTGCTTTTCACCGAGTTCCCTTGTCAAAGAGCAAGCAGATTGGGCTTGACAAGGGTCTTGAATGTCCATCAGCCTGGAGTGGTTATAACTTCAACCATCGGTCCCGAACAACCATCATCTGCCTTGAATGGCTATTGGTTTCGAACTACCATCATCCACCTTGAACGACTATTGGTCCTAAACAACCATCATCTACCATGAATAGCTATCAGTCCCGAATGACCATCACCCGCCTTTAACGAATACTGGTCTTGAACAACTATCATCCACCTCAAATGGCTCTTGGTCTCGAATAACCATCAGCTGCATCAAATGGCAATAATGGTCTCGAACAGCCAATATTCGCCACGAATGGTTATCGATCTCACATGATAGTAAAATTTGATTATTGGCCTCAAACGGCTATGAATTTAACTACCGGCTTTGAATAGCCAAAAATTCAACTAACAGTCAAAAGAGGTCCACGTTAAACTGAACATAAGACGATCTGAAGAGACCAAACCTTTGAATGGATATTGATTTGATAAAAGGATTTGAATGCTTTATAAGTGAAATAGAGTTAGTAAATCCTAGATGAACATGGGATAGTTTTGGTATTCAATAAATCTGAATGAAATCAGAGAGATAATGATGTAAATCCTAGATGAACACGGGATGGTTCTGAGATGTGATGTAATAACTCCAAATGAAATCGGAATTGTGATGATGTATGGATTACACTTAGAAAAGTCTAGAATCTTAGGCTTTAGGAGGTTTGGAATAGTCTGTGATTGACAAACAAGTCCGAAGAAACTTGATGATGCATCAAGATTAAAGTAGCCAGAGAGCTCAATGGTTGAAGATTGACATTACATTCTTTCTTAAACAAAGCATACCTTCCATTCGTAAGGCGTGCTTTAGAGGGCAAATGTTATCCTGTCTTCATACCAGGCAATATCCGTATAGACTTAATGATCAAAACATATGAGAAAATAATGAATAAATGATCCAAGGACCTTCGAAAAACCATAAA
This sequence comes from Allium cepa, assembly GCA_030765085.1. Taxonomy (NCBI): domain Eukaryota; kingdom Viridiplantae; phylum Streptophyta; class Magnoliopsida; order Asparagales; family Amaryllidaceae; genus Allium; species Allium cepa. The sequence continues at coordinate 471,247,658 of CM060940.1, read as the reverse complement.
AAGACAAGAAAAAAATATTAAAAAAATGAGCGAAAAAGTTGAAAATTTTGAAGTTCAATTCTTTGAAAGGTTTGACATGAAGCAAACCCAAAAAACCTCAGGTTTGACTTGAAGCAGGTATGTTTTGAAAAAATTCTAAGTGTGGGTCAAAGCAACCCTTACAAAAATTCCAAGTCTGGAGTTGGTACCGACTACCACTCTGGGGACCGGTACTGAGTCCTAAAAACTCAAGTTAGACACATGGAAAACTCGAGTTTGACTCCAAGCAGACGAAGGAAAACTCAAAACATGAAAATCTTAGAAAATATTCAGGTAGAACCTCAAGCAAACACTCAAATTCTCGGGTCAGACTCCAAGCAAGATAAAAAAATCCAAAACAATCCAAATCAAGACAACAAATCAATAGCATTCCCTACGAAGGGGATCTGTACCCACTCCTACCTATGGATAGGTACCAACTCCCAATTCCACCTTGGGTGTACCCCATCTTCTGCCTACATGTCTGAATCGATGCCGAAAGCCTATTTCCAAATTCTTTTTGCTAGTTTAATGTACGAACACCTGAATCAGAAACTTTGTTCTTCTAAAACTCTTGCATTTGGACTCCGAATCAAACTAATATTGGTACAAACAACCATCGAATCAAGAAGCTAACTACAAGATGATCTGAGATGGAGAATTGAGGACATCGGGATCGATATTGATTCCCACTTAGGGATCGGTGTCGATTCCCACTTAGGGATCGGTACCGACTCCCAACTTTGATGTGGCATCTGATTCAATGGAGAACTGGTCCAAATCTTATGCAACAACTATGAGATATTTGATGCACAATTTTGGGCTCCATACCTCTATTAATAGGAAGGTAAGGCTAATTTTTTAGGATCTTTTGGCTCTACCTTTACTCTACTCTATGTTCTTGTAAATGTGAAAATCTAAGCGTGGGAGTTGTACCGAGTCCTAAAAACTTTCACCATTAAGTAAGGAATAAGCAATAAAATCATTAAGTGGACATAGGCTAGAGTTTAACGAACCACTGTAATACTTCGTATGTTTTTTTCTTACCAGTTTTACTTTACTTTCTTCAATTTTATTCTCTACTACTTCCATTTGGTGTTTGGGTCATTTTTGGTTCGAACAAGAATATTGTTGAGATGAGTCAAAAACTCTATTTTATAGACTCATTCTATTATGTATATATGTGATGCATTGTATTTTCCATCGTGATCCATGACTCTATGTTGATTTAAATATATGTTTTATGTTGTTCTATCTTAGAAAATACACGTTTTTATTGCTTTGTGCCATACCAAATACATCAATCGATGTTGCATTTTGAGGTAATAATACATATTGGTGTTAGCACAACAAAATATTTACGTGTAGTCACTCCTAACAAGCCTCATTCTCTGTATTGCCAAACAATATTCTTTAGTAATACTCTTTCATAGTGTGGGTATAAAGGTGGGATGTTATAGTAGCACCTTGAGTTTGGCATCCTTGCCCCAATGTCACTAGTCCGACGATCTGCTGTATCGGTTTTATTATTATGGCTACATGACTCATGTATAATAATGGATACGGGAGGGTAATAATGTAGGCTAGGTAGATCAAGGTTGGTTATGTACAGTATTATATATCGATCAGTGCATACACAATGTTGATTAATAGGCGATACTCGGTATCACTCGGTGTTGATTCAATTTCTAGTATATTTGAGTCGTACGTGGTATCGTGTATCATTAGGAATCGATTCAAATTTTGGTAGCTAGTTAAATTTATCACTGTTATATGATTATATGATGTGTTGTTAATAACTTGCGACTAGGGAGAATCATAATTGAGTAGATTTATGATTGTGGAAGCATTATATAGAAACTAAACATTTGTTATATGATACCTACACGAGGGTTGGAAAATTTACATATTAATATGATGAAGTGTTATATTTGTTATGTTCCCCTTTATTGTTTGATATTTGAGTTTACTCATAGCTAGTTTCTAGCCTGACACAGGTTGTTATTTGTTTTAGCAACCTTGGGGCAGGTTGAGGTTGTATTTTACGATGTAATTTCACGATATCATTTCTATCTTTTGCTTTTTGATGAAGAATATGCATGGTCTAGGTATAATCTTCATTTCTTGTAGTTTCCCATACCAGCCAAAGAAGTTGAGGTGATCTTTGACTAGATCATTCAAGACTTTAGGATAGTACTCTAGTATTAGGGAGGCGGTGACTATGTGCATAATTGTGTATGTATCATTTTGATGGTGACTGCAACTAGACAGTGACATCTATTTTATATAAGAATGTGATCTTATATACATGTGTGTGACTTCTTGACCACATCAGTTTTGTTTTTGATGTTGTATTATAATCCTATCTCTGTATTATTAACCATGGAAACTCATGAATATTGCTTTGTGATGAGACGTCATATTAGTTTTCGAGAGACTCAGGTATATGATATCACGTATTCATGTTGACATAAGGGAATATATATGAGAGATTGCTCTTATCGTGTCCTTTACTCTGTGCTTTCAGACAGTAACCTCCCTCTAATAGCATGGACATTGGGTCGGGGCATTCTAGGGTGGTAAAGTGCATCCCTAAAGTGGGGAATCTTTTGAAGGAAGTTTTAGAGAAGAGATACTGGTTTGAGTTTACAATTTGTCGTTGAGGCACAAGGATATATCATGATATGTGATAGAGTTAGGAGTGTGTTCTATAGGCAATTATGTAAATAGTCATATATCTTAACCTTGTAAATAATCTTGTTTGAAATAAAGTATCATTTTGGTTTTGTTTTCTTTTATATATGTCACTATATAGATAAAACGATGAAATAATTACATTGAACACATATGAGTAGAAATTCCTTAGGAGAAATATTTTATCGATCGCAAAAACGAATATGATCATAACCCTGAGCATTGAATTGATATATAAATACTTACTTCCCAAATGTTTTTAGTTAAGATGTATCTAGAAAAGGATATCAATACACCCATTGAGGATAGTGTGTGTTACCATATTCATATGATGGACGATGAATTACTCATGACCATTACGGATACCAAGGAGTTACGTACTTGTCGTTGTTTAGAACAGTCACATTATGACCCGACGAGTGTCTTCTATATTTTAATACAACTAAGTCAAAATAGAAGATCCCATGGTAGCTACATGTAGTAATCATCAAACATAAGAGTACTATTGACCTTGAGGTGGTAAGCTATACTTTAATTTTGGTCAATCACATGGCATGATGATCATATTATGATCATACTTGGTTATATCTTGATCTATTTGAGTGAAACACTACATAAGAGAGGATTTATCTCCTTCATTGTTGTAGCTTACAGTTAACGTAAATGGTAATAAATTTAAAGTCAAGATATGTAGCTAGTGTAAATCATTTATTTGTAATTAGATTGAATGGGAATTTAAAGTGGTCAATGTAATTAACTATGGATACTAGAGGAGTTTTTGACTATATGCATAACTCTAGATATTTTAGTGATAAAATGTTGACGAAAAGAATACATATAAAAAATGTTGTTAATAGGTGTAGCTCAGTACAGATTAAAAATTAGATGTCAACTAAATGAAATATAAACAATTAAACGAGCGTCTAATGCTATACTTTAGCAAAGTCTACACATGCTTTTGTTTTAAAATTGTTTAAATATTGACCGAGGACCAACTTCACACTAGAGAGTCAACATAACCATTTTGTTAATTATCTCTGAGTTCAACTAATGTAAAATTAAATTATAAATTTTACAGATCTATAATAAAATTAAATACAAATTTGATATCAAACTTTTATGGCATTTTAGCTATTTATTAAAATTTTGAAAATTAATTAAACGATGTATAAAAGTTATATATTTATTTAATTAACAAACGGGCTTCAATTAATTAATTAATTAAACCATTTGATTGTTAAATCATTTCGGCACAAAGTTTTGGAAGTGCAAACCTAGGTAGGCCCAAAATAGCGAGCTAGAAGCAAAAGGAGAAACTTGGTCTTCTAGGGTTAGAGAGAAAGAGGCTAAACATCTATGGAGTAGTTGGCTATACATAACCACCATTTCTATTTTTCTTTCTACACTAAGAAGCCCTAACCCTAGCCTCTATAGATGAAGTTGGTGAAGCCGAGGAGATGTTGTTGCACCCCATAGCTAAGGAGATAGAACAAGGAATTTGAGGAAGAAAATAACCAATGACCAAGGTTTTTGACGATCGATAGGTTCAGTAGAAGGAGGTAAACTATTTTGTTTTTAAATATATTCAAATACATTTTCATGTTCATATGTGATTGTCATCTTCATTATAAAATTCCGCCATAAAGGAAAAACAATTATTTTGAAAATTTTAAAATAATTAAATAAAACATTAATACATAGATATAATAAAAAATACTTTTTGGGTCATAAAAAATGTTCGGATCTGAACATATGCTATGCATATAATGTATGTTTTACTTTCAGGAACTTTAAAATTATTTTTTGATTTTAATATTTTAAGAAAATTATTGCTCTCAGATTGAAAGAATAATTTTTTTGAATTAATTTATACACACGTACAAAATTAAATTTTATTTTACTATTGAGTATCAGAAGATAAAAATATATATATTTTTGATAATCAAATTTTAAGATTAAACTATTTAAATAATCATAGATATATATGTGTGTGTGTATTATATAAATCCGTATAGAATTTATATTTAAAATATATATTTTTTAACTCATGGTTTTCAAAGTTTTTTAAATAAGATTTAATTTTGAAATACGCAAATTATTTTAAATTCGTAATTATTAAATTATAAAATATACATGTACCTTTAAATAACTAATATTAATATATTATTCATTATTAAATTTAAATTATATATTACTAGTATAGACTCGTGCTTTGCACACGGGCTGTTTATGTACGGACTGTTTGTGTTATCATATACGTTGATATTTTGTTTGAGCGTAAATATGTAAACGGAGAGCAAGGGCATTTTTGGAATTTCAAAAAGAAATTGAGTAAATTAGTTCAACTAATTTTCATTATTAGTAGTAGAGATAAGTATGTATATTTATTTATAAGCTAGAAATTAAATATTGTACTATATAATGTTTAATTTTCATATAATATTATTTACACATGTACACACACAAACACACACACACACATATATGTATATATAGTTGTGTGTGTCTATGTATAATCAATGGCTGAACTAGAAAGATATTGTTATTAGTTTAGATTAATGTGTATACAAATGAAAATATGTGTGTGTATATAGCAACATTATTAAACCATGCTATTGAACCCATTTTATTAACCGTAAGTCATAACGGTTGATTATACATATATGACATATGCTCATTATATTTGTAATGACCTATTATTTTCAACATCTAAAAATCAATTACAAACACTATTGTAATACGCTTAAACTAACCTCAAACATTAAAAACAAGTGGCACCTAGGTTTTATAATTTAAAATCTAAAATCAATGTAGGTGAAAAGAGAAAAACCTCATAGCGGAATAAAATATACGAATTTAATATAAGTATCATAAAAGATCACATGCATCATATTACATATACTCTTTCTATTATATTAATTATCATTAAATAAACCGAGAACTTACCCATGATGTAGAAGAAATATATCAAATTGACATTTTGTAGATACGACCTATATCTAGACCTTTTCTCCTTTTTTCAGTCCACCTTGTAGACTTCATAAATGCATGGAAAAAAATATTCAAGTATGTTTGGACTGCATCTAACCATATACATCCCAACCCAACCTTAGGGATCTGGTGGCTGTTGTAAGGGTAAAGACTGCCTACGTACCATTTTGGGGATCAAGCCCGTATATTTCTATTTTTTAAACTTTTCCTACATCCAAATACTTGTTAACACATAACAACCATGCATTCTTGTAATGAATGTTACCTATGAAAACAATGCAAATAATATGAGAAGAAAACGGTATTCCTACTCATTCAACATAACAAATCATCATATGTGGAAATAAAACTAACTGAACATTTAGCCATTGAATATCAACAATACTCCCTAATTATCAGATAAGAAAATAACAAAAAAAAATTTCAATACATTATTAACTATTAACTACAGTGATACATCATCAGTGTACGTATAAGTCAAAAAATGCATAATAATCACTACACAATAGTAACATAACATCAATCATAAAATGTGCACTAATTCAATCAACATTAGTAACACAACACCAATCATAACATGACCACAATTAACTACCAATTGCCTCATAGTAAAATTGGCAAGACAGTACATCCATATCATAATGTAATTTACACCAAAAGTGTAATTTACACCAAATTAATTTTCAAAACAATAACAATATTATTATTTTACATCAAGTAATAATATATATTAAAACCTTTTAAATACATTCCATAAAACCAATCTACTACAACTTATTATTGAAACAATATTCCATTTAAATCTCAAAACCTCTTTCTTATTACTATTTGTAATAAAATCCAATTAACTTGAAAATACATTTTGAAAATCTCTTTATTATTATCATTATTACTTCAAAAATTTCTTATTATTTTATTACTCGAAATAATAATAATAATTTCCTTATAACATTATAAAATCAACAATATTGTTATTTACTAAAAAATAACCTAATTTTCACAAAACCATATTATTATTCATGAAATCTCATTTTATTTTACTACTAATAATAAAAATACACTTTCCAAAATCCATTTTTAAAATATATTCTATGTTATTATATAGAAATTCATAGATAATAACCTTATTAAATTTCTCGCATTAAATTCATTTTAATTCACTAAGTCACTGTTATTTACAAACATCGGCCACGATATGTAAATAATCGCATTTATCATTTATTAATTTATTTTCCACTTATCACACAATTTCATCCATTTTATTTCAATTAATTATTTTTCCAACCCAAATCCGAAGTTAACTATATTTAAACATCTAATAATACAATACTAAAATAAACATCCAAACTAAGGCATAGTACACTCAAAACATTATATAATTAAGCAATCATCATTACGTATCAATAAATATAGATTCTCATCAATCGGAACGCAACCAATACTATTAAATTTAATTAATCAAAATTACAGTATTAAACTAATGCATCTTTTAAACATCAATGATATACCATAATTTGGTATAACATCCATAATGCCATGCTGAGCCAACATTTGGTCTAACATCCATTATGTTGTTCAATATGGTATTGTTTTGGAGGGTTGTCGTGGCGATATTGGACCAAAGATTGGCTCATCATTCTATACTTAGTACTAAATGATGTTAATCGAAATGGTCCCATGATGCCTTTGGGTTTTTGGCTTTGTTATAGAATTGGCTAAAAAGCTATATCATGTGTCCAAGGAAAATAGACAAGTTACTTAAATGTGAAATAGTCCATTAATCTTTCGTTATTGGTCAAAATAAGCAAGTTACATAAGCCTTAATCCATTGTTCATATGTTTGATAGGCAAGGTAGTCAATATGCAAAATAACATTAAATTCAACAGGGGCTTAAATGTCCTTTTTCTATTTATAAGCCTAATGTCAAGTTCAAGTGTAAGTTAGTCATGTGCAAGTCCAAAGTTCGATTATAATCTTATATGCATGAATCAAAGGAAATAGGCTATGCTAAATTATCCGTCCAAGCTTTTATTCACTACATTTACAATGCCACGGGGTCCATATTTATAAGGGTTGAAGCTAGCCGCATAACTGCCACATGGCACTTTGAGATCCCTGATATACGGAACCATTCATCATGTTGATGCCATGCAACATTCCATTGTTCATTCATGATCTTCAACAACCTTTAGTAGGCTGTTGACCTATAATATCACCTTATATTTAATATCCTTGCTGAATTGATGGCATGCGACAAGCTTCTGTGTATTATTGGTATGTGGCAACCTCCTTCATTTACTTTGATAGAAAGCAACATTTTTCATAACCCCCGACATTTGATATTCCAAATGCGTTATTAAGATTTGACATCGTTTGTTTTGTTGATAGCGTACGATATCCTTTGGTATATAGCAGAATTCTGATATCTTCTTTTATATTGCTATCATTTGAGAACCTCTCACGTATTGTCTCATGAAGCTTGAAGTCCTTCCACTTGTTAATATTCAGCATCAGTTTTTATTTTAGTGAAGTGCAACATCCTGCCTTGTAGATAATCTATGACATCAACACTCATATGACCCTCTTGCTTTTCTGACAATATACGATAGCTATGCTACTTATGCTGATGGAATTCAACATTATTGCTTTATGTTATTTATGTTAGATAATCTTTCCAGTTTGTCATCGTTGGGGACTCGATATCCTTATGTGACTTGCTTTTCATACTTTTGGCATCATGATCTTTAGTAACACTATTGTAGGAGCTTATTATATTCACCATCATAAGTTTGAAATTCTCTTTATTTGATAACTTATATCCATAGGTTCTATATTGTCTGTTTCAGTCGTTTTATGTTCGTTGATGCGATAACCCATATAGCCTTTGAGTTCAACATCCTTTTGCCTTTGATTATGATATCCGTCCAGCTTTTGGATTGATATCCATTTAATTCAACATCACATTCCCTTGTTCCCTATTTCTTTCCTTTAGAAAATATATGGATAACATTTGCCCTCCTTCTTATATATAAGAAGCTTTTGCTTTTTAGTGAAAAACCAAGAATTCTCCACTTTCCTAATTCTTTGCAAGGTTTTCTTTCTAGCCCGTTTTCCTATAAAATACAAAGTAAGTGATGGTTTTTATTATTAACTTTAGATTTGATTTTAGGAAACCCTCTAGGACTTGGTAAGTTTATGAATTAGCTTATCCTATTTTTCCTATAAAAGAGGCTTACATACTTCAAAGTCAATTTGATTAAAATGATAAGAAATCTACTCAATAGAAAGTCTATTAGTTCAACCTGGCAATAGTATCATAGCTCTGTATGAATAGGAGACTGGAAATTCTATAGTAGTAATAATCTGAGTAGAAGACTAGAAATCCATTTAATAATAATCTGAATTGAAGACCGAAAATCCATTTTAATAGTAATCTAAATAGAAGACTAGAAAATCATTCTAGCATTAATGATTAGAATAGAATACCAGAAATCCAATCTACCAATATAATCTGAATAAAGGATCAGAAAAACCATCTGGTAATTATATCACTTGAATGGAAAACTAGAAAACTATCTGGTAATAATAATCTAAATAGAAGACAAGAAAAACCTTCTCGTAATAATATCACTTGAATAGAAGACCAGAAACTATCTGGCAATGACATCTCAATAGAAGACCAAAAACTCCTCTGGTAGTAATATCTGAATAGAAGACCAGAAACTCATCTATTGATAATATTCGAATAGAAAAATAGAAATTTATTTGGCAATAATATTTGCATAGAAGACTAGAAACTTATCTAGCAATAGATTTGACCCTCCTTCGAAGGTTATTTTACCTTTATCTTGATGCGAAATTAAATATATTAGACAGTTCTTCCTCTAGAATATTGCTTTGACCCATCGTTAGGGAATATTTGAACTTACTCAATTGATTTCTTTTGCTCCTTACCACTATTTGGGTGGTGATTTGAGCTTTAATTCTTTTTTCCCCTTATCACTTTTTGCATGATGATGTAGGCTTTAATTCTCTTTGCCTCTTACTACTCTTCAGGTAGTGATTTAGGTTTGAGCCCCTTATTACCTTATGGATAATGATTTAGGCTGGTTAATGCATTTGGTTGGCCATCTTAGGCGGAACCAAAGTATTACACATCGTCCCTCTAGGAGGCGCTCCAATCAGGACTTATAGGCAGAACCAAACACTGATTCGATGCTTTGGCCAGGGTATCTTAGATGAGACCAAAGGCTTACTCCATTCTCCCTGTATGAGGCGCTCCTGCCAGGCCACATTGGGGGGATCGAAGGATTGCAATTCTTTGGCCAGGTAATCTTAAGCGGGGCCAAAGGCTTACTTTGACCTCCCTCTAAGAGGTGCTTTGATCAAGACCTTTATGGCGGGATCAAAGGGATTTTTGGCCCTTAATACTAACTTAGGCAGTGATTTAGGCTTTTCCTTTTAGTTCTTTTCCTTCATTTGACTATCCATTTCGTAGATATGCTTGTCTCAATGTTCCTTATCATCCACTGTAGGGAAGTAAGGCTTTAATTGTTCAGCGTTCCAAGTTCTTGCTATTACATTACCATCAGGACATCATAATCGATAAGTTCCTAGTGGAATTACTTTATAATAACAAGAGAACCTTCCCAATTTGGTCCAAATGGTCGATCTGATAGATTTTTGGTATTTTCCATGATTTTTCGGAGCACTAAATCTCCTTTTTGAAATGATCTTCCTTTAACTTTGAAATTATGAAATCCTTTGTTGATATTCGACCGTTCGTATGACTGCCTCATAGGTTAACTCATTAATTAAATCTAAGGATTCTTTCCTTAATTCTTGACTGGGACCAAATACATACACAATTTTTCAGTGAGATGGAATCTCAACCACGATTGGAAGCATTGCTTTACATCCATATGTTAAAGAACAAGGGACATGTCTAATTGCAGTCTTAGTAGAATTTCTATATGTCCAAAGCAACATCAGTAGTTCTTCTACCCAATTTCCTTTTGCTTTGTTCGGTCATTTCTTAAGAATAGTTTTCATAGTTTTATTGGCAGCTTCAACGGTTCCATTAGTGTTATGATAAGTAACAGATGAAAAGCTTTTGATCATTTTATTTTATCACGGAGTTTGGTGAATTCTTTACATTCGAACTGAGTTCCATTATCGGGTATTGTCTTATGTTCTATTCTCACCGTGTAGCTATGTTCTTAATAATAAACTTTAACACTTTTCTCGATGTTATGTTTGGTAATGGTTCTGCTAGTGCCTATCTGGTGAAATAATTAAAGGCCACTACTGCAAATTCATCTCCACCTTCGGATATAGTTAATGGTCCAATTAAATCGATTCCCTATAAATCAAAGGGTGATGACTTGAAATCGAGGTCAATTCACTTAGGGGCGTATGTGGAATTGTAGAAAATTTCTGGCACTTCTCACACCTCTTTACGTGTTTACTGCATCATTATTCATTTGAGGCCAATAAAAACCTTGCCTTATGACCTTTTTTGCTAATTTTATCCCATCAGAATAATCTCCAAAGAATCCTCATGTGCTTCCCTTAATAATCTTAAGCCCTTTTTTGGACGAACACGTCTTAAGTATGGAAGTGAATATAGTTTTTTATAGAGTATTCTGTTTATTAAAGTAAAAGTTAGGGCTTGGCGCCTTATCTTTCTAACCTCTATTTTATCTCTTGGTAGTTTTCCTTCCACTAAGTACTCAACAACGAGTGTCATCCAGTTGCTTTCGTATTGACTATTAACCTCTTTATGAACGATTCTTTCTTGGTTTTCTCTATTGCCATTGCTTAATTCATTTTCTTCATTAGCTGGCTTAAGGGCATGAGATTTAGTCAATATCAATGCCTCATTTCCTGACTCGGGAGTTTTTTCTTCTATACCGAAGTTTTGCTAAAAACCCATAGTACAATTAGAGTTTTCGGTGCTCCTCGTCAACTAGCGAGTTTTGTTAATGAATCGGCTTGAGAATTCTTCTCTTTAGGAACTTGATGTCTGGAAGAATCCTCAATGTAGCTAACGAATTAACATCTTTATTATCTTCTTAACTTAAGGATTAATTTGGTGTCTTTTATTTGATATGTATGTAACAGATTAACCATTAATTGAGAGTTACTAAAAACCTCTATTACTGGAATTTTTAATTGTAGAGCTAAGATAAGTCTTGCAAGCTACCATTGATTTGTATTCAGCCACATTATTAGTAGTAAGAAATCCTAACTTCGATCATAATGATGTAACGACCCATAAATTTTTATTAATTTTATCAACGTAATTAATCGAAAATTTGCGAAATTTTAAATAACTATATTGTGAAATAAAAATTTGATATTTGGAATACGTCTATTTAAACATAGCAATTGGTAAATTTCCATCTGATAATATGAAAGTTTATTTTTTTGTGTAATTTTATTTTAATTTAAATCGGTTAATATTTGAAAATAATAAAATAGTATTCAAACCTGAATATTTATATAAAAATTTGTAAATCATCTTCTGAGTGAGATGTCATATTTCGTTCCTCCAAATTTTGACTGCTACTGCTCCATTTAAGTTATTTTCGACATTTTAGCAGCATATTCGGTATCGATTATCGACTTTTGATAGGATGATCATACCACTGATATGTGTATACTGTTTTGATCATCTCGTTGTGATGGTCTCTGTGGTATATTTGTTTGTGTTTTCGGTATCCGATACACGACGAAGCAGTGAAACGATTTGTTGTACCAGTACCCTATTTTAACCTTTTATTTTCATATGGACTTTATTGTTCACCAGTAGAAAACCAACCATTATAACTTTTATTATTTTAGAATTTAATAGTCATTTGGCTTTCTCTGTTCCCAAGGTAAATTATATTTTCTATTCTATTTTGAGTTGTGATTGCATAGAGGCCTGCTCCTCCTTTATATCTTTTGAAACCATTTGCGTCCCTTGACATTTCTCTTCCTCCTTTCTTCTTTCCTCCTTTTTTGGGTTCGGCTATGCTTTCAAATGCAAATAGTCATTTGCCGAACACCACCTTCACCCAAATAATTAGCTAAACCGCCAAAGGCGAAGAAGATCCAGAAGAGATCATGCTTCTTATTCCTCCACTGAGAGTTCATCCTCCTCTAACTACCATCACAGATCTACACGCCCACGACTGGAGTAAGCTACACCCTAGCCACTGGACATCAACTTACTCTGAATGTTGGACAACTGAGAGTTGGCCCATCAATCAACTACTAGACTGGACCCTCCTCCCGGGGTGGTACTGTTCCTCACTACACCATAGACAACCGCACTACCACCGCCGCTGTTGAACCAGGGGTTGATGCTCGGAATCAACCAGATCTGAACTATTGTCAGCATGGAAGTACTCCCGAACCCTACGTCCTCGAAGACTTGGAACCAATGAGGCGAGACATGGACCATCGACAGCGTCCGGTCCAGCCTTGCATTATGGAACCCGACCACACCTTCGCTCAACATGCATAGAATGTACAAATTCCAGACATCTCCACTATGATTTTTCAGATGATTCGAGAGAGTTAAGGCCTCACTAATGACGACTGGGGAATCTCCAGGAGTCATACTCCCTTTACTGATGACATACTATATGCTAAACTCCATCGGCGATTTAGAATGCCAGCTTTATTAGTCTATGAAGGAAGTTCTGACCAAAACTGGCACATTCTGAAGTATGAGTGGTTGATGAATGCTGCACGGACTGACGATACAGTTAAATGTTGAAGCTTCCCGATATCACTAGGGGGCATAGCTACCATGTGGTTCACTCGTTTGCCACCACGATCTGTTTCTTGTTTTAACCAACTGGCAACCAAATTTTTTGAGCAGTTTCGAATGCATACCGTAAGGCCAAAGGATGCTAACACTCTATCTAGTGTCACTCAAGCTCCTGGAGAGACACTCAGATGCTACTTAGAGAGGTTTCATGCTACGTGTGTAGAGATAAGAAATCCTAATGACAACTCTATCTTGATGGCATTGACTAAGTGGATTGATCCTGATTTCGAGTTCGTAAATAGGTTGGCTGGGAAGCCTCCCGCACCATTGAACCATTTCTACTCTGAGGCAACCCAATTCTTAAGAAGGGGGGACATGATACAGTCTAGGAAAAAGGATGATACGGGGCCCAGTATGGAAGGGATCCAAAGTAATGTTGCAGTCAAGCAATCAGGGAGAGCTCTTGGAAAGTTCGGTTGAATATTTAGAATAAACAAACTCAGCAGAAAGATAGAGGGAATCGAAATAGAAAGAGGGATCAGAACCGTGGTCCGCGACGTAGAGCTCCAATGTTTGATAATTACACTCCTCTGAATACGTCGCTAGAGAATATATGTCCACAAACCTGCAACACTATCCAGTACAAGACACCTGCTCCGAAGCCATCATCGGAGAGGCAAATCCAAACAGGAAAATTTTGTAGGTTTCACAAGTGTTATGGCCACAATAAAAATGAGTGTCGTCATTTGCTGGACCTCATTGAGAAGTTGATTAGAGAGAGGAAGTTGGAACAGTTTGTGCAGGCGCCGTAGTCTGGAGTTGCGGGCCCATCGAATCAGAATAATATACCCAATCAAGCCAGCCAAAAGGAACTCGCTCATACCAGCGGGAGGTTGGTGATACACACTGTGAGTGGTGGTCCTCATCCAGCAAACCAAAGCTGGAGAGAAATGGAATCGTATGCCATCTCCATTAGGCATGTGGATTTCAAATGTTGTAGCAGTTGTGATGATGGGGCTCCGGCTAAGCAACAGAAGACGATGACCGATGGCATCGTGTTTCGAAATAGAGATGCTATTAAGATCAAAGCCTTCATATCGATCCATTTGTCATATTTGCCTAGGCAGGTCCTGCTTGGATGAAGAGGATCTTGGTTGACAGCGGAAGATCTATAAATATTTTGTTTAAGCGAGCATATGATCAAATGAAGATGGAAGCAAAGGATTTGAAACCTTGCCAAACTCAAATCCATGGCTTCAATAGGAGTGCTACTATGCCTACTGGAGTGGTGGAACTACTAGTGGAATTGGGAGTCGGAGAATGCCGGAGAGTCCAGATACAGCAATTTTTTGTTTTAGACATAGACTCCTCTTACAATGCTTTCTTGGGCCGACCGGCCCTTGCTGAATTCAGTTCAGCTATTGCCCTATGGCGCTTGACTCTGAAATTCCCCACCGATCATGGGGTCGAAGTCGTCCAAGGAGAACAGGTGCGCAATGAAAGGAGAAAGGGAAGGGCGTAGAGGAATCTCTCTGCATCTGTTTTGTAGATAATTGATAATTGGTGCCTGGGCCTAGGCTCGGGCACCCCAACCAATTCCAGAGGGACCTTGACCCAAGAGATACTGAATGTGAAGATAAAACTAAAGACAGTCATGCCTTCCTGGCTGAACTTACAATCGATGTCCCAATTGACGGTGGTGACGATTCAAAGATGATAAAGATTGGATCTCACTTGAGCCAACAAACACAGAGGGAATTGGTTGAATTTCTCCGGGCGAACCTTGACATATTCGCCTGGACGCACTCTGACATGTGTGGGATATCGCCGGACATGGCAAGCCACACTTTGAATATTGACCCATGGTATATCCTGGTCAAACAAAAAAGGCGTGGTATGGATCCAGAAAGATCTGACGCCCTTAAAGAAGAGGCCGATAAGTTGAAATTGAATGGGTTTATTCGAGATGCCTTATACCCGAAGGGGGTATCCAATCCCGTACTTGTCCGAAAGCTGAATGGCAAATGGAGGACATGTGTTGATTACTCAGACTAGAACAAAGCATTCTCGAAAGACATTTTCCACTTCCCCGAATTGATAAGCTTGTAGATTAAACAGCCAGGCATGAATTACTATCTTTTATGGAAGCTTATTCTGCTTACAACCATATACCCATGTACTTACCCGACCAAGAACATACCAGCTTCGTGACCGATCTAGGACTCTCCGGCTACAAAGTCATGCCTTTTGGACTTAAGAACGATGGGGGCAACATACCAACGATTAGTCAATCGAAAGTTCGCCAACCAGATCAAAAAGACTATGGAAGTATATGTGGACGATATATTGGTAAAGTCACGATTTTCCACTGATCATATTAAAGACTTGGAATTATTGTTTAGCATCCTTCGAGAATACAAGATGAAGCTCAATCCATTGAAATGTCATTTGGAGTCTCATCTGGAAAATTCCTTGGGTTCATCGTCAACGCTCAAGGAATCGAAGCAAATCCCGAAAAGATCTACGCAATTAGAAATCTTGAAATTCCAAGAACCATAAAGCAAGTCCAGAGTCTCAACGGGAAGGTAGCAGCATTGAGCAGGTTCATTTCAAAGTCCACTGACAAATGCATTCCTTTCTTTGATTTGATTCGAAAAGGGAAACGGAATTTTGAATGGACCACGAAATGAGAGGGCGCATTCCAAGCACTGATTCAACATCTCTCCACACCGTCAATTTTGTCAAAGCCTATTGATCATTAACAATTGTACGTTTACCTGACGATATCAGAAAATGCATTTTGTACCTAATTCGGGAGGAAGATCGAGTGCAAAAACCGGTCTACTATACCAGTAAACGCCTAAACGGAGCTGGGGAAAATTTTCCGAAGCTAGAGAAGTTAGCTTATTGCCTTATTATTGTATTTTCGAGCTCATCCTATCACTGCTTATACTGATCAGCCGTTATGATAGGTCCTCACACAGCCTAAGACATCTCGTAGGTTACTTAAATGGAATATCAAACTGAGCCAGTTTGATATTACTTACACTCCGAGGCGAGCTATACAAGGTCAGGTCCTAGTAGATTTCATGGCCAAATTTACCATCCCAGAGGACTTGCCCGAAACTAATAAATCTCTCAAGTATACTTGAAAGCTGCATATCGATGGTGCATCAAACGAATGGTGCTCGGGTGCTGGAGTAGTACTTGAAACCCCAAAAGGTCAGTCCATATGTTATGCTATGAAGTTTGATTTTCATGTGACCAATAATGAAGCTGAATATGAAGCCTTTCTTACTAGATTGAAACTCTTCCGAGATTTGAGAATTATTGTTGTGGAAATTTACTGTGATTCACGGTTGATTGTGTGTCAAGTTCAGAGTGAATATCAGGCCAAAGATCAAGATTGGCTGCTTATCTATCTTGAGTCCAGGAGATACTTAATCAGTTTGATTATTATGTCACTTTTACGTACCCCATGATCACAATCAAAAGGTTGGTTCGTTGGCAAAGTTAGCAAGTATGGGCGAAGCACAACAAATGGGACTCGTTCCTGTGGATATATTATCTTTCCCAAGCATTGGTCAGATGGAGAGAGACTGTGTATTTGAAGTCACTTCCCATAAGGAGTCATGGATGACTCCATTTCGAAATTATCTCAAGCATGGAACACTACCTGAGCACAGGATTGAAAAGAGACAGGTTCTTTATAAAGCTGCATGGTTCACTATCCAAAATGAGGTCATGTATAGAAGGGGGTATTCCGTTCCTCTACTCCGACATATAGCCCACAATGAAATTAAACGAGTGTTACATGTTGTACACGAAGAAGAGTGTGGAAACCACACCGGGGGGCAAACTCTCGCTAAGAAAGTATTCTGATATGGATATTATTTGCCAACTGTAAATCGTGACGCAGCAGACTATGCCATATGATAAATGTCAGAAGCATGCTCGAATCCCTAGAGCCCCACCTACCGAGATAACCCAAATGGTTAGTCCATAGCCATTTGCATCATGAGGCATCGATATCATTGGCTTTCTACCTCTGGCCAAAGGTGGTGCGAAGTACGCCATCGTCATAGTTGATTTCTTTACCAAATGGGCAAAAGCTGAACCTCTTGCTACAATCACGACGAAGAAGGTGATCAACTTTGTAGTTTGCAACATTATCTGCCGATTTGGTCTTCCACATACCATCATCACTGATAACGGAACCTAGTTCGACATCGTTGAATTCAAGGATTTCCGCCTATGATTCCACATTCAAAAGAAATTCTATGCAGTTGCACACCTGCAAACAAATGGCTAAGTTGATGTTGTTAATAAGGTTATCAAGTCTATTATGAAGAAGCAACTGTAAAAGGCAGGGGGCAAGTGGGTTGATGAACTTCCTATGGCTTTATGTGCTTACCGAATAACCCACAAGTCTACGACCGGACACACTCAATTTTCTCTATCCTATGGTTCAGAAGCTGTTATTCTAGTCGAGATGGAAGTACCTTCTCATCGTGTGACTTATTATGATCTAAAGATGAATGCTATACTACTTGCTGAATCCTTGGATTTATTGGATGAGAAGCGCGAAGAGGCTGACTTGAGGGCAGCTACATACTGAAGTCGAGTTGCCAAATTATACAATGTCAAGGTCCGACCCCAAACCTTTGAACTTGACGACCTTGTCTTGAAAAGAATTTATCCGGTTTCTTCGCACATGAAACCAAAGTGGCAAGGACCATATGTGATTGAACGAATGCTTGGAGATGGCACATTCAAGCTAACGACCGTTAACGGTCTTACTTTGTCGAGAGCCTGGAATAGCGAGAGTCTCCATCGCTGCTATACATGACAGGCTTTATTTATTTCAGTCTATTTTTCATCTGCAATTTGTTTTTGCATTTTGAAACTTGAATTTGTAATAAGACAATTGACTTTGTCGTACTTTCTCATTTCGGCAATAAAATGCCATCTCTTCGAGCCAGAGCTGTGATTTTTTGAATGTGACATACAACCAACACGACGCACGAAGAGCGAAGTTCCATCATACGGTGGAATTTATTCGAATAGGGAGTGACTGTGATACGACCAACCACTCACTAAGTGAAACCCGAGCTCGGGGGAAAATCATTACAATAAAGCTAAAAAAGGATTGATATACAACAATCCTTTAACTACCTCCAATCTCCTAGAGTGCAAGTTAGAGTATAAACTCATAAATGCGTTTTCGAAGTGGGTGGACCCGTCCACCTAATGACTTCGACCTTGTCCTAATCAAGTTCGAGGAGGATGATCCGTTCATCTAATGACCTCACTTGTTATCTCAGGGTGGATGTGAATCGACCATCCACGATCCTGATAAATCCATCATTCTCGAAGTGCGAATGAAATCCTAAAAGCCAGAACATATGTAACTGACCAACTATCGGCTAACTCCAAATTCCCAGAGTGCCAATTGGAGTATAAAGGTCAACTCTAGGTTCCCAAAGTGTGAACTAGAGTATAAACAACAACTTCGAATTCTTCGAGTGCGAGTCGGAGTATAAACATCGACTCCCAATTCCCAAAGTGCGAATTGGGGTATAGATATCAATTCTAAGTTCCCAAAGCACGAATTGAAGTACAAACATTGACTATCTCTGGATTCCCAGAGTGCAAGCCAGAGTATCGACCGTAAATAACTCTGAGTCGCTAGAGTGTGGTCAGAGTATAAACATAACTAGGGTGTGAATAACCACCTACAAAATAACTTAAGTTCCCAAAGCGTGGACATATGCTTAAAAACTTAAACAAGCGTAATCGACCGCCGACATACAAATGCAGGTCCCCGAAATATGGACGCGATCAGTAATAAGTGAGTGAGTGTGATTCAACAACTCGACCGTCACTTGTTTTAGCATCGAAGCTCGACGAAATGAAGGCGAAGTGCAATCGCCGACCAATCTTTACAACTCATCCCTGAAACGGGGGGCAGAGCTTAAATGTCAACAATCAATTGCAGCCATGCCACGTCGAAGTTCAACTTTATCCCCAGTCATGGCTCATGTTGGTGATTTCCATACTTGACAAATAAAAAAAAACTTGACTCAAAGGTTGGAACTCCACTAGTGCACTGGACTAGAATTCAAATAACGGAACACTTAAGCAAAATAAACAATAATCGAGTTGAAGTCAAAAAGGAATTTCATTTCAACTAACTGTGAAAGAAGTTCATGTACAAGTTATTTCCAAAAATCCTGCTAGTAGGGGCAAAACCCGCATCTATACACGACCTACAAAAGCTAAAAGAAAATTCCTGTCTACTCAAAAATGTGCCGAAGAGGCCTATCTACTCTTTCTTCTTCTTTGGCTTCCTCTTCGGTGTAGACCCGCCGGAGTCGCTGCTTAGTCTTCTCTTTGAGCTCTTGCCTTTTGGCGGCCAATCTCTGGGCGGGGGCATGATCTCAACATCCTCCTCCAAACTCGAGTGTACATGGATACTTTTTGCAGGCGGAGTCGGAGGGGTCGGATCTACTACAGGGGGTGGAAAAGACACACTGGTATTAGTAATTGTACCACCAGGTGATATAATTATCAGCAGAGCTGGGCCAAGTGCCGCCATTCCACCTCCAGAACTAACACCATGAGTCGTTGCCTACATTTCAGCATTGATTTTGGCCAATATCTCTTCTTTGTGAGTTGCTTGAGCCTCGCTGGGGTAATCGATGGTCGGCATTGAAGATCCAGTAGTAGGTGCGATCGCACTTACAACAAACGGTAGGTCTACAAAAGGGTCACTATAGCGACTGAGGAGTTCCCCCATCATTTTTTCGTCGAAAGAGAGTGTGCCCCCTCCGTCGCATCAATCGATGCAGTCATCGTTGTGGTGATTGCCTCAGTAATGATGGCCTCCTGCTTTTGATACGATTCTTGAGTTGCTGGAGGCGCTACCAATGTATCTCTAGTCGCTAGACAGAGAAAAAGACTGTTATTAAATGCTTCAAATCAAGCCTTTTACTTTGGAACATATGAAGAATGTTCAGAGTACCTTCCTCGGTTAGGCTAGTGGATGACTGAGCGGCTATAGAGGTGTGCTCTTTAATAGGAGATAGCTGTGGCTGTTCCGGATTATAAGCAGGGATAGATTGTGGTTCAACCATTGGAGAAAATTAAGATTGCGTTGGCGTGGGGATCTCATGACTTGTATCGTGATGTTCAACACCTGAACCTTCCCCAATTTTCGAGTGTCGGGCATCGAGTTCTCCTTTTTATATAAGATCATCGACTCACGGAGAATCTTTCTTTCATCTTCACTCATCACGCGATTCTCGAGCTCGAACTCGTCGATTGATTCACCCAGATGCACTGCCTTCTCCTCCTCGACTAATCGACCCCAGGCATTATAGAGATGTGTCGTATAGTTTTCGAGCCAAGCCAAATTTCTGTGTTTCAGCACATTAGTGTCATAAGTGATGAGAAAATCTCCTTTTTCAGCCTCTAGCCTGGACTCCGCCGTTCGAACCTTCTCCTCAACCTCATACTCCACCACACGAACCTTAGCCACTAACGCATCTGATTCAGCTCGGAGCACTACGGCCTGCTCACATGCCTCCTGGGCTGCCTTGTTTGCACCATCCCTATTCTTGGCAATTTCAGAGAATTTGGCCTTAAGCTCATTGAGTTCTTTAAGGGCTGCATCCTGTTTGGTAGTAACGGTGGTATTCCGATGGCCCATCTCTTCCACCAAGGCATAGTGTGCCTGCCTCATCCTCTCCAAGGCCGACTTATCCTTGTCGGTTTTTTGAATGTCCTTCATCTCTGACTTTCGGGAGGATTCAGCTTCAGTATTAAGCACCTGAATAATGTGATCCTTTTGGGAAAGCTCGGTCTCTAACTTTTCAATAGTGGTCGAGCGCTCAAAGGCCAGCTTCAATGCTTTTTTTGTGGCTTTCCCCCACTCCTTATATTGAGTGTAAATGTCATGGATGTAATCATGCATTGTGTTCTCAGCTTTTGCTGAATTCTCTTTAAGTGCGAGGGAAAAATATAACCATCAAAGCAGATATCTGGAAAATCCTTCTTCAATTGAACGATTTTAATCGCTTCTTCCCCTATAGGCTCGGTAAGGACCTGCTCTGCAATTATGGGAGCCATTGTTTTAGTTCTAGGATGGGAAGTTTTAAGCCGTGAGACGTGAGAAGACGGTTTGTGACGTGAAGTTTTCGGGGGGCGTGAGACATAAATAGGTGGCTGTATAGGATTTCTTAGAGGGGGAGAGAGAGATCGAGGTCGGTGTCTATAGTCCCTGTCCCTATCTCTGTCGTATCATTCCTAACTAGAATAAGCGCAGTCGCGGTTTCTATCATCTTCCCTTCTACGGGGCTCGTAATATAAACTCGAAGACGGACGCGCTGGACAAAGACTTCCAAGCATAGAATCCCGCCTAGTCATCGTATCTGCGAAGTAAAAGAAGGAAAGTGTTAATAATCTTCCAAAGTAAACAACTTATGATCAGGAGTTGTGTAGTGTCGTGAAGTGTATATGTATGTGCAACCCCCAGACCAACTGGAAATGTCAGTCATGCTTGTGGGAAAAGATTCACTTAAATCTAAAGCATTCTAAAGCTCACCGAACTCGTCGTCATCCTAGAGTGACACATAATCCGGGATTGGGATATCAGCAAGCCATTCGAAAAGGTTTTCCATATGCGAGGGAGAAGCCTCCAAAATTTTAATCTCGGGAACAGGCAAAGACACGACCATGGATTTCCATCTCATAGATTTAGGGCGTTTGAAGGCAGCTGCTTTGCCTTTTTGTTTTCCTTCGGAATCTTGAAGGGTATTTGAAGGCCCGACCATAAGTTCATCATCGGTGAGTGTTCTTTTTAGATCATCCCCCTCAGTTATAACGACTTTGGGTGTCTTACGTTTAGCTCATTTCTTCGAGACAACCCTTAGCATTCTCTTAAACCTAATACTTTGGCTACGCTCGATCAATCCAACGATTCTCAAATTTATATCTGTCAAAACCGAGTCAATGTCCCTCACTTCACTCGGGGATTCTTGGAGAACCCGTACTATTTCTTTAAAATGCACACCCTCGGGTCATGGAATCACAACTGTAAAGGAAAAAGAGATATAAGTTTTGGTGTCTGCTATGGTTATCTCGTTAGCTACTGGAAAAGGTCACAACACTTACGTCTGGCTAACCATCGGCTAGAAAATCCTAGGGGACATCAGACGTAGAACCATTCTATTTCGAAGTAACTCAGCCTGGTCCAAGACCCCGTTATCACCTGACAATTCCTTATCGATTCCAGGAACATTTAAGAAGGGCTATCCCCCCGAATCTTGATATTAAATAGGTATCTAACCCGATTGGAGTCGATGGTCGAAAGAGATGCTCCATGAATACGATGAATAGGCTGTTCAGCAACGCGTATCCATTGGGGTGTAGCTGAGATGGAGCGATTCCAAGAAAAGATAACACTTCCCTAATGTATTGTTTGAATGGATGAAGTATTCCAGCTGCACACGCATGGAGATTGAATGAAGTAAACCCTTCCGGTGGGTAGTGCGGTCTATCGTTCGGTCCCTGTAATAGCGCATCATCTAGGTCGTGCCTTAAGCATATCCATCCCAACATGTCTTCAGAAACGTTGGACGGTACACAATCTGGTGGGTTATAGATAATAGTAGCGCCTGGCAGCTCATCCGGAGCTAGATCTACAACTTCGGTCGCAATGGCCGGTATCTCGATTGATAGTGGAAGCGAACTCTGAATTTCCTGCTGTTGTAGATTCCATAACTAACTAACTTAGGAAAAATCATCATTAGATGATAATAAGCCTGTGCATTCCCCAGTGTGAAGTGTATGAATGTGTTATGCAGTGCAGAGCTGCATGTTACATGCATTTTTTCACAGAGTATGAGGAAATGTGCAAACGACAAGACTTCGAAATTCAACTGATGTGACCATCATCGTTGACCGTCACAACCATGCCATCCAGACTTTGGAGACCGATTCAAGTTAAAGTCCATTAAAATTTAGTTAAATACAGTTCCATCGACGAGCTTTGAAGAGTAGTAAAGTATGCAATTCAACTGTCAAGTCCAATTATGCCAAATTAAAGCTCGTCGGAGTTAAGTGTTCAATTATTCAAGGTTTTCGTATCTGTTAAGGTCGAGATGTGGATTGGTCACCAAAAGTTCAATTCGTATCGACCAACAAAAGTAGCATTCATATCGATCATGGCACGCTCATTCGCATCGATCACCAAAAGGATATTTCGTCTCGATGCAACATCCTTCTGTTCGTATAGATCAACAAAGCATAATTCATATCGATCGAATTATTGATCTCCAATTCTAAAAATTTGTATTTATGAAGGCTTGTCGATACGAGTGCCATTGGATATCCATCGGTATGAACGCTACCGTTAGTTGTTCGATATACAGACTTCGCCACCAATCGATGCGAAGCATACACTTGTTCGATATGAAACCTCGTTATGCCCATATCAATACGAACTCTTCCTTCGTCACAGATCGATACGATTTTTTACATCTTCGCACCCCTCGACACCTCATCTTCTCCAATCAACACAAACCCCACGACGACCTTCCTTAACCTAGCTCCAGCCCAACTCCAGCCTTGGAATCAGCGGAATCGACCATACCCATGAATTGAATGGCATAAGAACTCAAGCCTCATCATCTTAAAGTGGAACTGATCAGTTAGCTACCTAATTCAAGTAGTGGACTCAAAGGAATAGAGGACTATTCAGTTTGGAGACGAGGGCAGTTCTTTTTCTTTTTCTTTCCTGATCGATGCGAAAGTAGTTCATGAGAAATAGAAAACAAGTGAAATTTTCCTAAGTCTAAATGGTATTTATATGAGCTCGAATGTGAGAGAGGAAACAATTCGTATCCCAGTGCAAAACGATCGGTTTCAACAGGTTTCTACTATCGATGCAAAAATGGCTATTCATATCCATCCATTCGAGTCCGTCTAAAGACCATCAATACGAAGCGTCCATTTCATATCCACCACTGGGGATTTCATCGATACGACATCACAATTTCGTATCCATTGCTCTGGAGTCCACAGAAGTTTACATCCATCGATACGAAGTGAATTAAGACTTTGGCCTAATTTTTGTCCATGAATGCAAAACATTCAAAGAGAAACAATGAGTTCGTATCGATCACCCTCGATATGAATACAAATTTTCAACTCCTCGAATCGATCTCGGAGAGGATCGATATGAAGAAAAACTCTAAAAAAACCATCAAGCATTGTTACAACTCGAATTTCACATCGATTCAAGAGTGGATCGATACGAAATTCAATACAGGAAAACTGACAACGACTTGCAAACGTGCGAACATTAACAAGAGTCAGGTTAACATATGTGCATATATGTCGGACTAATTTTCGATTTACAAAATTCACAGGTGAAATGCCCACCTGATTACGATTACAACAACAAACAGCTAACCGCTATCATACAATAATCGGCTACAATGGAACACGGTACAACAGTTGGCAGTCAACAGTTCATATTACTGAAAAATCAGTCAGGAGTTACAATTTTAAATGAAAAATGACAATCTTTCAACAAGTCGAAAAGAACTATTCAAGACGAAAGATGCGACTATTCAAAGCACGTATGTTATCACAAGACATACTTTAGGGCGCAAATGTTATCCCGCCTTATGGCAAGGCTGAGATATCAAGAAATTGACTGAAGATCAAAGACCACTCATCCCGAATGTCGAGTAAGCATAGGCTCACTATGGATGTCGATGAATTTTTTCCGAGTGCGGTTCAAGCAACAATTGATATGACATGACAAGCAAAGCTAAGAAAGCCAATGTTCCAAGTTTCAGGTCAATCGGAGTCCATATGCAAGATATGATCGATGCAAATCAAGAGAACACACCGTTTGTATCCATCCTGTCAGTGCTTGTTCATACCCATCAGAAGTTATGCATATTCGTATCCATTGCGAACATTTTTTCGTATCCATCGGAACATGCCACTTCGTATCCATCTATTCGTATCGACTTTGTTCGAATCCATAGGCATACGAGTGCACTTCGTATCGATCGGCAATTTCTTACTTCGCATCCATCAACTACAACACGGAAGTCCACTTCATATCCATCCAAAGGCGGCCTTCTTCGTATCCCTTATGTTTGTATTGGTCCAAGCGACCATACTTCTTATCCATCATCATCAACTAGTTCATAACCATGGAAGGACTGTCGCTTCGTATCAATCGTTTCATTCACTTCCAATTAATCAATCTATACACATACTTCGTCTCAATCAGCCATTGATCAATACGAAGGACACATTATAGATCGATGCGAATGTCAACTTTTTGATCGATGCGAACCAATCAACGGTAATCGATACAAATAGAGCAATCTCGATCGATACGAGCGAGACCAAGTCAAATTGATATGAACAAGGCGCAAATGTTGGGAAGACTCGACCGATTTGGCATGAACTTTGGATCGATCCTAAAAGCAAGTGCCACGTCAATTGGCATCACGTGCGTGGCCATTGATACGAAGAGATCGATTCGAAGAGCAGTGATGCGAAGAGAATGACAACCGAAAAGCCAAAACTTGCATCGATCATAACTTACAATCCACAAGTCTAAATGCTATGAAATTTTCACAGGAACTTGCATACAACCTAAAGAATGTTCATGCTAAATTTCGACTCGATTGGAGCAAATATTGATCGATATGAAACTCGTTCATATCGATCACGTATCGAGTCGAAATCATCTAGGATCGATTGCGTGGGCCCACCCACGTGCCAGAAGAAGTCTTCCGACATCTGTGTTTGCGCCAAAATTGGTCACAAACCCCAAGTATTGTGAAAGCACTAGTGTTGGAATATAAATCAGCAATATCCAAACACAAATCACAGATCTAAGCAAGCAACACGCAGCAAAATAGAAATTATGAACAAGAACACACAATTTATAGTGGTTCGGCTATCTCCGGCCTACGTCCACTTCAAAGGTTTTAACTTTTATTGATGTTCTTCGCTGATTACTCTTGATTACAGCGGGTTACAGTTGATGATAGCTCTTAAATTTGAATACAATGATAATGAAATATGGAATTCAATCCGGCAGAGTCTGGACGTTCAATGGTGGAAGCTCCCAAAGATCCCCTTTTTTGAAGGCTTCAGGTTGCTATTTATAGGCGTAGGAGGCCCAGATCTCGCTCAAACTTCGGGAGACTTCTTCTGGCACGTGAGTGGGCCCACACGACCGACCCCACCAAGTTTCGAGTCGATCTGATATCGATTCGAAGTGATTTCGAACCCATCAAGAAATGGTCCAATCGAACTGAAACTTGGCAGGAACAATCTTTATCATGTATGGAATCTACTATGAAAATTTCGTTGTATTTGGATCAGTGGATTGGGAGATATGATGGATTCGAAATGGGGTTCACTGTGTGGCTGTTTGGTTCGAAACCATGTATTCGAATCGATGGTTTCGAATCCATGGTGGCACGTGTGTTCGTGTTGACGTGGAGCGTACACTTCGCCTCGATCCGGGTTTCGCTCCGAGTTGAATGTTTCGACTCCTTATACTTCGGCGCATTCGAACCGATGAAAGACACGTCATCATGGTTGGTTGGCCCAGTGGGTTCGAATGAAGCTTCACAGGTGGTTTCGAACAGGACCTCTGTGATGGGTTCGAACAGGACCTCTGTGATGGGTTCGAACAGGACCTCTATGATGGGTTCGAAACCTTGGTTTTCCCCTCCAAATTGAATCGATCATAACTTGAGCATATGAACTCGGATTGACTTGAAATTTGAGATGCTGACCTCTACAGTCTTTCTCGCCGTGTCCCATCAATTGTGGCTCAATCTGGACTCGGACAAAATTCATCGATATCCATGGTTATCCTGCAATGCATGGTTGATATTCAAGAATAATAATCATTGATTTTTAGTAAATCCTGAGTATCTCAACTTTGCCAAAAGTTGGGATAACACTTTGCCCCCCAAAACATGCCTTTTTGTGAAAGGTATGTTTTGAACGGTCTTAAATCGAATGTAGTAGATTCATGTTTCATTCGTAGCCGCAGTATTATCAATCAAGTTTATGGCTGTTCGAAGCCGAATCAGCATTCGTGAAGTTCCGTAGTCTCTCCGGACTATTAATGGCTACTCTGAACCCTTACTAAGTCCATTCTAGACTTAGTGATTGAATAGAAAGATCCTATTGCACTCTGGCGTTGCCTTCTATCCCTTGCACTCTGGTCCTGGTTAGGACGTATAGCGATGTCATGGTCGTTCTGAACCGATCATAGCCTCTCAGGGATCTTGCTGGATCTCATCCTGTCACTCTCCGGTGAAGGGGAAACAGCGCTTAAGTGAGTTGATCCTGTCGCTCTCCGGCGAAGCAACTCACTTCTTGCACTCCGGTTCAGCGTATCTGAACATTAAGCGATGTCTTGGTCATTCGAGACCGATCATAGCCTCTCCGGGCTCTTGCTGGATCCCATCCTGTCACTCTCCGGTGAAGGGGAAACAACGCTTAAGTGAGTCGATCCTGTCGCTCTCCGGCGAAGCAACTCACTTCTTGCACTCCGGACCCCGCCTCTCCGGGTAGGGTCATAAAGCGATCATTCTGATGTTGGTATTTAATGTTCATCTTCTGACTCTCTGGTCAAAAGGTTTATTGCAAGAGATTCTAATTTATTTATTAAAATTCGAGTTCTAGATGTTCAATCTCAAACATCAGAAAAAGCTAAACACTGCCTCTCCGGGCATATCGGTCTATCTCCATCTCAGAGCATGCCTAGGGATCTCTCCGGTTCCCGTGCATGTGTAAGTGGAGTAACCGTTTATTTTGAAAACAAATCTAAATAGAATTATTCGACCGAAGTTCAAATCTTGCACTTGGCCCTTGCCATCTTTAATCAGTGGATGACGAGTCGTGATCCCGATCCAGGATCGTTCCTGTTAGGTGGAGGCGGTAGTTGTTCAGGCCTTACCGCTGTAGTCCGTTCTCTGACAAATTGTGGCAATCTACCACCCCTGGCATGTTCTTCCACCTCATCCTTTAGGTGGCGGCATTCATCTGTGGTGTGCCCATCCAGCTCATGGAATAGGCAATATTTTCCAGTTCTGCGCTCCCGCTCAGTGGGATCCCTTATAGGTGGCTTTCGATAGGGGAGTTGCCCCAAAGTTTCAGTGTAAATTCTTTCTAGGCCTGCATTTAGATCTGTGTACTGCCTAAATCTTGTTTCTCGGAATTTCTTCCAGTTACCAGGACCATCATGTCTATCATCCTGTTTTCTTTTTCCCTTGTCCGCTCCTGACTGTTCTCTGGAGGTTCCTTCGCTCTGCGCAAAATTTGTTTCCAGCCTCTCGGCTCATGATTCTTCTAATCGGATGAACTTTTCAGCTTTATGAAAGAACTCTCCAAGATCTTGTGGTGGATCTTTAGTAAGAGAATCTTTAAATTTGGTGCCTTCCGTGACTCCTGCCACCGCCGCCATCAAAATCATCGATGGATCCGGGCGATCTACAGAAGTCACTGTTACATTGAATCTTAGTAGGAAATCTTTTATGGACTCTCCGGCCCTTTGCTTGATCGAAGCTAAAGTCATCATGCTCTTGGGTCGCGTCACATGGACCCGGAACTGTCTTATGAAGCAGTCTACAAGCTCGCACCATGTTCTGATTGATCCCGTCTCTAGTTGCCTGAACCAAAGTGCAGCCAAATCCGACAAATATAGAGGGAAGCATCGTGCCATCACTTCCTCGGATGCCCCCAACACTTCCATGTGCCTAATATATCTGGTAATATGCATGGTCGGGTTTGACCTCCCGTCATAAGGTTCTAGCGTTGGTAGTTTGAATTTTGGAGGGTTCCTTGCGTTTCGGATGTTCGGAGTGAACGGACTCCGACTAACTTCTTCCAGCCCTCCACTAGGTAGTCCTCCTCTCATGATTCGTCGCATTAGGCCAATCATTCTCTCGTCTCCGTCTAGGGGTTGCCCCCTTGTCAAGTTCCTATCCTGTCCCCCGAGCCTCGAAGGGAATTCTGGTACATATTCTTCTGGTGGCTCGTTAGCATATGTATTGACTCCAGCTTGTTGAGCTCCGTCTATCGGTCTTCCAGCATCGGACCCTGAGGGTCTGCCCCCAGGTCCTTGTTGATCACCTTCAACTCCTATATTCTGGTCCTGAACCTGACCTTCATTAGCTTCTGTAATCTTGATTCCTAGTCTCGCACTTGCAGTTGTTGTAGTTGGTCCAAGGTTCTGCATATTCACCGCCCTCATTTGTTCGAGGAAATTCTGCAGCATCTCCTGTTGGGTCTTCATCATGCTTTCGCATATTGAATTAGCCATAGCCTCCATCTCGTCTCTAGTGATGTAGACGGAAGCTTGTCCTTCTCCTGCTCCTGAGGACGCTTCTTGGCTTCCTCCCTGTTGGCTCCGATCAACTCTTTGTCTTGTTTGTCGAGTCATTGTTTCTGAATTGGAATTCTTTAAACTTTCGAATCTGAACTCTGAATCTGATGTAGCGGGTGCTAGTTCTTCTCAGTGAAAGCACCAAAGTGTTTGCGTCAAAATTGGTCACAAACCCCAAGTATTGTGAAAGCACCAGTGTTGGAATATAAATCAGCAATATCCAAACACAAATCACAGATCTAAGCAAGCAACACGCAGCAAAATAGAAATTATGAACAAGAACACATAATTTATAGTGGTTCGGCTATCTCCGGCCTACGTCCACTTCAAAGGTTTTAACTTTTATTTATGTTCTTCGCTGATTACTCTTGATTACAGCGGATTACAGTTGATGATAGCTCTTAAATTTGAATACAGTGATAATGAAATATGGAATTCGATCCGGCAGAGTCTGGACGTTCAATGGTGGAAGCTCCCAAAGATCCCCTTTTATGAAGGCTTCAGGTTGCTATTTATAGGCGTAGGAGGCCCAGATCTCGCTCAAACTTCGGGAGACTTCTTCTGGCACGTGAGTGGGCCCAAGCGACCGACCCCACCAAGTTTCGACTCGATCTGACATCGATTCGAAGTGATTTCGAACCCATCAAGAAATGGTCCAATCGAGCTGAAACTTGGCAGGAACAATCTTTATCATGTATGGAATCTACTATGAAAATTTCGTTGTATTTGGATCAGTGGATTGGGAGATATGATGGATTCGAAATGGGGTTCACTGCATGGCTATTTGGTTCGAAACCATGTATTCGAATCGATGGTTTCGAATCGATGGTGGCACGTGTCTTCGTGTTGACATGGAGCGCACACTTCGCCTCGATCTGGGTTTCGCTCCGAGTTGAATGTTTCGACTCCTTATACTTCGGCGCATTCGAACCGATGAAAGACACGTCATCATGGTTGGTTAGCCCAGTGGGTTCGAATGAAGCTTCACAGGTGGGTTCGAACAGGACCTCTGTGATGGGTTCGAACAGGACCTCTGTGATGCGTTCGAACAGGACCTCTGTGATGGGTTCGAACAGGACCTCTGTGATGGGTTCGAAACCTTGGTTTTCCCCTCCAAATTGAATCGATCATAAATTGAGCATATGAACTCGGATTGACTTGAAATTTGAGATGCTGACCTCTACGGTCTTTCTCGCCGTGTCCCATCAATTGTGGCTCAATCTGGACTCGGACAAAATTCATCGATATCTATGGTTATCCTGCAATGCATGGTTGATATTCAAGAATAATAATCATTGATTTTTAGTAAATCCTGAGTATCTCAACTTTTCCAAAAGTTGGGATAACAATCTGAACGAGATATTTTCCTCCTACGCCTATAAATAGAGCCTCAGGGCCTATAGAAAGGGGATCTTTTGGCTCGTTGATGTCTAGACTTTGCCAAATTCAACTTTGCGCTCGATAGTTGCTGTTGTACTCGAATTTTAGCACTACAACCCGCTGTAATCAGTTGTAACAAGCAAGTGAGTATGAATAAAGATGACTTTATAGTGGACGTAGGCCATACGCCGAACCACTCTAAATTGCCGTGTCTTTGCATGTTTTCATATTTTTTTGAAGTGTTTGTTAGATAATCCTCGTTTTACATTTCTATTCTTCTTTTTCATCTCTTCAAATACTTCCGAAGAGTGTTGTACCCATTTTTGGTACAAGTAGTCAAGTTATTATTTTGGAATATGTATATGACATTTTGAAAGGAATAAAATATGATATAAGTATTTTTCTTTTTAATATGTATATATATAAGTAGTTATGTCAAAATATATGATGTATATATGTTGATTTTAATATATATGTTTTAATTTAAAAACAATGATTTTTAGAATACACATATATTTAGTATAATATGTTTGAATTTTGAACATGATTTCATATATATAAATAGTTATATATAGTTATACACATACATACATATATATGTATGTATACACACACACAAGTTCACTTATACCATTTATCTTCGTCAATCCAGTTCTGATTTGATTTCGTCAATTCCAAGCTTTTAGATTTGTTCGTCGAATTCGTGTCAAGCTGCTTTGCTTTGAAATTCGTGCTTGAATTCGTAACTCATCTCATTATCGTTCATCTTTCTAGCCTTGAAAGGTGAGCAATCACTCACGATTAATGTTCTTATATTTATTAAATTTGATTTCAATTGAAACAACAATTGAAATATGCTGCTGATAGTTATTTAAATTGCTATATGTATGTATGTATGTATGTATGTATGTATGTATATATGCCATTATCTGTAACTGTTCACCAGTGACATTTGATACTATAATATGTATTTATATTTTATCTCATATTGATGATATATACTGTTGCTATATGTTATATTGTTATCATCAATGTTCTCACTCTACAAGTTCACTGCTAGTATCCCTATAGGTTGAAATGATACATACCCAAAACGATCATGTAGAATAGGAGAAAATTATTATGGGTTGAAATGATAAACCCAAGCGATTTTCTTGATATTGAATTTGGGATTGCAGGTTGAAAAGATATATACCCGTATACATATAAATTGCAGGATTGAAATGATAAATTTCTGTGTCACTTGACCATAGGATAGAAAATTATATACAGACAACATTAGTCTATATATATATATATATATATTTTGAAATGATTTCCAAAGTTTTAAAAAGGAAATATATATATATTGTTTTAATAAATATTGGTTTTTGAATATATATTTAAATGTTCTTTTTATAAAGGTTTAAATTTTAGATTTTAAAATTTTATGTTTTGGAAATTCAAAAGTTATAAATTAGTTTTGAAATTCGTTGACTTTAAGATTTTATTTATAATTTTACTATTTTAAAATATATAAAATAAGTTTTAATATAAAATAAATTTATGACAAGATTTGATTTAATAAAGTTTGATTTAATTAACATATACTATGTTTAAGTATTTACTCAAAACTTATATTTTCAAATATAGAGTTTATGATAATTAATAAATTAAGGTTGGAAAGAGAAATAGAATTTGATTTGAAATTATATTTATTTAAGAACTATACTCAAATAAGTTTGATTTGAAATTAATTAAATTTGAGATTTTAAAGATATGCTTTTTATAACTTGATTTTTTAAAGTGATTTAAACGAATATTTTCAAATTCACATAAATTGAAATGGGATATTTAGTTTTTTTAAATCTGTAGTTTGAAGTTTTATTTAAATGTTATTGTAATGATTAAGTAAATATTTCAAAACTAAATAATAGTAAAATGAATTAAGATATATATGAAATTATCAAATTTAGTTTTGAAAAATGTTGAATATTTAAAGCTTTGAAATATATTGAAATTGAAAATTTTAATTTGTGGTTTCAAATCTGTATTTGAAATCGGTATAATTTGAAATGGTATATTGAGAAACTGAATTGAATTGAAATTGACGATTTGAGATTGAATTGAATCGAATTTTTGCTTTTGAGTTGATTTTATCGATTTGTGAAATTTGAGGAACCTATTTATTATATAAGTATTTTTAAATATACTTCAAAGCTATTTTGATTTTTTAATTTATAAATTATTTTAATATAAACTATTTTAATATAAATCATTTTAGTATAAACTATTTGAATATAAACTATTTTAGTATACTAATTATTTTGATATAAACTATTTTAACTTATAACAATTTTTATATAAACTATTTTGTTTTATAAAGTATTTTATTATATATACTGTAGGATCTAGATTAACCCTAGAGGAGGGGTGAATAGGGTTATAGCAAATTTTCTCGATTTAAACACAGAAATAAACTGCAGAAATAAATATGCTGAAAAGTAAATCACACACAAAATTTACCCAGCTTCGGCAACCCCTGCCTACTGCTGCATTCCCAGATTTCTATTAGAATTAAACAGTATCACGCTTACAAACACTATACTAGACTCGCAGACATTTGCTCCCGCTCACAAACACTCTACTAGACTCGCACACCCTGCTCGCAAACATTTGCTCCCGCTCACAAACACTCTACTAGACTCGCACACCCTGCTCCGCCTATAGAGTTTCGCTTACTCGCAAACTTTGCTTCCCGCCTATAGAGCTTCGCTTACTCGCAAACTCTGCTCCCGCCTATACAGCTCACCCTGCTCACTGAACTAATTCTAACTAGACAATCTGACACTACCTAAACCCTAGGTGGTGATTTACCAGTTTTCGATTTGAAAAAGTTAAAAACAACAATTAAAAAACAAATAGCACTTAAACCCTATTTAAATTATACTAAAGCCCTTTAAAAATAAAGCAAGCCGGCCCAATTTAATTCTATAACCCGTTCCCTTCTTTTGCTTGGCCCGTTCCTTTTTGTCTCGTTCAAATGGTGGCTCTGCAAATTAGGGCTTCGTTCCTCTTTGAGATAATTGGCGACTCTGTTCGATCTTAGGGCTTTGTTCTCTTCAATCCAAACTAGGGTTTTGAAGCTGCGCCTTTTCGTGTGCTTCGTTCTCGTTCGTTCGCTCTTGGCCGCTTCTGTTTGATCGAGTTCTCCGTTGATTCGGTATGTAATTTTATCCCTTTTTCTTTACTGGTTGATGCTTGAACTCGATGATTATTTTGCCAATGATGATTGGGCTTATATAGGATTCGAAATCCTATTTTTGCGTTCGTATACGTTCATTTGAATTTGTCAATGGTCGTTCGATCTTGTATTGATGCTTGGGATTGATCTGACTTTGTCAATTTCGTATTTTTGGTAGCTTGATTTACACGGTATTGATTTGATTACGTGGTCAATTTTCTTGGCTATCACGGTGAACACTTGTTTGACTTTGGCAATACTGATTTCGTGAATTTTCACTTTGTTGACTTGTTCAACATTGAATTGGCGATTCACTGTCACTTCGGCCTTTTGATTTTCTAAACTTCGGTCTTGTATCACCGAATGACTTTTAACTTGTTGCGTGAATTTCATTTCTTTGTCAATGAGGCATTTTGATCGAGCTCTGTCTTCATGTAGCTTGCTATGTTGTTGGTTCATTTGAAGCCGTAGCATTCATGTTTGACATATATGCACTGTGTGGTCTTGAGCATTTGCACATTTGTTCACCTGCATTTGTTACTTCTGTTCACCATTGGTCTCTATTGCATTCATTGTTTGCTGTAGATCAGTTGCACTTTATCTGTTGCATACATGAGCTTGACACTGTAAAAATTATTTATCATTTGCTTTGACACTAATTTACTGTCTGCATTCACTTCATTTTGTACACTTTTGGTCATTGTTGTAGTTGTATTATGTGATGTTGCCTCTTGTTGCTGTCATATACATTCATCAATGTTAGCATCTGCATTGCATAATTCATGTTGTAGCCTGGTCATTTGTGCACTGCCTTTGTGGTCTTGACTTTGGTGCTGTGTTGAATTTGTGCAGTGTTGTACTTGTGGTTGAGTCATGTTGCATGCATTGAGTAACTGGTCTTTGTATTTCCAGCTTCACCACTGTTTCACTTGTTGTTTGTATACTTGTATCACTGCTTCCATCCTTTCTTTCTCTGGCACACTGACCTTCTTGTATTCATGTGCCATTGAGTTTTAACATTTGTACATTTGCATCTTGGTTAAATTCATTGCTGAGTTGATCTTGGGATCTTTGTTCATTGGACTTGTTATACATGTTGCTTTATTACAGTGGTCTGGACATTTGGAATTGCTGTTGCATATTGTACTTCATTCATGCTTGTTGCGTTCGGTTTGCACTTGTTCATCATGTAGCTTGTTGGTCTTCATGTGTCTGGTTTTGTTGCTCTGACTTGTATCACTTGATGTCTTGAGCTTCAACTGTGCTCGAGCTCGTATCACAGCAAACTGCATGTTATGTTTGTTTGGTAGTTGCTTCAGTCACTTTGTTGTATACTTGTGCTTTGAACATTTTCAACCTGATGCATCTGGACTTGAGCATATTTGATGAAATTGTTGTCTGGTCTTTGCATTGCTGTGTTGATCATGTTTCTGGTTCAATCCACTGTTTCATGTTTCATGCATGCTCGACATTGATTTTTGTTGCACTGTTTTTGACTTGTGACCTGCCCTGTGTTGAATCCAGTTTTTCAAAAAACTCGGGTTTGACCTTGTGCTCGTGTCGTGATTTTCAATGTTATTGCGCGTGAGTTGAACCCGGTTTTTCATTTGGGTTTGACCTGTGCTCGCCTGTCCCTGTAAATCAATCAAGTGTATATATCGACGTGCACGGCCTTGTGGCATATACAGTGATACACTGTATATGTCACAAGTTGTTCGTGTATGATGAATTCAAATTTAAATTATGGCGAACAACCCAAATAACTGAGGCAAATCATATTTTCAAAAATCATATTTCATTTTATATTGCAAAAACATTTCTTTTTCAATTTTACTGCGTTAGTTTATATTCTTGCAGATTGCTCAGATGCTGGATTCAAACTAGAAGGAAGTTGAAGATAAAAATACGAGTGTGAGTGATATGTAGTGAGGTTAACTGTAAATGTGAAATGCGATGTGATTGTAATCAAAGTTGTATAGTTATAGTGAGAGATTGAAATTATACTATTCAAAATTGTAATAAATATTTGTTTGAATAAAATTTCTGTTTGAATTCAAATTCTGTGTCATTTAATTTTATTCAGCAAATATTTATTTATTCTATGAAAAATAAAATAGTACATTAACAAATACATTTAAACGAATGTATATATGTTTATTATCATCAAACAAAAATCATATAAGCGCAAAGCGCATATTCAACATATACTATTATTAATATCTAAACTGTTCAGATGGGAAGTTATGATTTTCAAAGTTATGTTTACAAAGTGTTATGATATCCAAAGTTTGTAATTTCAAGTGTTTTGGTTTCGAAAGTGTTATAACTTTGAAGTACAATGATTTTGGAAATGGATATAAACTATGTGAAAAGGATATCGCATTGATATGATTTGAAATGAATACGATATTTTGGTTTTGAAGTATAAACTGTTCTGAAATGACCATGGTGTTATAATAACGTTTGGTTGTTAAAGAGACCGAGATCGGATATTGTCATACTCTCTACCAATACTGAAAACCACTTTAACAACCGTGTATGCGGTGGAGATTCCAGAATGAAGTAGGATATTGGCGACGATCCTATATGATGTATATACGTGGACCTAATTCCCCTGAGTTAGCATAAGGTGGCTAACAGGAGAAATTGATGGGCCAAGTGAGGTAGATCCTCCAATCGGACACACTCCATCGTTTTCCATTCTATTACTTTGTGATTGATTTGGTGCGCACCTTTGATTTGAGAGTGTGGTTCGAGTTGGGCGATTGCTGCGACTCTGCGTTACCAATAACCCGAAAGTGTAATTGATATGTTTACCCTAGCATTGTCTATTTGCGCCATGTCACCTACCATATCGAGACCACAACGAGTTTGTTTTATGTCGTACCCATGGAGTCCCCTCTGGTAGCCTCCCAATCAGGAGGTATTAAGAACTGTATAGACTATGGCACTATAAAATGTGTCAAGGGAGATATAGGTAACGCCTTAGCGCTATTTTAATAGTTTACTTTATATAGACATTGTTATAATAGCATATATTACTACATAGTAGATAGTTCCATAGATCCTTAGAGGATGGTTATCCCAAACATCCTTTAAGTTACTTGTATTTCAGTTGATATCTCACATGAGTTTGATTTATTGATATAAGATTGTTAATCCTGACTCAAGTGTTTTCTATTTTTTCTTTATGCTCAGGTCGAACTGAGTGTCACAGCATTAGAGACTCACCTTTGGAGTTGAAGTTTCGCTTGGAGATCCATCTATATCTATTCAACTTCTAGTTATTTGGTTGACTTTAGTGATACATTCAGATTTTGTTATTTGACTACTGTATTGAGACTTCTATGTATTCGAGACTTCTGTTGTATCTTGTTTAACTTCATTATATATATATATAGTAGCTTCATCAACTACTATTTATTTGTTTCCGCTGTTTATTGTTATACTACTCTGTGTTTGTGATTCTGTGATTTATTTATTTACTGTATATGCTAAGTTTTGCCAAATATAAATTAACAATCTAGTATTTTAAGCAATTCAAGTCCGATATGTGCGGATGTGGATGGCACGAAAAATCGAAATGTTACAAATGCAGTCGGTGTCCATCGGAGGGAATGATTAAGTATCCTGCACTGGTCCGCTATTATGTTTCATCAAAAACTAATTAACACCTGGGCTTCAGATCTTCTTCCTTTATGATTGTTCTTTGATGAATCATGTGCATTCATTTACGAAGTCGGGTAGAGTTTATCCTTTAATTAGCACTCAAGGTTGGAACTTAATATCATAGTGGCTAAGTTCTATTCCCTACTTTACTAACCTCTTTGACGTCTCTGGTTTACTGAAGATTTATTTAATTGGAAAGTTGGTTAAAACCTTAATCGGGTGCGCTAGAAAATATGCACTTAACTTTTAAGTGTCGGGTATTAAGTAGAATGCCAACTTTTCTATGACCAATTACCTAACCTCTACACCCTGGAGCCTTTTGCTAATATTATATATTGGAAGCTAAGTTTTATTTTGTTCCTTTACTAGAACAGTGCTCAGTAAACGCTAAAAAAACTTCTTTGTAGAGGTAAAGATATTCTCCTTCTACTAGGCAAGATAGAATTGGGACTTCATAAGACGATATGCTAGTTCAGTAAAAGTTCTTTAGCAATCCTCTCCCTACTCAAAGTTTTCTTTCTTTTTCATCACATCAAAGAACAATATGCATTTATCAGTGGCTTTAGAGATGAATCTATTTAGGGCTGCCACTCTTGCATTTAAGCTCATAACATCTTTACTTTTTTTTGGTTCTACTATGTCCCTAATCACCTTGATTTGGTCTAGATTATCCTCAATTCCTCTTTCCCTAATAATATACTCTAGGGATTTCCAAATTATATCCCAAAGCAGCATTTTTCCAGATTCAGTTTCATTATATACACAATTAATACTTCAAACATTTCTTCAAGATCATTCAAGTGATCGGCTTTTTTCTGAGATTTGACTAGCATATCATCTACTTATATTTCTATGTTTTGACCAATTTGCACTTCAAACGTTCTATTTACTAATTTTGGCATGTAGCCCCTACATTATTTAGACTGAAATGCATAACTATGTTATAGTATATTCTCCCGTCTATTATGAAACTTGTCATGCCAACAAACTAGTCTATTCGTGTAAGGGATAAAAATTCTTAGGGAATGCTTTATTCAAATCAGTATAGTCAACACATGCTCTCCATTTTCCATTGAGCTTTTTGTTTAGTCGGGATTGGCCGACAATTTTGGGTAGAAAACTTAACTAATAAATTCATTTTTAAGAAGCCTTTTGACTTCCTCTTTCAGCGCATTAGCTCGATGCTTATCGAACTGCCTTTTCTTTTATCAGATAGGAGTGATATATGGATCTATGTTAAGGGCATGGATCATGGTTGTTGGGCCTATTCTGATCATATTTAAGTGTGTCTAGGAGAAACCATCCGTGCTACACCGAAGAAATAGGATAAGTTCCCTTTTGAGCTCGTTATTTAACTTCTTCCTAATCTTTACTGTCTTTGTTTGAACAAATGAATCTATGCTTACTTCTTCTAGATCTTTGGTAGGCTTTATTCTTTCATGCTCAACTCTATAGTCCTATTCAATGATGATTTCTTTTGTTCTATTTCTTCATCTATCAGGTTAGCCTCTTTCCTTTTCATTTTCTTTTATAAAAGTTAAATATTCTTAGCACATTCTAAGCTGTTTCAGTTGTCTTTGTCTTCTTATTTTCCTTGTGTGGTTGGCTTAGAGGACCATCATCTAAAGGCTTCTTGATTTTAATTTGATTTATTCGTCTTTCTCTTAGTCATAATAGGAAAAATTATCCCTTTTGGATTGATCGACAGTAGCTAAATACAATTCTCGAGAGCTGAATTGCTCTTCTCTTATCGTTCCCCCATTCTCTCTTAGCTAGAAATTTCACCATCATATACTTTGGCGATAAAAAAAGCATCTACCTCACCCAGGACTGGTCTCCTAAAGAAAGCATTGTAGTAGCAACGTTGTTCCATTAAAAAAATAAGGTTTCAAAAGTTTGTAAATAGGGTGGAATCTCCGTTTGCACTAGAAGCTTAATTTATCCTACTGGATTGGATCCTTTGTTATTGCACCCAAAGATGGGCTCGGAGCTTGGCTCTAAATTTCTTCTAGAATTCTCCCTTGATCAAAGGCATGCTTAAAGATAACATTTACTCCATTACTGGTATCAAAAAGAATTTTGGCCATTATATAAAGCCTTATTAATACAGTTATCATCAATGGGTCAGTGTCTGGATAGCTTGCCCCTCTCAACCCTATGGGGTCTTTGTTAGGATGGACATCTGAAGCTGATATTTGCAATTTTTGAGTGGTAGCTCCTCCTGAATATAAAATACTCTGTCTCTTTCTTCTCTTATGTACCTGCTTCTAGCTCCATTACTGCTCCCAGCCAAATGTGGCCCTCCATGGATAACGTCTATATGATCAATTGTTGTAATAAAATCCTGTTAAGAATCGCTTTCCATAAATTTCACAGTGTTATTTGGTGGTTTTTGGTTACTTTC
Source organism: Allium cepa (assembly GCA_030765085.1). Lineage (NCBI taxonomy): Eukaryota > Viridiplantae > Streptophyta > Magnoliopsida > Asparagales > Amaryllidaceae > Allium > Allium cepa. The sequence continues at coordinate 471,207,072 of CM060940.1, read as the reverse complement.
TTCAAGATGGATAGGTTTTTGATTCCCTTCGACAAATTCATTTATGAGCCCAGATTGGATCATATTTTGAATGCTTCCAGCTAAGATACGACATTTGTCGGTTTTGTGTCCATTTGCCTAGTGGTAGGTGAAATATTCTCCTCCTCTTCTTGGTAAGGAGTTATTGCTTACTTTGAAAGAAATTGGGAAGTTTTATCCACCCTTGGCTGTAGCAAATATAGTAGATTGTTTTTGTTTAAAGCAACGTAGTTATATTTTGGGATCTTCTCCCATCTTCCTCTCTTTCTCTCATCCCATCTTGGCTTCTTGTTAGGGTGATTAAAGCAAGATCTTCCCAGTTCCTTCCTTATTTGAGACTTTTTCTTCACATGATACATCTCGTCCACGCATTTAAATTTGTCAGCTTGAAAATGTAAATCCTGAAGGTCCTTGTATCTGTGGATATAAAGTTCCTTCCATAAGGGGGCTTGCTCAATCAATCCTGAACACATTGCCATCAACTTTTAGTCTATCAGTCATATTCTCCACTTTCATTTCCCCATGTTAAATCATTTCAAGTATTCAACAAGCAGCTCTCCTGATCTCTTCTTAACATTGGTCACCATACAAGAATCAATAGTAGGGTCCTTGCACACATAGAAATGTGATGAGAATTCATAAGAGAATTACTTCCAATAATAAATAGCTTTCTTTCTATAATATCTATACCATTTTGCGGCCGCTTCTTGGAAATTTGTCAAAAAGGGCCTATAACGTATGACTCCAGAAGCATTGTGAAGGTCCATTTGACTCTCTAAGGCTAGAAGGTGATCACCAGGATCGTAGTCCTGTTATACCTTAGTGATGGAATCTTGATGTGTGATGGAGTTTTGATAGACATTATTCTTTCTGTAAAGGGGGCTTTATGAAAATTGTTGTTGACTCTGGGATCAAGGGTTCTCTTTCCTTTGACATCAATCATGCCCTTTGCTATTTTATCGGCTATATCTCTCAAGAAAGCTCCATCATCATGGTAATCACCTTTATAGGGCCTGTATACCTTATACAAGATTGAGCTTTCTGATTGCTCATTTGACCTTTCTGCCAATACTTCCTAGTGATCTGCTTTAACCTTGTTATCTACTAGCGATTTTGGTGAGAATGTTGCTGCTCCAATTTTCTGGATACCTCTTTTCTATGGGGTCATAATAATTTTTCCTTTATCTTACTTTTAAGCATAGAAGTATATAGATTTCTCCTTGGATGTTCGACCTCTTATCCCTTAACGAGCCTTGTTATTTTGGAAGATATTTGTGAAAGGACCTGCTCTATTAACTCTTGCATTACTGGCATTTTCTACTTTAAGTCTTTGATTTTGGCTTCACTATCCATTGGCTTTGCTGGTTCTGGAGGTTGACCAGGCTGTGCATTTTCTGGAGTAAAGCGTAAAGTGATATTGTCTTCCAATGTTGTTTATTGTCTTATCTCCTCAATTGGAACGTTAATTCCCGTTGCTCTTCCCATTTTCCAGAAAGAAAACGTTAAGTAATTAATTTCTAGAAAAAATCTATATAATATCAATGGTTTGGGCCCTCATTCTAGTGCCAAAAATGTTAGACCAAAAATTGGATGACATCCATGACGATATTCTGGGCCAACATTTGGTCTAACGTCCATTATATTGTTCAATATGGTATTGTTTTGGAGGGCTGTGATGGTGATACTAAGCCAATGACTGGCTTATCGTTTAATACTTAATACAAGATGACGCCAATCGAAATGGTCCCATAATGCCCTTAGGTTTTTGGGATTTTTATATATAATTAGCCAAAAAGTCATATCATGTGTCCAAGGGATAAATAAGCAAGTTGCTTAAATGTGAAATAGTCCATTGACCTTTTATTAATGGGTAATATAACCAAGTTACATAAGCCATAATCCGTTGTTCAAATTTTTGATAGGCAAAATAGTCAACATGCAAAATAACATTAAATTAACAAGAGCTCAAATGGCCTTGCTCTTTTTTAAGTGTGTGATCCTCTAAAGTATACGAGAGGACACATGTGTGTGCGTGTATCATTGAAAACAAAGGTGCTGCCAACATATGCCTGACAGGTAGCCAATCAAAATACCAAAAACAATATATGGAACTCAGATACAACTGGAATGAGCTCCGACAAGGCCATCGCCCATTACACCTTGTTAATGAGCTTCGGCAAGGCCACCACCTGTAATAAGATGTTAGAAGTACCCAAAACCCATGAAGAAACTAAATGCGGATGAAATCTTAAAACAGCTCCAGCTAAGAGAGAAAACTCTTTGATGAAAAATGGAAAATATAGAATGAATGCCTCGCTGCAAAAGGGAATGATACAGAATGAAGTGCGCCACACGGTCGATGTGGAAGTACTGGAAAGAACGCCTCACTGCAAATGCCTATGATTTTGAATGTAGAGCGCCACACTGTAGATGTCGAAGCACTACGAAAGCGGATGGTCCAGAATGAACATCTTGCTAAAATCCTGTTAGTAGCAATCCTGAGACCTATAAATAGTAATCTAGCGCCATTTGTAGCTAAAACCTATATCTGTAAGTGGTACTAAATAAAATTATAAGAGTAATACATATATATATATATGTATATAAATGAATTTATATACATACATACATACATATATATATATATTAATGAAGTAAAAGTAGTAATACAATATCTAAAATTATAGGACGAAAAAGCAACAAAATAAAAAGTAGACTTAAAAGGAATCCAAACTCATAATGCATCACCTTAACCAACACTAATGATATACAAAAAATTAATAAAAAGGTTAAATTCCTATATATTAAAATAATTTAAAAAATATCCTTATGCTCCTTTAATGTAATGGACTGTATCTCCATACCCTTTGAGTCGACAATAAATCACACGCGTCCAACTCAAATTGAACAGAAATATGAACCATTAGGGGTGACGAAGAAAAGATAGAAGAAGTAGAAGCAACAATACAGAATCTTACAATCGTAGCGGAACAATATATAATATATAATAACCGATCTTTATACAAAAGACTTATAGCAATTAATATTCATACAATCATCAAAGTACAACAGCCAACAATATCAATCCGAATAGTTATAATAACTTCTCCTCACAAGTGTTGAATATATAGCATATTACACACAAATCGGAAATAACCAAGTAAGTGATATACGCCTAAAATTCTCCAGCTCGTCTCCTGAGCTCCATAGCATTCCCATCTGAATCTGTAATACTCGGTCAGACCTGAGCATTATAATAAAATAACAACCGAGTCATTATGGAAAACCAACATGAGTAAACATACTCAATTTAAATTATTACTATTATCAAAATCCTTTGAAAACAATAGTATCTCATAAGACCTAAATACGACGGGTCTTTACATTACGAGAACCAAACCATTTTTTATAGAGAATCCAGTGGTGTTATAATAGCGTCTAAGTATAAATACTTATTAAATCATCTGAAATTGTTACATTAATTAAATTCTAACATAATAAGTTCTACAATCAAAACCGTAAAGGCTTGTAGTGGATATTGGATTCCATATTATGACCGGGTTACTGGGGTATCGCCTGCCATAGTACATCTCCAGAAAAATGTACTGAGATCGTATCTAACGATCCCTGCCAATATAGGACCGGTCTACCCCTTACTGGATAGTAACGAATATGTTATCACCCCGGGTATTCCCACCCTAATCGAGCGCACTCTTTTCCAAGCATAACCATATCAGTTATAATAATATATATCCGTGGATATATAGAAAAGTGATAAAAAAAACCCTACTTGGGTGCGAGCCACTTAGACCTGCTACATATCCTCTGTTTCAGTCATTCCTGGTTGATGAGGCTTGAGGCTAAGTTTTACCTTTAGAATGGCATTCATACTTGGGATGCTAACGCCATCTTTCAGGCAACGATGCAATGATAGCATTCATCCATACAAGTTGTTCTGGGTCTGAACAAGCCGAATCTCCTTCCAAATCTCCATCTCCATTAACTTTGAGATATCACAATTCATAACGTACAAATCAGATCGAAGTGGTTTTCGGATGATCAAATCTAATTTCGGTCTCTTCGAAATGATTAAAGAATTTTGCCAGTTTTGATGGTTGTTTCTTTAACTATCAAATAACATCCATAAGCAGTCACTAGACTTTATTTATAAATCTTCATAACATTCATTTCGAATTATTTTACAAAGATATTGTAACGACCCAGAATTTTAGGCAATAACATTTAATAATCCGTATTAATAATTAAATTGATTTGATAATTTTTCTTTATAATTTCAATTTAAATTGGTAAATTTAATCTTTTTAAAGGTTAATAAATATTTAATCTGATTCGTTTTTGTTTTCGTGATTCTGGGTTTAGTTTTAGGGACGCGAGTGATGTTGTGACTGACGTCGACGATCGCGATGAACGTTGGCGGCCGGAATCTCAAGTACACGTGCACCATGGTTTGATGTGTGCATGGCTTTTGGTTCTGGAAATTTTGATTGGGGAAGATGAGTTGATCCAGGGTTGCTCTCGTTATTTCATCGTATACGACTCGAAGTGGGAGGGTGCTGAGGATCTTCGGGGCAGGCTCGGGGTATTTGGGTGTTTGTCTCGAGTGCTGGGTTGTTTGCTTTTGCTAAGTGATGTTAAATAATGAAAGTGCAAACTTGAAAACCAGCTGATGAATAATATCGAGTTCAAGCTTTTATAAAGGAAATTTGTTTACAAGTTAAGGACTTATTCTTGAAAAAAACTGTTAATCAAACCTTTTAAAAGTATAAATTGAATTTATTTCAAATTTAAATTGTTTAAATATGATTTCTTTAAAAATAATAATTTAATTAAATTTTGATGTTCAATTTAAAAGAATGTTTTGAATTCAAATATTAAATCAAAGTTTAAAGTAATTTTTAAGTAATGATTTTAAAAACTAAAGTTTCAAATTTGATTTGAAATGAATAAGTTTAAAATTTGATAATTTAAAGTGTTTTAAATTTTGAAATTTGATTACCAAATGTCTTCTTTTAAATAAGATTATTGTTAAATTTTGAAATTCAAATATTTTGTTTGAAGTTATCGAATTTGATTAATTTCAAATAACTTATTTAAGAAGATAAATAAGGTTAAATTATTATGGATATGAACTTAAGGATATTTAATAAATATGTTTTGTTAATAAGGAAAGCTTAATTAAGAATAATGCTTTTCTTAATTAATTAAGGATTTTGAAATTATAAGAAGTTAATTAATAAATTGTTTAAATAATTTCAAATAATTAGTTAATTTTTTATTTAATTTTAAATAATCACTTAATTATGGATTAATTAAGTGTGATTACTTAATGAAGTAATCAACAGTTAATTATTAAATGTAACTGAGGAAGGAGTTAATTATTAATGGAAGTAATTAGTGAGAAATTGCTCATGGGAGTAATTAATTGAAGTGATTAATGGTTAATCACTTAATGTTATTTAATCTAATGATTAATTAATATAATTGTTTTGAAGTTAATTAATTATAGAGTAATTAATTAATTAATGTATTAAGAATTATTATATAATGGGATAAATTACTTGTTAAGTAATTAATTAAGGAAGTAATCAAGATTGATTAATAGAAGTAATTAGAGATAATTACTTATGTAGGTAATTAAGGGTTAATTACTTAATTTATTTTTGTTAATTAATTAATGTGATTAATTAATTAATGAATGTGATTAATTTAGGAATAATTACTAAGTGTAATTAATTAAAATATAATTAATTAATAAAGTAATTAACTGAGAATTTATTAATAAACTGATTACTTAACGAAGTAATTAAAGATTAATTAATTAGATTGATTAATCAAGGTTTAATATAATTAATTAAGATTGTTAATTTAGATAAGTAATTACAAATTGTTAAGTACTGTTTATGAGATAATTAATTACAAGTTAATTATTTTATTAATTAAAGGAATTATTAATTAATAAGGATCATTAATTAATGTAATTAATGATATTAATCAAGGTTGATTAATATAAGTGATTTATTTAAGTGTGATTAATTAATTGTAACTACTTAAGGACTAATGTAATTAATTATAGTTAATTAATTAATGGAAGTTAATAAAGGATCGTTAATTATTGTAATTAATGATAGTAATTAAAGATTAATTAATAAATATGGTTATGGATAATTACTTGAATGTAATTAAAGATAATTAATCAAGGAAGGTTAATTAAGAAGATCATTAAGAGATGATTAATTTATGATTTGAAATAAATAAATGATAAGGATTTAAGGTTAATCCGATTGATTGAAATTAATCAATTTCTGCTATTGAATGATTAATTGATATAGGTACGAAGATCCGGGTAAGATATGCACCTCTTCAGGAATAAAAAAAAACCGATCCACTTTCATTTTGTATTTTGGACTAGATTCTTTTACTCCTCGATACTCAATCAAATCCTCTTTTTTTACGATTGAATCCACCTCTACGGTCCCATATTTAGTAATTCCCGAACTGTTTCTTCTATATTGTGGATCGTCAAAATAAGCAAGAATACTATTTCTATGTAAAATACCATTTGATTGATATTGGATGATCAATTGATATTAGATGATTGATATTGAGTGATTGGTTGATACTGGATGATTTGGATATCTCTGATATATGTGATAAGCTGCTTTGTGAGATGAATGACTGTTATGAATTATCTATTGTGATAATGTGATTCATCTATCTGTTTATATCATCCTGAATATAAGTTAAACTGTTTAAACCCTTAAAACAACTTGGACACTAAAATGGCGTTTGGTTTCGATCAGACCGGGATCGGGTTTCCATATTTGGATAATCCGAAAACCACATCAATTCCAATTAAACGTTAGGTCGTGAATCCAAGTGGGGCTTTATGAAGACTCGAGTTATAAGAACTATACGTCAGTATAACTCTGTGGGTGATTTCGTAATGAGTTTAACGGAATAGTACTTATAGGTTCGAGATGGTGATTTAGAGTGCAAGGGCTATGGTCGTTGACTCTGAAGGTGATTCCAAAATGAATGCAACGAGATAGTGCCTTCGGTTTCGTTCGAACCCGAAACGAACTTGTATGGATTGAATGCTTTCAAAACATCGTCAGGTGGACGATGAGCATTCTAAGATAGATGCGTTCTATAAAGGTAATCGCAGCCTCAAGCCTCATCAACCCGGGAATGGCTAAAACAGGGGAGGTGCAGCAAGGCTTCGTGGTAGCCCCCACTTAAGAGTGAGATTTACCCCTGTCTAGTGGTCCCTTTCTATTTCGGCTTAGTGTGTGGTTGGTCGCGCCAACTACGGGGTGGTCTTGTTCGGGACTGTCCAGTAAGGGATGGTTCAGGCCTTGTGTCGCAGGGGAGCGGGCGTACTCCTCGGTACGTTGATTTATGCCACGTACTGTAACGGGCGGTACCCCAGTAGCGCTGCCATTGATGGAAACCCATTCTTCCTACGAGACCCTACGGTTTTGTTTGTATTACCCACTTTTGTGGCTAGTAGCTGGAATTTAATAATGTAACAATTTCGGCTATTTCATATTTATTTGAAAACCCTAGACACTATTATAACATCACTGGATTTCCTATCAAATGTTTTGGTTAGCGTAAGGTAAAAACTTTTCCATGTTTATGTGTGGGAAGTCTTACGTGATACCTTTTCTTTTCAAAGGTTTTTCTAAAGTTAAGCAATTTTAACCCGTTTACCCATGCCAGACCCCTGTCTGACCGAGTGTTTATTTTCTGTTTTATTAAACTCTTGGGTACTCATATTATGTATGAGTAGTCAAGTGATTCAGGTTTGCTTGACGAATTCTGGAGAAGATATAGTGCAGGAGGCTTTCACGTGTAGATATATATTATGGTTCCGCTGTGTTTGTTTGTATCTGTATCTGTTGTACTTGAGTTGTATAGTTAGATAGATGTTTATAACTGTCTAATATCTGTTGTATAAGTTGTGTACCCTGATGTAATATGATACTATGTAATATTTTATGTGATATATTATATTTCATTCGTTCCGCTGTGAGTTCTCTGTAGTTGTTGTGTTTCTTCTTTCTCTTTCTTTTCTTCTTCTATCCCTTTCTTTCTTAATCAGCGATGCGACTTTCTGGAGATAGGAAGTCGGGTCGCTACAGTTGGTATCAGAGTATTAGGTTGAGTGAATACTTAGGCTTTGGAGTGGTGTCTTTCTTGAGAGAGGTAGTTGTATTTTTATATATAACTATATTTATATATCTGTATCTACCTGATCTGTTGGGTTATCTGTTTGGATTTTCGAACATAAGATTTAGAGGTAGATAGAGTAGTGGTGTGTGTGTGTAACACGACTACCACTAATGGAAGAGGTCTATAGGTTGAGGTTGGAAGTGTATTTGTCGAGAATGTAGACCTAATACCGTCTCGAGTGAGAATTGATAGTTTGGAGTAAGGATTTCTATGATATCCGAAGGAAATCTTTTCAAAGATTCGGAGGTTGTCTTAGAAGTGTAAGTTTGGATCTGTCGGAAGTGCAGAAGTAAGTGATGGTATCTTGAAAACTGCGTAATGAGATGCAGTATCCATGGATTTTTCAGAAGATGTTTTCTCTTGAAACAGTTTTAGAAGTAGTTGAGAGCAGTCTTTACCTGCTGCAGGGACGATTCGTCTGTATAGAAGTTGTCTGGATCTTTAGCATGGAGGTTGGCTATTTTGGAATATGAAACTAAGGTCTATGAGTTGTTTCGTTTTGGCATGGTCTCATTTGTCATTCCTTAAGGAGAGCGAGATGTTGATGCTTGGTTTGGTGTCCGAATTTCTTGAGAGGTTATTTTCCATCTCAAAGGTCCGTTGTGTGGTTTGTTGATCATTTTGGTTTTCGAGAAGCCTCTTGGATTAGAAGTCTTTGGTTAGCTGTGGTAGCAGTTTATTTCGAAGTGTTCGTTGTGCTGTAGAGATGGTCTTTTAGCTTTGCAGTATCATCGTGGTAGAGTTTGGAAGCAGCAGTGTGGTTGTTTCTCCGGTAGTTCAGGAATATTAGTGGTTCTTCTTTCAGTAGCCCAGGCTTGTGGTGAAAGTTTTCTTGAAGGGTTAACCTTGTTTGGAGAAGTTTTAAGGCTGTTCTAATTGGTAAGTGAGGACAGTTTCTTTGGAATCCGAATTAGGTTGGATCGCAAAAGTGACTTGCGATTAGTTTGGAATTTTTCTTGGGTAATCTTTTGTTTGAGACCGAGGGATATCATGTGGTAGTAGGAGCTACTGAAGTAATCAGAAGGTTGTCTGCATCTAGGGTTGAGTTCCATATTGTTTTGGTTCCAAAAGTGATACCGGTGATTAGCCTAGTAGTAGAGTTGGTGTAGCAGCTCAAAAATTTTTGGAATTTGAATTGGTCAGATTTAGTTCTGAGTTGGATTTCTGTTATAAGGTTGTGACTGAGTCAGATGGGTCATTAAAATTATATGGATTTGATGAACAAATTTTTCCGGATATATTGGATAAGTTTGTATTCGTGTTCATCAACAATATTCTCATCTATTTCAGAACCAGAGTTGTGCAGCGGAAGCGAGGTATCAGCTGTACGAGGAAGGAAGCAAGTTCAGTTTGCTATTGCTTGAGAAGTAGAGCATGTGTTCTGGATTTCGACGGATTTTGGAAGATTTTTCTGTTGGATAGGATCCAGAAACTGGTTTGCTTTGGTTTAGTTGTTTCTGGAAGCATCATCATAGGTTGAGCTAACCAGGAAAGAGATTGGCAGCACAGGATTGTCTGTTGAGATATGCAGATATGAGGTAAGGAATTTGGAATTCGAAGTTGGAGACTTCAGTGCTATTAAAATTTCTCTGGTTAAGAGAGCAGAATTGGGTAAGATTGGAAGGTTAGTTCTGAGGTATTTGGGATTTCTTATCTGTGTTTTTGATAAGATAAGATTGAGTTGCCAGTTGGATAGTTGGAATTCATTGTGTATCACGTATCTCCGGGGGAGTACATGTATGATTTAGCTTTGGTTGTTGAATCTGCAGTTCAGTGGGACTTGGAAGTTGTGTTAGACTTAAGTATAGTCTGATGTTCTGTTCAGATTGGTGGATCCAGAGATGAGATGAGCTCTGGATTTTGGTGGTGTTGTTTGTTTAGCTTCTGTAGAGCGAGTCTCCCGGTGATTTTTTGTGCTTAGGAAACTCGAGATAGTGTTAGTAGGATTTATTCTGATTTGTGTCAGGATAATTAGTTAGGTTTTTTTGTTTGTTTGATTGCTCAGGTTGTTAGTAAATGGTTGATAGGAATGCTTTGCTGATTAAAATTGAAATCTTTGCTGGATTATTAAATTACCTTTGCTTTTAAATATCGGGGACGAAATTCTTTTAAGGGGGAAGGATTGTAACGACCCGGAATTTTGGGCAATAACAATTTAATAATCCGTATTAATAACTAAATTGATTTGATAATTTTTCTTTATAATTTCAATTTAAATTGGTAAATTTAATCTTTTCAAAGGTTAATAAATATTTAATCTGATAATTGTGATCAATATCTTTTTAACAATTTAAAATTTGACAAGAATTATTTTTCAAAGCTAATGAGATTTTATTCTATTTATAATATATATATATATATATCTGGTATATATTGTGAATAGAAGATCTTGTGTTTTAAATAAAAGATGAATTTTCAAATAGTAATATATATGTTTGTATATGTTATAATTTGGAATTGTTTTTGAAATTTAATTTAATCTATTAATAATTTGAATATGTATGAAATTATAATTTAAAGCTTTGTTTAAAAAAATTAATATTTTTCAAAAGTTAATTTAAAGATTTGTTCATTTGTTTTCAAAATATAAGATACTTGTTTGTTTTTAAATGTGATAGTTTAAAAAGGATTTAAACAAGCTTTGTTTTAAAATGCTCAAATTAAAAAGGTTTTAAATGATAAATATAAATGTTTTAGATTTTAAAATATATGTATAAGAATTATTTGCATTTTAATTAGTTTTAGAATATTTTCTATTAAAAGTAAATTTATAAATACATATGAAAACATTTATTAACTAAGGGATTTAAATATGTAAGTTTATATTTACATTTTAATTCAATAAAATTATATTAAAAACACTTAAGACATGTGTAAACATAATAAACATCCTTAATAACACTTGTGAACTTTTTAAATCATGCTTGAGACACTTGTTTAATTTTATAACAAGTGGCCTTTCTTTTTCCTTTATTTGAAAATTTTAACATAAAGAAATCTTGTTTTCCTCTTTTAATTTCCAAACTTCTTTCTTCTTCTTAAATTATTTTCTTCCTTAATGAATTAAAAAGCAAATATAAATTTAATAAAAATATGAAGTTCAAATGCAAATTCAAATGAAGATTTACTCAGCAAAATTGTTCTCAAAATCAAACTGCAAATTTAAAACCTGTAAATCCAACTGAAAAACAAATTTGAAGTTTTTCTCAACAATCAATCTACAACTTCACCAACCTTCATTTCAAAGTTAAAGATCAATTTCAACATCTTCAAAAGCGTTAAATAGAAGACATGCAGTAAGATTTTCAACATCAAGCTTTTCCAGATTTCAGAGCCTGGAAAATTCAAGAAAAACCTGCTCTGCATATAATCAGGTGAGTAAATATTCTTAAAAATAGTTTGATCTGGTTTTACTTCCCTGCATGTGATGATCTTGACTTGGATTAAAGTACTTAAGCGTGAATTTATATGAAACTATATGTATATGATATTGAGTTTGTCTGTTATATAAATTCAAGAGTTCTCTGTTAGTTTAATTTGAATATTCTGCTTAAAAATTTCAATATCTACAAATCTAATCCATAGAAGTCTTAAGCATTTGAATGAAAACTATGTGCAATTGTATGAGAGAGATTTTAAAATAGTTCCAGAGATTTTAAATAATACAAATCATATTTAAAAAGAAAATTAACAGTGGAACTAAATTTTTGAGAAAAATCAATTGTCTTAAATTTTAAATTGAATTACATGCATGTAATCTTGATGTAAAATCATGAATTTAGATATGTAATTTGTAATTTTTAGTTTGGTAATTTACTCGAATTTTGGGTTTGAATGTTTTGGGAACTTTTATGAACTGTCGATGATATACTCAATGATTTGATTTGAAATTGTGGTCGAGGCTAGCTTGTGGATGGTTGATTATGGGAAAATTGTTCAATAATTTTTCCAATGTGTGAATTTTTCAAATTTGAATAAACTAGGGTTTAAGCTTGCTTATTTCTCGGCTTTACTATCGAGTTGATTGCGGCGTGAACATTTGACCGGAGATGATTGCTTTTGGGAAGGACAAAGCTAGGGGATGTGGCGACTCGATGGTGGGGTCGGCGAGGTGAAACAGCGACGAGATGGTCGTTGGCGTCGGGGTTTTGTTATGTGTTTTTGTGTAATTTTTGAGCTAGGGATCGAAAATTCGTTTCATTTTTGTTTTCGTGATTCTGGTTTAGTTTTGGGGTCGCGAGTGATGTTGTGACCGACGTCGACGATCGCGACGAATGTTGGCGGCCAGAGTCTTAGGTACACATGCACCGTGGTTTGATGTGTGCACGGCTTTTGGTTCTGGAAATTTTGATTGGGGAAGATGAGTTGATCCCAGGTTGCTCTCGTGATTTCATCGTATACGACTCGAAGTGGGAGGGTGCTGAGGATCTTCGGGACAGGCTTGGGGTATTTGGGTGTTTATCTCAAGTGCTGGGTTGTTTGCTTTTGCTAAGTGCTGTTAAATAATGAAAGTGCAAACTTGAAAACCTGCTGATGAATAACATCGAGTTCAAGTTTTTATAAAGGAAATTTGTTTTCAAGTTAAGGACTAGTTCTTGAAAAAAAATGTTAACCAAACCTTTTAAAAGTATAAATTGGATTTATTTCAAATTTAAATTGTTTAAAGATGATTTCTTTAAAAATAATTATTTAATTAAATTTTGAAGTATAATTTAAAAGAATGTTTTGAATTCAAATATTAAATTAAAGTTTAAAGTAATTTTTAAGTAATAATTTAAATACTAAAGTTTCAAATTTGATTTGAAATGAATAAGTTTAAAATTTGATAATTTAAAGTGCTTTAAATTTTAAAATTTGATTACCAAATGTCTTCTTTCAAATAAGGTTATTGTTAAATTTTGAAATTCAAATATTTTGTTTGAAGTTATCAAATTTGATTAATTTCAAATAACTTATTTAAGAAGATAAATAAGGTTAAATTATTATGGATATGAACTTAAGGATATTTAATAAATATGTTTTGTTAATAAGCAAAGCTTAATTAAGAACAATGCTTTTCTTAATTAATTAAGGATTTTGAAACTATAAGAAGTTAATTAATAAATCGTTTAATTAATTTGAAATAATTAGTTAATTGTTTATTTAATTTTAATTAATCATTTAATTATGGATTAATTAAGTGTGATTACTTAATGAAGTAATCAATGGTCAACTATTAACTGTAGTTAAGGAATGAGGTAATTATTGATGGAAGTAATTAGCGAGAAATTACTCATGCGAGTAATTATTTGAAGTGATTAATGGTTAATCACTTAATGTTATTTAATCTAACGATTGATTAATATAATTTTTTTGAAGTTAATTAATTATACAGTAATTAATTAATTAATTAATGTATTGAGAATTATTAAATAATGGGATTAATTAAGGAAGTAATCAAGATTGATTAATAGAAGTAATTGGAGATAATTACTTATATAGGTAATTAAGGGTTAATTACTTAATTTATTTTTGTTAATTAATTAATGTGATAATTAATTAATGAATGTGATTAATTTAGGAATAATTACTAAGTGTAATTAATTAAAATATGATTAATTAATAAAGTAATTAATTAAGAATTTATTAATTAATTGATTACTTAACAAAGTAATTAAAGATTAATTAATTAGATTAATTAATCAAGGTTTATTATAATTAATTAAGATTGTTAATTTAGATAAGTAATTACAAATTGTTAATTACTGTTTATGAGATGATCAATTACAAGTTAATTATTTTATTAATTAAAGGAATTATTAATTAATAAGGATCATTAATTAATGTAATTAATGATATTAATTAAGGTTGATTAATATAAGTGATTTATTTAAGTGTGATTAATTAATTGTAACTAATTAAGGATTAATGTAATTAATTATAGTTAATTAATTAATGGAAGTTAATAAAGGATCATTAACTATTGTAATTAATGATAGTAATTAAAGATTAATTACTAAATATGGTTATGGATAATTACTTGAATGTACTTAAAGATAATTAATCAAGGAATTTTAATTAAGAAGATCATTAAGAGATGATTAATTTATTATTTGAAATAAATAAACAAAGAAGGATTTAAGGTTAATCCAATTGATTGGAGTTAATCAATTTCTGCTACTGGATGATTAATTGATATTTGGTGATTGATATTGGATGATCAATTGATATTAGATGATTGATATTGAGTGATTGGTTGATACTGGATGATTGGATATCTCTGATATATGTGATATGCTGCTTTGTGAGATGAATGATTGTTATGAATTATCTATTGTGATAATGTGATTCATCTATCTGTTTATATCATCCTGAATATAAGTTAAACTGTTTAAACCCTTAAAACAACTTGGACATTAAAATGGTATTTGGTTTCGATGAGACCGGGATTGGGTTTCCATATTTGGATAATCCGAAAACCACATCAATTCCAATTAAATGTTAGGTCGTGAATCCAAGTGGAGCTTTGTGAAGACTCGAGGTATAAGAACTATATGTCAGTATAACTGTGTGGGTAATTCTGTAATGAGTTTGACGGAATAGTACTTATAGGTTCGAGATGGTGATTTAGAGTGCAAGGGCTATGGTCGTTGACTCTGAGGGTGATTCCAAAATGAGTGCAACGAGATAGTGCCTTCGGTTTCGTTCAAACCCGGAACGAACTTGTATGGATTGAATGCTTTAAGAACATCGTCAGGTGGACGATGAGCATTCTAAGATAGATGTGTTCTATAAAGTTAATCGCAGCCTCACGCCTCATCAACCCGGGAATGGCTAAAACAGGGGAGGTGCGACCAGGCTTCGTGGGTAGCCCCCGTTTGAGAGTGAGATTTACCCTTGTCTAGAGGTCCCTTTCCATTTCGGCTTAGTGTGTGGTTGGTCGCGCCAACTATGTGGTGGTCTTGTTCGGGACTGCCCAGTAGGGGATGGTTCCGGCCTTGTGTTGCAGGGGAGCGGGCGTACTCCTCGGTACGTTGATCTAGGCCACGTACTGTAACGGGCGATACCCCAGTAGCCCTGCCATTGATGGAAACCCATTCTTCCTACGAGACCCTACGGTTTTGTTTGTATTACCCACTTTTGTGGCTAGTAGCTGGAATTTAATAATGTAACAATTTCGGTTATTTCATATTTATTTGAAAACCCTAGACACTATTATAATATCACTGGATTTCCTATCAAATGCTTTGGTAACGTAAGGTAAAAACTTTTCCATGTTTATGTGTGGGAAGTCTTACGTGATACCTTTTCTTTTCAAAGATTTTTCTAAAGTTAAGCAATTTTAACCCGTTTACCCACGCCAGACCCTTGTCTGACCGAGTGTTTATTTTTTGTTTTATTAAACTCTTGGGTACTCATATTATGTATGAGTAGTCAAGTGATTCAGGTTTGCTTGACGAATTCTGGAGAAGATATAGTGCAGGAGGCTTTCAGGTGTAGATATATATTATGGTTCCATGCGTTTGTTTGTATCTGTATCTGTTGTACTTGAGTTGTATGGTTAGACAGATGTTTATAACTGTCTAATATCTGTTGTATAAGTTGTGTACTCTGATGTAATATGATACTATGTAATATTTTATGTGATATATTATATTTCATTCGTTCCGCCGTGAGTTCTCTGTAGTTGTTGTGTTTCTTCTTTCTCTTTCTTTTCTTCTTCTATCCCTTTCTTTCTTAATTAGCGATGCGACTTTCTGAAGATAGGAAGTCGGGCCGCTATATATATGTATATGTGTATATATATATATATATGATCTCTTCCAGTTTCTCAATATTTGAAAACAATTTCAAATACTTTTCCATCACAGGATATTTTTAAACCCTTTCAGCACTTAGAAATATTTCCGAATTCAACTTATAGCACTTAGAAAAATATTTCTATACCATCATTTCACTTTTAAATATTTTCAATATCCTCCTTTCAATACTTAGGAAAATAATTTATAGCATATTTTCCAAGATCATTTTAGATACCCATACTTAGGAATTATTTGTAAGTATATTTTCCTAAAACCATTTTTATTTCAATACTTAGGAATATTCCGTTTTGTTTCATACTTCTCAATCCTTTAAAATTTACTTGTAAATTCCTTCTCCCATTCAGAATGGATTCTATAAGTTTCCAGAACTCATTAATTTAACTTCCTTTAAATTTTCCAAAAAACGATTACACTTGTCTATAATTTTCAACTACCTATTCCAAACTTCTTTTATGAATTCTATTTCATTTTTCGAAGTTCTCTTATTTCAATGATTTGGAAATTTCGTTAAGTTTCCAGAATTCCAATTCAAGATTTCTCTTAAAAAACATATCCGTTAAATAAACCCCATTTACAAATCTCGAGAGGATTTATAAATAAATCATAATCGTTTCAAAACCATATATATAATAAGTATATTTTAAATTATAATTTATTTTTAAAACGTGTTTAAGTTAATTATTTAAATTATTAAAACACTTTAAATAAACATCGATAACTATTTCGTAATTTATTTTTAAATAAAACTATTCGATCTACAAAGCTTATTCTAAAATTATGAATTCATTTCAATAAATACTAAATATTTGAAAAATTCATTTTTTAAATTATTTCAATACTAAACAGCTTTAACCGTATAGTTTATTAAATAGAAATCCCATTTAAAAATGATTTTAAATTCTCAATAAAATCATTTTAAAAATCCAATATTCCAATTTCAGTTTATAAATCCCTCTCGACTCATATCACATCGACTATATTTCAGTTTTATAATCATTTTCACATTTCAAAAATAGAACCTGCTATTTTTTTCAAAAACCAATTCCCATATCTTGATATAAATTCACACTGTTAATGTATGTTTCTAATTTATCTAATGAAAATCATTTCACCTTATTTATAAATGTTGTTTATAAATTTATAAACTCATTCGAACTTCACTTCCTTTTATAAAAATTTCTCAATTAAAAACTTCGTTTTTAAATCTATTGCTTTATAGATCCCATTTTTTTTCAATCTATTTTAAATATTGATTTCAATCCTTACCCATATTTCAAAGAAATATCATTTTTAAAAATTCTTATTTTATAAATTATTTTAACTTAAAACATTTTATGAATGGTTAAGTATAAATCCAAAATCAAATCATTGTTTTATCTAATATCAGTTTCCTTTAATAATCGAAATTTCAATATAAATATTTTTATATCCAAAATCTCCTTTTAGTTACTTCAAATTCAAAAATAATATTTACCGTTTTTAAAATACTGAAATTAAGGTCAGTGTTACTATAGCTTCCAAAAATCAAACATATCACAATCCATAATAGGATATTCACACACATCATGTATCAATATATATGAAATTAAAATCAACAGTTTTATAACATAGAATACCAGTCCCGTTTCGAGGCGAGATATCGTGGTAATATAGGGTCATCCGCTATTATGTGGGGCGCATAGTGTCACATCCTCTCCAATCGACGGGAAATATATCCAACAACTAATATATATGCTAATATGTATAATATAACATTAAACTGATAATAAATTTATAAATTCATTCAATAAACCAATAAATAATTTTTACTATTTTAAAATTAAATCTAGCAATCCAAATGGGTGAGGCTTTACTCATCTTGATTTCTACTTGCAATCCATTCTAATTTTAGATTAAATTGAACAATGTTCGATTTAAATCCAAAATTCCAGATGACCTGAAAAATTCTAAATCAATTTATATGCGTAGTATTTTCTTACGCAAAACCAACGCAATTTGATTCATTTCAATTGGACCTCGAATGACAAAGTTATAGCTTTAGTAAGATTTTGAGGTAATTTAAATAAATTAAACAACTTAATTACTTAAAAATTAATTACCCTTAAATATAAGGGTCATTTTTTTCCTTTCCTTCTTCACGCATATGCTTCAAGTTGAACCCAAACATCACCAATGTTTGACCGACCCTCCCCGCCACATGGCTTCACTGGAGTACCATTACACTACGCTGCCGTTTGCGCCTCACCTTGCTCTCCCTCCAACCTGAGACAGACCCAAGTCGACTCCATGAAGCAAGCACCCGAACCCCTGAAGTCGAGCCTACATCCCCTATTTAAGTCGTGACACCTTCCCATCACCTATAACCACTTCCTCACCCCACGAACTGCTGCGTTTGATCAAAAAAGACTGCGTCGTTCGCCTCCATCGCTCACCACGATGCCTCCCAGCATCGCCTACCCTCAAGCATCGACTTCGATCACCTTTTAGCCAGTCAATAGCCTAACCACCTATGCCTCATTTCCCTCAATCGATCAACCCCTAAACGACTATGACATACTCGCTCCTCCATCAGCGTGCTCACGCGCACTCGCTTCGTGCTTCGCCATCGTGATGAAATCACGTTTTTTCTTTCTTACTTTGTTGAGAATCAAATTGAAAAAAAAGAGAGGAAGAGCACGATTTAAACTGGTATAGGGTGGCTCGATAAGATGTAGGGGCGATCAAAAAGATGTAAGATGGCTAAGTATGACTTTTGATTGGATTTATATAAACATTATATTCAAAATATCTCGTTTGCATATCTTGAAATTAAACCCCTACTGAGACGTGTCGCCTGGCGTTCCTAATGTTATACCCTATTCCAAACGCAATGGGACAAGTTCTGGGACAGAATTCGATCGCATGGCTTTTTGAATCCAATTATTATACTAAATTTTCAATATTAATTCCAACGCATTTCTTTCCCGTATGATCAATGGTAACTCCAAATGCCACGAAATTTGAAATCCGATAATAATACACTATTATGGATCCGATGGAACTAGTTTCATTGAATTTTGAGACTGTGCTCCGGGTCGCTACGTCAATTGAATCGGCAATTGTAAAAATGGGCTAAATAACTTAAAATTCTTGTTTTAAAAGATCACTAACTCAATTCTAATTCAAATAGAATTTATATCCACACTAGATATCATTCGATTCAAATTTAACTCAAATTTTCAATTATTAATCATTTTTGTATTACGATAAATCGCTATATTTGAAAATTTTAAATTCATTCTAAAATTTCAAACCATATCTTCATATTCAAAAATCAATTTATATTTTAAATCCAATATTTAAAACCATTTAAATATTCACAATAAAATGTTAGAAAATCCGGGTTGTTACATTCCTTCCTCCTTAATAGAATTTCGTCCCGGAATTGCTAAGGTAGGATGACTGATCCATACTCATTACTTCGCAAAACTCACTTAGTTAAAACTTGAAATTTCACTTTTCAAAATATTTTAGTTCCAACCAAAAAATTAATTTCCATTTATAAACCAAAACCCTTTTGTTTCAGTTACAATTCGAAACCAAATTTTTGTTAACAAAAATTTTCCAAAATATTTCGAAAATTTTCTAACACCCTAAATTTTCGAAATCTTTTGGCAGAGTTTCCCATGTATGGAGAGCCTTTTGCAATATCATAAATAAAATAAAAATGATATCACCGACCCACAAGGTCAGAAGCACAACATATATCAATATTTATTTCATTTTTTCCTTCTAATGCGTAAGCATACCTTATATTAGCATCTATAAGCGAGCTCGCTCAATTAATATGCAATTTCGCAATCCAAAAGTATAACCAAATGGTCTTTTTGTACCTTTACTTACTCAATTTAAACCTATAAGTTCCAAAATATGGAAATTTAATAACGCTTCATTTACTAAACTAGCGCAAACCCATATATTTCATAACCAAACATGTTATAGCATGAATCTATCAACAATCACTACGTTCCAACCTTCGAATATTTATTTCAATCGAGTTATATACCATTTCATTCAATTCGAATGATTCACAACCAAATTATTAGCATTTAATTCATATTTATACACAATATACTCATATCCATTACAAATTGGTTCTAAATCAATTTACTCATTTTTCATTGATGCATAAAAAAAATTTACTTCCGTTTAGTTCAAACGAAAAAAATTCATGCAAATTCGTGATATTCATCTAATAAAATACCCATTTCAATTTATCAGCCAAATTTAAATTTGCTTCTGAATTAATTTATCCATTTACTTGGTATATCTCAATTTACACTGTACTACTTAAGAATCATTTAATAAAACTAATATTAAGGCTTATCATAACTTTTATGAAACATTATGTTCATTTCCATTCCATCGTTAGTCCATACTTGATTTTATTTAAGAAATATCTCAAAACACAGTCAATTTATTTTAAATCGACTCTTCACCAATTTATTCCCTTTTGATTTATTCTCATCCAGTCCAGTTTAAATTTAGATTCAATTTAATTTATACTATCCGAATTCCAACTCAGTTTTAACTTAGCTTAAGGTAAATTTTTAATCCACTCAATTCTCTTTTACTAACTCGATTTATTAACTCTACCCAAGTTAAATTTTATTTCATATAAAAATTCACATTCAATTCCATTTCAATCCACAATCCATTGTACTTAGCCAAGTTAAGTTCACATTCGTTTTATAATTCAATATCTGACATTTGTTTCAAAAATCACTTTATTTAGTTCAACTTGAGTTCAACTTTATTTCAACTTCATTTCCTAATCCAAGTTGGATTTCTATTTTCTTACCAAAATATCCATTCATTTTTATTTTGGCTTTCTGTTCCATTTCTCAATTTAATAAGTTGTACCGCTTATTATTCACCATTTCATAAATTCGATATTCGATTTTATTCCATTCACTATTTATAATTTATAGTTTATAATCACTTTACAATTCAAGTTTATATATTCAATTCAATTTTCATTTAACTTATCTCTAGTTAAAGTCTAACCCACACATTTTTCTTTTACAATTTCAATTTTATTTAACTTGCATAAGTTAAATTTTAATTTCATATTGAAATTCACAATTTTAGGTTATAAGTTCAAAACTTATTTTTCACAAGTTTCTTAAAACATTCAAATGAATATTCCAGAATTCAAACACCCGGTTTCATCTTAAATCATTCTGAAATCCCATATATAAATATATATTCTTTTCTATATATCAAAAGTTACCTTTCGAATTTTTAAATCAAAACCTGATTTTTCCAAAAAAAGAAATTCTAAAGCCAAATAATCACAGTAGCCATCCGTCACTTAGAAACTTGAAAATGAATACCGATGATGCTGCGCAGCCATCACCAGGATTATTTTCTAGGGACTAAAGTGATTCAGTGCTTTATTGCTTCCAAAGTCCATTTAAAACATTTTCTATTCAAAAATGTCTCCAAAATAATACTCTATAATTCTTTTTACCACTTCGGAAAACATTTCCAAAACTTTCGAGATTTCAAAATTTTCAAATACTTAGTTCAAATCCGTTTAAAACATTTTTCAAAGTTTTTTAGGATTTAAATTTCCAAATTCTGGTTTGAATCCAATTTTAGTTATAATCACATTCATAAATTTCACCTTTGAAATTCCCTTTGGTTATATGAACTATTTCAATTATTATAATCTTGTTTTGATTATAATAATATCAACCAAACACTCCAAATTTACTATAATAATTTAGAAAATTATTTAATTTATATCAAAAATAAAATTTGGGTAAAATTATTTCATTTACCCTCTATCAAAACAATACTATGTCAGTTTACCTTGTTTAAGAGTTTAGAAATCACTATTGATACAGTTATACTTCCCATACTGATCAAAATTCATAAACACCCAACTAATAAATCAACACAATATAAAACGTTTTATGTACACTAAAAATACGTGCTCATATCTATTAATACACTCAGACTCATTCTAGAGTGCTACTGACTTTGTCTCTAATGAGTAATCCCCACCAAAGCTAAGGTTCTTACTTGACCTTCAGCTTTGATACCAAGTGTAATTGCTCGTATCTCTATACCCTTTGATTCGACAATAAATCACACGTGTCCAACTCAAATTCAACAGAAATACAAATCATTAGGGGTAAAGAAGAAAAGATAGAAAAAACAACACAAATCACAATCACGTCGGAACAATATATAATATATAATAATCGATCTTTGTACAAAAGGACTATAACAATTAATATTCATACAATCATCGGAGTGCAATAGCCAGCAACATCAATCCGAGTAGTTATAATTAGTTGTCCTCACAAGTGTTGAATATACAACATAACGCACACACAACGAAAAAAACCGAGTACGTGATACATGCCTGAAATCCTCCAGCTCGTCTCCTAAGCTCCATAGCATTCTAACTTAAATCTGTAATACTCGATCTGACATGAGCATTATAATAAAATAGCACCCGAGTCAGTTTGGAAAAGCAGCGTGAGTAAACACACTGAATTTGTATTATTACTACTGTCAAAACCCTTTGAAAACAAATGTATCTCGTAAGACCACGTCACATATAAATAGATGGTTTTTTAACTTACGATAACCAAAACATTTTTATAGAAAATCCAGTGATATTATAGTAGTGTGTAAGTACGAATACTTATTAAAATTGTTGAAATTGTTACATTAATTAAATTCTAGCATAACAGACCCTACAATAAAAACAGTAAAGGCTCTTAGTGGATATTGGATTCCATACAATGACTGGGCTACCGGGGTACCACCCGCCAATAACATCTCTAGAAATATGTACCGCGATAGTACCTAACGATCCCTGCCAACACAGGATCAGCCTACACTAATAGAAGCTCTCTTTTCCATGCACCACCATATCCATAATAATATATCCGAGGTATCTAAAAAATTGATAACATATCATACTTGGGTGCCATCCACTTAGTCTTGTCGTATCTCTCCTTTTTTAGCCATTCCCAGTTGATGAGGTTTGAGGCTACGTTTTACCAAGGAAAATATTTATAACATATTTTCCGAGATCATTTTAAATACCCATACTTAGGAAATGTTTGTAAGTATATATTCCTAAAACCATTTTTATTTCCAATACTTAGGAATATTCCATTTTGTTTCATACTTCTCAAATCCTTTACAACTTAGTCGTAAATTCCTCTCTCATTTATAACAGATTCTATACATATCCGGAATTCATTAATTAACTTCCTTTTAATTTTCCAAAATCAATTACACTTGTTTATAATTTTCAAGTACCCATTTCTAATTTCTTTTATGAATTCTATTTCATTTTTTGAAGTTCTCTTATTTCAACGATTCGAAAATTTCCTTAAGTTTTTAGAATTCCAATTCAAGATTTCTCTTAAAAAAATCATATTCATTAAATAAATTTTGTTTACAAATCTCGAGAGAATTTATAAATAAATCTCAATCATTTCAAAACTATATATATATATATATATATATATATAATAATTATATTTTAAATAATAATTTATTTTTAAACATGTTTAAGTAATTATTTAAATTATTAAAACACTTTAAATAAACATTGATAACTCCTAGCAATTCATTTTACATAAAATTAATCAATTTACAAAGCTTATTTTAAAATTGCGAATTCATTAGAATAAATATTAAATATTTGAGAAATCCATTTTTCGAAGTTATTTCAATACTAAAAATTAACTATATAGTTTATTAAATAGAAATCCCATTTAAAAACAATTTTAATTTCTCGAAAAAATCTATTTTAAAATCCAATATTCCAATTTCAATTTATAAATCCCTCTTGATTCATATCACATCGAACTATATTTCAATTTCATAATTACTTTTACATTTCCAAAATAGAATCCACTACTTTTTTTCAAAAACTGATTTCCGTATCTTAATATAAATTCACCCTGTGAATTTATATTTCAAATTTATCGAATGAAAATCATTTCACCTTATTTATAAACATCATTTATAAATTATAGACTCTTTTGGATTTCACTTGCTTTCATAAAAAACACTCTTTTTTTTAAAAATCTATCATTTTAAAGATCCCATTTATTTTTCATTTTATTTTAAACATTGATTTCAACTCCTTATCCATATTTTCAATGAAATATCATATTAATTTTTTTTCGAAATTGTTTTAAATCTCTCTTTAAAACATTTTACGAACGGTTAAGTATAAAACCAAAATCAAATCATTATTTTATCTAAGTTAATTTCCTTTAAAATAATCCAAATTTCAATATAAATATTTTTATATCCATTCTCCTTTTAATTCGTTCAAATTCAAAAATGATATACATGGTATTTTTTAAATACCAAAATTAAGGTCAGTGTCACTATAACATCCAAAAATCAAATATGTCATAATCCATAACAGGATATTCACATACATTATATATCAATATATATATATAATTAAAATCAATAGTTTTATAACATAAAATACCAATCCCGCTTCGAGGTGGGATATCATAGTAATATATGGTCATCCGCTATTATGCGGGGCGCATTGTGTCCCATCCGCTCTAATCGGTAGGAAATATATCCAACTACTAATATTTATACTAATATGTATATACATAATATAACGTTCAATTGATAATAAATTTATAAATTCATCCAATCAATCAATAAATAATTTCAACTATTTTAAAATTAAATCTAGAAATCCAAATGAGTGAGACTTTACTCACCTTGAATTCTATTTGCAATCCATTTCAATTTTAGATTAAATCAAACAACGTTCGATTTAAATTGAAAATTCAAGCTGACCACAAAAAATTCCAAATCAATTTATATGCGTAGTATTTGCTGACACAAACCCAATGCAATTTGATTCATTTCGATTTGTCCTCGAATGACAAAGTTATATATTTAGTAAAATTTTGAGGTAATTTAAATAATTTAATCAACCTAATTACTTAAAAATTTAATTACCCTTAATTATCGGAGTCATTCGTTTCTTTTCCTCCTTCACGCATATGCTTCAAGTAGAACCCAAACATCACCAACGTTTGACTGACCCTCCCCGCCATATGGCTTCACCAGAGTACCATCAGACGACGCTGCCCTTTGCGCCTCACCTTGCTTTCCCTCCGACCTGAGATCGGCACTAGTCGACACCATGAAGCAACCACCCAAACCCCTACAGCCAAGCCCGCGTCCCTTATTTAAGTCGTGACACCCTCCCATCACCTGTAACCTCGACCTCACCCCACGAACTGCCGCATTCAATCAAAAAAGATTGTGGCATTCAGCTCCATCCCTCAGCGCAGCGCCTTCCAGCATCGTCCACCCTCCTGCATTGACTTTAATCGCCCTTTGGCCAGTCGAAAGCCCAAACGCCTAGGCCTCGTTTTCCCCAATCGAGCAACCCCTAATCGGCCACGACATCCTCGCTCATCCATCAGTGCGCTCACGCGCAATTTCCTCATGCTCTGCCATTGCGATGAAATCACTTTTTTTTTCTTCCTTACTTTGCTGAGAATCGAATTGAATAAAAATCAGAGGTGGAACGGGATTTAAACTGGCATAGGGTGGCTCGATCAGCTGTAGGGGCAGCTCAAACAGATGTAGGATGGCTATGTCCGACTTCTGATTGGATTTATATAAATATTATATTCAAAATATCTTATTGGCATATCTTAAAATTTTGAACCCGTATTAAAGAATGCGCCCTAGTGTTCCAAATGTTACCCATATTCCGAACTCTATGGAATAAGTTTCGGGATCGAATTTTATTGTATGTGGAAGATAGCTTTTGAATCCAATTATTATATTAAATTTTCAATTTAATTTCAACATTTTTTTGTCATGTACAATCAAATAATAACTCCAAACGCCATGAAATTTGAAATTCTATAATAATATACTATTACGGATCCGAAGGAATTGGTATCATTGAATTCTGAGACTTTTCTCCTGATCGCTATTTTAACGCGTCGATTAAATCGACGATTTCAAAAATTGGTGAAATCGCTTAAAATTCCAGTTTTAAAAGCTTACTAACTCAATTATAATTCAAATAGAATTTATATCCACGTTAGAAATCGTTCCAATTCAAATTCAACACAAATTTTCGAATATTCATCATCTCAATATTACAATAAATCGCTATATTTGAAAATTTTAAATTCATTCTTAAATGTCAACCAAAATCTTCATATTCAGAAATCAATTTATATTCTAAATACAATATTTAAAACCATTTAAATATTCACAATAAAATATAGGAAAATCCAGGTCGTTACATTTAATTAAAAGAACATTATGATAATATGTAAGAACATCATTCAAATTAGAAAAAATGTCAATGCTATAATTATTAATGTTAAAGATATTATTACTATGTTTAAAAATATTAATATTATTACTAACCTTATTAAGATATTCTTTGAAATTATTATTTTAGCTAATCTATACCTAGGATTTGAGATCCAATTAAAACAAAATGATGATATTATAAAAACCAATTTATATATTGACTATTATTATTATTAAAAAGTCTCTGGTTTCTCTTAAACCAAATATACCAACAAATTATAATGAATAAAGTATCAAGTAAAAATCTATTTTTCTTTTTAAACTTAAACCTTAAATTATAGCAATAGTAATCGAAATCAGTAACTTTAGTGTAAAACTAGCATTATTCAGAACGTAATAAGTATCCACGCAATCATAATACACATGTTTAATACCTTCAAGATACAGATTACAAAAAGAACATTTATTATTAATTTAAATATTCTTATTTTTTAAAATTCGGTTGTATTTAGTTTACCATGCATGATTAACCACATATGAATTTTAGATTTAGGAGAAGCATCTGTTTTCCAAATAAATTTAAAAGAGTAATTAGCTACTTTATAGAAATTAAGAAATTTATAAAAAGATTTAGAAGTAAATTTCTTACTCTTATCACTTTCCCAACTGATGTTATCATTTTCATTATCAATATTGTATAAACTAAATCTAGCATAAAGTAGAGAAAATTGCCTAAGAGTTATACGTTCTAAAATTTAGCAATACCAAAATTCCAAGGGGGTCATTATCTGGAGAAAAAATATCTAGAATTAAAGCATTAAAATGGCCTCGTACTATTTATAAGCCTAAAGACCAGTTCGGGTTCAAAGTTAGTCATATGCAAGTCCAAAGTTCGATTATAATCATATATGCACAAATCGAAGGAAATAGACCATGCTAAATGTTAACCTAAAAAATGGATCAACACCCTGGATTAAATGTGAAAGCAATAGCCCTGTTTGTCAAGGCAAATAAAATGGAAAAAAGGGATAGTAACTTACAGATAAAGTAAATAGTCAAGAGATTTTTATAGTATTTCGGCTGTTGACGAAGTCTACATCCACTTTATAACCTTTGTTATTGATTGACTGCTGTTACAAGTTGAATCAGAATACAATATGATTGAATTTCCTAAGGTAGAAAAAGTCATATGCGCAAGAGTTCACCGGAGAATCATAGTGAACTCCTAGATGACTATTGTGTGGGAGGAGAAGAGTGATGAATAGTTTACGCAGAGTTTCGGCAGCCAGTTCAGAAGATGGCCTTTATGTTGCAGATGGGTGAGTATTTATAGGGATTGGAGAGCTAATGTGCTAGGATGCTTTGCCAGAAGCTTACATTTTTAAGGTACGAAGATGCTTCGAAAGTTTCACAGTGAACCAACCTTATATGATGGATTGGTAGCAATTCATAGGGAATGGATAGCTAGCGATCCATGTAGTTATCGCATTTTTAGTCATTTCAGTTAGACCGTGTTCCTTGCCTTTTGTAGATACTCTCCATGTAATTTCATGACTATATGCCTTGTTTTGATGATGCTTCACGTATAGGTTGCATTAAACAATTACTGGAATCAGATGAATGCCCATTTCTCGATCTAGCTTGCTTGGGATATCAAGAAACTTAGCAGGCGTCCCTAGAAAAGACAATGCTTCATGATGCAAGAAGAATGGATGACCCAAAAGCGAATGGATCGCTAGTGATCCCTTCCCTTAGGCTGTTTTTGCTTTTTTCCTCTTGAGTCCTTTTTTGATTCTTCTGGTTGATTCTTGAGTCGTTTCGACTTGACGTAGATGTTCTAATTTCCATTGAATTCTACTAGGTTAAAAATCCGGATAACATTTGCCCTCCCCCCTCCCCAGAGTATGCATTGATTAGTAAATAAGGCATTCTTTGGAAGTAACTACTTTTAAGTTCCCATTTGGTGAGGCTAAATTTATCTTGCTGAGGCTATCATGCGAATTCAGCTTTGGCTATTTAGCGTTTGTTGAATTTCGATGTGAATTGTCGTTGTTTGTAAAAATAAATCAGTTTCAGTCCCACAACTTTCGCGATGCTTGTGTATAACACATGAATCATGCTTGGAAAGTTCAAAGAAAATTGGAACACCAGCGATCCATAGTACGCGGATCGCCTACCAATCCAAGGACTTAGCAGAATTTTCTTGTGCAACCTCTATTTTGCTTCATACGAGCCAGCCTTCCACCATTCCGCATTTTCACTTGCAACTCGAGCCTTTTGCCTTACGATCCGATTCAAAGTCTTCAAACCTTAAATTTGTAACAACCCAGTATTTTCAGCCATTCGCATCCACACATGTCGGACTTGAATTGCTCAAAATACCGCATTGTAAATAAATTTGGAGCAAATGAAATACAATCACGGAATCGCAAATACGGAAATATCAGAATAACTCACAGGGGAAATTAAAATACCGTAGTAGTTCATGAGGCTACTATAACAAACTCTCAAAACATAATACATAATATCAATCCGAAAAACATATACAATAGAAATCTCAAGTACATAGCAGTTTATAAATAGCAGAGCTGAAATAGAACAACTGGAACTGAAAGGGAATATATAACTAGACAAGCAGAATCTCTAGTGATTCCTAGCTCCAGAAAAGAAATCCAAAGCTAAGCTGTAAATACTCAGGCTGACCTGAGCGTCAAGTAAAACACAAAACACTCGAGTCAGGACATGCATACTTATATAATGTATGTATGTCCTGACTCTAGTGTTTTGTGTTTTACTTTACGCTCGGGTCAGCCTGAGTATTTATAGCTTAGCTTTGGAATTCTTTTCTAGAGATAGGAATCGTTGGAGATTCTGCTTGTCTAGTTATATGTTCCCTTTCAGTTTCAGTGGTTCTATTTCAGCTCTGGTATTTATAAACTGCTATGTATCTGAGATTTCTACTGTATATGTTTTTCAGATTGATATTATGTATTATGTTTTGACAGTTTGTTATAGTAGCTTCATGAACTACTATGGTATTTTAATTTCTGCTGCGAGTTTCTGTTATTTCTGTGTCTACGATTCTGTGATTGTATTTCATTTTCTCCAAATTTATTTACAATGTGATATTTTGAGCAATTCAAGGCCGACATGTGTGGATGGAATGGTTGAAAATACCGGGTTGTTACAGTTGGTATCAGAGCTTTGGTTTTTGGCAAACCATAGCCTGCGGGGCAAAAACTCATTAGAGATAGAGCATAAATACCCTAGAATGAGTGAAATCAATCTCAGGATCCTTTCCTTGTGAGAGAATATATTTTCGAAGTATAAAATTATTTTCAAATGATTTTTAAAGGAGTTTCAAAGATTATTTTGGTATAAAAAATTTCTTATTTTGAAACCAATATTTTCTAAACTTCATTCCTTCTGTATCCACCTTGTTAGAAATCTCTTGGTTAGGATTCTTATCGATTATGATTCCTTGAACTTTAGAACGCTCCCACTTGTTCTAAAATCAGTCTTGTCTTCCCTATTTTACCCTTTTGATTTTG
The DNA here is from genome assembly GCA_030765085.1 of Allium cepa. Classification (NCBI taxonomy): domain Eukaryota; kingdom Viridiplantae; phylum Streptophyta; class Magnoliopsida; order Asparagales; family Amaryllidaceae; genus Allium; species Allium cepa. Next base: position 471,177,107 of record CM060940.1, on the reverse strand, counting down.
GGGCATTCCATAACTCCACTTTGGAATGGCCTTTATAAAGATCGGCGATTCCGCCAATCTTTGAATGATTTGTAAAGGGGTGAAACTCCTTTACATTTGGCATTGATTAACCGAAGATTTCTATATCCTTGGTTTACGATGCTATCCATCTCCTGCTCTATCTGGATTTTATCTCTGGCGATCGAATGTTGATTTGCCTTAGATTTCCGAATTGATTATGTTCATGAAATCACGGTTGACCTGTTAAGGTCGCGTGCGATTTATAAAGGCTTATCATCTTCTATTTGGTAATTAAATTATCTTATCTTCGTTCGAGCTTATCCTCGAACCAGAATTCTATTTGATTAGAGTCCTCTAAATTTGAATCTCTATTTGTTTGAAATCTATCCTTGAATCATTCTTTGGGAATTTGTGTTTGGTTGTATTTTGGAATTTGTGCATACATCGAAATTATTATTTTGATAAGGATGACCTTATTTTGTATATAAAAGTGAAATGTTTTCAATAAGGATTATATACCTTTTAAAACGAGAAATTTGAAGTTTCGAAAGGATTTCAAATTTTGAAAATTTATAAGAATTTGACTTATATAAAATGATTTATAACTGAAGGGTTTTCAATTTAAATTTTGAGGAATCGAACTCCGGTGTTTTAAAATCGGTTTTAGGATTCTGGAAAATATATAATAATAATATGATTTAAAGATATTTCTTCGAATAAAAATGTTTCAAATGTATTCGAACTAATCCCAATGATTTCGAAGAGATTTCAAAGAAATTTCAAGAAAATAAAAGTCCAGAACCCACTTATGTCGCTGGAAAATAATTTCGGTGATGAATGCATGCACCATCGACATTGATTTTCAAGTTTTTGAGTGAGGGAGAGGCCACTCTAGTAGCTTTGCTATGCGAGTGATTTTGTGAAACAAATTTTTGATTTCAGATTTTGAAGTATGGTTTGATGTTCGAAATATATATATATATATATATATATATATATATGTATGTATGTATGTATGTATGTATGTATGTGTGTGTGTGTATGTATGTATGTATGTATGTATGTATCTTTCAAAACCTCATTATGAAATCATTATTTGAATACTAGTTCAAATATTCAAATTTAAATATCATTATAATGTATGTATGTCCTGAATCAAGTGTTTTGTTTTACTTTACGCTCGGGTCAGCCTGAGTATTTATAGCTTAGATTTGGATTTCTTTTCTGGAGCTAGGAATCGCTGGAAATTCTGCATATCCAGTTATCTATTCCCTTTCAGTTTCAGTTGTTCTATTTCAGCTCTGGTATTTATAAACTACTATGTATTTGAGATTTCTATTGTATATGTTTTTCAGATTGATATTATGTATTATGTTTTGAGAGTTTGTTATAGTAGCTTCATGAACTACTATGGTATTTTAATTTCCGCTGCGAGTTATTCTGATATTTCTGTGTGTGCGATTCTATGATTGTATTTCATTTGCTCCAAATTTATTTACAATGCGGTATTTTGAGCAATTCAAGTCCGATATGTGTGGATGCGAATGGCTGAAAATATTGGGTTGTTACAAAATTCGCTTCTGCTATCACCCCCGTTGATCTCCACTGCCGGAGTTTCTTTCCATCGACACTACTGGACTTCGCCTTCACCTTGACCTTACCGTTAGCTTATGAAATTTTGTCTATTTGGAACACCGCTGGCCTTACCCACTTGGATCGTCGTCGATCTTACCTGGCTTGGGTCACCAACAACCGAAGTTCAACCGTGTTTGTCTTTTGACTAGGGGTGGGTAATGTATATTTTGGAGTTTGTTTAGCAATTTGGTGATGAAGTTGTGTTAGGGACGGATGATATTACTCGAAATATTCACCTCTCGATTGAGTCAAGAACTCTTTGAGTAAAGAAGAAGAGAAAAAGGGATCCAGCCAAACCTTTCAAGGAGTCAAAGGGATGCTACCATCAAAGTCTGGAAGCTTCAGGACCTTTCAAAGGTTTCGGAAGGTATCTCCAATCAATACCCATGGGGTTTTTACCTTCCGACTAGACGAAGACCTTTCAATTAAGTCGAAGCTATACCCGTCGAAGACAATGAAGAATGGCTCTATTAACGTGCACCAAACCATTCGAAACCAATGGTCTCACCTACATTTATATTGCTAAAAAGCAAGTATTTTCCTGAGCAACTCTTTCGAAAGCTATAGTAAGCCTTTCGAACCAGTCGAAACCAATGTGGCCATGGAGGGTTCCACATCAAATCAAAAACAAAAGCATGGCCGCACTTCAGTGTCATTTCAACCATTGAACAAGGGCCGTCGACGTTGTCGGAAGTAGTTACAAGGAAACTCAAAGAAGAATGCAACTATACCTTTCGACAAAGCGGCAATATACTAGAGTCTTTTGGCAGCTACCTTTTGACCGAGTCGAAAGCATCAGAGTCGAAATGTGCTGAACCAAATCTATGAATAAGACCCAAGAGGCCAGGTTTAAAGGATCCGACTCCTCCCATTCCAAACTTGTATTTCTTTAATAAAAAGAGTTGTAACCCTAATTACAAGATTAATTTGTGGATTTGAAGCAATAAAATCATCTCTTGCTTGTGAAAGGGAAATTGACCATTTACATATTATTATTTTATTCTTAAAGCTTTATCTTCTCTAATGTTGTGTTTTCAAGCGTCGCCTATGTCGATATGACCCTCTTGACACGGTTAAAACCCCTTATAATCCAACTTCCAATAGATACCTACTATGAGGTCTTTCCTCCGAACTCTTGCTTTCGACAAGGGGGAAACCAAGTCACGACTTGCTGAAACTTATAACCAACACAAGGAGTCTAGGGTCTAAGCTTTCAACAAGGTCAAAACCCATCTTGGATTCATTGTAACTTGAGATTATCAATTCAAACACAAGACGGGGAAGTCCATAGCTTTCGACATGGTCGAAACCCCATATTTTGGTCATTAACCTAAATCCAAGCAACTCAATAGCTTTAGGCCTTCGACTAGGTTGAAAACCTATCAACGTAAACCTAACTCAAGGTGTCTCTACTAAATTGAAAGGAAGACTTTCGAAGAAGAAACCACATTAACGTTGTCGTGTCAAAAGGTCATTCAATACAGAAACCGATCCTTTCGACAGAGTCGACAGGCCTATTTGGGAAACACTCATCAACTAAAGCCTATTCAAGAGAAAATTCGAGAAGGAGACATACCACATTTTCTACTCTACATGCATAAAGGATAACCTTCAATCTCTTGCACATCTTTGCGGTGTTGACAAGAAATCTTGTTAACTGATGCAATTGGGAATACAAGATGATTGCAATTTTGTGGAAGAAGGTAGCAAATCAAGTCTTGAGTTCTTCACGAAATGAACTTTAGGTCTTACCCCGGTGCTTGACATGTTTTATTATCTTCATCTATAGAATAAGAATTAACTTGCACCAAGTCACATTGTTGATCCAGTACGGCATCTTGTAGATTGATTTTGGTTTTCCAGGGAGGTGATAATAGTCTAGGGTAGCGTATTGTATACAGCTTATGCTATTATTCCTTTCTAGGAATCTGAAATTGACTCATGCTGAGAATTATCTGCTTATTTCGGACCATTTGATCAATAATTTCTCACTTTGGATTGGTCTTGTCATTACACAATCAGTGTACCTAGAATAGGAAGAGCTTTCCATGTCGCTTCGAACAGCGGATCCATTACCGGTTGTTGGTCGATAATGGGTAAGTGTGGGAAAATTAACTTTAATGAATGATATGAAAAGCTCTTGTCTTTCTTCACTGCAAGTGAACTATCTACATAGGATAGAGCGTTTTTAATGTTCAAGATACCGAGCCCATCCCGTATAAATAATGCAGTGCACTTGCCCCAGTAAACACTTGGAACTCGATGTGTCAGCATAAATCGATATTTTTTCGAAGTTCAAATGTTAGGCTTAGAGGGACTTTTAGTTAAAAAGAGAATTACCTGACCGCGTTAGGTATAGGTTTTGTTGTATAGAATGAAGCACCCGTCATCCCATCGTAAATCCAGTGGAGGAAGTCTGACACTCTCAGAAGCCGAATCTTTATCAGTTACGCATTCGCAAATGGTTTCAGTAGAGCCTACTTCTTCAGTATCGCCAACTGAATACGGTCAATTGGTTTCCTTGGTCTAGTTACAATTAAACTCCTATAAATTTTATAGTTCTACTCAATGCTTCGAAGAGAGCTTCCTCCGTAAGCTCTGCTAATGTTTTTCATAATGTTTGTTTACAAAATGGCATTCTGGATGGTGACATACGCCTTCCATCGAAAAATGAGTTTGCACATATGCCACATTCGTGGTACACCGCTTGCCACCAGTATATGTGCTTAAATGGAGCAGTACCCCCCTTCAATCACTTCTTGAGTGAAACTCTTCTGAACTTACGAGTTGCTCCATTTCAGATTCACTCCAATGGATATATGATTTTGACTTGCCTTTACGTCTTATTTATAAGGACATTCAATCTGCCCCAAGTTTTGATGAGTTGGGATATTTTCTCTTATTCAATAAGAGAGACAAATGTCCATCCATCATAGCCATCGAGGCTCAAAGAAATTGCTAAATCATGCTGCAGCTTTAAAGTAACCTGTCCAAATTCAAGACCTAATATTTTTTCATTAGGTGTCCTAAGGGATTAAATTGTCTTTGGACGATGAGAGATAAGTCTCCTCTTTTACTCATTGAGTTTTAATACATCGCTATAGGATTTTTGAAAGATTGAATATCCCTTGCAGTTATCCCAAGATCGAACAGAGATCCATCACTCGATATAATCTTCCAAACTCTAAAGCCATGGATGCCAAAGAGAGATAGGTCAAGTTTTTCTAACATACGAGAATTTGCTTCGGCAGGGGTTGTTGCATCCCGGGAGATCTGATGTGGCCGTTGAAGTTCTATCTCCTTCCTGTTCCAAAATTCGAAAATGCTCCATGTCTTCATCACACGGTTTCGAAGAGGGTGTCCTCCTTGAAGGAGAAGGTCTATTTGGTGGGTCAACCAAAAAAATTCATGAAGGAAGAGGTGTTACGACTGAAGCAAGCTGCCTGATTAGGATTCCCCCATTCCTAGAGGAGGAGGAAAAAGAATTCAAGCAGTGTGAGGGCAAGGCAACGGTGACAACGAAAAAGGATGTGGGTGAAATTGAGATCATCAACAGGTATGATTCCTCCTCTAGTGATGGTGAATTCGATGCAAGTTCTGGTGATGGAAACATCGAATCATGATGAAACTTCGAGAATGAATCCCATTCTCCTAGATTCGCCTCCCTAAGAGATTCCTACTAAAGATGGTCCATCAGCAGCCGAGCAACTTTATTGCTCTCCGCTTATAGAAACCAGTATTAATTTTTAGGATTTGAGCAACGTCTTTGTATATATCGATGAACTCATGGGAGAAGGTTTCAAGTTTGAAGGATTTTCTCCTTGCCTTGGTCATGCCATGCGTAGAGTTAGCCTAATTCCAACTGGGGTGGCCTCCCGATTCGGTTTGTGAAGTCTTGTTAGGCCACCCATGACATGTCACACATTTCATTAAGGTCACATTCACTTACATGTGCATTATTTGGGTTCATTTCCTATTGCAAAATTTCTTTATTTATGTTTTATATCAGGTATTATGAGAGGCCATGGACTTTATGAGGACCTTGAACAATTTATGATGCACAATGCTGGTCAAGACAAACTTTAACCCTCTATCAGTCCCAAGAAAACGAGGAAGAGCGGAGAAGGAGGAGAGATTTGAAAGCTAAAGTATGCCATCGGGACGACAGGGAATAGGGTAGAGTTTAAATGAGTAGTTATAAGAAGATTAAAGCTCCTGACGATCGAGAAGAGCAATCCAAGAAGTCGAAGGTAGATCTTAATTCTCATCCCTTCGAGCAACAAGCATTTGCCCCGGCTCTAGTCACCATTGGAATTCAAGTTTCGGCTTCCACTGTTCAAGTTTCAGCTTCATCCCAAGTCCCGTCATCTCACATAGTTCCTGTTTTTGGTTCTTCCCGTTCCCATAGGAGGCCGGCTTAAATTCTCTCATCTGGTCCCCCTAAACTCAAAGCTGCGCTCTCGTTTTGTTTCTAAAGGGAGTTAAATTTGGTCATGACCTGTGCCCAATCCGTAAAGATTATTATATGCCCCATCTCCAAGCGATTCAAAGCAATTTGGATTAAGCTGAAGCATATGAGAAATTATGCAAGCAACTAACAGACACCAACCGTAATAACAACCAAGATATCCTTACCTTTGAGTCAAAAAAGGATTATTATTAGAAGACGTTAACGAAACATGATGCCAGAATTGAGGTATTGATAAAAGAGAGGGATGTTGCACACCGAGAAAGTAAAAGCAACCCAGCTTGCTAAAGGAATCAAAAGAGGCCCACACAAAAATAGAAATCATGTTCTGAGATGAAATCAAAAAGGCCTATGCAGTGAGGTTAAGCTAAAAGAGGAGCTTGAAGCCAATAGCGAGATCATCAAAGCTCATAAGAAAACTATTATTGGTCATAACGAAATTGTCGAAGACTATAAAAAGACAATTGTTGATTACGCAGGAATGATGGAATCTCGTAGCAAGACCATTTTTGATTAGACCTAAATGATTGCTTCGCTCTAGGAAAGAGTCGCCTAGCTTAACGGTGAGAAGACTCAAGTCGAAGTTGAGAAGGCCGCCGTGATAATGGACTACTTGGAGTTACAAGATACTTCTGAAAGGAAAACGGAGAAGATGGATGACACCATCTTGAATTTCTATGTTACCTCCTTGCTACATCTGGGGAGCCTTAACTATCTGGGCCCCAAATTCCTGCGTACTCTTGCTTTGGTTTAGGAAGAATTTTTTGCCCATTTCTGAGAGAACGAGGATGCCTATCTCAACGAAGAGTCGAAGAAGGATTTGGTAGAGGGTCGAGAGATCATTTGAATTGAGAGGGAATAGGAGGCTGCTGATGCTGCTGCAACTACGACTGCTATAGCACTATCAGAACCTTTCATTTTTGGGCGTGGTGAATCATCAAAACAAATTTACGATCAGTTAGGAAATATTCCAAGTTTAGCCAGTACTGCCTTATTTTTTTCCCCTATGGAAGTTGCCTTGGAAGCCATGGGTAGTTCTAGAACTTCTCCAAAGATCATGCAGCCATCCAAAGAAGGAGAATGTAGGGAGTATGAGATTGAAATTCTCGGCCACTCTTTTGATGCAGGTAATCTTCTTGTTTTCCTCGAGTTTGAGAATTCTCCGCTCACGTCGCAAGAAAACGACGAATTAAATGCTTTCATTTTTGATCTTATAGTTCTGTATTCTTTATCTACCGACCTGCCTATCTCTTCGGTCCTTAGGCCTGTTGCTATTTCACATGCCTCGACGTTTGTTTCTATAGCCGCTTCGGTTGCTGTACCAGTGTCCGACTCACAACAAGGGCCATGATTTGAGAAGATTGTCGCGTTGCACAGTCTAGATAACCCATCTATATCTTTGGGGGACGATTTCACAGCAACTGAAGCTTGAAAGAAGGAAGACCAAACTGACCAGCTAAGTAAAACCGAACAGAAGATGGTGGCTATTAAGAAGGAAAAGATTAAGGAGAGAGTCTTTAAGGAGTTCCCATAAGTCCCAAAAGTGCAAGACCAAGGGGAAGTACTTCGAGAAGGTCGAAGAATAGGGAGGAGATGCTGGCATGGAGAAGACAGCTGATATTTCAAGCAGCAACACAACTCCTGGTAGTGATTCTGATAAGAAGAAGAAACTTCCGGCCAAAGGTGGGAAGGGAAGCGGTGGAGAAAAACATTGACAAGCTTAACTGACCGTGGAGCCGGGTATTGGGTCATTCTAATTTTTTTGATACATGTTTCGTACAAATGCAGAATGTACACTTATTAATTTGTTGCTGTGGCATCTGTATTTTCCTTTTTGTTAGCCGATATTGTGTGGGTATGGCCCCCACATTTTGATTTTGTACAGAAAATGTTATAATTGATATTTTGATTTTGACTTTATTTGTCTATTTATCTATGTTTCATGCATTTGTGCTAGCTTTATTTATTATTTTATCTAGTCCTATATTTATTGCCAAAATTCACTGTTTTGATAATAGAACTGTGAAGTACTATGTTTTTTTGTCGAGTGTTGATGTGTGGCCCCTTAGTTCACGAGGCTCCTTACTAAAAACACTTGATAAATGACCAATTGACCTGTATGATTCTTTGGATGTCTATAACTGAGTCTATTTTGCATTTCCTATCTTCGAGAACTTGTGACCTGAGCGTCTTGATTTTGGGGATTTTCTCATTCAACAATCGGAATTCTTTACCGATTTATAGTCGATGATATTGTTGGACCGGCGTCGATTACTCTTCATAGTGGGAGTGGATTGATTCTCGTTAGTCCTTTAATAGATGAGTTTCCTAGCATTAGCAGGACAATATCGATACTTAAGAGTGTGCACGAATTATGAAATGCATGGCTTTTAGTAGCGTGTGTGGCTTTTGGGATCAATATGACCCACGATCCAGAATGGTTTGAAATTTCTCGATGTTACAAATCTTTAGGCAATGTGAGGAGTTAATGTTTCGAGGGCACAATTCTATGACTCAAGAAGGAATGCGTGGCTTATGGAGGTGCACGGCTTTAATTGGAGCCTTCCTAGTGTTGTTAGAGCAACTCTGGTTCTTAGAAGGCGGGGATCGAGTTCGGTCGATCCAATGGTTTGAGTCGATTTGCTTCCGTCGACCCAGTAGGTAAATGAGGCATATTTGAGTGCAGTTCCACTATTTTAAGCAACGATTGGAGGATTTTGAGTCAATTTGACCCCGTTGACTCAGTAGGTTACTTTTGTGAATATAATTTTATTAGTTCATAAAATTTTATTAATGAAGGTTTGGAAAGTTTTGCCTATTTACAATGCCTCCGATATCTAGGATGGCTTATTTGCTGGAAATAGGAAATACATAAGATAGTCTTAGATAAAGTAAGGACGCAGCGATTCGCTATTCCATGCTCGGGGAATTTAGGCTCCATCAATGGTTGTTAGGTTGAATGTATCATCCCATAGATTCTGACCAATCACATTGGGCCCTTTTCAGTTTGGTGCAAATACTCTGAGTACAAGGTAGACTCTCTTGAGGACAAGGTCTCCCACTTTGAAGGTACAATTATGAACTTTGGAGTTAAAGTACCGTGCAAACTTTTTCTGGTGAGCGCGGTCTTTAATTCGTCTTTTCCCTCTTCTCATTGACATATCGTGTGACTTGAGTAAGTGCTGCTCATTCTGCCTTTGTTCGAAGTTTTGCCTTTGATGAGAAGGGAGTTCTACCTTAACTGTGATCATTGCTTTTGAAAAATATGTTAGGGCAAATAGAGAGTCGCCGGTTGTAGATTTGTACGTTGTCCTATAAGCTCGTAGTGTGAGTTGAAGTTTGTTGACCCAATTTCCTTTTGCTTTAGTTAGTCGCTTTTCGATGGTGGACACGATGAACTTATTTACTGCATCCACTTGCTCGTTTGCTTATGGATGTGCAACATCAGAAATGCTTTTCTCGATTCGGAGGCGTTTGCAAAAGTCTTTGAACTCAAAGCTTTCAAATTGAGTCTCGTTATTCGCGATGATTTTCTATGGTTCAACAAACCTGCAAATAATATTTTTAGTAACAAAGTTAATAACTTTGTTTATAGTAATAACAGCCAACGTTTCCACTTCAGCCCATTTGGTGAAATAGTCAACAACAACGATAGCATATTTGGCTCCTCCTTTAGTCATTGGTAGTAAACCAATTAGATCAATTCCCCAGATTGAAAGTATTTATGGACTGACCAATTGTGTCATCTCTGTCAAGGTGGTTCTATTGAGCTTGTTGAATCTTTGGCATCGATCTGCAATCTGCTGCATCGAGGTTTACTATTCGCCAAAAGTACCCATGCCAAAGACCTTTCTTTGCAAGGGTTTGCTCCCCGGTATAATCTCCGCAGTCGCCTTTATGAAATTCTCTTAAAATCCTTCAATCTTCGCCATTGGTCACACATCTGAGCAAGGGGTAGGGAATCCCCTTCGATAGAGTATCCTATCTTGTATTGTGAATCGTGATGCCTTTCGGAGAAGCGTTTTCCACTGATGCATGTCTGCAAGTAGGGTCCTACGAGCAGAAAGTCCTTGATTGGAGTCATCCATTTCTCTGGTTCTTTGGTTGCCTCAAAAATTCAATCGATATCCATTTCGCTTATGCTTGGAGTTGTCAGGGTTTCAACTTGGACTAGCCTTAATGATTGATATTCTCTAGAACTAGGCACTTTGGCTAGATAATTTTCCTTCGTGTTCTAATCTTTGGGGATATGAGTTATGGTGTAATACCCAATGTCGTTCAGCAGTTCCTACACTTTAGATAGGTACAGGGTGAGGTTCTCCCCTCGAGCCTAGTATTCGCCTTCCACCTAACTGACGACGAGATGAAAGTCGCTGTAGATGTATATGGACTTTATCCCGAGTTCCTTCACAACTTTAAGCCCCGCTATCAACGCTTCATATTTTTCCTCGTTATTTTTTGCAGGGAATTCCAAGCGTAAGGCAAAGCAGACAAATCGTCCCTCGGGAGTCTTAAGCACTACCCCTGCTCCCGAACAGAAGCTATTAGATGTACCATCAACGAAAAATTTCGGATGTATCTCCACTTCCGGAGTTATTTCTTCCTCGTTATCTCGTATTGTAAACTCGGTAATGAAATCAGCTAGCCCCAACCCATTGATTGCCTTTCGAGGGTGGTATGTTTTTTTGTACTGGTTTAATTCGATGTACCATTTGATAAGCTGTCCAGAGGTCTCGAGGCGGTATAACACTTGCATCAAGGGTTGATCTGACAGCACTTGGACTAGGTGTGCCTAGAAGTACATTCGTAATTTTCTGGATGCAATCAAGAGGCAATATGCCAGTTTTTTCCATTTGGATAGTTCTTTTCTACTCTAGTGAACCATTCATTAATGTAATATACGAGTTGCTGGATCTTAGCTTCTTCTTGTACGAGCACAACACTCAATGCATGGGGTGAGACTACTAAGTAGATGTGCAAATCTTCTCCTTCTACCGGCTTGGATAGGATTGGCGGGGTTCCCATATGTCGTAGCAGCTCGAACATAGTACGATAATCTTGATTCCGTTCGAGGTTCTTTTTCCCTTCTTTAGTGCATCAAAGAATGGTATGCATTTATTGGTTGCTTTTGAGATAAATCGACTTAGTGCTGCTACTTTTCCACTCAAGCTTTGTAACTCTTTCCTATTCCACGGGGCCTTGACTTCCAGTGAAGCGGTTATTTGGTCGGGATTTTCTTTTATGCCTCTGCCTCTTACGGTGAATTCGAAGAACTTTCGAGAGGCTACCATGAAGTGACACTTAAGTGGATTGAGCTTCATTCCATATTTGCCGAGTATTTCAAACATCTCGACGAGGTTGTCAAAGTGATTTGCAGCTATGCGCAATTTATCCAACATATCGTCTACATAAACTTCCATAGTCTTCTCAATCTGATGTCTAAACATGCCATTCACTAGTTGTTGGTAGGTTGGAACATCATTCTTTAAGCCAAATGGCATAACTTTGTAGTAGTATAGTCCCAAATAAATAATAAAATTTCCTGATCGGCTTCATGTATCATGGTCTGGTTGTACCCCGAGTAAGCATCCATAAATGATACTAGTTAATGTCCAGCTGTCCCGTCCACAAGCTGATCAGTTCTGGGTAGAGGAACGCTGTCTTTCGACAAGCTTTTTTAGATCTGATAGTCGATATAGCTCTCCCATTTCCCATTAGACTTCTTGACCAAGACTGGGTTATATACCCATTTGGAGTATGTTGCATCATTGATAAAACCATTCGCCATCAGCTTGTTTACTTCTTCCTTTAGTGCTATGGACTATTTAGGTCCTTGGCTACCTCTCTTTTGCTTCACTGGTATATACTTAGGATCAATATTAAGTACATGGCATGCAATCTTCGGCGAAACCCGACACATATCAGAATGTGCCCGAGAAAATACATCAAAATTGGTGCAAATAAATTTGGTGAGTTTCAGTCGCATCTTGTTTCCAAGATGCGATCCAATCTTTAGGACCCTATTGGGTCATCCATATTGACTGGGACTGACACCGTCAATTTTGCAGGTGCGACTCATTCCTCCCTTAAACTCTTTTTCTTAGAATCAAAGCCTTGTCAAATCGGCTACGGTCCCCAAGCCAGGGATGATTTTGTACACGAATATGGAGAGTTTTCCCCATATTCTTCTCCTTTTCTCTTCTTTTAGTTTCTCGTAGCTTTACAATGTAGTATTCTCTGATGATGCTTTGGTCTCCTTTGATCACTCTAACTCCATTCTCCATCAAGAATTACATGGTTTGGCATCACTGGGCTAAAGATATCCTGAAATCCGATAGTGCAGGCTGACCTAAGAAAGAATTCTAGCGGACATTTCATCTACGATCACAAAGGTATGGATAACGATGACTCTTCGATCACCTTCTTTGAGTTATATGGGTAAATCAATTGTTCCAATAGGTTGTTTGGGTTCATTGCTGAATCCCTGGATCTTTATCCGACAAGCGGATACATCTTTCATACTAATCTTCATTTGATCAAAGGTGCATTGGAAAAGGACATTCATAGAATTGCCACTGAATACTAATATTCGTTGGACCATAGCTAATCCAATTCCTACTACAACAACCATGGGGTCAAGAGTCGAAGCTTTTATCCTTTCAGCGTCTTGATTCTGGGACACTATCTCATCATTCAGAGTTCTCTACTGCTTAGCAGGGGTTCCATCTTTGGTCTAAAGACACGATTCTTTCAAAGCGTGCTTTAGTGAGCTTGCATACCACTCTATTTCTCCTCAACTCTTCTAGCTGGATAGGATCCTTCAAATATTGTTCCAATGATGAGTCTTTGGTCAGTCCATCCGGGTCCCTTTTCATTGATTCCAACTTGATTCCATAGATCTCTAGGAGCTTGGGATGCTGCGTGTTGATCGGGATTTTGCCGTTTCCTCACATACTACTAAAGCTTGTTTTCCTAAATCAGCTCCTCAATCATGTTCTACTTGTGACGATACTTATTCATGTTGTGGCTATGTGTCTCATGGAAGTGGCAGTACTTTTCAGAATGTGTCTGCTATAGATTTACTTCCTTTTTAGGTGGCTTCTTGTACTCTTTCATCTCCTGTATCGTGAGATAGATGTTTCATGGAGTATCGTTGAACAGGTTGTATTCTTCGGGCCTCAAACCTTTAAGTCGCTTGTTACTTTCGTTTTGCTTGTTGGAATTTTGGTTTTTCTTTTTCTGATTCCCATTTTTTCCTTCTTTCCCTTTAGCGGTCCCAAAGGTATTTATGTCTTGGTTTGTTGCTATACCACTATGCCCAATGTTGATTGGTTGTGAGCTAGTAGATTTCTTTTCTATCTCATATGCCTCTTCCAATCTCAAATACTAGCTCGCTTTTCGGTTGACGTCCTTCCTAGTGGTGGGTTATTTCATTTGATCCATTTCTCGAATTCTATTTCGAGAAGGATAGCCTGGACAAAGGCCATGAAAACCATATCCTTGTTTCGATTACTCACTTCATTTACCACGGTGTTAAACCGATTCATGAAGGACTTCAAAGATTTATTCCTTTCCTGGAATAGGTCGGATATGGGTATCACATCTTTTGGTTGTGCCATGTGAAGCCTAAATTGATCAAGGAATCGTATTGCTATTTGATCGATGGTGGAGATGGATTTTGGTGGAAGCCTGGTGAACCACATGGAAGCGATTCCCTCTAGCAAAATTGGACAACGTCTACACCGAACAACATTTGAATTATTTGCTCCGTCCATGTAACAATATACTTATACAAGTAGGATTTTGGATCTTTAGTGCCATCATAAGATGGAAGGGTCAGCATAGTAAACTTTTCAGTGCAATTTTCATTCAGAATATCATCGATGAAGGGAGTTTGGCTTGGAGCGGATCCCTATTCGTCATCTCTCCTATCTTTATTTTCATTCATCAAGCACTTAATTATATCCAAGATGCATGCCTCCAATGTCCGGTTGTCCATGGATTGGCTATAAGTGACCAGGCCAAAAGTTTGATTTTGCAAACGATCTTGGTAAGTGGATGAAGCCTAGGCTCTCCTTTCTTCGGAAGGGCCATTCCATTGGAGTTTCGTTGGCTTGCGGTTGGTCGAATAGAGGCACTTTGGACCCCTTATTGGTATTGAGTGCATTAGCATTTTCTTCCAACTTTTCATCATCAAGTTTCTCATCATCTTCAGAATCGGAGAGATCCGTTGGTATATCTTCTGGCGGGGTTTTTGCCCCTAAATTCAAGTTTGAAGCAGGTTGCTTTGCGAATAGCGGAGTGCTTACATTTCCTTCTATGGTGATTTTTGTAACTCCATCACTACTCCTTTTTGCTTCTGCCTTCCGCTTCTCCTGCTTAGGCTAGAAATAGAGGAATTCTCTTACTCCGCTGCAGCCTCAGGATCAGATGTCATTCTAGGAATAGTTAGTGATTGGAGCACTAAGAGAACATCTATCTTTTCCATAAGAGCCTTTTGACTATTTGCCATTTTTTGGCTAATTTCATCAACCCTCTTGTTCAATTCTCCCTTATTCACAACCTCATGCTGTGTGGAGGATCTGGAACCTAATCTCTAGAGTTAGCTCCTAAATGCAGGTTATTGGGGCTGTTGATTTCAATTTGTTGAGTGTTTGTTTCTTCTCCAGCAATGGTTGCTCCTATGAATATTCCATAGGTTGTTCTCTTTCTTCCTTGTGTCATTGATTCTCAACAACAAATATTTTAAGCAGAGAATGAGGATCGAACTTTTGAACCTATCTGCTCCAATGTAGATAGCTACATCTAAGCCCGAGTTTAGTTCACAATGAAAGCACCAAAATGTTGACCCAAAAAATAGATCAACACCCTGTATTAAGTGTGAAAGCACCAGCCCTGTTTATCAAAGCAAATAAAATAGAAAAAAGAAATAGTAACTTACAGATAAAATAAAGAGACAAGAGATTTTTATAGTGGTTCGGAAGCTAACGAAGCCAACATCTACTTTATGGCTTTTGTTATTGACTGACTGCTGTAACAAGTTGAATCGAATTACAGTATATTTGAATTTCCTAAGTTCGATCAAGTCACAATTGCAAGAGTTCACTTGAGAATCATAGTGAACTCCTAGATGACTATTGTGGGGGAGGAGAAGAGTGAAGAATAGTTTCTGCAGAGTTTCAACAGCCAGTTCAAAAGATGGCCTTCATGTTGCAGATGGGTGAGTATTCACAGGGATTAGTGAGCTATTGGGCTAGGCTACTTTGCAAAAAGCTTACATTTGAAAGGATGAATATGCTCCAAAGGTTTCACAGCAAACCGACCTTATATGATGGATCGCTAGCGATCCATAAGGCATGGATTGCTAGCGATCCATGCAATTAGCACATTTTAAGCTTGTTTCAATTGGATCGTGTTCCTTTCCTTGTGTTGATACTCTCCATGTAATTTCATGACTAGATGCCTTTTTTGATGATGATTCTTGTATATATTGCATTGAACTATTATTGGAATCAAATGAATGCCCACTTCTTGATCTAATATGCTTGGGATATCATGAAACTTAGCATGCATTGCTAGAAAAGATAATGCTTCATGATGCAAGAAGAATGGATGACCCATGAGCAATATTTATGGATCGATAGCAATACATGGGAGATGGATCGCTAGCGATCCATCCCCTTAGGCTATTTTTTCCTTTTTTCCTCTTGATGCTTTCTTGGTTCCTACTTCTAGTTGATTCTTGAGTCACTTCGACTTGATGTAGATGCTTTAACTTCCATTGAATTCTACTGCGTCAAAAACCTGTATAACACTAAATTATTCACCCAAGTCTTTGTTCATAATTCTCAAAGGTTACAAATTAATTCTTGATTTTTTTTCACAATTCAATTTAGGTTTTGCAATTATCAATTTGAGAAAGAGAGAAGGAAATAATTTGCCCCTTTTACAATGCCACAGGGTCTGTATTTGTAGGGATTGGAGCCGACGACATGGCTGTTGAATATGCGATTATATGATTTTTGTTTGATGATAATAAACATATATGTATTCGTGTAAATGTATTTGTTAATGTACTATTTTATTTTTCATAGACTAAATAAATATTTGCTGAATAAAAATAATTAACATAGAATCTGAATTCAAACAGAATTTTTATTCAAACAAATATTTGTTACAATCTTTGAATAGCACAAAGTTCAAGCTCTCACTATATACTCAATTTCAATTACAGTACAACTTTGATTACATCACATTTTCACGTTTACAGTTGACCTCACTACATATCACTCACACTCATAATTTATCTTCAACTTCATTCCAATATGAATCCAGCATCTAAGCTATCTGTAAAAATAAATATTGACGCAGTAAAATTGAAAAGGAAATATTTTTGCAGCATAAAATAAAATGTGAATTTTTGAAAATAATATTTGCCTCAGTTATTTGGGTTGTTCGTCATCATTTCATTTTGAGTCCATCATACACGAATAGCCTGTGACATACACAGTGTATCACTGTATATGCCACAAGGCCATGCACATCGAAATATACACTTGATTGATTTACAGGGATAGCTGAGCATAGATCAAACCCAAATGAAAAGCCGGGTTCAACTCTATGCAACACAAATAAAGTCACAACACGCGCACAAGGTCAAACCCGAGCGTTTTAGCTAGATTCAACTCAGGTGCGATAAAATAATGTCACAAACTTCAGCACAAGGTCAAACCCGAGATATTAGATGGATTCAACACAGGTGCAAATGGCCAAAACTCAAGAATACAGTGTCGACTAGTCAATATAACTAAGGCACAGAGAAATTTCAAGTGAAGCCAAATGAAAATCAAGGCATCGTGTATATACACAACGTCAACCAAAGTAGTGGAACTGCAACAACTAGAATGAGCACAACATCACAAAATCCAGTAATGCCAGCGAAGACCACAAGCCAATTCTAACAACTACTACAATGAGCCAGCAATATGAAAAAGGGCAGTGGACAGGACAAGTGCAAGTATCATACTCGAGAATAACTCAATTCAATTGTAAGCACAACCTCAAACTAGAACAGAATATACAGAACTGCAACAACCAAATGAAAATAAGTACAACAGATATATGGTGATGCACAAGCAAGAATATGAATGCAAACAATACACGGCAGTGAAGCATGTACATGTGTAAACAGCAACTTCAAACTGCTCATGTACACAAGTGAATGAAAATTCTTATAAATACATGTGAACTCAACTGGACAGTTCAAGGTAAAGACATATGCAATGAAACTTACATATACACCATGACATCAAGGCCAGAAGCTCAAGTCAGTGCACAACAACCTCGGCAAACAACAACACAGTCTCAAATTCAAATAACAAACTGGAAGCATGTTGGATCATAGGTTTTGATTGCTGACAAAAATTCACGAATCGATAGCACAATTACAGGAAGATATTCAGTGAGAGAGATATGATCAACAAAGCTTGTCAAAGATTCGTTCATAGAAAATGGAGTTGTCATCATCAAAAAGGGGGAGAATGTTGAATCATAGGTTTTGATTGCTGACAAAAATTCACGAATCTACGACTACGACATCATCCTGACTCAACGACTCAAAGTATGGTTCATATAGTTATATATTTTAACAAGAGTCATCAAATATGTATATAGAGTCTAGTAAGTGTTTTGTTAAAATCTTTCCTCAAGAATCATCATTCACATTCAAATAAACTTGCATGCATATTTTAATCAAAATCAAGTTTTCAAAAAATGCATGGAGCAGGGTTCGAACCCGGGTCACTAGTTTAGAAGGCATGTACTCTAACCAAATGAGCTATTGTTGTTTTTGTTTAACAACAGAATTCAGTCGACTGAATAACCTGAGTCAGTCGATTGAATCTGTGCAGTTTAACATACATGCACAGTTTCAGTCGACTGAATTCCCTGCTCAGTCGACTGAATTTTTTCCTGAAAATTTTTCTTCATATTTTCAGTCGACTGAATCTCCTGCTCAGTCAACTGAATTTAAACCTGCGAATTTTCTCTGAAAAGACACCTTCTTCTTCCCAAGAGTTGCAACCATTCATCAAAGGAAATGGAAGCATCTCTTGTCTTCAACCTTTGACAACATATGCATCTCTTCTACAAGTATATATACATGATTCTAACATCATTTAATTAACCGAATTCTCTTGCTTTAATCTATCTATTTCTTGATCATATTTTCTAAACATTATCAAAGCAATCACTACTCTCTTTGCTTGAATCACTATTTATATTTAATATATTTGGTTCATAGCAAATTCATAATTCCTTAATCTTCACAAACATATTTCATATTCTTGAGGATAAGATTATAGGAACATTGTACTACAATAGACTCATTCGTGTTATAATGAACACAACTAGTCAAAACTTGTTTAGCATTGAGGTTTGAAGTCCTCTTAGGTAGTTTGAGGCAAAGAAATCCCGTTCAGTTGTTCGGGTAAGTTGTGAACCTATTCCTCCGGGTTAAGAGAGGGTTTTGTAGTTAGTGAAATACCTAAGTGAAGCTTAGGGACTGGACGTAGGACAAGTGGTCCGAACCAGTATAAAATCTTGGTGCGTTTTTTACTTTCCATATACACATTAACCATATAGCTATTCCATATTACACGATCCTACCGTATAGCCTCTTTCAATTGGTATCAGAGCCTGGTTTTCTAGAGATCGTAACAACATCCTAGAATAAATGGCTATAAAGAGATCTAGTCAAGGCAATAAGAAGAGGAAGAGCAATAAAGAAAAATCAAAGGAGCAAACAAACAAATGCTTCATGGCAAAAGATAATGAGGTTAGTGATCTAACTTTTGATGATATGATAGAAATAAATTCAGAACTTCTAGACACTTTAAAAAGACTCAAAAGAAAATATAAGGAAGCTCTAGAAAATCAGAAGAAAGCAGAATTCGAAAGAGATATGCTTAAAGACGAGAAGAAAATATTAGAAGAAGAACTTGAGAAAATTCAAGATTCACTCTTTGACAATTCTCAACTCGCTCTATTAAGTCAAGAAATAGAAGCTCAAAAAGAAAAGAATAATGCTCTAGCTTCTGAGAATCATGTGTTAAAAACAAAAATTAAAATTGTTGAGTTAGATAACACTAGTCTCAAAACTAAGCTTGATGACATTACTAAAAATATTTCCAATTTTAATAAAGGGAGAGAAAATTTATCCAGGATTATTGAAAATTCTCAACCTGCTTCAAATAAGAAGGGATTAGGTTATGTTAAGAATTCAAAAGCTCTCAATGATAAAAGTGGTTTAGGATATAATAAAACTGATCGTAGAAATAGCACTAGATATGCTTTCATGTATAGTAAAAATGATAGTGCTAGTACTAAATTTCGAGTAAAGCCTAAATCCAATTTTTATAGAAATTCAAATACTACTATGACCTATAATGTTGATAATTTCTTTAGAAGTACAAAATCATTAAAAGGAAATATGAATAAAAATTATCTAAGTATATGGGTTCCTGTTAATTGGAAAAATAGAGAAAAATACATTAATGATTATTTTGATATGGTAGTTAATAATGAAAATTATATTTATAAAGGTTCAACCACACCCAAATGGGTATGGTTTCCTAAAATTTAGGAAATTATAAGAACCTTGGGTATCGCATGCTTTTTTTTTTTTTTGATACCTTACATTATAAGTAGTAGTTATTTTGTTTTATATTGCTCTATGTTAACACTTATGTAAAATATATTTTATATCATCATATAAACTCTCCTTTTTGTCGATGACAAAGGGGGAGAAAGATATTGCTCTCTAACACAATTTGCAGGAATAAACCATGCAAGCACAGATTAAGGGGGAAAAAGATTAAATAGGAATATATAGCATAGATTCAGGGGGAGAAATCGATAGCACAATTACAGGAAGATATTCAGTGAGAGAGATATGATCAACAAAGCTTGTCAAAGATTCGTTCATAGAAAATGGAGTTGTCATCATCAAAAAGGGGGAGAATGTTGGATCATAGGTTTTGATTGCTGACAAAAATTCACGAATCGATAGCACAATTCCAAGAATATATTCAGTGAGAGAGATATGATCAACAAAGCTTGTCAAAGATTCGTTCATAGAAAATGGAGTTGTCATCATCAAAAAGGGGGAGAATGTTGGATCATAGGTTTTGATTGCTGACAAAAATTCACGAATCTACGACTACGACATCATCCTGACTCAACGACTCAAAGTATGGTTCATATAGTTATATATTTTAACAAGAGTCATCAAATATGTATATAGAGTCTAGTAAGTGCTTTGTTAAAATCTTTCCTCAAGAATCATCATTCACATTCAAATAAACTTGCATGCGTATTTTAATCAAAATCAAGTTTTCAAAAAATGCATGGAGCGGGGTTCGAACCCGGGTCACTAGTTTGGAAGGCATGTACTCTAACCAAATGAGCTATTGTTGTTTTTGTTTAACAACAGAATTCAGTCGACTGAATAACCTGAGTCAGTCGACTGAATCTGTGCAGTTTAACATACATGCACAGTTTCAATCGACTGAATTCCCTGCTCAGTCGACTGAATTTTTTCCTGAAAATTTTTCTTCATATTTTCAGTCGACTGAATCTCCTGCTCAGTCAACTGAATTTAAACCTGTGAATTTTCTCTGAAAAGACACCTTCTTCTTCCCAAGAGTTGCAACCATTCATCAATGGAAATGGAAGCATCTCTTGTTTTCAACCTTTGACAACATATGCATCTCTTCTACAAGTATATATACATGATTCTAACATCATTTAATTAACCGAATTCTCTTACTTTAATCTTACTATTCTCTTGTTCATATTCTATAGATATTCTCAAAGCAATCACCAATCTATTGCTTGAATCACTGTTTTTGTTTATAACATTCTTTTGATTCATAGCAATTCACATTTCCTAAATCTTCACAAACACATTGCATATTCTCGAGGATAAGATTATAGGAATATTGTACTACATTAGACTCATTAGTGTTGACAAGAACACAACAAGTCGAATATTGTATTTTTGTAATTGTGTTGAAGTCCTCTTCGGTAGTTGAGGCAAGAAATCCCGTTCGGTTGTTCGGGTAAGTTGTAAACCTATTCCTCCGGGTGAAATGAGAGTGTTAGTTAGTGAAATTCCTAAGTGAAGCTTAGGGACTGGACGTAGGACGAGAGGTCCGAACCAGTATAAAAGTCTTGGTGTCTCCTTGCATTTACCTACTTTATCTACCTAGACTATTTCATTATTCCATATTACACGATCCTACCGCATAGCCCACTCTATGAACAAGAGAATAGTAAGATTAAAGCAAGAGAATTCGGTTAATTAAATGATGTTAGAATCATGTATATATACTTGTAGAAGAGATGCATATGTTGTCAAAGGTTGAAAACAAGAGATGCTTCCATTTCCATTGATGAATGGTTGCAACTCTTGGGAAGAAGAAGGTGTCTTTTCAGAGAAAATTCGTAGGTTTAAATTCAGTTGACTGAGCAGGAGATTCAGTCGACTGAAAATATGAAGAAAAATTTTCAGGAAAAAATTCAGTCGACTGAGCAGGGAATTCAGTCGACTGAAACTGTGCATGTATGTTAAACTGCACAGATTCAGTCGACTGACTCAGGTTATTCAGTCGACTGAATTCTGTTGTTAAACAAAAACAGCAATAGCTCATTTGGTTAGAGTACATGCCTTCTAAACTAGTGACCCGGGTTCGAACCCCGCTCCATGCATTTTTTGAAAACTTGATTTTGATTAAAATATGCATGCAAGTTTATTTGAATGTGAATGATGATTCTTGAGGAAAGATTTTAACAAAGCACTTACTAGACTCTATATACATATTTGATGACTCTTGTTAAAATATATAACTATATGAACCATACTTTGAGTCGTTGAGTCAGGATGATGTCGTAGTCGTAGATTCGTGAATTTTTGTCAGCAATCAAAACCTATGATCCAACAAACCAGACAAACATAAACAAGTCAAGTCAACAGCAGTATAATCGGACATGAAGCCGAGATGAACAATGTAAGTGTCGAAGTCGTGGAGGCATACCGAAGTCAAAGAGAAAGTCATGGAACCAAAAATCAAGTTCAAGTTCATACCGCTATAATCAAGCCGAGAATTCTACCCTGTCAATCAAGGAATCAAGTGCATACGATTATGAATTAGTCAGAGAGAAATCTCAATCATCCAAGTAACATCAATCAGCCGATCAAATAAAAACTGACAAATTCAAATATATTTGTACGAACGAAAATCAAGGGTTACGAACCCTATATAAATAAATCATCATCGGCAAATTAAAGTATACGAGTTCAAATACGAAAATCATTAAAGCACAAAGCATAAATTCTTACCCAGCAAGAATCGAACTCGTCGAAGTAGCCGAAGTGAGCAACAAGGAAAACGATCGATCAAGGCTACATGCGAATAATCACTGATTCGATCAATTTAAAGTCGGCATTTCGAAAAGCCCTAATTTCCAGAGCAGAGAAAACGAAGAAGTTGAAGCCGCCATATTTTTCTCAAAGCAAATTGAAGAGGACCGGGCTGATATAATCAAGAGAAAATAAAAGGGCCGGCTAATAATAACGATAGGAAAAAGGGGGACTTGTTTATTTTTATAAGGGATTAGTTTTTAGGGCTTTGTTTTTTTAATATAAGTTTTTATTTCTAAACTCTTTTAACCATTGTATTTTCTAGTCGAGTGACTAGGGAACAAACTACGTGGCGTAGTTTGAGAATTCGCAATTCAGTGGCTGAGTTGTGGCAGGGTTTTGAGCGTAGAGTTAGGTTTAGTCGATAGCGGGTGTCGCGAGTTTACGTGTGTAAGCGTCTGACTATCTAATTTCTAGTAGAAACCTTAGGGGCAGCACGTAGGCAGGGTTTTGCCGAAGCTGGGTTAATTCTGTGTCGTTCTATTTCTGCATTTTATTATTCTGCTATTTTTCTGTGCTGCTATTAATCTGTGATCTTTGTTGAAATAATTTTATAAGCTTCCGCAATTAATTTTTATAATTAATACCATCACCCTATTCACCCCCCTCTAGGGTGAAATCGATCCTACCAGTGGTATCAGAGCTAGGAACAAAAGCCGTTTTTGTTTTAAAAATTTAATTTTACAAAAACCAATTTTTGTTTTAAAAAGTTAAAATTTTAAAATGGCTTCTTTTAATACTGCTTTTGCTGAGGGTCAATCCATAGTTAGACCACCAATGTTCAATGGTGAATATGCTTATTGGAAAAATAGGATGGAAATTTTTTTGAAAACCATTGACGCTTGGAATATAGTTGAGACGGGTTATAGGGCACCAACTATAACTGTAGATAATCAAGAAATAGAGAAACCAAAGGATCAATGGATAGAACTAGAAAATAAATTACAAAATACTAATGCTAAAGCTATGAATTCTATTATCTGTTCATTGGATCAATATGAATTTAATCATGTCTCACGTTGACTAACTGCGTAGGAAATATGGCACACACTAGAAGTGACTCACGAAGGAACATCTCAAGTCAAAAAATCTTGCCTTGCCATGCTAAGCAGCGAATACGAGAACTTCACAATGGAAAAGGAAGAAAATGTCAAAGAGATGCATGGACGACTTTCCAAGATCGTATATAAATCAAAAGCTCTTGGAAAATCATACACAGAGTTGGAGATAGTCCGAAAAATCCTCAGAGTCCTTCCACAAAAATTTGAAGCAAAAGTGACTGCCATTCAAGAATCAAAAAACTTAAAACAAATGAAAGTTGAAGAACTCATTGGAAATCTCACCACTTGTGAGCTAGAAATGAAATTCAAGGAAGAGCGTGAAGGAGGAGATACTTGAAAGAAATCAATATCCCCTAAAGGAACAACAGAAAGTGATGGCGGTGATGATGATGATGCAGCAGCAGAATTGGAGCTGTTAATAAAGAAATTTAAAAGGTGGAATTACAAATATGGAAATTCAGCTCGAATTCAAAAAGCGAAAAGCAGAATAGCCAAAGCACTAGGCTACTCTGAAGAACAGAAGATCGTCTGTCACAAGTGCAACCAACACGGACACATCAAGCCCAATTGTCCTCAAAATCAACGCGACTTTAAAAAGAAATCAAAAAGGAAAAGTTTTGCAGCCACGTGGAATATTAGTGATGAAGATAATCAAAGTTCTAGCAATGAGAGTGAGAAAGCAGATATGTGCCTTCAAAAGAATATAACTGATAGCGACGATGACGAGCCAAGCGAGGTATCAAAACTTACTCACTCTGAATTACTTATTTATTTCCACGAAGTAAATGGCTGTTTTGAACGACTTAGGGAAAAATATGCTAAACTTGAATCACAAAAAGACACTTTGATAGAATTAAATGAACAACTTAACCAATTAGTTAAAACCTATCAAAGTCGGATCCCTAAGTGTGATAAGTATCCAACATTCGAAGAAGAAATTAAAAAATCAGAAATTAATATAATATCACTTGAAAATGAAATTCTGATTTTAAAAGAGAATGAAAATACTAGAAGAGAGAATTCTATTAAAAAGTGCACATGATTGTTAAATGAAAATGAATCTCTCAAAACACAAGTCCAACAATTATCAACGACTTTAGATAAATTTTCAAAAAGTGAAAAATCGTTGAATATGCTATTAGGAAAGCAAACTGTTAATACGGTTAGAAAAGGACTTGGATATAATAAATCTAAAATTGTTGAAAACAAGATTAATCAAGAAAACTCAACGTGCACAATTTGTAGAAAATATGGATACAATCACAATAATTGTTGGTATAGACCCAAACATGTGAAAACTATACCGATTTGGGTTCCAAAAGGCACAAATATAAAATCTCTCAAAGTTAAACAAATTTGGATGTCGAAGGGAACAATTATAAATAGTTTTGGGTCTCCACAAAATTATTTTTCTAAATATTCTGCCACTAACAACCATGGACCTATAAAAACAAATAGGTCACAAAAAACTTTCGTCGTGTAGGTGTGGTGGCATGCTAAGGAACAACAATAGTGCCACTTGAATTTTGGCTGTTCCAAGGGCACACCGAGCGACAAAGCAAAGTTCCTTAGCCTAGTACAAAGGTGACATAATCACAACAGACAACAACGAAAAATATCGTAAAGGTAAAACAGGTAAAGGTATATTTATTTGAACGATATATTAAATGTGATAATCTGCACCATATTCTGAATTAAAGCAGCCAATAATGAGATGATGAAAAGATGATGATTTAGATTCTGACTTATTCAAAATAGTTGGCCAATTATATTCTTATGCCAAAAACACTATAAAAATCTCTAGATTCTTTGAATTACTTCATATATATATATATATATATATATATATAATCAGTTTGGATTAAAAATAGTGTTTTGTTGGATAATAAATTTGGTTATAATACGGCTAACTCTATATTCACGGTTTTCTGTTTATTTACACGACTTCATTTCAAATTCAAGAGAATGTCATTTAAATTGCTGTTAAAATTGAGTTTGAAATTTTTGGTGCACACTTCATGGTTTGGTCGATCAAATTCAATTAATGATAATTTTGAGTGAAAAAGAAATTCAGATGCAGATTACACTGGTAATCTAGTTGATAGAAAAATTACTAGTTGAACGTGATTTTTGAGACATTTAGTAACTGCATCGTTTTTCAAAGAAAATATCTGCATATTTTTCATTTCAAATAATTTTCAAATAACAGAAAATTTTCTTATAAAACCCCTCGAGAAAACCATTTTTGACCATATTTTCATATTAGTCATTTTGAAAAATTGATTTCATAATTATTTTTGAATTTGATTTTAAATGACTATTTTGACTAATCTGACTCCCTAATAATTATCGAAAAGATAAATAGTGATTGAAAAAGTGATGAGTGTTGATATTTATCATATATTATGACTCGAGACGGTATAATTAGTAAATTTCTATAGAAATTTAAACAAGAGTTATAAAACTTTTGTTGGTAAAAATTCCATGACCATCTCTATTTCTATCATATTTCTAACAACCATCACTCAGCAAAATTCTATATAGTTTGTCGACATGTGGTACTTTAAACAGGAATCATTCGTTTTTCATTTTTTTTTTAAAAAATAAAAAAAATTATATAGTAAAAAAAATTATATAGTAAAAAAAATTAATAATAAATAAATACCAAAGTATTCACTCTCATTTAAAAGTCCTCACGGTTATGCATAGGTGAATTACTTGGAATTTGTTATGTGCTTTCATGCTCATTTAAAAGTCCTCACGGTTATGCATGTATGGAACGCATATCAAAAGTTGATTTTTAAATAAACAAGTTGATTCTAATCTCATTTAAAAGTCCTCACGGTTATGCGTGGTTAGAAGATACTTGAATTCATTTTTTTTAAAAAAAAAATTGGAATACTACTAATCTCATTTAAAAGTCCTAACGGTTATGCATGGTTAGTAGATATTCAAATTCCTGATATAAATATACCACAAATAGATACAACTGTATGGTTTTATATGATGACATAATTCCCATCGTTCTAAAAGTGGAATTGCGCCTAACAAAATATTTATGATTTTTGTTTGATTTTTTATTGAAATTTAATATTTATATTCAATTGAATTTTAATATTGGATTAATATCGATCACTTTGTCTCTATTTTCTCTAACACTATTACTCTTTTGCTGATAACAAAAGGGGGAGAGAAAAATTAAGATTTTGTCAAATAATATTAAGCAAATGTCAAATAATTTTCTATTTGCATCAAGATTCATTTTCATATTTTTATTTGTATGCATATATGTAGGGGGAGCTTTGTGTAGAGAGGAAGCATTTAAATAGGGGGAGCAATTAGAGCATATCAATAATCAAATACATTTAACATATTCAAAATCTTAAATATATGTTTGTTATCATCAAAAGGGGGAGATTGTTGAATATGCGATTATATGATTTTTGTTTGATGATAATAAACATATATATATATATATTCTTGTAAATGTATTTGTTAATGTACTATTTTTTTTCATAGACTAAATAAATATTTGCTGAATAAAAATAATTAACACAGAATTTGAATTCAAACATAATTTTTATTCAAACAAATATTTGTTACAATCTTTGAATAGTACAACGTTCAAGCTCTCACTATATCTCAATTTCAATTACAGTACAACTTTGATTACATCACATTTTCACATTTACAGTTGACCTCACTACATATCACTCACACTCATAATTTATCTTCAACTTCATTCCAATATGAATCCAGCATCTGAGCAATCTGCAAAAATAAATATTGACGCAGTAAAATTGAAAAGGAAATATTTTTGCAGCATAAAATAAAATGTGAATTTTTGAAACTAATATTTTCCTCGGTTATTTGGGTTGTTCGTCATCATTTAATTTTGAATCCATCATACACGAACAAATTGTGACATACACGGTGTATCACTGTATATGCCACAAGGCCGTGCACATCGAAATATACACTTGATTGATTTACAGGGACAGCTGAGCACATGTCAAACCCAAATGAAAAGTCGGGTTCAACTCAAATGCAACACAAATAAAGTCACAACATGCGCACAAGGTCAAACCCAAGCGTTTAAGCTAGATTCAACTCAGGTGCGATAAAATAATGTCACAAACTTCAGCACAAGGTCAAACCCGAGCTATTAGCTGGATTCAACACAGGTGCAAATGGCCAAAACTCAAGAATACAGTGTTGACTATTCAATATAACTAAGGCACAGAGAAATTTCAAGTGAAGCCAAATGAAAATCAAGGCATCATGTATATACACAATGTCAACCTAAGTAGTGGAACTGCAACAACTGGAATGAGCACAACATCACAAAATCCAGTAATGCCAGCGAAGACCACAAGCCAATTCTAACAACTACTACAATGAACCAACAATATGAAAAAGAGCAGTGGACAGGACAAGTGCAAGTATCATACTCGAGAATAACTCAATTCAATTGTAAGCACAGCCTCAAACTAGAACAGAATATACAAGACTGCAACAACCAAATGAAAACAAGTACAACAGATATATGGTTATGCATAATCAAGAATGTGAACGCAAACAATACACGGCAGTGAAGCATGTACATGTGTAAACAACAACTTCAAACTGCTCATGTACACAAGTGAATGAAAATTCTTATAAATACACGTGAACTCAACTGGACAGTACAAGGTAAAGACATATGCAATGCAACTTACATGTAGACCATGACATCAAGGCCAGAAGCTCAAGTCAGTGCACAACAACCTTGGCAAACAACAACACAGTCTCAAATTCAAATAACAAACTGGAACCAGACAAACATAAACAAGTCAAGTCAACAGCAATATAATCTGACATGAAGCCGAGATGAACAATGTAAGTGTCGAAGTCGTGGAAGCATACCGAAGTCAAAGAGAAAGTCACGGAACCAAAAAATCAAGTTCAAGTTCATACCGCTATAATCAAGCCGAGAATTTTACCGTGTCAATCAAGGAATCAAGTGCATACAATTATGAATTAGTCAAAGAGAAATCTCAATCATCCAAGTAACATCAATCGGCCGATCATATAAAAATTGACAAATACAAATATATTTGTACGAACGAAAATCAAGGGTTACAAACCCTATATAAACAAATCATCATCGGAAAATTAAAGTATACGAGTTCAAATACGAAAATCATTAAAGCACAAAGCATAAATTCTTACCCAGCAAGAATCGAACTCGTCGAAGTAGTCGAAGTGAGCAACAAGGAAAACGATTGATCAAGGCTACACGCGAATAATCACTGATTCGATCAATTTAAAGTTGGCACTTCGAAAAGCCCTAATTTCCAGAGCAGAGAAAACGAAGAAGTTGAAGCCGCCATATTTTTCTCAGAGCAAATTGAAGAGGATCGGGCTGATATAATCAAGAGAAAATAAAAGGGCCGGCTAATAATATTAATAGGAAAAAGGGGGAACTGTTTATTTTTATAAGGGATTAGTTTTTAAGGCTTTGTTTTTTTAATATTAGTTTTTATTTCTAAACTCTTTTAACCATTGTATTTTCTAGTCGAGTGACTAGGGGACAAACTACGTGGTGTAGTTTGAGAATTCGCAACTCAGTGGCCGAGTTGTGGCAGGGTTTTGAGCATAGAGTTAGGTTTAGTCGATAGCGGGTGTCGCGAGTTTACGTGTGTAAGCGTCTGACTATCTAATTTCTAGTAGAAACCTTGGGGGCAGCACGTAGGCAGGGTTTTGCCGAAGCTGGGTAAATTCTATGTCGTTCTATTTCTGCATTTTATTATTCTGCTATTTTTCTGTGCTGCTATTAATCTGTGATCTGTATTGAAATAATTTTATAAGCTTCCGCAATTAATTTTTATAATTAATACCATCACCCTTTTCACCCCCCTCTAGGGTGAAATCGATCCTACAATGGCTGCCACATTGCACTTTTAGGTGCCTGACATTCGAAATCATTCATCATGTTGATTACATGTAACATTCCATTGTTCATTGATTATTTTCGGAAACCATTAGTAGGCTGCTGACCTATGACATCGCCTGATTTTTTATATCCTTGCCGAATTTATGGAATGCTACAAGCTTCTATGTGCTATTGATATGTGGCAACCTCCTTCATTTACATTGATAGAACGTGACATTCTTCATAACCCCCAACATCTGATAATCAAAATGGATTATTAAGATTCGACATCCTTTGTTACATTGATAGCGTACGACATCCTTGGGTATATAGTAGAATTTCAGTATCTTTCTTTACATCGTATCTTTCTTTACATTGCTATCATTCGAGATCCTCTTACGTACTATCTGATAAAGCTTGGAGTCCTTCTACTTGTTGATATTTGACATCTATTTTTTTATTAATGAATTGTGGTATCCAGCCTTGTAGACAATCTATGACATCAACACTCATATAACCCTCTTGCTTATTTGAAAATGTATGATATCTATGCCACTTACGTAGATGGTATTCGACATCATTGCTTTTTATTGTTTATTTTCGATAATCTTTGCAGTTCGTCATCCATGGGGATCTGATATCCTTGTTCGACATGCTTTGCATACCTTTGGCATCATGGATTAACACCATTGTAGGAGCTTATTATTTTCACAATCTTAAGTTCGAAACGCTCTTTATTCAACAACCTTAACTTTATAGGTTCGATATTGTTTGTTTGCAATTGTTTTATGTTCATAGGTGCGATAACCCATACGTTTGACATCCTTTTTGCCTTCAACTGTGGTATCCTTCCATCCTTTAGATTAGATATCCCTTTAATTTGACATCCATGTATTGGCGCTTGCCATATCGTTAACTTGTAAGCTAATGATGAACTCATTAATTTGGCATCGTATTCCCTTGCTTTCATGTTTGTTTCTCGTAGAAAATATGTGGGTAAAACCCAAAAAACCATATGCCAAATTATTAAGATTTCGCCACGAGTCAAATGAAACAAACCGCGTAAAACAGAGTTCGTATAACTAAGATATGAAGGTTATAAGTTTCAAGGTTTAAAACATAATTTGTTTAAATTCTGAGGCTTTTCCTAAAATTACATTCTTCTTCAAACATCACATGTGTATCCCAAACTTTGCCGTCGACTCCCATCATCACTTCGATTGAGAAAACGTTGCTGCATCGGACCCCACTATCGAGTCGTCGACCTCCAGCAGCCCAGACCATAATCGCCATGACCACCCTGTCATCGCCACCGATCATCATCGACGGGCATGAATTCTAGACAATATTTAACCAATTTATTGCAAATTTAGCAACCTTATCGACAATCTAAATATATATATATCGACTCTCCTTGATGTCTTCTACATAATAGTTGCCTCCAACCGCTCATTGGTCGATGTTTCACCATTGACCGACAAACCCTAAGATTGACTACAGAGAATAGTTTGCCAAATTATGGACAACTAGAGCACCAACTCGACAAATGAACACCACCCACCAACTCCAACGATCGAGGGCTTCACGATGATATATAATATGTAGGGTTTGGCATCATACTTTATTTGACATTTGTTTTAGGATTGAGGGATCTAATCTTCGTTAGAGAAAAAAGATTAGACCTAAGAAAGAAGAGGAGATAAGAAGTGAAGAAGAACAGAGAATAGTGGCTGCTAGGATTTCTCTGTGATAGTCTATTTATAGGAAAAAAGAAGATGTGTTGGACCAAAGTGGTCATAAAGGCTCCAAAAAACCATTTTTGCACCCCGAACAAAAATATATCATGCTATATACGTCAAAATATTGTTTTTGATGTTTCTAAAGCCAATGGAACCATCAAAGTCCCAAAAAAGATAATTTTACATAAAAATTTCTATTCCCATCAATTTTATTTAAATAGTTACTTTAAAGTTAACAATTAATGTGTTAAATCTACATGTTGTTACATCCTCCCTTCTTTAAAAGAATTGCTCCATCGCAATTCCTTAAATACAACACCCTACCAAATCAATAAATCATTACCATAGGTTTAATCACAAAATGTAGGAAATACATTAGTCGTAGATTAACTAATTATAAAAGCAGTGTATAACAACCAAATAACATCATCGCTCAAGACACAATACAATTCATTCACAATAATAAATTCAATTTTTTACATATACATACTATAGTAACACATACACTTCCTCAATCATACGATCCAAACTATGGTATGTAAAAATAGCACTCCATCATCAAAAGGATGAAATAACCTTAATCATGTATTAATTCATATCATGCATCTCAAAAATTCAACAATAATTATCCATAACAAAATTCCATAACAAAACTTAGATTGATCCGAACATTAATGTTCAAATAAACGAATATACAAAAATCAAAAATCAGCACAACTCATCAATATATAAACACATATTCAAAGTAGTATGGTATCATCACCATTATAATCTATCAAACAACAACATGTGTATGTTAATTCCTATGCTGACTAGACATTCATCATAATGTGTATCCTCAAAGTTGTTTATAAACTTCCTCATATTCTCATCCCTAGAAATAATATGTTCCTAGTCATGACTACATCCTTAAAACAATATGGTCATCCGCACATACTATAGCATCATCAAACCTCACATCACTTGTGCTCATTGATTTATAATAACTTGCATGGCACCCTTTGCCAGAGACTAGTGGATAAGTTTAGATTTCTAGTTGCTTGAATTCATGCCACTCCGATGACTAAGAAACTAGGCTCCCATATCCTCAAGGTCCATAGTATACATAACTACATCCTTAAGCCTGTGTAACGTATCCGCATACCTAATTGAGCATCCTCACATACCCCTGCTTTACAAGCACACTTTGAAACACTTGAAATATCAATGATCCCTTTGCATGTGTCATCATATTCGAACACATCCTCATTCCGTACATTTCCATAGCAGAACACACCCGTCTTATTCTACCTATACGTTCCACCCTTATCCAACTGGTCCTTATGGATTATCATCACGACTCGTTCGTCATTAAGTCGTTGTCATCAGAACACAGCTCCATTATCACTGAGCAGTCATCTTGTTCCAATCTTCAAATCAGTTCAAAAAATCTAATTCAGAAATACTCTTATGGTAACTCCTTAACTGATGATAAGGATGACTCACCCAAAAATACCAAAGAGGTATCTACTAGCGAGGAGAGTTCTAACACACCACTAAAGCAAAACATTTACCGAAACATTTTTATTTTCAAATCAAAACTCTATCTCCCTTTAAGACAAAAATATATATTTTCCCATAAATAACACCATCATTTCATAAAATCATTTGTCAAAATATTTCCACCTTTTAAAATCAAGTTAAAAGAATAATTTAAGTAAATATTGTTTTACATAAGAAATCAAATCGTACAAATTTCTTCGAAACGACAACTCTCTTTTTTAAAATATTTATGTAAGCGAATAACTATTTGTAGAAAAATAATTTAAACACATAATTTAAAACTCCTTATCTTGTATAAACAATCTCGCACCTATCGTCTTGATTCCTCAATGATTCCCATCAAGTCTTTAGCACTTAACTCCTCTAATCACTATTACTCATCTCTAAGGAACATCTTCACATCTTTTAATCTATTTGAATATCTAATCTTCCCCAGCTTAGGAAAAATGCTATCCCACTACGACTAAATAAAACATGTCCCTTAACATCTTATCAGTTTCTCGAATGCATATCCCACTAAAAGTCAACATTGGATAAGTACCACATTATAAAGTTATCATATAGCAAGCAATATGTACGTACAATGATCACCGAAGGCAACAAATAAACTAAAATTAAAACTGGTCACAACAAATTAAGCAGTCAACTGTTAGCCCATAAGATGATGTTTTTGATGACAACAACCTTAGAATAGATTATAAAATATAAATATTAACATTATAAGTTTAGATATATATGTATATGCAGGAATTAACCATGTAGGTACTAAGAATGAAGACTGTACAGTATAGATATTAAGACTGAAGACTCATGAGTATCAAGATTATCAAGAGTTCAAGAATTCAAGTAATTTATTCTTTAATTAAAAATTTTTGTTAAAAATCCTAGAAAAGCACTGGCATCTTAAAATCGAATATATTCGTGGAATGGAATCCACTTCGAGCCTGTTAAAGAGATGGAACCCTAAGTAGGATAGAAACTACGAAAAATCTAGTGGAACATTGTTTTGTATCCGCTAACCTTTTATTCAAAATGATTTTTCAAAATTATATCTTGTTTTCAAAATGATTTCAAAACCTTCCTTTTAAAAGCATCGAAAACATCTATCCCGATTTTAAATAATTTTAGCCTCAATATTATCTTCAATTTCAAAGTCAAATTACTCCTGATTTTAAACTAACTTTTAATATAATATATTTAATTTTTAAATATTTATACTTAGATTTAAATATAAAATTATAGTTAAATTCTATATATATTATTCTCTATATTTACTTATGAATTTTAACTATAGTCAAGTATATTTATAAAGTATAAAATAGTTTTAATATAAGATAAAGGTTATTTTCAAAGAAAATCAAATCATCAAAAAATGCTTTGGGATGTCGACATACTCATGGTGACCATGTCGACATGGTGTCAGTTGAGTTCAAAATTTCAATTTCAAAAGAAGTGTCTATTCGCCATAACTCTTCACGAATGGACATGACTGTTGTTCTATTATAAATAGGGGTCAGTTTCAACGAATTTTACATCAGATTTTATGGTTTTTCACTCCTCTTCTTCTTCCACTTTTATTAATAAAAATTCTTATCATTACTCTGCCAAAATCTACATTTAATTGAACTCGATCATTTGTAGTTTGATTCTCTATCACTATCTCAACAAGATCCTTAGTGCTATTCAGAGTTATAGGGCTTTTGTAATCAACTTAGCGAGAAAAGGTGTGATTGTAGCCTTGAAAATCAATTAAGCGTGATAAGGTGTGATTGTAGCCTTGGGAAATCATTTGGGTGAACTTGTTGCCCGTAAAATCAAGTGGGTGAACTTGTAGCCCGGAAAATCAAGTATCTCTACCCAGAGGATTGTGATTCTGGAGGGTGTACCTCGTAGCCTTGAAATCGAGGGTGTAATTGTAAAGATTGCTTTTGAAAGAAAATCCGTACTTGTGTTGCGGGACTGGATGTAGGGTAACTCCGAACCAGTATAAAATCCGGTGTTTTCTTTCCTTTACCGCTTTTTATTTTATTTCTGCATCTTTGTTTGTTTCTGTGATCATATCTGTGTCTGTATATTGCACAAATTTATGTTTAAATTAACATAAACTCAAAAAGATTTAGTAATTCTTTATAAACACTATTCACCCCCCTATGGTGTTAATTCTAGCCTTAAGATATGTAATCTGCAATTCTCACAATTGGTATCAGAGCGAGGTTTTCAAAGTTTCATAATATGATTTTTGAAATTTTTTCAAAATGGCTATATTTGTTAATACTAGTTTAGAAATATTCAAATCATCACTGCTTCATGAGTCTGCATATAATCAATATTCAAATCCAAGTTATCTACCAAAATTATTTGATATGCAGGAATCATGCTTTATGGCTGTTGAGGAATCAATTCACAACGGACAAATTGTGCAGATCAGGAAGAACAAATGGATGCTTGATAGCGGATGTTCTAGACACATGACTGGCAATCCAGATATACTGAATGATATTATATACAAAGAAGGAGGACTGGTTAATTTTGGAGACAATTCAAAAGGATATGTGATTGGCATCGGCAAAATCAGTAATTCTAAAACTCCTACAATTACTAATGTTTTGCTAGTTAAGAATCTGAAACATAATCTGCTAAGTATAAGTCAACTATGCGATAAAGGATATAAAATTAAATTTGAAAAAGATAAATGTCACATTGAAGATAATAATTCAACCATTACATTTGAGGGAGTCAGGAAGAAGAAAATTTATATTCTTAGTATGAAAATTTCAAATGACAACCTGTGTCTGTTGGCAAATACAAGTGACCCTTGGATTTAGCATAAGATATTTGGACATTTGAATTTCAAACTCTTATCTAGATTGTCAAAACACGATCTAGTAAGAGGGCTTCTTAAAATGAATTTTAAAGTAGAAAGTCTATGTGATGCTTGTCAATTAGGAAAACTTAGAAAAAGTTCTTTTAAATTAAAAGATACGATTTCAACTTCAGAACCTCTTGAATTACTTCATCTTGATTTATTTGGTCCATCTCAAATTCTGTCAATAAATCATAATAAATATGTTTTTGTAATTGTAGATGATTATTCTAGATTTACATGGACAATATTTTTGAAACATAAAAGTGATACTTTTGAATGTTTTAAGACCTTTTCAAAAATAATTCAAAATCAATTTTCTCTAAAAATTATAACTATTCGAAGTGATCACGGTGGTGAATTTGAAAACGAAAAGTTTGAGGAATTCTACAATAAAAAGGGAATAACTCACAATTTTTCATTTCCAAGGACTCCACAACAAAACAAAGTAGTAGAATGTAAAAATAGGTCGATTCAAGAGTGTGTGAGAACTATGCTTTCAGATAGTAATTTATCAAAGAATTTTTGGGCAGAAGCAGTTGCTACTGCCTGTTATATTTAGAATAGAATTTTAACTAGACCTTTAACTGATAGGACATCTTATGAAGTTCTTTATTCAAAGAAACCTAAGGTATCTTATTTCAGAAAGTAAATTTTTTATTTTAAATACAAAAGATAATTTAGATAAATTTGATCCTAAATCCAACAAAGGAATCTTTATCGAATACTCTAATAGAAGTAAAGCATACAGGGTGTTTAATTTAGAAACTGTGACGACCCGACTCTCTCACCTCAGAAAATCGTATCATCTTGAAGAAAGAAAGGGATAGAAAAGAGAAAAGAAAGAAGAGAAATAAGAAGCAACATCAGAATCTAAACAGCGAAACGAATAAATTATATTAATAACATAAATATACATAGTTTACAACCATTATCAGAGTTACACAGATTACACAATCACATACTAGACAGTTATAAACACTTCTATAGCTATACAACTCAACACAATACAAGAAACTACTCAGAGAAATCAACACAGCGGAAAGCTATATATCTACCCGCAGAAGCCTCCTGTTCCATTGCTCCTCCACAATTCGTCAAAGCCAACCTGAATCCCTTAGCTACTCGTAAAAATTTAAGTACCCAAGAGTTTAAGAAAACAGAAGATAAACTCCAGGTCAGACATGAGTCTGGTGTGAGCAACAGGTTAAGGTTGCTTAACTTTGAAAAACCTTTTGAAAAGAAAGGTATCACGTAAGACTTCCCATATATAAACATGGGAAAGTTTTTACCCTACGCTAACCAAAACATTTGATGGGAAATCCAGTGATATTATAATAGGTCTATGGTTTTCAAATAAATAAGAAATAGCCGAAATTGTTACATAATTAAATTCCAGCTACTAGCCACAAAAGTGGGTAATACAATCAAAACCGTTGGCACTTATTGGATTTTGGATTCCATACAATGGCAGGGCTACCGGGGTACCGCCCGTCACAGTATGTGGCCTAGATCAACGTACGGAGGATCACTCCCAATGCCCTGCAACCCAAGGCCGGAACCATTCCTTACTGAACAATCCCGAACAAGACAACCTCGTGGTTTTAGCTAGCAACCGGCAACACAGCCGAATAAAAAGGGACCTCTAGACAGGGGAAAATCTCGTCCTACTTGGGCATGACCCACTTAACCTTGCTGCACCTCCCCTGTTTTAGCAATTTCGGGTTGATGAGGCTTGAGGCTACGATTACCTTTAGTGAACACATCACTTAGAATGCTCATCATTCACCTAACAATGTTCTGAAAGCATTCAATCCATACAAGTTCGTTCCGGGTTCGAACGAAACAGAAGGTATTATCTAGTTACACTCATTTTGGAATCACCCTCAGAGTTAACGACAATAACCCTTGCACTATGAATCTTTATCTTCACTTGAGATTCATGACCTAACATTAATTTGGATCGATGGGGTTTTCGGATATCCAAATATGGAAACCCGATCCCAGTCTCATCGAAATCCAAAACGCCATTTTTTAGGTCCAAGTTGTTTTAAAGTTTAAAACAATACAATTATCTATATAACACAGATAGATAACTCACAAATCACAATTGATAATCAACATTATCATTATAAACAGGTAATCCACATTATCATTATAATAGATAATCTATATCACAATGCAACCAAGCGTTCATACCATACAGCATTACTTATCTCATTTCTGAGATCACAAAGCATCCAAGGCAATCAATATCACACATTCATATATAAGCAGTGATTTACTTCATCACAATATCTATAATTAATTTAAAATGAATGAAATTAACTATCTCCATCTTTAATTAATTTAAAATGAATTAAATTAATTACTTCATCTTTAATTAATTTAAAATAAAATAAATTAATTACTTCATCAATATAAATCTTGCTTACATAACCATTTAATTGATTACAATCAATTAATCAATCATTCAAAATAATCACCTTAATTAATCACCCTTGATTAATTATCCTTTAATTACATTCAAGTAATTATTCTTAATTAATTTCACAAATTAATTATTTTCAACCAAAACAGTAATTAACCTTTAATTACTTCAATTAATTAATTAACTATAATTAATTGCATTAATCCTTAATTAATTATAGTAATTAATTACCCTTAATCACTTGTCATTAATTAATCAAATAATTAATCAACTTTAATTACATCATTAATTGTATTAGTTAATGATCCTTAATTATATTTAATTATTTATCTTCCTAAATTAATTACCTTAAGTAATTAACCCATAATTATTAATCTTTCTTGATTAACCATATTCAGTAATTAACTAACTTAATTACTTCATTAAAAATAATAATTATTCCTTAATTAATTTTCTTAATTAATCCCTTGATTAATTACTAAGTAATTATACTCAAATTACTTCCATTTTAAAACATCTTCAATAAATTATATTCAGTAATTATCAAACAATTACTTCACTAAGTAATTTCCAATCCATAAATTACATTAAGTAATTATCATTAAAACATCCAGTGTTTAAAATTAATTAAACTTAATTAATTAAATTAAACAATCACATTTAACACAATTAATTACCTTAAGTAATTAATTTCTTAATTACTTCATTAAGCAATTACACTTAAACCATTCACAAATGATTATTATTAAATTAATTAATCTACTTAATTATTAAAAATTATACACATTAATTAATTATTAAATAATTCTAGTTAATGACCTCCATTAACCATTCTCTAATTATTCTCATTAAGTAATTAACTTAGATTAATCACAAATTAAATTATCTTTAATTATCCATTAATTAATTCCTAGTTATTTAATTAATTAAGAGTTAACTGAAACTTAATTAATCCTTAATTATTTAAATAAATTAACCTTGATTTTACTTAATTGCTTAATTGAGAAATCTTTAGTCATCAGTCAAATATCTAATTAATGATCTTAAATTTTCAAATTGATTAACCCTTAATCAATATTTATTAAACCTTAATCAATTAATTTAAATAAATTAACTAGTTATTCCTTAATTACTCCATTAATTAAATTAATTTCAAAACATTAAATCTTTACTAAATTTTAAGATAAAACATTTCTTAATTATGTTTAAAAACAAATTTATTTAAAACAAATTACTTTCGAAATTACTTTGAAATTTCATTTCAAATATGAAATTTAAAATAAATATTATTTAAACTTAAACAAATTTTAAATAATTTAAAACCTTTTAAAATACAAGACAAGCAAGTGCTTGTCTAATAAAAGAAATTCATAAGAGTTTGAAAACTAAATTCAGTTCAAAATTTCAATAACGTCAATTTATATTTAGTTTAAATCTTTCAAATTTAAACTTCTTTTAATTTCAAAAACTGAAATTCATATTCAATTCCTAGATTTAGATTTAACTTACTCATATTTTACAAACTTCATTTCTAAAAAGTTCAACCTACTTACCAAAATAAAATAATTAAATAAGTTCAAGTTTAAAACTTTATTTTCATTTAAAACTGGGATTTAAATTTAAACTTGAATACCAGAATTTAAACATGAATTTAATCCAGGTTTAAAATTTTCTTAACATCAAAAGCTTCAGGTTTATAAAAATTTAAAAACTGAAATTCAGGTTTCTGTAAACCTGAAATATATAGAACAACCCGAGAACACCTAAATCTTACTTCGAGTCTAATGCCTATCTCCTCCGAGCCAAATACCCAAAAACTTCGAGCAATCTCAAGCACTTACCCTGTTACCAAAACTTACCCAAACTTCATCAGTATCATCACCGTGCATATGCACGGCGACCCCAGCCACCTCTGATCATCAGAGATGATCGTCCTACATCCAAAAGCACTCCAACAACCAAATGCGATCATCAGATCGTACACTTACCCTCGAATTCAAATCCGAGTACTAAATCCCAAACCTGGAAAACAACAATCAGGTTCTTCCTCAAACCTGTCAACGCCCAATCCTCGCCGCTCTGATCACCTGATGATCAGCTACTCCAGCCTCGTCTTCAACCACGCACCAACTACCAATCCCCAAAACATCTTAACACTTGAACAAACCCTCAAGCCGAAATGTTCGATTCTGTAAACCAAATAAAAACTAGGGTTTAAAATGAATTTGCACATCTACACCTTCCACAATGATATCCATCACCATCCATTATTTTTTCTAGCTTCCCCTAACACTTCTCCATCACCCAGAAGAACCCCGAGCCTCCTCAATTCAAAGATCACCAGAGAATGCTGAAAATCCCATTTCAGTTCAAAACCCAACTGTACCTTCAACTGATTCCTAAAAATCCTAATCCTTGATTTAAAAATCATGTTTCAGTTAATACTTTTGATTTATGATACTGAATTACTAAATTAACATGTTTGGATTTTTGTTAAAATTAACATGCACTGATATTCCTTATGTTTCCAGAGACAATAACACTAATATTTTAACTTACTTAAAATTTTAAATATTGACTTAATATAATCAACAACTTCATTTTTGTAAACTTCATTCTATCAGAAACTTAATTAAATGATAACTATTTTAATGAAGTTTAGTGTCTGGAAAATCAAAACAGAACAGGAAAATAAAAACAACAGCATGCACACATTACATCTTCACATCAGACTTTCATCAATACTTAAACAATACTTATTTATATCAAAACATTCTAGCGTGCAACCTAATTAAAATTTTAAAATTTAAAAGTTACTCACAGTTTTAAAAGATAGCAGAGCCTCTGTTTGAAAAACTTTTTGAATTTGCAGAAGACAAATTATCTTGCCCTTTTCATTTTAAAAACTTGTTTGCATGGCTCCCATATAAAAATGTCTTTGAACTTGCTTGTTTTAACACTGCTGCATGCTTCCAGGTTGCAGAGAAAAATGGTGTAGATTTGCTTTTTGTTTCCAGGTTGCATGCAGAGCCCATTTTTTTCAGATTGCAGAAATAAGAATGTAGACTTTTTGATAATGAGGGGTTTTGATTTTTGATTGAAGAGTTTTGCTAAATGATTTGTTTTGAACATGATTTGTTTACAGATTTTTGATATGAGGAATTTACTGATTTTGGAAAGAAGCTTTTGAATTTGGGTTTTCAGTTGAAAAATAAACAAGTTAAATTTTCCTTTGATTAGGAAATGAAGAAAAAGAAAGATAGGAATGAAAGAATGTTATTATATAGGTAATTTTCAGATTTTATTAAATAAAAGAAAAATTAAAACAAAATGTCACTTGTAAACTATTTCAAGATTTGTCAAATTAATATGTTAATCTTTTAACATTCATCAATTTAAATGTTTATCTTATAACACTTGTTAAAGGAGGCTTAAGAATACAACACTTGTCCTTTTAAAAGTAATTTGTATATTAATTTACATGTTGATATATGTATTAAGCCTAATTAAATTAGTTAGTTAATATTTAATATGTATATAAATTTATAAAATAAATAAAAACAAATCATGCTTATAAATAAAACTTAAGCATATAAAAATTAAAACAATTAAAAATCTATACTTTGTATTTTAAATTCAAATCAAATTCAAAATCTAATATTTAAAAATCAGGTTATGAATACAAATCAAATTTTGAAATAACAATTGCTATTTTTATTCAAAATCTATTTATAAAGACAATTCACTATTTATATTATTTTTGGAAATGACTCATTATTAAATTAAAATAATTATAAAAGAAATTATATCTTTATTAATAAATTACCTATTTTATTAAGCTATAAAACTTTTTGTTAATTTATTTTAAATTTGAAACTCAAGCCAAAATTATTTTAAACATTTAAACATTTGTCTTAACAATTTAAAAATCATATATTTATTAAATTGTTTTGAAAAACTTAATATATCAATTTAAATCAAAATTCCCAAATTATTAATGTATATTTTAGAATTTTAAATCATGATTCATTTACTAAGTTTAAACCAAGATTTATTTAGTAATTTTGAAAAGCTTTATATTAAATAAAAACAAATTCTCAAATTACTAAGAATATTAGAATTAGAAAATATGTTTTATTTATTAAATTTAAAACAATGCTAATCTACTTACAATATAACCATATACTTATATTATAAATAGAAACCAATATATTATTTTTAAAAGATAAAATAACCAATTAAATATTTATTAAAGAATATTATTAAATCAATTTGAACAAAATTACCAATATCAATTTAATTTTAATACAGAATATTAAATTGTTATTGTCGAAAATTCCGGGATATTACAATCCTCCCCCCTTAAAAGAATTTCGTCCCCGAAATTTTAAAACAAAGGTAATTTAATAATCTCATTAAGGATTTTAATTTTAAAACACAAGCATATACCAAACATATGCTAACAGCCAATTCATCAAATCAAACAAATCTAATTATCCAGACAAAATTCTGGATAGAATTTCCTCGAGTTTCCCCAAGTGTAAATAACGGGATACTTGCTCTAGAGAATCCAA
This sequence comes from Allium cepa, assembly GCA_030765085.1. Taxonomy (NCBI): domain Eukaryota; kingdom Viridiplantae; phylum Streptophyta; class Magnoliopsida; order Asparagales; family Amaryllidaceae; genus Allium; species Allium cepa. The sequence goes on along the minus strand of CM060940.1, from coordinate 471,134,400 downwards.
ACAATCAATACTACTAAGCTACAAAGCTCCTACTCAACTATATCTACAACACTAGACAAGATATCATACTACAGACGAGTCTGACTCAACAACCAAAACTCCAGAACTGCTGGTTCCACAACCAGAGATAGATCATACACGTAATCCATCAGAGATACATGAAATTCATCGAATCCCATTTTTCCAAACTAGAAATTCAATCCTGTAGATCAATCACTTAACCTCCAAGATCACAGAAAAGATCCAAAACACTTCAGAGCTAGCTTCCCCAGCCTTACTCATTCTTATAGCTCCTTCCCGATCGGAGAAAACTTATCCAAATCAAATTTTCGACTCTGGAATCCAAATTCCTCCAATTCTTATTCTCAAAAATCTTCGGACGATCCTGGGCTGCCTACAACCTTCGCTGATGCCTCTAGAAACAAACTAGACCAATCAACTCAACAAAATGATCTTCTCAAGATCAACCAAAATTCAGGAATACAAACTTTTCTCCTCAAACATCAGAAGACAACAACTTCACCTATTCGGAAAAGAAAAGCAGATACACTTCCAAACTGCTTCCGCTGCACTACTCTGATCCGAAGTAGAAGAAAATGCTGAAGAAGAACACGAGCACAAGCTGGACAACACATCCCAGAAATATGGTTCAATAGATCCATATACAAGACTCAGAAACTTCATCAAAATCTGAGCTGCTTCACCAAACTCTATCTTTTGGAACCATTCTTCCACTAAGCTGTACTACCGGTAGAAATCTTGGAATTCTAGTCGATAAGGAAACTAAATCTCCAATGCGGGCAAGACTTTGACTTCTCTGAAGAAATCTGGAAAAACTCTGATAACTCAAGAGAACACTCAAACAATCGCAAGTCACATTTGCGATTAATCCAAACCAAATCCAAGAAAAACTGTTCTCCCGTTACCAAATAGAATAGCTTACACTTATCCAACCAATCCATCGAAGAAACGGGTCTACTCGGCTGCTTCTGAACTCTACTTCAGAGAACTGCTAAGCCAGAAGACTTCCTGCCGACACAGAACGCTCCGAGCTGCACTGCTGTCACACATGCCAAAGAATTCCTATTCCATAGCTCTTCGAGAAACTCGGATTTCAAAGCAAACAGAAATACAAGCTGAACACAGCCACAACACCGAAGCAGACTCACTTCCTTAAACTTGTTCCAAAGAAAACATCTTCGAGAACATCCATAGTCACTGCATCTCATCACGCAGCTACTACTTCGTGAGGTTGCTAACATACCATCACTTGCTTCTGCCTAGCCAACAGATCCAAGCTCTACTCATCCGAATTCAATAATAGACTCCGAACCTTAACAGGTTTCCTTCAGAGATCGATGAAATCCTTCATCAATACAAAACTTACTCGAGACGGTATTAGGTCTACAGTCTCGATGGATACACTTCCAACCTCATACATTCAAACTCCAACCAATGGTAGTCGTGTTACACACACTACTATCCCATCTACCTTTATAACTCATATTGGAAAACCCAAGCAGGTAACCCAACAGATAGGTAGAAATAAATATATATATTTATATATAAAAATTACAAATATGCTCTCTCAAGATCGACACCACTCTAGAGCCTAGGTATTCACTCAACCTAATGCTCTGATACCAACTGTGACGACCCGACTTTCTCACCACAGAAAATCATATCATCTTGAAAAAAGAAAGGGATAGAAAAGAGAAATGAAAGAAGAGAAAGAAGAAACAACATCAGAATCTAAACAGCGAAACGAATAAATTATATTAATAACATAAATATTACATAGTTTACAACCATTATCAGAGTTACACAGATTACACAATCACATACTAGACAGTTATAAACACCTATCTAGTTATACAACTCAATACAATATAAGAACCTACTCCGAGAAATCAACACAGCGGAAAACTATATATCTAGACGCGGAAGCCTTTTGCTCCATTGCTCCTCCATAATTCGTCAAAGCCAACCTAAATCCCTTGGCTACTCATAAAAATTTGAGTACCCAAGAGTTTAAGAAAACGAAAGATAAACTCCGGGTCAGACATGGGTCTGGTGTGAGCAACAGGTTAAGGTTGCTTAACTTTGAAAAACGTTTTGAAAAGAAAGGTATCACGTAAGACATCCCATACATAAACAAGGAAAAGTTTTTATCTTATGCTAACCAAAACATTTGATAGGAAATCCAGTGATATTATAATAGGTTTAGGGTTTTCAAATAAATAAGAAATAGCCAAAATTGTTACATGATTAAATTCCAGCTACTAGCCATAAAATTGGGTAATACAATCAAAACCGTTGGCACTTATTGGATTTTGGATTCCATACAATGGCAGGGCTACCGGGGTACCGCCCGTCATAGTACATGGCCTAGATCAACGTACCGAGGATCACTCCCAATCCCCTGCAACACAAGGCCAGAACCATTCCTTACTGAATAGTCCCGAACAAGACAACCCCGCGGTTGTAGCTTGCAACCGCCCACACAGCCGAATAAAAAGGGACCTCTAGACAGGGGGAAATCTCGTCCTACTTGGGAATGACCAACTTAACCTTGTTGCACCTCCCCTGTTTAGCCATTCCCGGTTGATGAAACTTGAGGCTACGATTACCTTTAGTGAACACATCACTTAGAATGCTCATCGTCCACCTAACGATGTTCTGAAAGCATTCAATCCATACAAGTTCGTTCCGGGTTCGAACGAAACCGAAGGCATTATCTAGTTACACTCATTTTGGAATCACCCTTAGAGTTAACGACAATAACCCTTGCACTCTGAATCTTTATCTTCACTTGAGATTCACGACCTAACGTTAATTTGGATCGATGTGGTTTTCGGATATCCAAATATGGAAACCCGATCCTGGTCTCATCGAAATCCAAAACGCCATTTTTTAGGTCCAAGTTGGTTTAAAGTTTAAAACAATACAATTATCTATATACACACAAATAGATAACTCACAAATCACAATTGATAATCAACATTATCATTATAAACAGGTAATCCACATTATCATTATAATAGATAATATATCACAATGCAACCAATCATTCATACCATACAGCATTACTTATCTCATTTCTGAGATCACAAAGCATCCAAGGCAATCAATATCACTCATTCATATATATAAGCAGTGATTTACTTCATCACAATACCTATAATTAATTTAAAATGAATTAAATTAACTACCTCCATCTCTAATTAGTTTAAAATGAATTAAATGAATTACTTCGTCTTTAATTAATTTAAAATAAATTAAACTAATTACTTAATCAATATAAATCTTGCTTACATAACCATTTAATTGATTACCATCAATTAATTAATCATTCAAAATAATCACCTTAATTAATCACCCTTGATTAATTATCCTTTAATTACATTCAAGTAATTATTCTTAATTAATTTCACAAATTAATTATTTTCAACCAAAACAGTAATTAACCTTTAATTACTGTTTTGGTTGATTAACTATAATTAATTACATTAATCCTTAATTAATTATAGTAATTAATAACCCTTAATCACTAGTCATTAATTAATTAAATAATTAATCAACTTTAATTACATCATTAATTGTATTAGTTAATGATCCTTAATTATATTTAATTATTTATCTTCCTAAATTAATTACCTTAAGTAATTAACCCATAATTATTAATCCTTCTTGATTAACCATATTCAGTAATTAACTAACTTAATTACCTCATTAAACAAATCAATTATTCCTTAATTAATTTTCTTAATTAATCCCTTGATTAATTACTAAGTAATTAGACTCAAATTACTTCCATTTTAAAACATCTTCAATAAATTATATCCAGTAATTATCAAACAATTACTTCACTAAGTAATTTCCAATCCATAAATTACATTAAGTAATTATCATTAAAACATCCAGTGTTTAAAATTAATTAAACTTAATTAATTAAATTAAACAATCACATTTAACACCATTAATTACCTTAAGTAATTAATTTCTTAATTACTTCATTAAGTAATTACACTTAAACCATTCACAAATGATTATTATTAAATTAATTAATCTAGTTAATTATTAAAAATTAACCACGTTAATTAATTATTAAATAATTCTAGTTAATGTCCTTCACTAACCATTCTCTAATTATTCTCATTAAGTAATTAACTTAGATTAATCACAAATTAAATTATCTTTAATTATCCATTAATTAATTCCTAGTTATTTAATTAATTAAGAGTTAACTGAAACTTAATTAATCCTTAATTATTTAAATAAATTAACCTTGATTTTACTTAATTGCTTAATTAAGAAATCTTTAATCATTAGTCAAATATCTAATTAATGATCTTAAATTTTCAAATTGATTAACCCTTAATCAATATTTATTAAACCTTAATCAATTAATTTAAATAAATTAACTAATTATTCCTTAATTACTCCGTTAATTAAATTAATTTCAAAACATTAAATCTTAACTAAATTTTAAGATAAAACATTTCTTAATTATGTTTAAAAACAAATTTATTTAAAACAAATTACTTTTGAAATTACTTTGAAATTTCATTTCAAATATGAAATTTAAAATGAATATTATTTAAAGTTAAACAAAGTTTTAAATGATTTAAAGCCTTTTAAAATACAAGACAAGCAAGTGCTTGTCTAATAAAAGAAATTCATAAGAGTTTGAAAACTAAATTCATTGCAAAATTTCAATAACGTCAATTTATATTTAGTTTAAACCTTTCAAATTTAAACTTCTTTTAATTTCAAAAACTGAAATTCATATTTAATTCCTAGATTTAGATTTAACTTACTCATATTTTACAAACTTCATTTCTAAAAAGTTCAACCTACTTACCAAAATAAAATAATTAAATAAGTTCAAGTTTAAAACTTTATTTTTATTTAAAACTGAGATTTAAATTTAAACTTGAATTCCAAAATTTAAACTTGAATTTAATCCAGGTTTAAAATTTTCTTAACATCAAAAGCTTCAGGTTTATAAAAATTTAAAAACTGAAATTCAGGTTTCTGTGAACCTGAAATATATAGAATAACTCGAGAACACCTAAATCTTACTTCGAGTCTAATGCATATCTCCTCCGAACCAAATACCCAAAAACTTCGAGCAATCTCAAGCACCTCCCCAGTTACCAAAACTTACCCAAACTTCATCAGTATCATCACCGTGCATATGCACGGCGACCCCAGCCACCTCTGATCATCAGAGATGATCGTCCTATATCCAACAACACTCCAACAACCAAATGTGATCATCAGATCGTACACTTACCCTCGAATTCAAATTCGAGTACTAAATCCCAAACCTGGAAAACAACAATTAGGTTATTCCTCAAACCTGTCAACACCCAATCCTCGCCGCTCTGACCACCTGATGATCAGCTACTCCGGCCTCGTCTTCAACCACGCACCAACTACCAATCCCCAAAACATCTTAACACTCGAACAAACCCTCAAGCCGAAATGTTCGATTCTTTAAACCAAATAAAAACTAGGGTTTAAAATGAATTTGCACATCTGCACCTTCCACAATGATGTCCATCACCATCCATTATTTTTTCTAGCTTCCCCTAACACTTCTCCATCACCCAGAAGAACCCCGAGCCTCCTCAATTCAAAGATCACGAGAAAATGCTGATAATCCCATTTCAGTTCAAAACCCAACTGTACCTTCAACTGATTCCTAAAAATCCTAATCCTTGATTTAAAAATCATGTTTCAGTTAATACTTTTGATTTATGATACTGAATTACTAAATTAACATGTTTGGATTTTTGTTAAAATCAACATGCACTGATATTCCTTATGTTTCCAGAGACAATAACACTAATATTTTAACTTACTTAAAATTTTAAATATTGACTTAAGATAATCAACAACTTCATTTTTGTAAACTTCATTCTATCAGAAACTTAATTAAATGATAAGTATTTTAATGAAGTTTAGTGTCTGGAAAATCAAAATAGAATAGGCAAATTAAAACAACAGCATGCACACATTACATCTTCACATCAGACTTTCATCAATACATAAACAATACTTATTTATATCAAAACATTCTAGCGTGCAACCTAATTAAAATTTTAAAATTTAAAAGTTACTCACAGTTTTAAAAGATAGCAGAGCCTCTGTTTGAAAAACTTTTTGAATTTGCAGAAGACAAATTATCTTGCCCTTTTCATTTTAAAAACTTGTTTGCATGGCTCCCATATAAAAATGTCTTTGAACTTGCTTGTTTTAACATTGCTGCATGCTTCCAGGTTGCAGAGAAAATGGTGTAGATTTGCTTTTTGTTTCCAGGTTGCATGCAGAGCCCATTTTTTTCAGATTGCAGAAATAAGAATGCAAACTTTTTGATAATGAGGGGTTTTGATTTTTTATTGAAGAGTTTTGCTAACTGATTTGTTTTGAACATGATTTGTTTACAGATTTTTGGTATGAGGAATTTATTGATTTTGGAAAGAAGCTTTTGAATTTGGGTTTTCAGTTGAAAAATAAACAATATAAAATTTTCTTTGATTAGGAAATGAAGAAAAAGAAAGATAGGAATGAAAGAATGTTCTTATATAGGTTAATAAAAACAAATTTATAAAAAAAAAATATTTAAAACAAATTACTTTTTAAATTTCATTTCAAATATGAAATTTAAAATGAATATTAATTAAACTTAAACAAAGTTTTAAATAATTTAAAACCTTTTAAAATACAAGACAAGCAAGTGCTTGTCTAATAAAAGAAATTCATAAGAGTTTGAATACTAAATTCATTTCAAAATTTCAATAACTTCAATTTATATTTAGTTTAAATCTTTCAAATTTAAACTTCTTTTAATTTCAAAAACTGAAATTCATATTTAATTCCAAGATTTAGATTTAACCTTAAACTTACTCATATTTTACAAACTTCATTTCTAAAAAGTTCAACCTACTTACCAAAATAAAGTAATTAAATAAGTTCAAGTTTAAAACTTTATTTTTATTTAAAACTGAGATTTAAATTTAAACTTGAATTCCAAAATTTAAACTTAAATTTAATCCAGGTTTAAAATTTTCTTAACATCAAAAGCTTCAGGTTTATAAAAATTTAAAAACTGAAATTCAGGTTTCTGTAAACCTAAAATATACAGAACAACCCGAGAACACCTAAATCTTACTTCGAGTCTGATGCCTATCTCCCCCGAGCCAAATACCTAAAAAATTCGAGCAATCTCAAGCACTTCCCTTGTTACCAAAACTTACCCAAACTTCATCAGTAAATTTCATCACCATGCATATGCACGGCGCCCACATCCACCTTTGATCATCAGAGATGATCGTCCTACATCCAAAAACACTCCAACAACCAAATGCGATCATCAGATCGTACACTTACCCTCGAATTCAAATTCGAGTACTAAGTCCCAAACCTGGAAAACAACAATCAGGTTCTTCCTCAAACCTGTCAACACCCAATCCTCGCTGCTCCGACCACCTGAAGATCAGCTACTCCGGCCTCGTCTTCAACCACGCACCAACTACCAATCCCCAAAACATCTTAACACTCGAACAACCCCTCAAGCCGAAATGTTCAATTCTTTAAACCAAATAAAAAATAGGGTTCAATGAATTTGCACATCTGCACCTTCCACAATGATATCCATCACCATCCATTATTTTTCCAGCTTCCCCTAGCCCTTCTCCATCACCCAGAAGAACCCCGAATCTCCTCAATTCAAAGACCACCAGAAAATGCTGATAATACCATTTCAGTTCAAAACCCAACTGTACCTTCAACTGATTCCTAAAAATCCTAATCCTTGATTTAAAAATCATGTTTCATTTAAAACTTTTGATTTATGATACTGAATTACTAAATTAACATGTTTGGATTTTTGTTAAAATCAACATGCACTGATATTCCTTATGTTTCCAGAGACAATAACACTAATATTTTAACTTATTTAAAATTTTAAATATTGACTTAAGATAATCAACAACTTCATTTTATAAACTTCATTCTATCAGAAACTTAATTAAATGATAAGTATTTTAATGAATTTTTGTGTCTGGAAAATCAAAACAGAACAGGAAAATAAAAACAACAGCATGCACACATTACATCTTCACATCAGACTTTCATTAATACACAAACAATACTTATTTATATCAAAACATTCTAGCATGCAACCTAATTAAAATTTTAAAAGTTACAGTTTTAAAAGATAGCAGAGCCTCTGTTTGAAAAACTTTTTGAATTTGCAGAAAACTAATTATCTTGCCCTTTTCATTTTAAAAACTTGTTTGCATGGCTCCCATATAAACATGTCTTTGAATTTGCTTGTTTTAACACAACGGCATGCTTCCAGGTTGCAGAGAAAAATGGCGTAGATTTGCTTTTTGTTTCCAGGTTGCATGCAGATCCCTTTTTTTTTCAGATTACAGAAATAAGAATGCAGACTTTTTGATAATGAGGGGTTTTGATTTTTGATTGAAGAGTTTTGCTAACTGATTTGTTTTGAACATGATTTGTTTACAGATTTTTGGTATAAGCAATTTACTGATTTTGGAAAGAAGCTTTTGAATTTGGGTTTTCAGTTGAAAAATAAACAAGTTAAAATTTCCTTTGATTAGGAAATGAAGAAAAAGAAAGATAGGAATGAAAGAACGTTCTTATATAGGTTATTTTCAGATTTTATTAAATAAAATAAAAATTAAAACAAAATGGCACTTGTAAACTATTTCAACATTTGTCAAATTAATATGTTAATCTTTTAACATTTGTCAATTTAAATGTTCATCTTATAACACTTGTTAAAGGAGGCTTAAGAATACAACACTTGTCCTTTTAAAAGTAATTTGTATATTAATTTAGATGTTCATATATGTATTAAGCCTAATTAAACTTGTTAGTTAATATTTAATATGTATATAAATTTATAAAAGAAATAAAAACAAATGATGCTTATAAATAAAACTTATGCATATAAAAATTAAAAAAAATTAAAAATCAATACTTTGTATTTTAAATTCAAATCAAATTCAAAATCTAATATTTAAAAATCAGGTTATGAATACAAATCAAATTTTGAAATAACAATTGCTATTTTTATTCGAAATCTATTTATAAAGACAATACACTACTGATATTATTTTTAGAAATGACTCATTATTAAATTAAAATAATTATAAAAGAAATTATATCTTTATTAATAAATTACCTATTTTATTAAGCCATAATTTTTTTTTTAAAATTTAAAACTCAAGCCAAAATTATTTTAAACATTTAAGCATTTGTCTTCATAATTTAAAAATCATATATTTATTTATTAAATAGTTTTGAAAAACTTAATATATCAATTTAAATCAAAATTCCCAAATTATTAATGTATATTTTAGAATTTTAAATCTTGATTCATTTACTACGTTTAAACCAAGATTTATTTAATAACTTTGAAAAGCTTTATATTAAATAAAAACAAATTCTCAAATTACTAAGAATATTAGAATTAGAAAACATGTTTTATTTATTAAATTTAAAAAAATGCTAATCTATTTACAATATAAACCATATATTTATATTATAAATAGAAACCAATTTATTATTTTGAAAAGATAAAATAACCAATTAAATATTTATTAAAGAAGATTATTAAATCAATTTGAACAAAATTATCAATATCAATTTAATTTTAATACAGATTATTAAATTGTTATTGTCAAAAATTCCGGGATATTACAAAAACTAACACCATCGAAGAAACAATGCATGTTTCATTTAATGAAAATTTCAAAAATTTTGAAGATACAAATGATGTAGAGGATTTAATCACTCAAAATCAAGTATCAATTGAAACTAATATTGAAATTAATCATCCTAATAAAAGGACTAAACTTTTAAAAGATCGTCCTATAGAAAATATACCGGGAGATATGAAATCTGTTGTTAAAACTGAAAATCAACTAAGTCAAATGAGTAATGTAGCTTTTATATCAACCATTGAACCCAAAAATCCAAAAGAAGCATCAACTGACGATTCATGGATTTTGGCTATGCGGGAAGAATTAAATCAATTTACTATAAATGTTGTTTGGGAACTGGTTCCTAGACCTGAAAATAAAACTATAATTGGAACTAAATGGGTATATAAAAATAAAATGAATGAACAAGGAGAGGTAGTTAGAAATAAAGCTTGATTAGTCGCTCAAGGTTATTGTCAAGAAGAAGGAATAGATTTTGATGAAACCTTTGCTCTCGTAGCAAGATTAGAAGCCATTAGGATTCTACTTGCTTTCGTAAATCATAATAATTTCAAATTATTTCAAATGGATGTTAAAAGTGCCTTTTTAAATGGATTTGTAAAAGAAGAAATATATGTTGAACAGCCACCACTTTTTAAAAATGATAAATTACCAATTCATTTTACAAACTTAAGAAAGCTTATATGGTCAAAACAAGCTCCTAGAGCCTGGTATGATAGACTAAGATCTTATTTATTACAATTAAATTTTGAAATTGGTAAAGTAGATAATACTCTTTTTATTAGAAGAAATAAAAATGATATTCAACTAGTACAAGTTTGCGTAGATGATATCATTTTTGGATCAACTAATTTTTAAATGAATAAAGAATTTTCTGAAATAATGACAAAAGAGTTTGAGATGAGTCATATGGGTGAATTAAATTTCTTTTTAGGATTACAAATAAAATAATTAGATAATGGTATCTTTATTAGTCAAGAAAAATATGCTAAAGACCTAATTAGTAAATTTGGTTTGACTACTGCAAGTGGAAAACCCACTCCCATGGCAACCAATGTGTACCTTAGTAAAGAAGATCTCTCTAAAGATGTAAATCAAAAATTATATAGAGGAATGATTGGATCACTACTCTATATTACTGCTAGTAGACCTGATATCATGCATAGTGTTTGTCTCTGTGCCAGATATCAATCCCAACCTAAAGAGACCCCCTTAAAAGCCATAAAACGGATCATAAGATATGTTAAACACACATCTGATTATGGTTTATTTTACCCTAAAAATGATTCCTTTAACTTAATATCTTGCTGTGATGCTGATTATGCTGGTTGTAAATCAAACCGAAAAAGTACAAGTGGGACTTGTCACTTTTTGGGGCATTCTCTGGTTTCCTGGTTTAGTAAAAAGCAAAATACAGTTTCTTTATCAACAACTGAAGCAGAGTATATTTCTTCTGCTTTGGCTTGTTCTCAAGTAATATATATGCAACAAACTTTAAAAAATTATGGTTTAAATATCTCGAAATCACCAATTTATTGTGATAATACTAGTGCAATAAATTTATCCAAAAATACTACTCATCATGCTCGAACTAAACATATTGATATCAGACATCATTTTCTCAGAGATAATATAAGTAAGGAAGTAGTTACTCTCGATTATATCAATTCTAAGAATCAAATTGTTGATATCTTAACAAAACCCTTAAATGAATCAATTTTTACTAAATTAAGAAGAGAATTAGGTATTTGTTCAATAACTGAAATATAAAATATAAATATCTATTATAATAAATAGTTAATACTAAAATGAATCAAATAGTATAAATATATAGGAGCATGTCGACATCCCCATATACCCATGTCGACATACAACATTTTTTTTAAAAAAAAAATTCCCACCAAAATTCAAAAAATTGGTTATATATTCTTCTTATTTTTGAATTTTTGATCATTCTCTCTGTTCTCTTTCTATCCTATCTTCTGAAACAAATGAAATCATGGCATCATCTTCTAAACCAAACATAAAATTAACATATTCGTTCCCCTCTCCTACTTCTGGTCCATTTCAACGTACTACTCTTGCTCGTGTAACAAAAATGGAGGAGTCTCTGAAGGATGCACTTCAGACGATGACTGAAATTCAAGTGATTCAACTCTGTATGGCAAAGGAACAAGAGAGACAAGGCAAGATTCTTAGGAATTTGCAAAAATTTCTAATGGATAATCAAGCCAACCCTATCTTGATTGATGAAGATTCTTCACTCAATTAAGAATAAGGGGACAACGAAGAAGAAGAAGAAGAAGCCATGGAAGAAGCACAAGCGAAGGATGATGACAAAGTTGTGTGCGTTGGAGAAGTGTGTTTTGACAAAGAAGGCAATCTTGTCGAACAACGTGGAAATTTCTGTTTCCATTATCCAAACTGTTCGATTCATAGATCTCCTATGCTCAAAAACACACATTAGTTTCTTCTCTTTCTTTACCTTTATTGTTTATTCCTTCTTACGTTTACAACAAAAATGTAAATGTAATTATATGATTAATAAATTGTGTTCTTATATGTGTTCCTCCCTATTGATAAATATAACTATACGGTTACCATATACTTAGAATAGTTAGTAGTTTAGGATTAGGATTATCTAAGTGTTGATTACTTATGATAACACTATTATTATAATCACATATCATAGGGTATTAGATTTAGGGGGATTTATAAAGTTTGGAGTTATAAAGTTTAGAGTTTGTTTTTTGTTGATGATAAAGGGGGAGAAGTATAAAATAGGGTAGTTAGGCATAGATTAAGGGGGAGTTATTAGTATTATGAGAGTTATTAGGATAGAGTAATGTTTAATAAACAAAGGTTGTCATCATCAAAAGGGGGGAGATTGTTAGTCCATGAGATGATGGTTTTGATGACAACAACCTTAGAATAGGTTATAAAATATAAATACTAACATTATAATTTTATATATATATATATATGTATGTATATACAGGAATTAACCATGCGGGTACCAAGAATGAAGACTGGACAATATAGATATCAAGACTGAAAACTCATGAGTATCAAGATTATCAAGAGTTCAAGAATTCAAGTAATTTATTATTTAATTATAAAATTTTGTTCAGCATCTTAAAATCCAATTTATTCGTGGAATGGAATCCACTTCGAGCATGTTAAAGGGATGGGACCCTAAGTAGGATAGAACCTACGAAAAATCTAGTGGAACATTGTTTTGTATCCGCTAACCTTTTATTCAAAATGATTTTTCAAAATTATACCTTGTTTTCAAAATGATTTCAAAACCTTCCTTTTAAAAGCATCAAAAACATCTATCCTGATTTTAAACAATTTTAGCCTCAAAATCATCTTTAATTTCAAAGTCAAATTACTCCTGATTTTAAACTATCTTTTAATATAATATATTTAACTTTTAAATATTTATACTTAGATTTAAATAAAAAAAATTATAGTTAAATTATATATTTATTATTCTTTATATTTACTTATGAATTTTAACTATAGTCAAGTATATTTATAAAGTTTAAAATAGTTTTAATATAAGATAAAAGTTATTTTCAAAGAAAATCAAATCATCAAAAAATGCTTTGGGATGTCGACATACTCATGGTGACCATGTCGACATGGTGTCAGTTGAGTTCAAAATTTCAATTTCAAAAGAAGTGTCTATTCGCCATAACTCTTCACAAATGGACATGACTGTTGTTCTACTATAAATAGGGGTCAGTTTCAACGAATTTTACATCAGATTTTCTGGTTTTTCACTCCTCTTCTTCTTCTTCCACTTTTCTTAATAAAAATTCTTATCATTACTCTGCCGAAATTTACATTGAATTGAGCTCGATCATTCGTAGTTTGATTCTCTATCACTATCTCAACAAGATCCTTAGTGCTATTCAGAGTTATAGGGCTTTTGTAATCAACTTAGCGAGAAAAGGTGTGATTGTAGCCTTGAAAATCAATTAAGCGTGATAAGATGTGATTGTAGCCTTGGAAAATCAATTGGGTGAACTTGTTGCCCGTAAAATCAAGTGGGTGAACTTGTAGCCCGGAAAATCAAGTATCTCTACCCAGAGGATTGTGATTCTGGAGGGTGTACCTCGTAGCCTTGAAATCGAGGGTGTAATTGTAAAGATTGCTTTTGAAAGGAAATCCGTACTTGTGTTGCGGGACTAGATGTAGGGTAACTTCGAACCAGTATAAAATCCGGTGTGTTCTTTTCTTTACTGCTTTTTATTTTATTTCTGCATCTGTGTTTGTTTCTTTGATCATATCGGTGTCTGTATATTACACACGTCTGTGTTTAAATTAACATAAACTCAAAAATATTTAGTAATTCTTTATAAACACTATTCACCCCCCTCTAGTATTAATTCTAGCCTTAAGATCCGTAATCCACAATTCTCACATCAACAACACAATACAAACAAAGAAATAAATTCAAACAATTACAACATAAATTAATATGCAAAATGGGAAAATAAGCGCTATAATTTTGTTAATTCCTAATAATTTAACAAACAACGATGCTATACAAACAATTCATCCAAAGCAAGCCAACACAAGAAAAAGGCCACTATGCCAGACATCGAAATTCCTAGTTCGCACATCATATCTCGACTCTTTACATAGAAAAGAATAACCAAACATCTCGAAAATTCCTTAAGAAAAGTCACACATAAATGCCAAAAGATAATATCGTCATAATGGGTTTTGAACAACTGAAAATCATCTTGCCCCGCTGTTTACACATAAGAGTCTAGGTTTACATTTCTAAATAAAATTTCCAAATAAAATATCTTTTTAATAAAATACTTTTTAACAAACATCTCCAAAGTTTGTTACTTAATTAAATATTTTACCATTCAGCCATTTGCTTCCAACCAATCATCCTCATTTCAGTAACTATTTTCTTAAAGTATTGTAAAACCAGTATTTCATAATACATCTTTCTTAGTAATATATTTCCAAATATATTCTCAATAAAATAGTTTTCAAATTAGGCATATTTCCAATCAAAATCCTTTAACCAAAAAAATGTTTTTCTTTCCAAAATGTTTTCAATCAAAGAGTAACCTTTAAGTGAAAATCCGTACAACCAAAAACATTTTCAGACAAAAAGTTTTTTAGAATCAAAGGTATCAAATAAAAAAAAATTCTCATATAAAATTTCTCACATTTTGTACTCTAAAGATACTTCTCAATTAAAAGTACTTCCATTAAAGTATTTACAAATATTTCCATTGTTAAAATAATTCATCAAAAAGAATATTTCCACTTTATTATTTTCATACACTTCTATCGGGAAAATTAATTTCTTCAAAATAAAATATCATTTAAACAAGCCTTTTGTAAAGTATCTTTAAAATGAATCTTCCCAAAATCACAATATATTATTTATAAAGAATGCCCCATCAAAATACCTTTTTAAATAAATGCCCCACGAATCCTATAGTGCTTATTTTAAAATACTTCAACAAAAAAATATCTCTTTCTGAACTATCTTCAAAAAAATATTTTTATTAGGTATTCAAAATCATAATTTCAAAAGACTTTTCAACATATATCTTTTCAAAGGATGTCCCCAAATCAAAAATAATTTTGACTGGTATGTTCTCATTAAAATATTTCTACTAAAATAAAATATTTTAAACTGATCAACCTTTAGTAAAAATATTTTTTAAAAAAAAATTATTAACAAAAAAATTTATCTTTCTTTAGATCAGAATTTTTCATTTTAACAAGACATTTTCAGATCTTAACACCATTATAGAACTACACTCCAAAGGATGTTTTAAAAGCAACCAAAACTTCCCACACTAAATTTTTTTTTCCGAAGACTGAATTTGACTTCCAATACCTTATTCAAACACCTCTTTACAAAAAATGATTTCAAATAAAATGTTTTTACAATATTCACTTTTTCTTACGAAAACATTTCCATAAAAGTATTTTATTTTCCAAGTTAAATACTTTATTTTCATCAAA
Organism: Allium cepa; assembly: GCA_030765085.1. Classification (NCBI taxonomy): domain Eukaryota; kingdom Viridiplantae; phylum Streptophyta; class Magnoliopsida; order Asparagales; family Amaryllidaceae; genus Allium; species Allium cepa. The sequence goes on along the minus strand of CM060940.1, from coordinate 471,118,624 downwards.
AAAATTCAATAAATCATTTTTTACCCAAATAAACATTTTCCCTTTTTATAGAAGTATCTAAAAATCAAAATGCATAGTTTTTTTTATAGATTTTCAAAAAAAAAAAATCATTTACTTAAACTAAAAATTTCCATCTTATTAAGGCCATGTTTCAATTATAATCCAACATATGTTACTTGGCTTAAAACTAAGTACTTGACTACTCCTATAAGTGTTCATTCTACCTCAACCCCACTTTATTTATCGTCCATGCAAGGGTCATCATAAGTAAATATCAGTTTAGGGTGGGATAATGGTGGTTAAACAAACAGCACATACATACAAAGCATACAATTATTAATCAAAATGCTCTCTCATTCTATATTCTAACACAATATAAGGTGTTAATCAACCTACTCAAATGGTAAAACCAACAAAAGGCTTAGGAAATCACTTAACCTAAGCTTTGATACTAAGTCTGACGATCTATTATTTTTAACATCCAAAAATCAGTTATAAATGCAATTGTAATATGTTTGCAACTAACCTTAGATATTAAAAACAATGGTTTGTAGGTTTTATAATTTAAAATCTAAAACCAATATAGGTAAAAAGAGAAAAATCTCATAAGGGAATAAGAATATAAAATTTTCATAACATAAGATACAAGATCTAACACATCAAATCACAACTACTCTTTCCAGTATTTTAATTGTTATTAAATAAACAAAAAATATGCTCATGGTGTAAAAGAAATTTAACGAATCAACGTCCTACAAATACGGTTCATATTTGGACCTTTGCTCCCTTTTTCATTCCAAACTACATACTTCATAAATTGCGTGGAAAAAATGTTTAACTATGTTTGGACCGTGCCTAATCATATTCACCCTAGTCAAACCAAAGGGATCTAGTGACTATTGCATTGAAAACTATTCATATCCCCTTTTAGGTTTTAAGCCTACGTAGTTATGTTTCCTACTTTTCTCCTACATCCAAATATTTGTTAGCATATAACATTCGTATATCCATGCAACCAACGCAATCAACGCAAACTATACAAGAAAAAACAATATTCCAACCTATCCATCACAACAAAACATCATATGGGGCAACAACAATAATAGTGCATTAAACCATTAAACATCGAAAGTACTCGCTAACCGTCAAATAAAAAAATAACAATACATAAGTCTACAATTAGGAGCTAATGAACAAGTTAGTAGGGGTTAAAATTACATGCATACTTGATGATGGATCAATTAGATACTAATGATAACTAGGTGGCCACACTTCCTCAAGGGCAATTTGAGTAGTCGCTAAAAATGTGATTAAGGATTCAAAACATGTATAAATATCTTATATGTTCATGTAATTAAGCTTTTAGCCTTCTCTTTAGTTATTTTAGTTTTAAGATCAAACATAAATATACACTTTCTATCTTTCTTTCATGATTCTTAGCCATTTTTTTCTTTCACGTAATTTTCTCAATGCAATTTTAATTCAAGTTCTTTTCTTGTTTATTTACTTTCATGCTAGTAGTGTAGATCTTTTTATTTATGCAAGTAGATTAGTTTTTATTTTATTTAATTGGCTCTCTTATTACTTTTTTTGCATTTTCCTCTTATTTATGTTTATGTTGCGATCTATAATTGTTGAAATGATAACAAATATGAGAAGCTAAACCCTTCAATTTAAGAGTAATGAAGTTCTCTTAATCATGTAGATTCAACATAATTTGTTCATTTATGTTCTTGTTTTGTGCTTAATGGAAAATTGCATATTGATATAAGTTTATTAATGAATTTGATAGTCTATGATGATAATCACATATAGGTCATTCTTACCCAAATAAACACAATTTACATCATCATCTAACTAATTGATTTTGGAAAAGGAAGTGAATTTAGAATCAAGATTTGATGGTTTATGTTACTAATTCAATGGTAAATAAGCCGCTTAAAATAGATTTTATATTTAATTTAATTGTCATTTTCATCAGAGTTGCTAAATGAGTTTGGAGGATATGTTAAAGTTTGATGGTTTATGTTGGGATAATTAATAACACAAATAGGCCATACTTATGGTAAACTTATCAATTAAATTCACTAATGACCTAAAGAGAGATCATAATTTCATGTTGTGTTGTGGTCATGAGAGCGGATTTATCTCTAAATTGTCTTTTAATCTCGTAGTTTTCATTCGCTTTTGTATTAGTTAGTTTTTGCAATTTTTTGTAGTTAACAATACTCTCTAATTCTTGGTTTAATTTGATTGAGTAGAAATTTTAAAATCAATACAACTCCATGCGTATCGATCCGTACTCGCCACGTACTAACATTGTATGTTGTGCGCTTGCGTTAATTTTTAATTGAAATTTGATCGGCGGTTTTCTAATCGGATAAGAAATTTGCCGGTTAAACAAGTTTTTGGCACCGTTGCAGGGAATTAGTTTGACTTTAATTACTATTTTTCGAATTATTTTTTTGTTTAATTTTTTTTTGTGTTAATTTACAATCAAAAAAATATAAATTTTGTTGTGTGATTTTTATTTTCATTTGATTTGGTGCTTGTTGTTGTTTTAGTTTCCTTTGCAAATACATATATATACATATATGTACATGTATGTGTATATACATATATGTATATATGTATATATACATGTATGTATATATACATATATGTATATATGTATATATATAAGCATACAAATTTCAAACAAAATTAGTTTATTGCATTTACACTTTTACATTGACATTTCATTTTCATTGTCGTCATTTGTTTACATTTATAAAATAAAAATTCAAATTGTACATATAACAGTGCACTCCACTGCCAAAACTTCGCATTCACATTTCTAGCCATATTGTCTACCGTTTCTGCCCTTAACAACAACTCATTTGCTTCCTACCTCAACAACACTTCTACCATGATCACTACAACTTTCCATACTCCTCTACTTCCAACCATCGATACTGCCATACCAACCAGCCACCTTCACACTATTTGCTGACCAGTACTAACTGCCATCACATGTACAAACATCTACCACAGTTACATCTCTGCCTCACTTCTTCATATTCATCCTCTGTGCATCAAACCACATCTGCCATTACACTACTGCATACCTTTGCATCTGCTATGACAACCCTTCAAAACTTCACTGCCGGATAACAATTAACCACCCATACTTCTGTCATTTCCACGAACAAAGCCATTCTTCACCTCCCTTTAGCTGCCTTCCCCAACCTCTACAAACTCTATCACCGCCCCTTCAGCCAAACGATTTCCAGTTCCATCACAAACCATTAACAAACCAATCACCAACTGTTTTTTGTAGCCAGACTTCACATATTCTACCCAGTGCATATCATCACATTCACTTCAAACAAGTTACTGCCACCTATTCATCAGAAACATCCCTTAACTTCAGCAACTACACTGTCACCAACTCTTTGCCACCATCTGTTGGCACCAAAATTGGTCACTAACACCTGAATATAGCTGAAGACACCAACTAACAGTCATGGTTAACAGATAGATTGTAGGTAGAGAGTAATGATGTGAAGAAAAGACAAAATTAAAATGAAAGAAATAAAGAACAACAGATTTTATAATGGTTCGGCTAACTCTGGCCTACGTCCACTCCAGTAATTTCCTTTTTATTGCTGCAACAATCGATTACAGTTACAAAGTGGTAGACTAGCCTTAGCCTTTGAAAAATAGAAAGTTAGAGAGCAGAAGAGAAGATCCTTTTCTTAAAGCACTACATGCTCTACTTATAGACACGTCCAGGTAGTTGGTAGGGTCTCTGAATAACCAGAGCCCATCAGGGCCGAATGGCCCATGTCGAACCAAAATGCCATGCCGAACGCACTCATACGCCGAACGAGGTTGTCATGCCGAACACACTTCATATGCCGGACGCTCCTTGATGCCGAACGCACTTCGTATGCCAAACGCTCCCTGATGCCGAACGATCCATCCAATGCCGAACGTCTCCAGATGCCGAACGACACATCCAATGCCGGAGGATCCTTAATGCCGAACTTCCATCATGCCGAACCATGTCTAATGTCGAACCATGTTTGATGTCGAACCATGTTTGATGCCGAACAGTTTCTAATGTCGAGCGCCATCATGCCGAACGATCTCTAATGCTGAGCGCTACTGAATGCCGAGCGCTACTGAATGCCGAGCTCTCCTAGATGCTGAACCACTCATGTATGTCGGACGCTCTATGTATACTGAGTACTCTTGAATGCTATTCGAACGTGAACGCCAGACGAACCATTTGTGACGAACGTCCACCATGCCGAACCATGTTTCCTAGACCTAAATTATAGTTTTTTCATCTTTATCCAATCATATGTCCATCTCCCAAGCACGTTGCATCATCCATCCATCCAGTCGACTGAATCCATCGTACACCAGCCTCGACGAACGTGCAGTCGATTAAGTTAAACCCGCCTGTCCATGGTCTTGCAAAAAGGCGGGTTAACACTAGCCCCCCAAAACATGCCTTGCTGTCGGAAGGTGTGTTTTGAATAATTCTGAACTTGACATCCAAAGTCCATAGCCAATTCCATATCCATCCGGACTTGATAACCGAGTCTTAATCCAACCTTATCCAATAACCAGTAATCGAATCCATGACCTTTCCGGGTCAATATACGAATATGTAACCTCTCCGGGTTCTTGCCAAGCGCAATTTCGACATGACGACCGTGGTCCAGTGTCTCTGGACGTTGAGTAATGCCATGGCTTTAGTCCTAATCTGAATCCTGGTCACTCCGGACCCTTATCGAGTATAGTCCATACCCGACGACCTGAAATAATAACTAATAATACAGGGCCTAAGTCCTAGGCTGAATCCTGGTCTCTCAGGACCCTTGCCGAGCATAGTCCATACTCGACGACCTGAAATAATAACTAATAATACAGGGCCTAAGTCCTAGGCCGAATCCTGGTCTCTCCGGACCATTGCCGAGCATAGTCCATACTCGACGACCTGAATAAGTCGATTCGCCGCGTTTGGGCGAAGAGACTTACCCCTTACCGGGCACAATCCATACCCGACGACCGTTTACCAAAAACCAGACAAAAATCCAATCAAAAGCAAATCCAAAATCCAGATCAAACCAGAAAACAAAAAATCCATATCAAAAATCCAAACCAATATCCAAACCAGAAAGCGATCACCTAATAAAAAGTTCAAACCAAGAAACAAACAAAATCGGAAGTTTTAACCAAACCAGGTAAAAGCAAATGTCCAAGCCAAGAAAGAGAAAGCAGATTTCATAAACTAGAGTGTCGCAGTTTATCATCATCTCAGAGCATGCCTAGGGGCTATCTCCGTCCCCGTACATGACTAAGTGACTTGGTCGTTCGCCCGTAGTTTGCTACTTATTTCGTAATATTCCAGTCAATTGATAACCAATCGACCATCATTCCTGTGCCTCGTACCATCAATGCGTGAGGTAGACGGTGCTTGCTCCTGCCCCACCTTTGCATTCCGAGCTTCGACGTATTGTCGCAACTTCCCATTCCTTACATGCTCCTCAATTATGTCCTTTAAGTGCCTGCGGCTGTTGGTATCATGCCCGTCCAAATCGTGGAAGAGGCAGTGTTTCCCTGATGCCCTCTCATGTTCGGAGGGTTCTTTCCTAGCCGGCCTTCGGTAGGGAGGGCAATTCTGAGTCTCCAAATAAATCTGTTCCAGCATCTCTTTCAATCCTGTGTAGGTGGAGAATTTTGGCTCTCTCCACCGTTTTCTAGCTTTTCCTAATTCGTCATCCAGCTTCCTTTTTCCATTGCCTTTATCTCTTTCCAAGCCTCCGCTAGATGGCTCTCCATCCTCAGTCGCGTTCACCTCCTTTAACTTCATATCTGAGCACGCATCTTCCTGCCGAAGGAACCTCTCAACTTCGTGAAAGAATTCCCCGAGATCCATTGAAGGGTCCTGTATCAGTGATACTTTGAAATCTGAATTCTCTCTAACTCCTGACACTGCCGCCATTAAAACCATCGATGGATCCGGCCGATCGACCGAAGCAACCTCTGCATTGAATCGAGTTAAGAAATCTCTAAGTGATTCGTCTGTCCTCTATTTTACCGATGTCAACGTCATTACATTCTTTGGCCTTTTGATATGTACCCGAAACTGCTTTAGAAACCTGTCCACCAACCCTGTCCATGTCTCGATAGATCATTCTTCCAGCTGCCTGAACCACATAGCAGCTATGTCTGTTAAGAATAAAGGGAAACATCGAGCAATAACTTCTTCTGATACCCCCAGCACCTCCATATGTCTTGTATATCTCATCAAGTGATCTGTTGGATCGGCCTTGCCATTGTATATTTCTACGTTAGGTAGCTTGAAATCTGGCGGATTCCGAGCTATCCTGATTTCACGAGTGAACGGACTCTTGTTTACTCTTTCCAGATCTCTATTGGTCAAACCTCCACGCATGGTTCGCCTGATAATCTCGGCTAATCCAGCATTGTACGTCGAGGGTTGCCTCCCGAGTTCCCGAGGGAATTCTGGCACATACTCTTCATCTCTTGCTCTTACATTCCTGCCAGCATCCTGTTGCGTGGTGTTAGCTGGAAACCCTCCATGAACTGGTTCAGCATTATTTGGTGGTGCGCCCCCGAGTCCAGGTCCATTCGGATTGCTAGTTGTTTGCTGGTTGGGGGTTGCCTCCTGCTGAACCATTCCCTCCGCTTGTTGGTTGAGCGCTTCTGATCTGGCTCCATGGATCTGAGCTCCTGCATTTCCTTCTTGCGTAAATTGTCTGAGAAGAGCCTGCATCATCTCCTCTTGTCTTTTCATCATGGCTTCCATTTCCTCTCTGGTGATGTAGATGGATGCTCCTCCTGCTCTATTTCCAAAGGAAGCCTCTTGACTTCCCTCCTGATTGCTCCTCTCTATCACTTGCTTCCTTGCTGATGGTCTAGCCATTGCTCCTCAGAATCCGAGTTTCTAACTCCAAAATTCCTGAGTTTAATTCTCAGTGAAATCACCAAAGTGTTGGCACCAAAATTGGTCACTAACACCCGAATATAACTGAAGGCACCAACTAACAGTCATGGTTAACAGATAGATTGTATGTAGAGAGTAATTACGTGAAGAACAGACAAAATTAAAATGATAGCAATAAAGAACAATAGATTTTATAGTGGTTCGGCTAACTCTGACCTATGTCCACTCCAGTAATTTCCTTTTTATTGCTGTAACAATTGATTACAGTTACAAAGTGGTAGACTAGCCTTAGCCTTTGAAAAATAGAAAGTTAGAGAGAAGAAGAGAAGATCCCTTTCTTGAAGCCCTACATGCTCTATTTATAGACACGTCCAGGTAGTTGGTGTGCTCTCTGAATAACCAGAGCCCATCAGGGCCGAACGGCCCATGTCGAACCAAAACGCCATGCCGAATGCACTCGTATGCCGAACGAGGTTGTCACGCCGAATGCACTTCGTATGTCAAACGCTCCCTGATGCCGAACGCACTTTGTATGCCGAACTCTCCCTGATGCCGAACAATCCATCCAATGCCGAACGTCTCCAGATGTCGAACGACACATCCAACGTCGGAGGATCCTTAATGTCGTACCTCCATCATGCCGAACCATGTCTGATGCCGAACCATGTTTGATGTCGAACAGTTTCTAATGCCGAGCGCCCATCATGCCAAATGATCTCTAATGCCGAGCGCTACTGAATGCCGAGTGCTCCTGGATGCCGAGTGCTATTGAATGTCGAGCACTCCTGGATGCCGAACCACTCATGTATGTCGGACGCTCTATGTATGCCGAGTACTCTTGAATTCTATTCGAACGTGAATGCCAGACGAACCATTTGTGCCGAACCTCCACCATGCCGAACCATGTTCTAGGCCGAACCATGTTTCCTAGACCCAAATTATAGTTGATTCATATTTATCTAATCATATTTCCATCTCCCAAGCACGTTGCGTCATCCATCCATCCAGTCGACTGAATCCATCATACACCAGCCTCGACGAATGTGCAGTCGATTAAGTTAAACCGCCTATCCATGGTCCTGCAAAAAGGCGGGTTAACACCATCAAACTGCCTATTGCTTCAGCCATCAAAACCCACCAGTGCTGCTCTGTATCGTATCCATCCCACTGCGAATATTATTGTGTCATCTAACCACACTCATTGTCTATATCAAATACCATCATATCTTTAAACCCACACTGCCATAAACTGCTCCCCATTCCACCACTGAAACACTGACATACCCACTTCAACATTCGCCTACTTTCATTTCCTTCAACCCAGCCCTTTGCCTTGCTTTCAACCATCACCATCATCTGCACATATCCCTTTTCAACATTACCTCATCTTTGCCTTCATTTCCATTGCAATATATATATATATATATATATATATATATATATATATCACCTTACTGTCCTGACGTGAAATAAAGCATGAATGCACGTGGGTCGAGCTATGTATATGGTACATGAATAATTTGATTGTGAGGCCTTAAATGATTCATTGCATGGAAAACTATATATATATATATATATATATATATATATATGCACAATGACATAATGCACGCAAAAGACTGGGAAATAAAAGTATGCGAACTCTAAAATGTATACGAAGGCAAATATAGTTTAAATGACAACTCATGCATGCGCTGCACACATTGCATTCAAAGTAAAAAATATGAAAGTTCATAAACAAACAACATACGAAGGCTCCTAAATGTTTCACTGGAATAGCTCTCGATAGTATACTATTCAAGAAGGCCAGAAAATTAGAACGCAAAGGCTTTAGTAATTATATGCGAGGGCTTTAGCAATTACAGGCGATGGCATAAATATAAGCAGGCAAAATGCCCAGCGAACGCATGAACAACGCGGCTGTTATAATTAAAAGCATGAAATATAAGCTTGAACTGGGCATGAAGGCGTAAAGGTACACGACTTCAATTTTAAAAAAGATGAAGGGAAATGAAAATTTTAAACAGAAGAAGGGAAATAAAATTTTCATGCCAAGACTTATCTAGTAAATAACAATAAAGCAGAAAAATTTGAAGATATCTACTTAATTCTAAGAGTTATCTCTAATCTCCTTAATTCTCCTCAAGTCTAAACATTTTATTTTTAAAATTCTATGATTTACCATTTTACGATTATTTTATTAAACTTTTCATGTTATTTTACATTCAAACGCTTACTTTTAAAAAATTTACAATTATTTAGAAATCTTTTACGATTCTCCATCAAAATTTACATTAAAATCCACACATTTAAATTATTTAAACTAACCATTAAATTTAACTAATTAATATTTTTAATAAACCTAAAACGTGAAAGTTTCGATATGTATATTAAATTCACATCAACAAATTGGTTTAAAAAAATCATTTACATTCTATATAAATCATATAACATAAATTTATTTTATAATTTAATTAATAAATCGCTGTAAAATTTTTATTAACTTCAAATACCTAAATATTAATTTTTTTACAATTACGTTGAAACTCTTCTTAATTATCTTCTAGTATTTACATTCAAGTCCGTGTGTTTAACTAATTGTGTAATAATAAATTTAAACTACTTAAATAAACATGATTAACTAATATTCGTTAATCCATGTAACATATCCTAAAAACACGAGAATTTCAATGTATACAATATAGGACAAAATGGTAAAATTCTTTCTTCTTTATTCAGACATATAAAGATATTTAAATCACGTAACATAAAATATATACATAAATAATAATAACTTTTTAATTTATGATTCACTGATCTTAGAAATTTTAAATAATTTTTTTTTTAATTTCTGATTCATTTATCTCAAAAACTTAACGTACATTACATAACATAATTTTATTTTGAACAACCTATAAAAAGTAAATTTATATTTTACAACATTACAATATGAACACACAGATGACACCAATATTAGATTATATAAATATTCTCACTTTCAACATATTATCAAACCACACCCAACTCATAACTCAACTAAATGCTATCCAACGTTATTTTGTGATTATCAAAGTTGATAACATGATCCACCTACAACCGTATGAAATATATGGTTAATTACAAGGATAAAATTATTTTAAAATGAAAATTTAAAATGAATAAAAATTCACATGTAGATAATCTAACCATAAAACCAATGCTCTTCTCAACTACAAATATATATAAAGCTCTCCTTAGTTTTCTTCAATTTTATTTACATTCAGTTAGTTATATTGATCATTAATTCATATTTAAATATATTCAATTATTTCATGTTCATTAACCCTTTTATAATCCTTTAAAAAAGATGACAATACATACATACATACATACATTTACGCATACAATTATCATATTAATAAAATGGTCAAGTACTTATTCACTCATACATATAAAAATATATATCACATAACATAAATTATTTTTGTCATCAAGAATAAACATAAATCATTTACATATACAATATCAAAAAAATTTAATTTATAATGTTTTGAGTTAGGACATTGATTTTTACAGAGATATATAGTTAGCGAGGATTGAACCCTGAACCTTATATCTTAACATCCTTATATCGGCCTTATATGGACTAAGAAGACTGAAACGGGATTGAAATGACTTGAAACTTGGTATAAGCATTTAGGAAAGGCAAAAGAAGGACTTGGAAAATTTTCACCATGTTCAGGCCAAGCACCTTGACTTGGCCTCGAGTTAAGTCTAGAGATCGGGTTCGAGTTAACTCCAAACATGACTCATACTACTCTATTTACTCGTGGCTAAGCGATTGTGCAAGGATTTGACGATATATTCTATGGATTGGCTTGAATGAAGCAAAGAAAAGTGGATACATAAAAGATCGCAAGACTTAACCCAAAGATGATGGAAAAGAGGATCAAACAACTCAATTGGAAGAAGAAAAAAGCATGTAAGTGGAGTGGTGGAAATTGTACCAAGTATTAAAACTCGGCACCGAGTGATCATGATAACTCGGGTTGGCTTGAGATTTCTGGGGCGACTCCGACCTATCTCCTGGAATTCATTGCTATTTCACCTCTTACTCTATGCTGCTCTATTCCTCTATAAATAACAATATACCTACTACCAGAAAAGGATTTCTCTTCTACTAGATCTCCTTTAACACTCTTGGACTTAGAGCTTCCATTACACTCTCTTCACTTCTATTCTCCTCTTCTTAACTCCATTGTAAATTTGGGATCTACTAGATTGAGGCCAGATCGGATCTTACTAGTTGTAATCTAGAGCAAGAACAACTAATAATAGAAATTAAATTGGAGATGATAGATTACACTAAACCACTATAAAAACTTTTGCGTGTTCTTAACCACTTTCTGTTTTCTGCTTTATATTTAATTTGAACTGGTGCTTTCACTTAATTTCTGCATGTTGATCCATGTTTTGGGTTAACATTTTGGTGCTTTCACTAAGAACAAAGCTAAATATAAAAACGTGAAGTTTGAATATGATATTTAGAGAAGATGAAGAGAACTAACACCAAATCTAAAATTGGAGCAAGTCAACCAGAACCCGGCGGCAGCCAAGAGATGTCCTTAAATTCTCATCAATCCATCTACGTGACCGGAGAAGAGATGAGGAGAATGATGAAGGTGATATGGGATGGAGTAATAACTACACAACAAGAATTACTTGAAGGATTCTTCCAAGCGATGGGACAACAAGGAATAGCTAGAGTTGTTTCATAGCCAAGGACAAAGAGCTAATGCAGGAATATACAGGGTTGGAGCGAAGCAAACTAGAACAATGCCCCCACAAACTAATCAACTCTATACCAACCTATGTCAACTTAGTACTAAGAAAACTACACTTAGAGGCAATGCTGGTATGACTGTTGGGATGCCGAGAATGGATAACAATGGAGCTAGTAACGCAAATCAGAATGTGAATGCATAGCAACCAGAAGAATATCCGTCAGAGCTATCCCATAGGAATGGATGATAGAATGAAACTAGGGGAGCAGGATAGAACGCTAATGTGCAGCCAATGGAATATGTGCCAGAGTATGTGCCGAAATTCCCTTAAAGGAGCGATGGCAGAATGTCGCTTTAGGATGAAGACCCTCATTGGACGGTGAAAACCAAATGGCCGAATTGGTAAGAAGAATAATTAAAGAACTCTTAGATCAGGGTCTAGAGGATGCGAATAGAAATTCCTATCCGAAATGGAAGGAATCCTCCAGATTTCAAGCTTCCGACGTTGGAAATATATGATAGAAGACACACCCGATAGTTCATCTAATGATATACATTCAGCATATGGAGGTGTTAGGTGCTTCTAAGGAGGTAATAGAGCAGTGTTTCCCGTTATACTTAATGGACTTCACGAAGATGTGGTTCAGACAGTTGGAGAATGGATTAATAAGCACATAGACCGACCTAGTGAGCAGATTCTTAAGACAGTTCAGAGTTCAAGTCTCGTGAACAAAGAATGTACTAACGCTATCAAGCATGAAACAAAGGCCTGGAGAGACCTTGAGAAGCTATTTGGCAAGATTCAATGTAGAAGCTAATGCAATTGACAAGCCGGATCCATTATTAATCCTAATGGTGGTAGTATTTGGAGTTGCGAGTAAGACCAACTTCAAGGGTACACCGGAAAGGAATCCTCCTATGGATCGTGCTGACTTCTACTATGAAGCTGAAAGATATTTATGTCAAGAAGACATAAAGCTAAGGATGAAGCTGAGGATGTTGAAGTTAATGGTGTGGATGATAGAGGACTGTCCGAAGCAGGAATTGGAAACAACAAAAGGAGAACAAGAGTTGATAATGACTTTGGAGAACCAAAACGACAAAGAAGGGAGGCGAAATTCTCTTCCTACACTGATCTAACCGAGACCCCAGAAAGGATGTATCGAGACACTAGGGGAAAATCCTCTATTGAAACCTTACAAGAAGAGAACCTACCTATTGAGAAATCCTCTATTGCTTACGATAATAATAACCTCGGACCACTTACACATGCACGAGACCTAGATTGGTCTCTAGGCATGCTCTGAATCGGCTCTAGGATAAAAACTTAGGATTTCCTTTTATTTTCCTTACTTTGATTTGAATATTTGAATTTTGAAAATTCCACACTGAATGTGATGAGCGATATTGATCATTTTATGTCCCATCCGAAGAGACGGGATCAGAGTGCAAGGTGCAAGCTTCTTTGCCAAACAGCGAGTGAGTGAGCTTATACGAAAGTAAGTCCCTTCGTCTGAAAGTGAGCGAATGGGCTTACTTGGTCGTTAAATTCCTTTTCCAGAGAGCAAGCGGACTCACTTAGGATTTGAAGCGACCTAAACCCTAAATTAAATATCAAACGATCTGGAGAGATCTTCCTCTTAAGTTGAATGAAACGATCTGGAGAGATCGCATGTTAAATTAAATGAAAAAGGTCCGGAGAGATCAAACCTTAGAACAGAAACAAACTTGATAAAAGGATTTGAATGTCTTGTGATTCAAATAAAACTAATAAATCTCGGATGAACATGAGACAATTTTGGATATGTGATGTAATAACATCGAATGAAATCAAATATGTGATGTAATAAGAGATATGTAATGTTATAGCATCTCCTATCTTGCGACCCAAAGCTAAGCGCTACAGATGCTATAGTCATTTATAGTATCAACTTCTAGTGACAAAATACGGTAATGTTAATAGTATCCATAGTATCATAAGCACATGAATATGAAACAAAATCATAGATTCCAAAAACAACATACTTTATAGATTACATTTCAAAACATGTTTCATATTCCATTACACAATCCCAAAACTTATCCCAAATTTTGATCAAATATGATAATTAAAAAATACGCGAAGAGCGACATATGAAAATGCCCCCTTGGATGACCAGAGTACTAAATATACAAAAACTGTCTTAATACATCAAGCGAAAATAGAAATAGAAATAACAACTCCTAAATAGCTATCCATGCATCCTGCACGTCATCGGAAGCTTTATACGTCTACCTTCTAAAACCTGAACACCCTATTTCTCAGTCTACTCAAATTAATTTTGAGCACCCGAGGGTTTAAGGAATAAAACATAAACTTCGAGTCAAATATAAAACTTGGCATGAATAATATGATACATCTTGGTTATGTGATATTAAGTGAGACCATGCCGCTTAGCGGAACGGGTTTTCCCTCAGTAATATCCCTTTTTCAAAACATATCTTTAGCAAATCAAAATCCTGCAACCAAACTGATTAAAGCAATAATAGCAATATCATGTATACATACAAATCAGATAATCAATGCACTATCTGTCCGAACTCGACACTTTGTTTGGTTAACTGCTAACATTTGGCTGGCTCGGGCCTACTAGACAAAATAAACAAATAATCCAACTTCTGTTAGACACACTTCTGGATGGTCTGTCTCTAAATTACTTCTCCTAGGGTCAACTGATGCTAATGGTTTTGCGGGCTCACCAATAACCTACCTTTTCTCTGTATATTCGTTTCTATGCGTAACATCATTTTAGTCTTACCTGTGATAAAGCCCCACACACTAGAATTTTCGACTTATATTAGCTAGGGGCTACTAGGTAAAGTATAGGGCGTGACCGCATACCAGTCACATCTGGTATTTTAATATCCAAGTCATTTACTTAGGGTTAACTACCCCATCAAATTTTCCTTGAAAGCATTTCATTCAAATTTATTTAACCCTTTAAATCATACTCAAACAAGGAAAATATACTCTTTGCTTTACTCAAATCTCTTTGTTGTGTTATATATACTTTACACAAAACATTGTTGATGAAAACATTCGAAACCCTTGTTTAAAACCTTTAAACAGTCGCTTTCAAAACCTTTGAAACTACCCCTTTCGAAACCATTGCAAGTACCCCTTTCGATGCAAATAAACTACTTTACTTTATAACCTTACGCTGAAAGGCCAAAAGATACCTTTCGAAACCATTTACAATAGATCTTACAAAAAAAATAGAACGTATCCTTTCGAAAGCTTTATAAAACCTTAGAAATCCTTTTTCCAAAACCCTTTAAACATGCCTTCCCGAAACATAAAAAACCCTCCATTTGAACATTAAGTTAAACCTTTCGAAAACATTAGGGAACCACTCCTTCAAACCCTTTATCATACCTTTCGAAAGCATTAAGTCCTTTACATAAATCAAACCTTTCAAAAGCATTGAGTTCAAGTAATAATACGTGGAACATAGTTTCGAAACCATTTAAAACCACTCCTTTGGAAACCTTTGGATGTAACATTCAAAATCTCATAAGGGTCTTAAAAGAACTAAGTTGAAAGCAATTCCTTCGAAAGCAATTTCCTAGGTAAAAGAAGTGGATGGTGTCGAAAACAATCCCTTCGAAAGCATTCGAGAAGTGGCTTAGGGTTTAAAGCGAAAGAACCCTTTCGAAGGCATTGCTTCAAAAGGTAGAATGTGGCAGCAGGGGTTTGGGCCCCTTCGAAAACATTTTCTTAAAACAAAGGTGGCAAACTGTTTCGAAAAGTCTTTTCTTTTATAACACTTGACCAAGTCGAGTGCAATCTCATTCGAAAGCATTCTTTTCGAAAGAATTCTTTTCGAAAGCAAAGAAAGCGGCATTTCCTTTTGAAAGCAAAACAAGGTCTGGACCCCTTCGAAAGCCCTGTTTCGACTCAATATCATTCCCCTAACTCCAATCCACTACCTACCAAGCTTTGATACCATGTGTATTGGTTCGACTAAGGTGGAGGTGGAAGTATGAAGTCGAAAGGTGCTGCAAAAAGTGGTGAAACAGCAAAAAGCTTAGAAAAAAGCTTTTGACTTTATAAAGTGATTTCTTTTTGACTAACCTTCTTTGTTTGTCAACATATGATTGGTTGCCAATTTCTTTTCCAAATTCTTTTCTAAAAGTGCTGCTAGATTTCAGAGATTAATAATTTAAAACATTTACAAATTTCCCCTTCTCCTTTTATAAACATATAAAACATTTGTGTCCCATACCTTAAATAATTTTATTTACTTATTAAAACACTTAGGAATATTATCTAAAAATTCCCATGGATCACTTTTAAAATGTTTTCCAACATATATAAATTTCTAACCTAAAGCCAATATAAAGTAGCTGTAATTAATTTTAAACCCAATTTGACAATTTTCTTCATTAGAAAAAATTCATAATAAATTCGTATTAATTCAGAAAATTATGAAACTTGATACCTATCTCTAAAATAATATTCTGACCTTATATCAAAATGCAAGGCATTTGGATGTCATTTAATAGATTTTTCAAGTTAAACCATATTATAAAATCTATATGAAATAGCATAAATCATCAGCAAGCATATATCTCTATTTAAAAAATAAAACATGGCAAATCATTTACAAAATAAATTCGGATCTCATCTAAAACCGAAAACAATAAAATGAGAAGTAACATATTATTCACCTGTAGCTAGTGATTAAGGAGGGTGAGATTAGCTTCTTGAAATAGATTGATTAAGCTTCATTTCTCTTGATTTTAGCTTATCTTTCTCTTGCTTTCTCCTAAAGATGGTCGGTCTCATCTTATATTTAGTTGTGTTTATAAACGTGTAAAATGAAAGTGGCATAAAGGGTTTAGGGTATACGAATATAATTTATTCCTATTTTTTCCCTTACCTATTACCCTTATTTCAGTTTTAATCCTCCTTAGTTCATTTGTTTAAATTGGCACGGCTACCCTTTAATCACACAAATCTCCATCCCTTAACGATTTACAAATTTTTTCATTTAATTTAACTAATTAAATGTCCTAAATAATGTTAACCAAAATTAGGGTTCTTACAGACACCCCTCCTTAAAGAATTTCGTCCTCGAAATTACGATAAGGTGCACATCAGATCAATCATAAAGGTAAAACATACCATGAAACAAGTCAGGATAAGCATCTCTAATCTTGTTTTCAGTTTCCTAAGTACAGTCTCTCTCATCATCGCTCCATTAGATTTTGACTAATATGATTGTCTTGTTCCTCAGCCTCTTCTCATCTCTCACGACTATACAAACTGGCTTTCTAACTATAGTCAAATTTGGTTCCACTACTAAATTCTCTAACATAATTGGTGCTATAGTAGTCTCCGGATCTTGAATACACTTCCTAAGATGAGAAATACAAAAAACATTGTGGACTCCTACCGAACTGTTTGGTAACTCTACTCTATATGCGAGTTTCCCGAACCTTTCTACAATAGGAAATGGTAGTACAAATCTCGGCGCCAATTTTCCTAATTTTCCAAATCAAATTACACCTTTCATCGATGATACCTTGATGAAAACATGATCTCCAACTGAGAACTCTAAGTTTTTCTGTATCTTATTAGCATAACTCTTCTGCCTAGACTGAGCTTCTTTCATTCCAGATCTAATTAACTCAATCTTTTTTGTAGCTTCTCTAACCAAATTCGGACCATGAACTAACCTATCCCCGATCTCTAACTAACAAACAGGAGATTTGCATGGCCTTCCATACAAAGCTTCAAATGATGCCATCCCTATACTAGCCTGATAACTGTTGTTATACGAAAACTCGACAAAGTGTAGATAGTCTTCCCATAATCCCCCAAAATATAGCACACAAGCTCGTAACAAGTCTTCTAATACTTTTTTAACTCTTTTCGTTTGCCCATCTGTCTACCGATGATAAGTGATACTCATCTTGAGCTTGGTACCCCTAATCTCCTATAGACTCTTTCAGAACTTTCTAGTG
The DNA here is from genome assembly GCA_030765085.1 of Allium cepa. NCBI lineage: Eukaryota > Viridiplantae > Streptophyta > Magnoliopsida > Asparagales > Amaryllidaceae > Allium > Allium cepa. The sequence continues at coordinate 471,100,888 of CM060940.1, read as the reverse complement.
AATTTGGAATCTCTGTCACTTACTATACTGCTAGGAATTCCATGTATTCTAACTACATTCTTCATAAATAACATAGCTAAAACAGGTGCCATCCTGGTTGACTTAACTGGAATGAAATGGACACTCTTGGTCATCCTGTCCACTATGACCTGTATACTTTCATTTCCTCTATTGGACCTTGGAAACCCATCTATAAAATCCATTGAGATAGAATCCCATTTCCATACTGGAACATCTAAAGACTGAAATAACCCACTTGGTTTTTGATGTTCGGGTTTTGCTTGTTGACAGTTCAAACACTGTTTCACCCATAAGCCTACATCTCTCTTTATAGTTTCTTGGAAGAAACTTCTCTTCATATCCTGATACATGTTAGTTCCTCCCAGATGAATGGTGAACTTCGAATGATGGCCTTCTTCAAGCACTTCCTTCTTAATGTTCCCATATTCGGAATGCGGACTCATCCTTTCTTTCTCAACCACCTATTCTGGTCAAGGCTGAAATCTTTCAAGTCATCACTCTATGTTGCATTTCTTAACTTCCTGATCTGCTCAGCTAATACTAGATCCTTTCCTTGCTTAAAAGCAATCCTTTCAATTATCACAAGTGAAAATTCTATGTATGACAACACAGCAGTTTCCTTACTAGACCTAGCCTCAGATCTCCATTGTATCCTGCATGTAGTAAATGCTTCTAAATCTTTACACTCAACTACCAATGCCAACGCCGCATTCTAATGTTTTTTGCTAAGTGCATCCGCAACCTTATTGCCTTTCTTTGTGTGTACTTGATACCAAAGTCATAAGAGACTAAAATCTCTAACCACTTTTAGTGTTTTATATTCAACTCCTTTAGAGCGAATAAATACCTCAGTGACTTATGATCCGTATACAACTCGAATCTTTCTCCCAACAGGTAATGTCTCCACATTTTCAATGAAAAAATCACTGCAGCCAATTCCAAATCATTAGTCAGTTACCTAACCTCATGCGGTCTGTGATGTCGAGAAGCATAGGCAATCACTTTAACCCATTGCATTAACACGGCTCCTAATCATGTTCCACAGCCATCTGTGTACACCACTAAGTCCTGATTCCCCTATGGAACAACTAACACAGGTGATTCATCAATAAGTGTTTCAGCATCTAGAATGTCTTCTCACACTTATCGGTCCAAATTAAATTCATATCCTTTCGTGTCAGCTTGGTCATCGGTGCCGCTATCCATGAAAAATCCTTTTCGAATCTCTGATAATAACCGGTTAAACCAAGAAAACTCTTTATCTCAGTCACTGTCTCGTGTCTCTTCCAATTATTCACCGCTTCGATCTTAGTCGGATCTACAGACAGCCCTTTCTATGAAACTACATGACCAAGGAACTTCACTTCTCTCTTCCAGAAATGACACTTTAAAAATTTCTCCTTTAGTTCTTGTTGTCTCGGCGTTTCAAGCACAACTCTAAGATGAACTTCATGCTCTCTTTCATCCTTAGAGTATATCAAAATGTCATCTATGAATACCAACACGAACCAATCTAAGTGCTCTTGGAAAACTCAATTCATCAAATCTACAAAGAATGCTGGTGCATTAGTTAGTTCAAATGGCATTACTAACCATTCGTACGATCCATATCTGGTTCTAAATGCCGTCAAAGGAATACTATCCTCTGCCACTCTAAGCTGATGGAATCATGTCGCCAAATCCAACTGCGAAAATACTTCGGCTCCACTCAACTGGTCAAACAAATCTTCAATTCTAGGCAATGGATATCCATTCTTTATCGTCTTCTCACTCAACTTACGATAATCGATACATAACCTTAACGATCCGTCCGGCTTATTTACAAGCACTACGGCTGCTCCCAAAGGCGAACTGCTTGGTCTGATTAAACTTTTTCCTTCCAAATCCACAAAGTACACCTTCAACTCCTTTATCTCGTAGGTGTCATTCTGCTTGGTGGTCTACTAACCGGTTCTGCTCCTCGTACCAAATCTATCCGAAACTCAATAGCTCATTTCGACGACAGTCCTACTATGTGTTCAAAGACATCTACGAATTAACTAACAACGAAAACTTGATTCAACTCATCTTCTACCTCCACAACACCGAACAAATCATTATCCTCAAAACTAGGGTTTTCTACGGAGTATATAATCTGATATCTACAGTCAGGATGTATAAGCGATATTTTCCTATCATGGCAAAATATCCCAGCATCGTATTTACTTAATAAATCCATACATAAAATAATTACGAACCTAACGAAATCTAACACATGCAAACTACAAACAAATGTATGACCTAAAAATTAAAACTCTAGGCGGTCACATCTTATCCCAAGAGTCGCATACCCTGTATCGGATTTGCAACCCTTAAGGAAGTAACTAGGTGTGAGGGTTCTAAGTTAAGCTATCTACCAACCAATGAGATATAAAAGAATATGATGCATCGGTGCAAAATAGAACTCTAATTGACACACATTAATCAAAGTGTACCTTCCAACACAACTTTTCCTTTTTCCTGTGATGTTGGTCTCAAGGTAGCTGGCTCTAATGCAAACACTTTGCCATTTCCATCCTTGGCAGGTTCCCTGCACTGGTTCTTATAATGTCTAATTTGACTGAAGTTGAGGCATCTAATATTCTTCTTCCCGGTCACTTTCTTTCCATCTCCAAAGCAACATCATTTGTGAAAAGCCCCTTCTTGTCACGTTTATCGCAGACAACCTATTCCTTTCCTTTCTTAGCATCTCTACCCTTCTGAGCTCCTTTCTTGTGCAAAAACTTCCTCTTTTGACTCTACTCTCCTTGAGCTTCCTTTCCCTTATTTCTTTCAAGAAAAGCAAGCATTTCTTCATGCCTCAAAGCCATTTCCACAACAACATCACATGGATACCTAATATGCGGTAATGTGGCCTTAGCAAGCTTGGGCTTCAACCCACGGATGAACTTATCGTTCCTCTTAATCACAGTATCAACTGTAGCGCAGCCATATCTCGTTAGCTCCTCAAACCTGGTCACATACTCAAGCACAGTCATATCTCCCTACTCCAACTCAGCAAACTTCCTGAGCAAAGTAGACTTTACGATCTTCGACATAAACCTCTCCTCAAACCTTTTATGATCTCGGCCCAGTCATAGGCTCCTCATTAACTCCAACGGTAACACTATTCCACAAATACAGTGTTGCTCCTTGAAGCTATGTAGAAGCGAGTCTCCTCTTTTGCTCATCATTGAGACCCAAATCAGCGAAAATCCTCTCGCAATGAAATAACCAATTCTCCACTTTAACTGCATCTTCAATACCAATAAACAGCTTTCCTCCTAACCAAGCATAATCTCTACTCAAAATTACATAGTTATTCACCATCGAAGCTTCTTGATTTCCTCCTTTAGCATTTCCTCCAACTACTCCAGCAGCAACTCCCACTTGCATCATGTTTATAATGAACCGATACATCACTCCCATATCTACTTACGAGTTTCCAACACCCACGTTTGTAGCTTGTGCCTGACCTTCAGTTCTCTTGGTATTTGGTCGAGCATTTCCATTAGTTATTGTGCTTCCCCTACTACGATTGACTCTTCCACTTCTAGCATCCATATATGCATTCGAGTCTTCATACGATACAGAAGAATAGCCTAAGAGAGATGAAAGAATAGAGATAATGCGTATACTTATATATAGCAAATACAAATATGTTGCTATAGCATTATCTCATGCCCCGATCTTTTCTCTAATGCCTTAGGATTATGTTTTCTAAATCAATTTAAGTTTAAATATTTTCATAAACCTATGCTCTAATACCAAGTTGCAACATCCCCTATCTTGAGGCCCGAAGATAAGGACTACAGATGTTGCAGTCATCTATAGTACTAACTTCCAGTGAAAAAATATGATAATGTTAATGGTATCCATAATACTAGAAGCATGTGAATATGAAACAAAATCATTGATTCCAAAAGCAGAATACTTTACTGATTACATTTCAAAACAGGTCTCATATTCCATTACAAAATCCCAAAACATATTCTAGGTTTTGATCAAATATAATTATTGCAAAATATGCTATGATCGACATATGAAGATACCTCCTTAGATGACCAAAGTACTAAATAGGCAAAAATTGTCTTAATATATCACGGCGGAAATAGAAATAAAAAATAACAACTCCTAAATAGCTCCCCATGCCTCCTGCACATCTTTGGAAGCTTTATTCATCCACCTACTAAAACCTGAAAACCCTGTCTCTCAATCTACTCAAATTAATTTTGAGCACCTAAGAGTTTAAGGAAAAAATATAAACTTCGAGTTAGACATAAAGCTTGGTGTGAATAATACTATACATCTCGTTTATCTAATATTAAGCGAGACCACGCCGCTTAGAGGTACGGATTTCCCCTCACTAATATTCCTTTTTAAAACATATCTTTTGCAAATCAAAATCCTGCAACCAAACTGGTTAAAGAAATAATAGCAATATCATGTATGCATATAAATCAGGTAATCAATCCACTATCTGTCCGAACACTATATTTTTGTTTGGCTAACTACTAAACTTTGGCTGACTCGGAACTACCAAACAAAATAAACAAATAATCTAACTCCTATTAGACACACTCATGGACGGTCTATCCCTAACTTACTTCTCCAAAGGTCAATTGATCCTAATGGTTTCGTGGGCTCACTAATAACCTACCTTTTCTCTGTATATTCCTTCATGTGTGTAACATCATTTTAGTTTTACCTATGAGAAAGCCCAACACACTAGAATTTTGGACTTATATTAGCTAAGGGCAACTAGCTAAAGTACAAGGTGCGACCCCATACCAGTCCCATCTGGTATTCTATTATCTAAGTCATTTACTTAGGGTCAACTGCCCTATCAAATTTTCTTTGAAAACATTTCTTACAAATTGATTTAACCCTTTAAATCATACTTAAACAAGAAAAATATACTTTTTGCTTTACTTAAATTCTTTCGCCATGTTTATATACTTTACACAAAAAATTGTTGATGAAACATTCGAAACACTTGTTTAAAACCTTTAAACGATCTCTATCGAAACCTTTGAGAGTACCCTTTTTGAAACCATTGAAAGTAACCATTTTGATATAAGTAAACTACTTTACTTATAACCTTATGTAGAAAGGAAAAAACATACCATTCGAAACCATTTACAATAGAACTTTTGAAAACATTAAAAGTATCCTTTCAAAAGCTTTATAAAACCTTAGACATCCACTTTCCAAAACACTTTAAACATGCCATTCGAAAACATTGGAAACCCTCCATTTAAACACTAGGTAAACCTTTCGAAAACATTAGGGAACCATCCCTTTGAAACCTTTATCATATACCTTTCGAAAGCATTAAGTCCTTTACATAAATCAAACTTTTCGAAAGCATTGGGTTCAAGTAAAAATACGTAGAACATAGTCTTGAAATCATTTAAAACCACTCCTTTCGAAACCTTTGGATGTAACTTTCAAAATCTCAAAAGGGTCTTAAAAGAACTAAGTCGAAAGCAACTCTTTTGAAAGTAATTTCCTAATTAAAAGAAGTGGATGGTTTCGAAACCAATCCCTTCAAAAGCATTGGAGAAGTGCCTTAGTTTTTAAAGTGAAATAACCCTTCCGAAGGCATTGCTTCGAAAGGTAGAATGCCGCAGTAGGGGTTTGGACCCCTTCAAAAGCATTAAAAAAAGGCGGCAAACTCTTTCGAAAGCTCTTTTCTTTTATGACACTTGACCAAGTAAAAAGTCTTTTTCGAAAGCAAAGCAAATGGCATTTCCTTTTTATAGCAAAACAAGTCTCGACCCCTTCGAAAGCCCTGTTTCGGCTTAGTACCTTTCGCATATCGTCAATCCACTACCTACCAAGTCTTTGATACCATATGTACTGGTTTCGAATAAGGTGAAGGCGGAAGTATGAAGTCGAAAGGTGCTGCAGAAAGTGGCGAAATAGCAAAAACCTTAGAAAAACTGATTTTTTGACTTTATAAAGTTGTTTCTTTTCAACTAACCTGCTTTGTTTGTCAACATATGATTGGTTACCAATTTCTTTTCCAAATTCTTTTCTAAAAGTGCTGGCAATTTCAGAGATTATTAATTTAAAACATTTACAAATTGTCCCTTCTCTTTTTATAAACATATAAAACTTTAAAGTCTCATACCTTAAATAATTTTATATACTTATTAAAACATTTAGGAAAGTTCTTCGAAAATTCCCATAAATTACTTTTAGTATGTTTTCCAACATATATAAATTTCTGACCCAAAGCCAACATAAAAAAGCCATAATTAATTTTAAACCCAATTTAACCATTTTCTTAACTTGAAAATTCATAATAAATCCACATTAATTCAGAAAATATAAAAATTGAAACTCATTTCTAAAATAATATTTTTGACCTTATATCAAAATCGCAAGGCATTTGGATGTTATTTAATAGGTTTTCAAGTTAACCATATCATAAATCGTTATGAAATAGCATAAATCATCAAATAGCATATATCTCTATTTAAACAATCAAAACATGGCAAATCATTTGCAAAAAAAAATTCATATCTCAACTAAAATAAAAAACAATAAAATGAGGTGTAACATATATTATTCATCTTTAGCATGTGATTAAGGAGTTTAAGATTTGCTTCTTGAGTTAGATTGATTAAGCTTCCTTTATTTTAGCTTATCTTTCTCTTGGTTTCTCATAATGGTGGTCGGCCTCTTCTTAGATTTAGTTTCGTTTATAAACATGTAAAATGAAAGTGGCATGAAGGGTTTAGGGTATATGAATATAATTTATTCCTATTTTGCCCTTATCTATTACCCTTACTTATGCCATTTTAATTCCCATTAGTTCATTTGTTTAGATTGGCATGACTTCCCTCTACTCACACAAATCTTAGTCCCTTAACAATTTACATTTTTCATTTAGTTTAACTAATTAAAGATCCTGCATGATGTTAACCAAAATTAGGGTCCTTACAGATGTAATTACTCCAAATGAAATTGGAATGATCATGAAGTATAAACTACACTTAGTCAAAGTCTAGAGTCTTAAGCTGTAATTGGTTCAGAACGACCCGTAATTGATAAGAGAATCTGAAGGAACTGCATGATTCACCAAGATTGAAGTAGCCAAAGAGCTCAACTATTGAAGACTGATTATTGGAACTTGCTCTTAAGCAAAGCATACCTTACATTCGAAAGACGTATTTTGGAGGGCAAGCGTTAACCTGCCGTTTAGCAAAGCATATTTTAATTGGACCCAAAAGGTTCAAAAGGACTTGGAAAATTTCACCATGTTTTGGCCAAGAACCTTAACTCGGCCGGAGTTAAGGCCATAGGCGAGGTCCGACTTATGGATGCTTACCCATTCACTCCCACAACTCCACACATGACTCATACTACTTCATTGACTCGTGGCTAAGACATTTTGTGCAAGGATTTGATGATCTATTCTAAGGATTATCTGTAATAAAGCAAAGTAAAGTGGATATCTAAAAGATCGCAAGACTTAAACAAAAGACGATGGAAGAAAAGATCAAACAACCCAACTGGAAGAAAGAAAAAGCATGCAAGTAGGGTGGTGCAAAATGTACTAAATATTATAACTCGGCACTGAGTTATCATCGATAAATCGACACTGAGTTATTATGATAAATCAGGTTGGCTTGAGATTTATAGGGCGACTCCGACATATCTCCTGGACTTTATTGCTATTGGACTTCTCACTCTATGCTACCAAATTCATTTATAAATACCAACGTACCTGCTACCAGTAAAAGATATTCTTTCTGTTGGATCTCCTTCAACAACCTTGGACTTGGAGCTTCCACTACACTTGACTCGCTTCTATTCTCCTCAAATAACTTTCTTAACTCTATTGTAAATCTAGGATCCACTAGATTGTGTCCGTATCGGATTAGTTGTAATCCAAAGAAAGAAAAACTAATAAAAGAGATTGAAATGGATATAGGCTAGAGATTACGCCGAACCACTATAAAAATTTCTATGTGTTCTTATCTACTTTCTACTTTCTCCTTTACTTTAAATCTGAACTGATGCTTTCACCTGACCTCTGGGTGTTGAACCAGTTTTTGGGTTAACAGGTATCGAATTTTAAACAGCTGGCAAACCTAGAAGGTGTCGAACATGAATGTAACAAGAAGGTATCGAACTACAACAAACTAGAAGAAGCCTAGAGAATCGAGCATCGACAACAGAAAGGTTGTAAAGCATGTAAAAAGGAAAATGTATCATGTCCCAAACAATTTCTAAAGATACCTAGAATATAACATGCTTATAATACAAAGGATATCGAATCTGGAAACTATCAGTGGGTTTGCCGAACCACACAATATAAAGTGCTAATAAATGTAGAGTGAAGAGGGGTATTGCATCACCAAGAGATATCGAACACCTAGTTATGAAAGGGGATATTGACTCGCTGTTAAACAAGCCTTGGATACTACCACAGATACCACACCTATTTAACCAAAAATTGGTATAATAACCATAGTGCTATTTATGATAAACTAATCCTTAATTCTAGCACATATGATGACAATATTAAGCATAACTTAATTATTGTTGATCAAAAAGTACTATCATGTACAAGTTTATCATTTGAGGCTAGGTGCAAGATGAAATTATTAAAGGATGGATCAACAATGTTAATGAGCTTTTGATATTAAATATTCGAAGGTCCATATGTTTTCTTGGAATATGACATTGAAGATCTCTTAAGGTCACTTGGAATGAAATATTCGAGATCCCTTAAGGTTACTTTGAATACACATTCGAGAATCAATATGGTGTTTGGGAATTGGATATTCAAAAAACCATTTCACATATCCAAAGGAGGGAAAAGAGATAAGTACGAATTTGTTCAACAGCTCATTAAGCCTGTTAATGAGCTAGATAAGCCCTCTTCATAATTCATAGTCCATTGTCCATATGTATAGTAGGCAAGATAATCGCTATGCTTATAAACACTATTTTAGACCAAAGCTCCTCTGAAAAGAATCATATCGAGCTTTGGGCCTTAAGAATTATATGCACATCCATGTCAATAATGTTCAAAGTGCACATATGACAGGCAAGTCCAAGTCCTTGTTTATATAAATTGTGCATGACTACAGTCAAATAGAAATTTCTCTAATCCAACTTAGTGTAACAGGAGTTCAATTTTGCGAATTGAGAAAAGAAATAATCGCTCCTTCTTCAATACACTTAGGTCTGTATTTGTAGGGGTAGGAACACAGCCTGGCATTTGGCTTCAGCATGCTTGGATTCAGTATTGTCAATGCACATGGCATTGGGCTTTTTTCTATGATGATCTTCAATAGTCTTTGATGTATGGTGCTATTTCGACTTTATCTCACCAGTCAAGGAATGTAGCATCAACATCTTTCGGAATTGATGGCTTCATCTATGGTGATTGGTCTTTATTATTATCAAAGAGTGATATTGACATGAAGCAGCTTAATTAGGGAACGACATTGATAAAAACGACATTGTAACTTCCAGGGATATTGATGAGTTTCAGCATCAACATCGCATTTATAGATGTGCGATGTCTTTTAAGGATTGATGAAATGCACTACCAACAAATGCATCACTGGGTATCATTAGTATGGTTAATGAGTGGAATTGACTTATGAAAGTATCATTATGTGGCTTCATCAATCAAATAGCCTTGATAACAATAATTCACGACATCGTTATATAGTGGTATTTACCTCAGGTGGCATCGATGTCATATGGTATCAATAAGGAGCAGTATAGATTCCATCTTTATAAGTGAAGGGCGACATTGATAAAACACGGCATCATGAGATGCAACATAGGTAATGTCCACATATAGATGGCTTATGATATTGATGGCATTCGATATCATAACTTCCTTGGAGAGACGTGACATTGGATCGATGTAGTATTAATAACACTTGGTATCATTGGCTTCATTGATGTCACACGACATTAAGGAGATGCCATATAGATAGGAGGCATAATATTAAGTATCTTCGAGAACGATAATAGATGTAACATGAGGCATTAATACAAAGTGGGATTAGAAATGAGACAGCATCAGTGACAAGCGACATTGCTTATCAGTGACGTTGATTAATGATGAAACTGATTAGGAGCGATATCAATCTCGGCTTTACTAATATATGGTAATGCTTGGGAAGTCATATCGAAGAGTAGCGGTATGAGATGGAGGCGACATCAAAGAGAAGCGGCATCAACTACATGCGTTATTGATCATATATGGCATGTCTTCCCCTGCTTATATCCTTTAGAAAATATATAGATAACATTTTCCCCCACTTGTGTAAAAGAATTTTTTTACTCTTTAGGGTAAAACCAAGAATTACTTTGCATTACCCAATCCTTAACGAGATTTCCTTTCTAGTTATGTTTTCCTATATAAATCAAGATAATATATATTTACTTTAAGAGACTAGTAAATAACAATAAAACTTTCAAAGGAAGCCCAGAAGATATCTAGTTCTATCATAGGGGGAGCATTAGAAATTTTCACTGGCAATATCTTGAATAATAGACTAGAAACTCCTCTGGTAGCAATAATAGAAGTTTAGAAATCCAGTTGACAAAAAATCCATATGATAATAATAGAAGATCAAAAAAATCATCTAATAATAATAGAATATCAGAACTCCTTATTTGGAAATAATAACATAAGACAAAAATCCTTATCTGGTAAAAATATTAGAAGACCAGAAATTCTTATCTAGTAATAATAGTAGAAGACAAGAAATCCTCATTTAGCACTAATAGAAGAAGATAAGAAATCCTTACCCGGTAATAATAATAGAAGAGCAGAAATCCTTATCTGGCAGAAATAATAGAAGACCAAAAATCCTCATCTAGGAATAGTAATAGAAGAGCAGGAACATTTATCTGGCAAAAGAAATAGAATTCCAGAGATCCTTATCGGGAAATAATAGAAGTTGACCAGAAATCCTTATCCGGTAACAATAATAGAAGACCAGAAACCCTTATTTGGAAAAAATAATAGAAGAGCAGAAATCTTCATCTAGCCACTGGAGATTATGTTTGTTGAGGAGCACAAATGGCTCATGTTTGAGGGATCTTCCTTTAGAAGATTTGACTTGGAGCACTAACTGCCTCTAATTTTTTAGAGATCTTCCTCTAGAAGATTGGTTGATTTAGAGCACTAGTTAGCTCTTATTTTGACTAATTTGTTTGGCATCATCTTTAATGATGATCTCTACTTGGATCAGACCCCTTATCACCGTCTTCGGTGATGAACTAGGTTTGTTATCTGATGCATTTGGTTGTCTATTCTTAAGTAGAACCAAAGACTTACCTGATCTCCTTCTAGGAGGCGCTTCAATGAGAACTTTGACGATGGAACTAAAGGTAGGTTTGGCATATGGGCTAAGCCATCTTAGATGGGGCAAAAGGCTTGCTTCATCCTACCTTCAAGAGGCACTTCAGTGAGGCCTTCGATGATAGCATTGAAGACTAGTTCGGTGCTTTAGCCAGGCCGTCTTAGACGAGGTCGAACGATTACTCCGTCCTCCCTCCAAAAGGGGCTTCAGTGAGGCCTCCAATGACGGCACTGAAAGGCTGGTTCGGTGTTGTTCTAGGCCATCTTAAACCAGCCCAAAAACATACTTCATCCTTTCTTTAGGAGGCACTTCAGTGAGGGCTTTGATGACGACATTAAAGGCCTCTCTATCATGAGGCTTTTGATGGCCAAGTCTTTTGCCTTAAGAGAATCTTACTCCCTTCCGTGGTTGAGCTAGTAAATACTTCTTCTACAACTTCTTTATTCATCTATTGTTTGGAAATATGGCTGCAAATGTTCAACATTCCATGTTGTTACCATCTCGTCGGTAGAGTTTATAGGTCTTATGTAGGATTACTTTGTGTATGATTAGGGTCCTTCCCAATTTGGCCTTAATGGTCTGTCTATTGGATTCTTTGTATTTGCCATAACTCTTCGAAGCACTGATTCTCCCTTTTGAAACATTCTTTCCTTTACTCTAGAATTGTAATATTTAAACATTCTTCATTGACACTAAGCTGTTTGTATGGCTCTTCATCTCTCAGCTCATTTATTAAGTCTAAGGATTCTTTCTTCAATTCTTGATTCGGATCGAATGCATATGCAATCCTTCGATGAGGAGATACTCCAACCTCGGTTGGAAGCATAGTTTCATAAACATATGTCAAGGAATACGTGATATGTCCTGATGTAGTTTTAGTAGAGGTTCTTTATGCCTAAAGTTTAAGAGTTGGTTCTTATATCCAATTTCCTTTAGCCTTGTCTAATAGATTTTTAAGAATGGTCTTAACAAACTTATTAGCAGCTTCAACGTCTCCATTAGCCTTGGGATGCTCTACATATAAAAAACTCTTGATGATTCCATTTTTATAATAATTTCAAGAGTTACTTGCTCTTAAACTAAGTTCCATTATCGGATGTTATATTATGTGGAATCCCTAATCTAGTGACAATATTTCCCTAATCTAGTGACAATATTCTTGATTATGAATTTGAGCGCTTTTCCCAATGTAATATTTATAAGCGGTTCAGCTTCTACTCATTTTATGAAGTAATAAACGGCTACAACTGCAAGCTTAGCTCCTCCTTTAGATATCTGTAGTGGTCCGGCTAGGTCAATTCCTCATACATTAAATGGCTTCAGGCTCGAGATTGAAGTCAATTCATTTAGTGGTAGGTGCAGGATTTTAGAGAACTTTTGGCATTGTTCACCTCTCTTCACATAATCAATGGCATGACTAGACATTTGAGGGCAATAAAAGCCTAATCACGTAATTTTGTTAGCTAATTTTATGCCATTAGAATGGTCTCCTCAAAATCCTTCATAGACTTCCTATAATAATTTTGATCCACTTTATGGAGTTACACATTTTAGATAAGGAGGGAATATCCTTTCTTGTAAATTATTCCATTAATTATGATGAAAGTTGGAGCTTGGTGTTTCGTTCTTCTTCTTGCCTCTATTTTCTCTATCGGAAATTTCCCATTTATTAGGTATTCAATAATAGGTGTCATCCAGTTATTCTCATTTTGGTTGTGTGCTTCTGGATAAGAAAATCTTTCTTGGAGGTCTTTACTTTTGTTTTCTTTTCCCTCCCCCGCACGTGTTAAGGCTAGCGATCTGCTTAATACCATGCATTCACTTCTTGACCTGGGGGCTTTTTATTCTATACTGGGATTTGGTTGGTAGCCTACCGGTACAATCCATGTGTACGGTGTTCCCCGTGAATTAGCTAATTGGCAAAAGAATTAGGTTAAGAATTCTTTCTTGTTGCCACTTAATGTATGGAAAATCTTCAAATTGGGTTACATCTTTAATACCTTCTTTATAAATGAGACCAATTTGGCGTCCTTTGTCTGATATGTTTGGTTTAACTAATTTACCATTAGTTGAGAATCAATAAAAGTCTCAATCCTATGAATCTTCAATTGTAGGGCCAAGGCAAGTTCTGCCACCATTAATTCATATTCTGCTACATTATTTGTGGCTAAAAATCCCAGTTTCATCACATAGTGTAAACTACCCACCAGGAGCAATGACTACGTATCTGCACCAGGACCTTACACATTTGAAACTCCATCCACAAACAATTTCCATTTAGGTTTTAAATCTTTTTCCTTTTCTGACTGCTTTTTAATTAACCATGTATATTCAATAACAAAATCATCTAGGACTTGTCCTTTGATTGCCACTCAGGATAGAAACATCGTATTGGCCAAGTTCTATTCTCCATTTCACTAGTCTTCAGAAACTTGCTTGAGTAGGAAGTTGGATAAGAATTTGATTGAATTTGCTTGGAAGTAAGCTCTTATTTTTCGCACAGTGAGCATTAATAAATACTCCACTTTCTCTATAATAGGGTATCTAGTTTCTATGTCTTTGAGCCTTCTGCTCGTATAATATATTGAAAATTGAGTCCCCTTATCTTCTCTAACCAGAACAGAACTAACGGCATGTTCAGAAACTACCATGTAATGGTAATGGTTTTCCCCACCTACGTGACTAGACAAGATTGATGGTTTCTCAAGATGATCCTTCAATTCTATAAAGGATTTTTGACTGTCTTCTCCCCGTTCAAAGTATTTCCTCCACTTAATCACAACGAAGAATGGGATGCATTTGTTGGTGGCCTTAGAGATAAATCTATTTAACGCTGCTACTCTTTAGTTTAATCCCACTACATCCTTAGTTGTCTTAGTTTCCATATCCCTAATAGCCTAAATCTAGTCAGGGCTGGCCTCGATTCCTCTAGTACTGACAATATATCCTAAGAAATTTCCATATTGAATCCTAAAAAACATTTTTGTGGGTTGAGCTTCATCTATTATTTCCGCAGTACTACAAACATTTTTTTAAGGTCCTTCGGATGGTTGCTTTCCTCATGAGACTTGACTAGCATATCATCTACGTATACTTCCATGTTCCATCCAATTTGCTCCTTGAACAACCTACTCTCCAATCTCCGGTACATTGCTTCGGCATTCTTCAAACCGAAAGGCATTACCTTGTAACAATATGTTTCCCAATCTGTTAAGAAATTGGTATTCTCTTTATCAGGTTTGAACTTTCAAATTTGATTATATCTAGAATAAGCATCCATAAAAGATAATAGTTTGTGTCCGCTTGTTGGATCGAATAGTTGATCTATTCTTGGAAGGGGGCAATAGTCCTTTGGGCATGCTTTATTCAAATCAGTGTAATCAATGCATGTCCTCCGTTTCCTGTTAGTCTTTTCGACTAGTACTGGATGACTAACCATTTTGGTTAAAGTACTTATCTAATGAATCCATTCTCGAGCAATCTTTTAACTTCTTCTTTCAAAGCGTTAGAACGAACTTTATCAAAGTGCCTCTTCTTCTACCGGATAGGTGTGACATTTAGGTTTATATTCAAAGCATGACACACAATAGTCGAATCTATCCCAATCATATCTAAATGAGTCCATATGAATACATCTTTGTTGAATTAAAGAAACTGAATTAGTTCCCCTTTAAGTTTGCTATTTAGCTTCTTCCCAACTTTTACTATTCTCATAGGATCGGTTGCATCCAAGCATATTTCATCGAGATCTTCTTTAGGATTTATTCTTTCTTATTAACCTTTACAACGCAATTTGATGACTATCCCCTCACCTACTATTTCATCCTCCACCACATTTTTTTCCTTCATCTTCCTTTCCCCTTAGAGGAGCTAAATTTTCTGAGTCCATGTTTAATCCTTCCATATTTTTTTAATTTTTCTTTAGATGATTGTTTTGAAAAATCTTCATCCAATGGCGTGTAGTTTCATCCCAACAGAATTACTTTTCCTCGAGCCATAACAAGAAAGACAGTTTCATTCGTATTGCTCAAGTGTGGAAAAATAAATTTCATGAGAACTAAATTGCTCTCCCCTTATCATTCCTTGACCGCTTTTGATTGAGGACTTCACCATCAAATATTTTGGTAACACAAAGCATCAATTTTATGTAAAGCTGGTCCCCCAAAGAAGACATTATAATAAGAATGCTAATCAATGATGATAAAAAGAGTTCCAATGGTTTTGGAGTTTGATCGAATCCTCATCCATACCAGAACCTCTATCTTTCCCATGGCGGTTGATCATTTGCCGCTGAACCTGAAGGACTCAAAGCTCGGCTTTAACTTTTCTTCTAGAATCCCTATTTGATCAAAAGCATGTTTAAAGATTACATTAACATCATTCTGGTATCAATAAGAATTCTGGCAAACATAGAAAGTCCAATTTGAGCAGTAATCATAAGTGAGTCATTATAGGGATGGCAGACTCCTCTTAATTTCTATGGGGAGATGGTCAAGTTGTGCATCTGGATTTGATACCAAGGGTTTTTGAGCAGTGGATCTTCTTAAATAGAGAAAACCCCATCTCTTGCTTCTCTAATGTAGTGATTTCTAGCTCCTTCGCTGCTTCCAGCTAGATGCAGGCCTCTATGGATAATACCAATTTTATTTAAGGGGAATGAAATCAGAATGAATATCATGTTCTACCAAATTTGTAGTATTATTCTGGAGCTTCGGGTCGCCATCTTCGAAATGAGCAGCTTTTTGATTGTTTTTTATAAACTCCTTCGGGCGTCCAGAATGAATGATGCATTGGATTGTGCCTGCCAATACCCAACATTCATTCGTTTTGTGCCCGTTTGATTTATGATAAGTAATGTAATCTCCCCTTTTTATTGGCTTAGGATCATTTTCAACTTTATAAAAAACCAAGAAGTCGTTGCTTTCACTCATTGCAGCGTATATGTAGGATATTGGCTTGTGTAGTGCAATATTATTAGTATTTGGGGCCTCCTCCCATCTCGGCTTCCTATCGTTGATGTTATAGCCAGTTTTTTCGAATACCTTCTTGTTATGAGATTTCTTTTTGGCATAATGCATTTCATCCATACAGATGAATTTATCAGCTTGAAAGTGAAGTAAACTCTACACCCGTAAATATAAAGCTCTCGCCAAAAAGGTGTGTTTACTCGATTACTCTCAAGCACACAACTACCGTCGTATCTTCTGCCTTTAATGCCTCTGCATTAAATCTCCTAATACAATCACCCAATGGCTCTCCTGGTTTTTGCTTGACATTAGCTAGAGCACTACAGTCAATAGTGGGATCATTACAAATGTAGAACTGTGTCGAGAAATCATCAGAGAACTGTTTTCAGGAGTATATGGTTTTTTGCGATAATGTCTATACCACTTGACCGTTGCGCCTTGAAAAGTAGTAGGAAAAGGTCTGCAGCGTACCACTCTAGATACGTTGTAAAGGTCCATCTGACTTTCAAATGACATTAAGGGATCATATGGGTCGGTAGTCCCATTGTACCTTAAGGACAAAACTTGATGTGGGAGGGAATTCTAGTGGACATGACCTCATCTATGAAGGGTGCTTCTTGGTGATTATTATTGACCCACTCATCAAGAGTTCCTTTTCCTTCAAGATTGAAGATACTTTTTTCAATTTTTTGGCCATATCCCTCTGATAAGCTTTGCCACTGTGGTAACTGCTCCTAACAGGCATGTACCTATTAGATGTTGAACTTCCAGATTTCTCCTTGGACTTCTCCTCTAATGTTCCTTGGTAATTCACTTTATTCTTATTGTTCAACAATGATCTTGGAGAGTGCTCAATTGCTTCAGCCCATTGGTCACATTTTCCTTTTTATGGATTTATAGTAAGTTTGCCTTTACATTTATTTGTAATCAAAGAGGCATCCATGTTCCTTCTTGGAGTCTCTATTTCATCTCCCCTCGTAAGCCTGGTGCTTTTGGAAGATTTTTTAGAAAAGATTCCTTCCACAAGTTCTTTCATCATTAACACTTGTTATTCTAGGCTTTTAATCTTAGCTTCGTTGTAGGCGGTTTGTGAAGGTTCCAGTAGCTTTCCAGGCTCTTCATTTCCCAATTAAAAGTTGGGAACTAACTTTTCTTCAAATGTTACGATTTGTATGACTTCTTCATTGAATGTAACGACCTGATATTTTCAACCATTTGCATCCGAATATGCCGGAAATTGAATTGCTCGAAATACCAGATTGTAAGTTTATATTGGCAAAACTCAGCATATACAGTAAATAAATAATCACAGATCACAGACACAGAGTAATAAATGCAGCGGAAACAAAAGATAGTAGTTCATGAAGCTATTATATATATAACAGAGTTAAATAAGTTACAACGAATCTTGGATACAATAGTCAAATACAAGAATCAGAATACATCACTAGAATCAACTAGACATCTGAAAGCTGGATAGATAGCTGGATCTCCAAGCGAAGCTCCAACTCCAAAGGTGAGTCTCGAGTACTGGTACACTCAGTCCAACCCGAGCGTAAAGCAAAACACAAAACACTCGAGTCAGGATTAACATTCTTATATCAATAAATCCAACTCAAGTGAAATAACAATTGAAATACAAGTAACTCAATGGATGTTGGGATAACCATCCTTTAAGGATCCGTTAAACTATCTACTACATAGTAATATACGCTAAGTAGATAATATCTATCAGTAGTATAAAGTATCAAAATAGTGTTAAGGCGTTACCATTATCCCCATTAACATATTTTACACAAGCGTTATAGTCTATACAGCACTATAAACTCCACCATAAACTGGTGGGATATCAGGGAGTACTCCATAGGTATAACACAAAACAAATCGTAGTGGTCGCGTATAGGGATACAAGTATGACAAGGCACATGAGGCAATACCCAAGGTAGTGAAACTACCGTTTGCCTGATCTGGACTGGTGAGAACGCATCGCTGCAACGATCGCAACACCGCGAAACAACACTCCAAATTCAAGGGTGTGCACCAATCAATAACAAGTAATGGGTAGTTTACGAAGAAGTGTGTTCGCTCAAGGTAGCTAACCTCATTTGGCCCGGCCCGGCTCCTGTTTTAGTCATTTCTAATTTGATACAAGTGTCAAGGCTACCCATTATCGTTCGCTTTCTTCAATCATCACGTACGTCATTCCAACCACTTCATTCTGGATCACACTCCGCGTATAGTTATTAAAGTGGTTTTCGGTTTAGACAGAGAGTATGTCCATAACCGATCCCGGTTTCTTTAATAACTTTCGTAATTATTACACCGATTGGTCGTTTAATAAATTTCAAAAACCAAATCAATTTCAATCTCTCTTAGAATTTAAAAGCCAACATTTCATTCGTCTTTCGATATCAATTTCTATAATTTACGTTTCAAAATTTTCAAATTTACCATTTCAAAAATTTATAATTCAACTTCAAATTTTTATTTAAACAATTCAAATATTGATTTAAATTCATGTATAGGTTTCATTCCATAACCATTGAAATGAAGTTAATTTAACATTCAAAGCAATTTAAATTCATTGATGGATTCATTCGGTAATCATTTAAATTAAGTAAATTTATCATTTCAAAATAATTTCAATTGAATTTCCAGTTCATTAAATCAATCACTTAAGTTTACCTACATTATATCAAAACTTATGAATTGAATTAAATTAAATTTGTCAAATTAAATTCTTTAAATTACAAGTCTCATATTAATTTCCATCAATCACATTTTATTTCTTATTAAAGAAATTCAATTTCACTTATTAAAGAATTCAATTTTATTTAATTATTAAATAATTTCAAAACTTAATTTAATAATTTACTTAAATTTAAACAACATTCTTTCATCAAACACTTTGTTAATCGTAATACTTTGGAAATCGAAATTTAGAAATCATAATGCTTGGAATCATAAAACTTCCCACTTAAGTGTTTAAATATAAATAATAGTATATATAATAAAATAGTTTATAATTTAAAATAGTTTATATAAAATAGTTATAATTTAAAATAGTTTATATTAAAAATAATTCATATTAAAATAGTTTATACAAAATAAATTTATAAAGTAGCATATATAAATAGTTTTAAATATAATTTAAAATACCTTATATAATAAAATAGCTTTCTCAAATTTCATAAATCGATTCAAATCATCTCAATTTCCAAAATTCAAATTTAATAAATTTCCAAATCATCAATTTTAATTTATTTCAGTTTCTCAGTAAACCATTTCAAATTATATCGATTTCAAATATAGATTTTTAACCACCAAATAAACCATTTCAATTTCAATACTTTCAAGCTTCCAATATTCAAACATTTCAAAACAAGAGTTGATAATTCCATATATATATATATATAAATATATATATATATATATATATATATATAAAATTCACTATATAGCTTAAAATTAAGAATTTTACTATATATAAAATAACCGTTTATATAATAATAAAAATCAATATTTATATAAAACCATATATTTTTCCAAAACCACAGAAATCATTTTC
The DNA here is from genome assembly GCA_030765085.1 of Allium cepa. Lineage (NCBI taxonomy): Eukaryota > Viridiplantae > Streptophyta > Magnoliopsida > Asparagales > Amaryllidaceae > Allium > Allium cepa. The sequence continues at coordinate 471,080,963 of CM060940.1, read as the reverse complement.
AAAATATTTATATATGTAAACCAACTAATTTTTTATCTATGGCCAAGTGATATGGATATTTATCATTTCAATCCATAATTTAAATATATACGGGTGTGTGTGTGTGTGTGTGTGTGTGTATATATATATATATATCATTTCAACCCGTAATCCCAAATTCAATTCAATGAAAATCACTTGGGTTTATCATTTCAACCATTAACGATTTTCTCAAATTCTACAGATCGTTTGGGTATGTATCATTTCAACCCATAGTGAATTCTATACTAATAGGGAACATGCAGAGTGATAACAGATATGATAATAACATAACGGGCATATATCATCAATATAAATAACAGATAATGGTGTTAGATGTCACAAATGAACTGATACAGGTAATAGCATATATAACCGTGTAAATTGCTAACGGCATCATATTTCAATTGTCGTTTCATTTGAAGTCAAATTTAATAAATAAAATAATATTAATCGTGAGTGATTGCTCACCTTCGAGGCTAGAGATAAACGAGAATGGAATGAGTTACGAATCCAAGCACGAATTTCCAAACAAAGCTAGATTGACAAGAATTTGACGGATAAGCTGATAAGAGGAATAAACGAAATAAATCAGAATCTGCTTCATATGGATTGAAATAAATTATATGCTAATTTATTATTTTATCTTCTTAAACCATTATTAAATTAAAAATACATATAAAAAACCCCATATATATACAGATATTCTGAAATCGATACCGCATCTTTAAAACACACATGTATATATCCTCCCGCATATATATAACAATGTTTGGAAATACAACCTAATATATACTCACTTTACCGTACACACTCCAAATATATATAAGGTGTAAACTTACAATACTTTATAATATATAACTTATACACCAAACATACACTAAGAAAATGAAGATAACCAACTCAGACAAACATAAAAAAGTTTGTAGCTTAAATTCTGAAAGCAAACTAAAATATATATAACACGTAAATATATATGCACACACGTACATATGATAATATATGTATAACGTATATATATCTACCTCACAGAGAAGAGGATGAGAATGGTGGATGCAATGATGAGGCCGAGCGGTCAGGGAGCTCGCGTCTGTGCTGTTCGCTGGGGTTGTTGTCAACATTCAGACAGAGGCGAGTGGTGGATAAGGTTGAGATGGGCGAAGCCTGGTCGGGCGATCAGTGGTTTTATGGGTTCAGAAATGAACAGCCATGGAGGGAAAGAGAAGGAGACATGGCACGGGGAGGAGGAAAGTGCTTCGGCGGAGCTCGACAGTGCTGTGGAAAGGCCGGACGCGGTTACTGACCGGAAGCGAAGGGGAGGAGCGGAAGGCGAGGCCGATGCGTTGGCGCGGGTTGTGCTTGGCCTTTATTCGGTCGTGGTAAAGGGAGGCCGGTAAAATGAAGGTGGAGGCGGAGTAAGCGAGGCCTGGAGGGAAGAGTCGGCATGCAAGGGTGGTGGCCATTGAATAACGTGGAAGTGTGGGGTTATATGAAGTTGCGCATGAGGGTGGTCAACGGCCGACAGAGGGGAGAAGGAACAACATTCACTCTCAAGTCTGGCATGTGAAAGTAGAAGATAATGAATGGTTTTCAGACAACAGGGAAGAAGGGTGTATTTCTTTAGTATATTTTGTTTTATAAGTGAACTGAATAGAAAATAAAGGGCTGTAAGAAATTGAATGAACCAACAATTATTAAATAATGGGAATAGAGAAAGGTACTGACCTGAATTCAGGGAGACATAAATGTGGAACGACGTTGGGTTAGTACCGAGAAAATTTGAATAGACACTAGATTTCAAAAGCCCAAACGATATCAATACAGATCACTATTTTAAAAAATCTGCTGCGTACCGGACTTCAAAACACAGAGTTGAATATACCATAGAGATCAGCATGACGAGACGATCAAAACGGTATACAGATATCGGTGGTATGATTGAATTATAAAAATTTGAATTTTCTACTAGCGGAAAATGCAGCAAAAACGCAGAAAAATAAGATCGACGGAGCTAAGGAATCCCGAATTTGAAAAAACGAAAAATGACATCTCAGTCACTAGATGATTTAGAATTTTTCTATGTAAAAAATATTCAGGTTTCGAAAATATTTTATTTTTATCGATTCCTAACTTATTAAATTGAAATAAAATTACACATGAAATAAACTTTCATATTTTCGGATGAAAATTTACCGGTTGCTATGTTTAACTAGACGCATTTCAAATATTAAATTTTTATTTCAAAATTTTTTATTTAAAATTTCACAAAATTGAATTAATTAAATAAATAAAATGACAAAAATTTATGGGTCGTTACACTCTCCCCCACTCAAAACTTTTCGTCCCCGAAAAGGAAGGAGGTAGGAGAATAGAAACAACCAGAAAGGAAATAGGTTGAAAGCAAAATAAATAATTAGTTCAAACCATATAAATTTCAATTGAAATAAATTTATATTCAACAATTGGTTTTTAAATTCAAGGTTTCCATTTATTTATTTTTCATTTATTAATGTTAGATACAAAAGGTTTCTTTCAAAATGAAATTCAATTTAAATTCAATTAATTCAAGATATCCCATTAAGTTGATTTAATTTCAATTTATTAACTTTCAAAACAAATTTTTTATTAATCACATCTCGTATTCAATTAACCTATTATTTTATTTATCTCCATAAACACTTTATAATTTAAATTTAAGTGTATAACATTTATTATACACACTCAAATTTTATTTATAAAGACATTTTATATTGTATACTATCCAATTACATAGTTAACTTTCGAGCAATTTAGGTAAGTTATATTGGAATGCAATTGAGTATTATACAAGTAAAATTTTACAATTTAGTTATTTCAAGTTAAATATTTATTCAATATCTTTGCTTCAATTTATAATTTAAATCATCTTTAATCATAGACTTAAGAATTAAATTTCCAATTTCACTTCAAACTATTTAGGGATATATATACATATACATATATATATATATATATATATATATATATATATATTATAGATATCAAATCAAATTTAAAATCTTCGATATATGTTAAAATTAAGTAATGTTTAAAAACTCAAATCAATTTTTTTTTCCAAACAAAAGTGTGGCAGGGCTACAGAATAGTCTCCTCACTTCGAAACTTGAAAATGAATGTCGATGACGTGGCCGCCATCACCGAAATTATTTTCCAGCGACAAAATAGGAGAGCACTGAATTTAAAACTTTAAAATTCTTTGGAAATGATTATATATTCAAAAATATTTCAAATAATACATCTTTTAAAACCTTTAAAACCAAAGTTTGAAATTTTGGAAATTAAATTCTCAATTTCTTGATTTAAATCCATTTAAATTTCCAAATTAATTTATAACCATGTTTTATAGTTCAATTATAAGACAAAATGGTTTACAAGTTATATATAAAAATCAAATATTATTTCCTAACAACCAATTCAATTAACTATTCAATTTTAGAAAATTATACTTATATATATAATATAATCATACAAAAGTTTATTTCATTAACCAAATTTGAAAACAATATTGTGTCAATTTGCTCTGCTCAAGTGTTTTGGAAATCCTATCGATAGTGTTAATCAGACGAATCGATCGAAAACCCAAATCAACATCAACAGCTCAAACAACACAATATATATATATATATATATATATATTTTAAATATAAGCTTACAAATACACTTCCTTGCTTGACGATACATGAACGGATTTTCAAAACAAGGACAGAGATTCAAATTTGATGGACTCAAAAATAATTCTGATTCAAAGACAAGTTCGAAAGAAAAGATAAGATGATTCAATAACAGAATCGAGAGATGGATAAGCTTATTTAATTTATGGGCAACCTTCCGGGTCAACCGTGACTTCAAGAATTAGATCGATGTGGAATTCCGAGGAAAATCCACATCCGATCTCAAGAGATAGAATTCGGGATGTCTAAAGATATTAGCATCTAAACCGAGGATATATATAAATCTCCGGTGAATCGACGCTATTATAAATGAGTTTCATCCCTTTACAATTCATATGAATGTTGGTGAGACCGCCAATTCATTATAAAGATCATTCGAAGTGGAGTTATGAGATACTCCAGAATTCAGAAGAATAAGAATAGTGAGGGGAAAGAATGAATTTCGAAAATGAGGGAACGTTCCAAAATTCAAAGGAATCGAGTCAAAAAGCAAGAGATTCAAACTCGAATGAAAGTGATTCTGTAAATACATTTACCACATATGCTAAGTTTTGCCTAGAGCTACCAACGCTCTGATACCAAATGTAACGACCTAATATTTTCAACCATTCGCATCCGAATATGATGGAAATTGAATTGCTCAAAATACCAGATTGTAAGTTTGCATTGGCAAAACTCGGCATATATAGTAAATAAATAATCACAGATCACAGACACAGAGTAATAAATGCAGCGGAAATAAAAGATAGTAGTTCATGAAGCTACTATATATATAACAGAGTTAAATAAGTTACAATAGATATTGGATACAATAGTCAAATACAAGAATCAGAATACATTACTAGAATCAACTGAACATCTGAAAGCTGGATAGATAGCTGGATCTCCAAGCGAAGCTCCAACTCCAAAGGAGAGTCTCGAGTGCTGGTACACTCCGTCTGACCCGAGCGTAAAGCAAAACACAACGCACTCGAGTCAGGATTAACATTCTTATATGAACAAATCCAACTCAAGTGAAATAACAATTGAAATACAAGTAACTCAAAGGATGTTGGGATAACCATCATTTAAGGATCCGTTAAACTATCCACTATATAGTAATATACGCTAAGTAGATAATGTCTATCAGTAATATAAAGTATCAAAATAGTGTTAAGGCATTACCATTATCCCCATTAACACATTTTATATAAACGTTATAGTCTATACAACACTGTAAACTCCACCGTAAACTGGTGGGATATCAGGGAGTACTCCATAGGTATAACAAAAAACAAATCGTAGTGGTCGCGTATAGGGATACAAGTATGACAAGGCACAGGAGGCAATACCCAAAGCAGTGAAACTACCGTTTGCCTGATCCGTACTGGTGAGAATGCATCGCCGCGACGATCGCAACACCGCGAAAAAACACTCCAAATTCAAGAGTGCGCACCAATCAATAACAAGTAGTGAGTAGTTTACGAAGAAGTGTGTTCGCTCGAGGTAGCTAACCCCATTTGGCCCGGCACGGCTCCTGTTTTAGTCATTTCCAATTTGACACAAGTGTCAAGGCTATCCATTATCGTTCACTTTCTTCAATCATCACGTACGTCATTCCAACCACTTTATTCTGGATCACACTCCGCATATAGTTATTAAAGTGGTTTTCAGTTTAGACAGAAAGTATGTCCATAACCGATCCCAGTTTCTTTAATAACTTTCGTGATTATTACACCGATTGGTCGTTTAATAAATTTCAAAAACTAAATCAATTTCAATCTCACTTAGAATTTGAAAGCCAACATTTCATTCGTCTTTCGACATCAATTTCTATCATTTACGTTTCAAAATTTCCAAATTTACCATTTCAAAACTTTATAATTCAACTTCAAATTTTTATTTCAACAATTCAAATATTGATTTAAATTCATGTATAGGTTTCATTCCATAATCATTTAAATTAAGTTAATTTAACATTCAAAACAATTTAAATTCACTGATGAATTCATTCATTAATCATTTGAATTAAGTAAATTTATCATTTCAAAACAATTTCAATTGAATTTCCAATTCATTAAATCAATCATTTAAGTTTACCTACATTGTATCAAAACTTATGAATTGAATTAAATTAAATTTGTCAAATTAAATTCTTTAAATTATAAGTCTCATATTAATTTCCATCAATCACATTTTATTTCTTTATAAAGAAATTCAATTTCACTTATTAAAGAATTAAATTTCACTTATTAAAGAATTAAATTTCACTTATTAAATAATTCAATTTTATTTAACTATTATAATTTCAAAACTTAATTTAATAATTTACTTAAATTTAAACAACATTCTTTCATCAAACACTTTTTTAATCATAATGCTATGGAAATCGAAATTTAGAAATCGAAATTTAGAAATCATAATGCTTGGAATCATAACACTTCCCACTTAACTGTTTAAATATAAATAATAGTATACATAATAAAATAGTTTATAATTTAAAATAGTTTATATAAAATAGTTATAATTTAAAATAGTTTATATTAAAAATAATTCATATTAAAATAGTTTATACGAAATAAATTTATAAAGTCGCATATATAAATAGTTTTAAATATAATTTAAAATACCTTATATAATAAAATAGCTTTCTCAAATTTCATAAATCGATTCAAATCATCTCAATTTCCAAAATTCAAATTTAATAAATTTCCAAATCATCAATTTTAATTTATTTCAGTTTCTCAGTAAACCATTTCAAATTATATCGATTTCAAATATAGATTTTTAACCACCAAATAAACCATTTCAATTTCAATACTTTCAAGCTTTCAATATTCAAACATTTCAAAACAAGAGTTGATAATTCCATATATATATATATATATATATATATATATATATTAAATTCACTATATAGCTTAAAATTAAGAATTTTACTATATATAAAATAACCATTTATATAATAATAAAATCAATATTTATATAAAACCATATATTTTTCCAAAACCATAGAAATCATTTTCAAAATATTTATATATGTAGACCAACGGTGTCTATATATAATTTTCTATCTATGGTTAAGTGATATGGATATTTATCATTTCAATCCATAATTTAAATACATGCGGGTATATATATATATATATATATATATATATATATCATTTCAACCCGTAATCCCAAATTCAATTCAATGAAAATCGCTTGGGTTTATCATTTCAACCCTTAACGATTTTCTCCTATTTTACAGATCGTTCGGATATGTATCATTTCATCCCATAGTGAATTCTATACTAATAGGGAATTTGCAGAGTGATAACAGATATGATAATAATATAAAAGGCATATATAATCAATATAAATAACAGATAATGGTGTCAGATGTCACAGATGGACTGATTCAGGTAATAGCATATATAACGGTGTAAATTGCTAACGGCAGCATATTTCAAATGTCTTTTCAATTGAAATCAAATTTAATAAATAAAATAATATTAATCGTGAGTGATTGCTCACCTTCGAGGCTAGAGATGAATGAGAATGGAATGAGTTACGAATCCAAGCACGAATTTCCAAACAAAGCTAGATTGACACGAATTTGATGGATAAGCTGATAAGAGGAATAGACGAAATAAATTAGAATCTGCTTGATATAGATTGAAATAAATTATATGCTAATTTATTATATTATCTTCTTAAACCATTATTAAATTAAAAATACATATGAGAAATCCATATATATACATATATTCTGAAATCGATACCGCATCTTTAAAACACACACACACACACACATTTATATCCTCCCGCTTATATATAACAATGTTTGGAACTAAAATCCAATATATACGGATACACGAAATCACTGGACAATATACATATACTGAGATATATTCAAATGCATGCTGACCCATATATAAGCAACTCATACATATTAAAATATACTTACATAATGTAAACAAAATTTATAAAACAAGACAAAACATTTGTACTTTAAATATGTGTATACACATGCATAATTATAAATACAACTGCAGACACCATACAGGCTAATGGGTATGCAAACATGTAAGTAACCCTATATAAATGCAGACGCTATAAAGTTATAAACATATCCTTCATATAAGACTTTGGAACTGTAAACATAAATATATGCAATAAACAGATGTAATTACATCATTGGTTAATAAAATGTAGACTCAAATAGGCGTAGGCAACTATATATAAAATTGTATACTGACATATATGAGGTGTATATATGTGACTAACAGACCCAATATAACCTATATATACAACTGTCCAACACGTAACATAAACGGTATACAAGTCGACCCATACATATGTACCAATTTATGTACTAATATAGCACTTTACAATCAAAATAGAAGATAAAAATTCACTTTCTAAATTTCTTATATATTCACGTGTATGCATATTGTTCAAAAATATAGACAGTAACATAGTTCAACATATATTTAGATAACAGGAAGTAAACTCAATATACTTCCAAAACAAAATAAATATACTATATTTATATTTATGTCATTATAATATTTATAAAATACTTCATAAAATATGCAAACTTACCATGAAAATTCACTGTGCATATACATATTAGATGTTCTAGCTGGCATAAACCGATTCATACAACTTGTAATTTGGTACATATACTCACTTTGTCGTGCACACTCCAAATATATATAAGGTATAAACTTACAATACTTTATAATATATAACTTATATACCAAACATACACTAAGAAAATGAAGATAACCAACTCAGACAAACATAAAAGAGTTTGTAGCTTAAATTCTGAAAGCAAACTAAAATATACATAACACGTAAATAAATATATACACATACATATGATAATTTATGTATAACGTGTATATATCTACCTCATAGAGAAGAGGATGAGAATGGTTGATGCAGTGATGAGGCCGAGCAGTCAGGGAGCTCGCGTCTGTGCTGTTCGTCGGGGTTGTTGTCGACATTCAGCAGAGGCGAGTGGTAAGGTTGAGGTGGGCAAAGCCTGGTCAAGCGATCAGTGGTTTTATGGGTTCAGAAATGAACAGCCGTGGAGGGAAAGAGAAGGAGACGTGGCATAGGGAGGAGGAAAGTGCTTCGGCGGAGCTCGATAGTGTTGTGGAAAGGCCGGACGCGGTTACTGACCGGAGGCGCAAGGGAGGAGCGGAAGGCGAGGCCGATGCGTTGGCGTGGGTTATGCTTGGCCTTTGTTCGGTCGTGGTAAAGGGAGGCCGGTAAAATGAAGGTGGAGGCGGAGTAGGCGAGGCCTGGAGGGATGAGTCGGCATGCAAGGGTGGTGGCTATTGAAGTAACGTGGAAGTGTGGGGTTATATGATGTTGCGCATGAGGGTGGTCAACGGCCGGTAGAGGGGAGAAGGAACAACATTCACTCTTAAGCCTGGCATGTGAAAGTAGAAGATAATGAAAGGTTTTCAGATAACAGGGAAGAAGGGTGTATTTCTTTAGTATATTTTGTTTTACAAGTGAACCGAATAGAAAATGAAGGGCTGTAAGAAATTGAACGAACCAACAATTATTAAATATTAGGAATAGAGAAAGGTACTGACCTGAATTCAGGGAGACATAAATGCTGAATGACGTTGGGTTAGTACCGAGAAAATTTGAATAGACACTAGATTTCGAAAGCCCAAACGATACCGATACGGAGCACTATTTTACAGATTCCGCTGCGTACCGGACTTCAAAACATAGAATTGAATATACAATAGAGATCAGCATGACGAGACGATCACAAATGTCAGTAGTTTGATTGAATTATCAAAATTTGAATTTTCTACTAGCGGAAAATGCAGCAAAAACTCAGAAAAATAAGATCGACGGAGCTAAAGAAGCCCGAATTTGAAAAAACGAAAAATGTCGTCTCAGTCAGAAGATGATTTAGAATTTTTGTATGTAAAAATATTCCGGTTTCGAAAATATTTTATTTTTATCAATTCCTAACTGATTAAATTGAAATAAAATTACACATGAAATAAACTTTCATATTTTCGGATGAAAGTTTACCGGTTGCTATGTTTAACTAGACGCATTTCAAATATTAAATTTTATTTCAAAATTTTATTATTTAAAATTTCACAAAATTGAATTAATTAAATAAATAAAATGACAAAAATTTACGGGTCGTTACATTGAAGCATTGAGTCATCTTGATCTCATTTTTCCTAAAATAGCAATTTGCATCATTAGTTTGAGGAAAGAACTGAAGAAGATCGAAGGTTCAAGCCCTTCTCCTAGTGCCAAAATATTAAACCAAAAATTTATGTAACATCCATGGTGCTATTTATGATAAACTAATCCTTGATTCTACATATATGAAGACACAACTAAGCGTAGTTAATTGATGATAATCAAAAGTATTATCAAGTACAAATTTATCATTTGAGGCTAGGCGTAGGATGACATTATTAAAGGATGGATCTATGATGCTAATGAAATTTTGATATTAAATTTTTGAAGGTCCATATGTTTTCTTGGAATATGACATTCGAGATCTCTTACGGTGGCTTGGAATGAAATATTCGAGAGCCCTTAAGACTACTTGAGTACACATTCGAGAATCAATACGGTCTCTAGGAATAGGTTATTCAAAAACCCATGTCACATATCCAAAGAAGGGAGAAATGATAAGCAGCGAGTTTGTGCAATAGCCCATTAAGTGTGTTAATGAGCTAGGTAAGCCATCCTTATAATTCATAGTCCATTGTCCATATGTATAGTAGGCGAGGTTATCGCTATGCCTATAAACACTATTTTAGACCAAAGCTCCTCTGAAATGAATCATATCAAGCTTTGGCCCTAGAGAACTTGACTGTATGTACGTCCAATGTCGATAATGTTCAAAATGTGCATAAAAATGATAATTAAGTCCAAATCCATGTTTATATAAATTATGCATGATTACGGCTAAATAGGAATTTCCCCAATTCAATTTAGGGTTACAAGAGTTCAATTTTGAGGGTTTAGAAAAGAAATGACTGCCCCTTCTTTAATACCCCTAGGTCCATATTTACAGGGGTAGGAACATGGCATAATGCTTGTCTTCGACATGCTTGGCTTCGGTATTATCAGTGCTGCGTGGCACTGGGCTTTGTTCTACGATGATCTTCAATAGCCTTTGATGTATGGTACTACTTCGGCTTTATCCAACCAGTAGAGGAGTGTAGCATCAACATCTTCCAATATTGATGGCCTCTTCTATAGTGATCGATCTTCATTATTATTATTATCAAAGAGAAATATTGACATGAAGCAGCTTGATTAGGGAGCGGCATTGAAATAGAGCGATATTGTAACTTCCATGGATATTGATGACTTTCGACATCAACATCGCATCTATAAATGTGCTATTTCCTTTAAGGATTGATGAAATGCGCTATCAACGAGGTGCAGCATTGGTTATCAGCAGTATTGTTAATGAGTGGCATTGACTTATGGAAGTATCACTGAACTTGGCTTCATCAATCAAATGTCCAAGGTAGCACTGATTCATGGCATCGTGATATAGCGATATTGACCTTAGGCGGCATCGATGTCGTGTGGTATCAATAATGGGCATCATACATTCCATCTTCATATGTGAAGGGTGACATTAATAAAATGCGGCATCAATGAGATGCGGCATTGGTCATGTCCATATACATTGATGGCTTACGATATCGATTGCATTCGATATCATTACCTCCTTGAAGAGATGCGGCGTTGGTTCTATGTGGTATTGATAACACTTGGTGGCATCATTGATTTCACATGACGTTAAGAAGATGCAATATAGATGGGAGGCGTCATGTTGTGTATCTTTGAGAACAATAATAGATGTAACATGAGGCATTAATACAAAGTAGTATTAGGAATGAGACAACATAAGTGACAAGCGACATTGCTTACCAGTGACGTCGATCGATGGCGATACTAATTATGGGTGATATCAATCTTAACTTTATTGATATGTGGTAATGCTTGGGAAGGCGTATCGAAGGGTGGCGGCATGACATAGAGGCAACATCAAAGAGAAGAGGCATCGACTACATTTGTTATTGATTATATATGGCATGGCTTTTTCTACTTATATCACGTATAACCGAGCCTTTGCAAATGTGATCATTGTAAAGCATTCATAGGTAGCAGGTGGTCTCGAGTTTTACAAGCAGCAAAGAATGTTGAACTTCAAGAGACATGAATGATCTCGAATAAAGAGCTTAGCAAGAGATCTCAAGGATTTACATGAAGCAAGGAATGTTAAACCTTATCGAATGTCTATGATCACGAGTGATATCGAATGAATGCAATGTTAAAAAATGTCAAATATCTACATTTACGAAGAAACCATGTGTCATCAGTGCAAAGCAAGATGCCACATATCCTCAAGATGCCAAAAGTCATCAGTACAACAAACAATGTCTTGTATTATCAATTCAGTGGGGATGTTGAATATCAGGAATTCAGCTAATGTCAGAAGACACATGGTGTCAATACTCCCAGCTTCTACCCCTATAAATACGGACGACATAGCTACATGGGTGGGGGATTTTTTCTATTCTCATTTCTTACATTTTCAAATTATATATCCTAAATCAAATTGGGGATTTTGTAAAGCCGGTTATATGTTTGTGACATTTTATACAAAAGGACTTGGGCAATAAATTTTGCATAGCATACTTCAATTAAATAAAGATATTTGACTAATTATTGAACTTATGACATGCATATGACTTCTTATACTTGACTCGGACTATGGACATGCATATTTCATCCTTTGAACTTGGATTTGCAAACATCTCTCAAGCTTTGCACAAGGCTACTTAAGCCTTTAATTGAATTTGGCTTGCTTTATCTTGCACAATTTGGTTGGCAAAGAAATTTGTTAATATTTTGATACTAGAAGGAGGGCTCGAACCTCCAATTCCCTGCATATTCCAGTATCAAACTTTCCCTAGCCTGCATATAAAGGATATAAAGGGTTTTCTCAACTTGCATATTTTCCATTAAAAAAACTTTCTAAATAATGCATGGTCCATCTTGAATGACATGATGATCGTTTCGAAACAAGGATCCACTGAGCCTTACTTAGCCAAACCATTTTAAAAGTCACTCATAGTTTGTGATTCCATGAGGAACATGTAATGACCACCCTACATTTATGATGTAGAATGGTTGTGAAAGGAAATAAAAGAAGAAACGGAGAGGATATAGAAGAGAAGAGAATAGAAAAGAAGAAAAAAGGAAATATCAAATAATCACATAACTATCATATATCTCTCATCGTATTAGATAAAATATAATAAGCAATGGAGATAAAAGATAGTAGAGACAGTAAAAACAATGTGAACTAATCATCAGAGTATAAGATCCACAAAGTTATATAACACAGCAGCAAATTTTATATAACTGGAAAATAAACTCAACATATACGCTGTCTCTAATAATGATAAGTAATTTTCAAGGCTCAACAGTGTCACATAGGGGAATATATGATAACAAGCTTAAATATAAGTATGAGTAAACGTCACCTTCTGCTAGCCCGTCTGTAGAACTCCATATGTCATCCACACCCACTCTCTAATCTACACATTTAAGAGTACCCAAGATAATAAGAAGCAAAGCATTAAACCTGGGGTCAGAAAACAGTTTGGTGTGAGCAATAAGCTATCTAAAAATATAATAAAAGTCGATATATTATACAAAACAATGGGTACATGAATCATACCTGACCTATCCCTACAACAAAAGAGTCAGCACATAGCATCAATAATATGATACTTTACAACATCAAAAAAGGTTACTCGATACTCAGTAAACTATCGAGGTGTCGAGATATCTCCATCCACAATACCTACTCCATACCAAATAGTCGGGGTGTCTAGGTATCCCTATGCATAATAGCTATCTCATATGACATCCCTAGAGTGAAAGGTGGCTAGTGAAGCAACCGTAATAAATGTAGCATCCATCTAATAATACTAATTGTCACGTAGAGTGCTTTAGATATATGATAACTCATATGAACCCAAGCTAAGGACTAGTGGAAGTCCCGGTTCTCTGTCGTACTCTCGTATCTCCCAGCCTAAAGTTGGGTACGTGTCTTGTGGCCTAAATCTGGATATTAGACCCAAAGCCACGGGTCCAAGGTATATAGATCCTCACTACCAATCCATAGGCGTGCGCACTATGCATTCCCCAGCTTCGAGTACAACAGCAAACTCTCCGAGTCATCAATGATATCTTAGCACATGCATATCCATCTGAGTTGTACTAGCTTAATATAATTTCTTCTATCTGGAACATACAACGTTCATCCACTCCACGACTTCCCCGAGCCTCTTCCGTACCTACTCCTTACTTGAGTCATAAACCAAAGATATGGAGTGTCTAATCTTCGGTACCTACTACACCCACGAGTCACAAACTGAAGATACAAGGCTTTTCATCATGTTGTACATTGTCATCCCACATGATGTGAATGAGCCAATACCTCTACCACAATCTACAAAGTTCTGAACCATTTGCCTTGGAACCAACACCATGCACCGTCGAGTCCTAATCTGAAGTATCAACTCTCATGTCGAAGTGTCACATTATTTCCTCACTATCAAAATCACTCACTGTAGAGTAATCAAATTAAGACTCTAAGTCGATCGCATGAGTAAATCATTAAATCGCGCACTATGAAATCTCCTCAACATCCAAAACGAATAAGTATAAAACAAATGGAAACATCCGACATCCATCTTGAAGTCTAGAGCCTCATTTTCCACCTTTATATCCATCGGCATGTATCCTAATACTACTCTATAACTTATCTCGTTCGATAAGTTTCCGCGTGTATGAAACCCCAAAAAACAAGATACTACCCTAGCACGTAATTACCTCTAATCGACGTTTTCAATGAAAAATAGCTAAACAACCAAACAAGCAACCATGCAACCAACATCTTTACATACATCCAAAACAACATACATACAACATGTATAATACATCCATATAAACCAATGGGGAAATCATAACAAAAATAGTCCAAATCTAGCAATTCCCTAACAAAGGCGCGTCGATGGAAAATATATGATATTCAGTATAAATCGATTTAGAATACTTTTATTTTCTTTTATAAAAATCTAGTGGGTATATAAGTATAGGAAAATCAAATTTCAAAACCAAAAATCATTACAGAACATTGATCTAATACTATACAACTAATCATAGTATGGTGAGAGATAATAACTCACCTCTATAAAATCCATCCAAACTAGTGCGAAAGCGCAGAACTCTCCAATACGAGCGCAATGTAAGAAATTGCATCCAAAAGGGATCTCGTATGCAAAAGATATGGACAAAATAAGAATCGAGATTAACAAGATAATTAATTAACCTAATCAAATAATTAATTTCCTTAATCCTTCTTTCCAAACTCTAATTTTCCATTCCCTATAAATGGTCATGCCTACATACAACATAGACACACCTTCTGTCCTTGATTTTTTTGCCAATACTCGATGAAATCATAATTTGTCTACCCTAAAATGCTTCACTACGTGATATCTCCGCCCGACATGAGAAATCAAGCCTGGCTCATGCATTTGAATCATAAATTTGCACGTGCATCTCAACCATGGCTCAAACGCGTTTTGCTTCGATCAGTCGAATCCAATGAGATAGTGTAGGTGGCTGCTATTTGCGAAGTAAAATCTAACGACGATTTTCGTTTCACCTATCGTCGCCCATAGCTCCACCTAGATCTACCCTAGATCGACCATAAAGAGGTCGAAGTCGCCAATCATAGTCAATCAAAATTCCTCCATAATCATCATGAAGCTCTCATCAATATGAACTCATTGGATCTATTTTCATGATTTTTAGTGGAGCGGATCTCTCGGTTTTATCCTTTGAAGTGAATTTGAGAAGGAGGCCCTGATTTTTGAAAAAGGGATGGAATAGTAAATGAAATGAGATTAAAGGAAAAATGATTTGGAAGGTATTTATAATAATATTTTATTCCATAAATTTATTCTTTCAAATAAACGGTTGTACGTTTTGAGTCTGTACGATCACATGACACGTCTGATCGCAACGAATGTCGTTTGCGTACATCATCTTATTTTCCTAAATTCAACAGTGTAAATCTCATCACTATCTGAGACTATGCCCCAAAATGCTAATTTCATGCATTTCAAGATCGTTTCGGGCATTGGATCTTCCATTCTCCAAATATAGCAATCCTTATACTCATTTTAATCACAACGTCAATCCGAACTCAACAAAAATGGTCGAGTCTTGATTTGATCGTGCATAAAAAATCATATTTTTGGGCCTATATTTAATTAATGATTCAATATTTAAATCAATTATTTAAATATCTCATTGTTAAAATACAGTCGTTACATTCTCCCTTCCTTAAAAGATTTCTTTTTCGAAATCACAAAGAAAGGAGAATGTCTTCTCACCCATAGGCCACCAAAAGCCAATCAGATTCTATAAAAAAAAATTGATAGTATCTCCTTTGCGTAGCTAGGACCAAGAAAATTCCCATTAAAAAAAATTCAATGTGCATCATAGCAATCATCTCAAATAAATATGCTATATCCAACCATAACCATCTCGCATGCATAATAATCACATAAGCATAAGCTACCACATCAAATGCTAACAATCCAATATCAAACATGCATACATGAGATCTATCACCAAAAAGTAACATCCATGCCTATCTAGCATGTAGGATACTAAAGTATCTAGTATAAAACATCAAATATGATATCCCATATGAAAGCCGATGATAAAAATGAAATCTTACCAAGTGAAGAGCTCTGGATATTCGGTCCTCATGTTCTTCTCCCTCTCCCATATCCTATCGCCTTCACTTTCAATTCACTGAACCTCTACTACTCCACCATCCTCTCTACTTCTCAGCTATCCTCCTCCTAACTGTTTCGTATCCCATCTATCGGTAGGAATAGGCCTATAAGGTCTCGAAGTCTTTGATTAGTCTCGATATCATATAATCGATCCGATGCCAAATTCCTAAACGCCTCTTATAAGTTCTCTCAAAACTCATTACCGAATGATGGGTTTTGGCCACTTACAATGCTCTTAGCATATAATGTAACCACACTATCCATCCTACATATCAACAAATATGGATGTCATTTTACTGGAATTAAGGAATACAAATTTAGCATTCTTTGTCAACCAATCGACTGTGACTCAAATGCTATCACATTATCCTCATTCATCGGCAATCCATCGATCCAATATGTAGATATCTCTTCCCACTACTTAATAATAAATAGTCTGTCGTCCCTACTTAACCAACAATCTTAGTCAGCCCACACTGCATCACTTCTACCGACACTGCTCATTCTTCTAATTTAGCCATGATCTCCACTAGTCTAGCTTCATGCCTTTAACTTGTACTGATCTGCTAAATCAAAGTAGGTCTGACAATCAAACGAATCGTTGCCTTTGGCCATAGCTTTTTGAGTTCTGAAGTCATAACTAGTGATAAACTTCAGCAATGCCTACTCTATGATATTGCTCCTAAATTGGTATTTTTTCCACTCAAAGTACTAACAACTACATTTCCCATACAAATGTATAGGAAATGTAAAAGTCAAAGGCGACCAAGAACTCTAGCCATCGCAACTAGCGAAGGTCAAGATCCTTCTCAGAGAAGAGATAATCTAATGATGTGGTATCACTGAACAACTCGAACTCCTCTCCTAACAGATAGTGCCTCCTAATCTCCAAAGCGAACTTTACTACTTATAACTTTAAATCAAGAGTCGGGTACTTCCTCTCGTGTAGTTTCAGACGTCGACTAACATGCAACAACCTTACGTTTCGGTATCAATATTGCACCCAATTAAGTACCATTGACACGTGTGTACTATCTTCTGATCGTTCTCACTCGAAATGAGTAACATCGGTGCAAACATCAACCTCTCAGTTAGACTCACTAATACATGTTTGCACCTCACATCTAAAATAATAATATGATCCTCTCCAATCAAATCGGTTAATGGTGCTGCTAACTTAGCTCTATTCAACTCTCGAACTACCGTAACTATAGGATCTACAATGATGTCCTACTCTGAAATGAGGCGACCCAAGCATCTCATTTTCCTCCTTCGGAAGTGATACTACCAAAATCTCACCCTCAATCGGTGTCTTCTCAACACCTATCATACAACCATCATTCGTGCCTTGTGCTCTTCTTTCGTCAATGGATTGACAAAAATATCATCTATGAACATAAGTGCAACTCACTCAAGTGACCTCTCAAAACATGATCCATGAGACAATAAGGAATGCCAACACGTTGGTTAGCTCGAATGGCATAACTAACAAATCAAAAATTAAAGTAGCGTACAAAATGCTATTATTAGCACACTCTTCCTAAATTCTCTCAGTTAGTTAAAACCCTATTGGAAGGTCCACCAAGAGAATACCCTCGCAGTGTAGAGATGACCGAATAAGCTATCTGCAAACGGGAGTAGAAACTTGTTCATCATCTCATTCAACTCTCTACAACCAAAAAAATCTCAAAGAGCCATCTGCCCTAGTGGCGGACAGCATGGTGGTAATCCGGTCAACACATCGAATATGTCTGAACACTCTTTAGTATAGGAATAGAAAACAACTCATCATGTGGAATATTGAGCGAATATAGAAAGCTAACCATAAACCCATCCTCTACAAGTAGCCAATTGCTACTGTTCGCTCCTTCACAACTTCAATCGTCACTAATTGTCTCTCACTGTCCACCACTATTCCATACCCCCTTTCTGCCAGTCCATTCATAAACCATAATATCGAACCTAATCAAATCCAAAAATAAATCAATAGAAAACAAACAAATAAGCATCCATAGCTCACTAAGACAAAGTCTGGACAAACTATGTATAGGCTGCTAGAGCCCCTAACTAGATCTTTCACGATCAATGGTTAGTTAACGAACTCGAGCCTTAATCCTAATATCTCCATCAAATCTAAATATGATGGAAGATGAAACCTCGAGTCAAATAAAACATACATGGAAACAACATAAGTGGAAAGCATACCTTAAGTAGCATATTGTTTCCCTTTTCTTTTGCCGATGGAGCACTCGACAAAATCAGAACGGCAATCAGTACATATGCTTCCATGATTTGTCCCTACTTTGCTAGTTCGGTACAACCCTTCTACACTGGACACAGGCTAAAGCTTCTTGATCATCTTCTTGAAGCCCTCATTAACATGACCAATTAATTGCTTCATAAGATGATCATTTCAACCGAATGTTAAACTTTCCTTTCTTCCTATGTAGGATATCAACGAAAAATAGACTGTACTTTGATAACACATCAAATTCAATGACATACTCTGACATAGATATATCTCCTTACTTAGAATCGACGAACTCCCTAACCAATAGAGATTTTGGAAAAGTCAAGATAAATCTTCTTCAATGCAAACTATGAACTAATTCCCAAGTAAATCAATCCTTGGGAATCAAAGCTGTAGAGGCACTCCACTCATTCATTGTTCGTCCCTGGAGTTATCTAGAGGTCAACCTCATTACATCATTTGACTCTAAGTCATTGAGGATCCTCTTGCAAGTAACCTTCCAATCTTACCTTTCAATAGCCGACTTTGTTCCAAGGAACAGTCTACCTCCTAGACTTCTGTAGTCTTTATACAGCTCAACAAAGTTGACTCTAATCATTTGCACTTGAGCACCATAATCATCCAGAATAACTTGGGCATTCCAGGAAATGCACCATCTCTACGAACATATCCTATTAATCAGAGTTAGTGGCCCTAGTCTAGCCCCCCCCTCTATCCCAAGGATGTAGTCAATAGCAATATTTTTCATATGCCAGATCATTCCTATTCCATAATAAGGATGGCCGGACTCTTATAAAAAAACTACATAAATAGTGCTCGTGTGTGCAACAAAACTTATATACTATATATACTAGCATATAGTTTTGAAAACCAAAATATATAACAAATATGAATTCTTTCATATAAACATACACTCTAGATCTAGTCTAAGGCAATAACTCCTACCCTATCACTATTGGATCGTGGTATGAACTTAGGTTTAATCATATAAACTGGCTCTGATACCAAATGTAACGATTGTCCTACATCTATGATGAAGAACGGTTGTCAAAGGAAAGAAAAGAAGTAAAGGAGAGGAAATAGAAAAGAAGAGAATGGAAAAGAAGAAAAAAGGGAACATCAAATGATCACATAACTAGTTGAATATCTCACATCACACTGGATAAAATATAATAAGCAACATAGATATAAGACAGTAGAGGCAGCAATAACAATATAAACTACTCATCAGAGTATAAGATCCACAAAGTCATACAACATAGTAACAGAGGTTATATAGCTAGAAAATAAACTCAATGGATATACTTTATCTAGTAATAATAAGTCAAACAATGTCAAGGCTCCACAATATCACACAACAGAATATACAATAACAAGCTCATATACAAGTATGAGTAAACGTCACCTCCTGGTAGTACATCTGCAAAACTCCATATGTTATCCAGATATGCTTTTTATTTTACTTATTTAAGGATATCCGAGATAATAAGAAGAAATGCATAAAAACTCGGGTAAGACAACAGTCTGGTATGAGTGACAAACAATCTCAAAATACTATAAAAGTTGATATAGCATACGGAACGGAGGATACACGAATCATACCCGACATTTCCCTACAACTAAAGAGTAAGCACATATCATCGATAATATGCTTCCCTGAAACATGATAAAAGGGCAATCCATACTCAGTTAACTGTCGAGGTGCCTAGGTATCTTCATCCACAATACCTACTCCATACTAAATAATGTAGGGGCGTCTAGGTGTCCCTATGCACAATAACTACCTCGTGCAACAAACCTAAGGTGACAGGTGGCTAGTAAAACAACCATAACAAACATAATATCCATCAACCAGTACTAACTATCACCAAGTTTTCTCTAGATATATGATAACTCATATGACCCCTAAGCCAGAGACTAGTGGAAGTCTCGATTCTCTGTCGTACTCTTGTATCTCGCAGCCCAAAGATGGATACATTGCTCGTAGCCTAAAGCTGGACACTAAACCCAAAGTTCATAGGTCCAGGGTATATAGATCCTTGCTACCAATCAATGGGCGTCCTTACTAGGAAAAACCCCTGCTTCGAGTACAACAAAACTCTCTGAGTCATCAATGATCTATTAGTACATGCATATCCGTCTGAGCCCTACTAGCTTAATACAATGTAAACTATCTAGAACCCACCACGTTTCTCCACTCCATGACTTCCCCCATGAGCCTCTTCGGTACCTACTCCCTAGTCGAGTAACAAACTAAAGATACGGAGTGTGTAATCTTCAGTACCTACTACCCCATGGGTCATAAACTGAAGATACAAGGCTTGTTATCATGTTGTACGTCGCCATCCCCTATGATGTGAATGAGCAAACACCTATAGCACAATCAACAAAGTCCTAAGCCATCTACCTTGGAACCTACTCCATACACCATCGATTCATGATCTAAAGTAATAACTCTCATGTCAAAGTGTCACAACATCGTCTCATCATCAATATCGCTCTCCGTAGAGCAACCACATCAAGACTCTAAGTCGGTCGCATGAATAAATAATCAAATCGCGCATCACGAAATCTCCTCAACATCCAAGCCAAGAATCGGCCAAATTATTAATCAACAATAGAGATCGACATTGACCACCCTACAGTGGTTAATATCAACCACTTTGATTGTGTGCTTAACCAAAACGGATGACTACAAACCAAATTGAAATGTCTGGCGTCCATCCTGAAGTCTAAAGTATCATCTTGCACCTTCAGATCTATCGGCATGTACCTAACACTACCCTACAAATTATCTTACTCATTAGGTTTCCACGTGTACGAAACCCCAATGTACAAAATATTCCCCTGACATCGATCACCGCTAATCGGCGTTTTCAACCAAAAACAGCCAAATAACCTAACAAGCAACCATGCAACCAATATCCATACATACGTCCAAAACGACATACATACATCATATATAATAAACCCATATAAACCAATAAATCATATCAAAAATAGTCCAAATCTAACAATTCCCTAATAATGGCACATCGATGGAAAATATGTGATATTCGACATAAATCGTTTTAAATTACTTTTATTTTCTTTTATAAAAATCTAGTATCTATATAAGTATAGGAAAATTATATTTCAAAACCAAAAATAATTCCAAAACGTCGATCTAATACTATACAACCAATCATAGTATGGTGAGAGACAATATCACTCACCTCCATTAAATCTGTCCGAACAGTGCCAAAGCATAGATCTATCTATCATAAGCGCAACACAAGGGAACCACACTCAAAACGGACCTCGTATGCAAATGACATGGCCAAAATAAGAATCGAGATTAATAAGATAATTAATTTACTTAATCGAATAATTGATTACCTTACCCCTTCTTCCAAAACTCTAATTTTCCATTCCTTGTACATGGTCGTGCCTACATATAACATACACACACCTTCTCTCCTCGATTCCTTGGAAAATACTCAAAGAAATCACAAACTGTCTTCGTCAAAATGCTCCATTACGCGATCTTTCTGCCCTGGATGTGACGAAATCAAGCTCGACCCATGCATTTGAATTGCGAGCTGGTGCATCCTTCACGACTATAGCCTGAACGTGTTTTGCTTCGATCGATTGTGTCTGATGAGATTTTGCTGGTGGGTTCTATTTGTGAAGAGAAATCCAATGGCAATCTTCATTTCGCCTATCGTCGACTTTAGCTCCACCTAGATCAAACCCTAGATTGGCCATGAAGAGGTCGATGACACCAATCACAGTCGATCGAAATTCCACCACAATCGTTGCGAATCTCTCATCGATACAAACTCATCGGATCTAGTTTTGTGATTGTTAGTGGAACGGATCTCCTAATTTTATTTTTTGAAGTGAATTTAAGATCGAGGCCATGATTTTTCAAAGAGGGATGGAACATTAATTGAAATGAGATTCGAGGGAAAAGGATTTGGATGGTATTTATAATAATATTTTATTATATTTATTTATTCTTTCAAATAAATGGTCATACGTTTCAAGTCTGTACGACCACACAACATGTCCGATCACAATGAAACTTGGCTGCATACATCATCTTATTTTTCCAGATCCAGTGGTATAGATCTTATCACTATTTGAGACTGCATTTCGGAATGCAAATTTTGCGCATTTTGCGATCGTTTCGTGCATCGCATCATTCGATCTCCAAACATAGCAATCGTTATATTCATTTTGATTCGCAACATCAATTTAAACTCAGTGGAAGTGTTCTCGAGTCTTGATTTGATTATATACAAAAAAAATCATACTTTTTGGCATATATTTAATTAACGATTCAATATTTTAATCAATTATCTAAATATATCATCGTAAAAAATACGGGCGTTACAAAACAAGTGTTGAGTTTGTTGGCATTAAAAATTATGGAAGAAAAGAGACAAGTGACTCCTTATAATCAGGATAGTGGAGCTTAAATCCATTTCATACGGGCTCTACCGCAATCCATAGCTATTATCCTAGTGTGGGAGAAAAGAGTAAAAAAAAGATGCTTATTCTTAGGAATGCGGAAGCCAAAAAACTCAAATCTAAGGGAACTATTGTTAAAAGAGAATTAAAAAAAATTCTCCCACAAGTTTCCCCAAAAGTAAGAAGAAATAGTGGGTTGCTCTTCTACACAAGTTGAAACTTGAGATTCTTTCAAGAGAAAGTTTATAGACAATGCTAATTCGCCAATCCAATGTTACAAAAGATTCAAGAGGGAGCAAAGAGCATAATACCCTAGAAATACTCAATCCTCTAAGATTCATTCTCTTGCCACCTCCCTCGAGAATATCTATCTTCTAACCAAAGAGAGATTGAACTATTTGCCTTTAAAGAAGAAGCAACCAGGAAATGAAAGAAATCTCAAGGGTGCTTATTGCCAATATCATCGATGGAATGGACATGGAGCCATTTAGTGTCGAGCTCTTAAAGGAACGATCGAAAATTTCTTGGAAAAAGGAGAGCTTTACGAATTCGCCAAACAAGATTTATGTAAAAAGATAATATGTCTACAAAGATCAAGTGATTAGTAAAGAGGAATGCTTCATAAAAAAATTATAAAATAGAGAAAAATGCTTTTGATCGCAATAAGATGGCCTAGTCAAAGCACCTCTTAGAGAGAGGCTAGAGTAAGCCTCCGGTCCCTTCTGTAAAGCCATGCTAGAGGACTGTAAGCCCTCAGTCTTGCCTATGTTGACTGGCCGAAGTGCCTCCTAAATGGAGGACGAAGTAAAGTCTTTGGTCCCACATAAGATGGCTGGCCAGAGCACTGAACCAGTCTTTAGTCCCACCTATAAGACTTGTTTGAAGCGCCTCCTAGATGGAGGATGGAGTAAACCTTTGGTCCCGACTAACATGGCCGGGCTAAAGCAGCAAACCAGCTTTTAGTTCTACCTATAAGGCCTGACCAGAGCACCTCTTAGAGGGAGGATTGGTAAATCTTTGGTTTTGCTTAGGATAGCTAACCAAATACACCAACCAAAGCCTAAATCATTACGTATAAGATATTAAGAGGCTCAAGCCTAAATCATTGCCGATAAATAATAAGAGGCTTAAGCCTAAATCATCACCTAAAGAGTGATAAGGGGAAAAAACATCAATTAAGCAAGTTTAAATCTACCCTAAATATGGGACAAAGCAATCCGCTGGAGCAAGAACAGACAAATACATTTAGTTCTGTGGCAAGGAAAAGTTAAAGTAACCTTAAAAGGAAGGATCAAAAACTATTTATTACCTAGAATCGAGGAATTTTAATGTCAGATGTAAACATATAAAGAATTATGATTTACTACTTGGGCCCAGGGCTTCATTCTTCGAAATATCGAATTAGCTCTCAACCTTAATCTTTGAACTGGATTTCAAATTATCAAATAATGGGAATCTCAATCAGTGGGAGAATCTTTGATTCTCCAATTAGATGGAATTACAGTCTTAATATTTGAAGAATTTTTGATCATTTTACCATATGAACTTCTAGTCTTATTATCAAATGAGTTTCGATGGAATTCTGGTCCTATTATTGGATGAATTTCTAGTCTTCTTGTCAAATTAAACCTATGGTCTTCCTACCAAACAAATTTTTTCTCTTTTATCAAAGCTGATTAAGTAGCTACTTATGCTTATGCGACAAAGAAAAATCGTCGAATTAATATTTACTCTGAAGAACTGGCCAGGATAATGATACTTAAAGCAACCATGATTTGCCCACAAAAGCGAAACGAGGAAGCAAATTGATATGACTTATCTAAAATTTTGTTGACAATTATTTTGGAAAATGAATTCCAAAAAAAGCTCTCAAAGGTTTTAAAGATTAAAAAGACAAATTTTGCATGAAATATTCTTCGAAATTTGCAAGGCAAAATAACCAATTTAAGAAAGAAATAATTTTTCAGAGTTACAAAAGCAATAATTATTTATCCTATGATTTTCTAAAAGAAGAAGAGAAAACCATAAAGGCCGACCTAAAGCATTCTGCAAGGGAATAAAAAGCAAGCAATCAAATTATATAGAGTCGGACTAAAGCACTTAAGTAAGTTGCAAATCTCATATAATTTCATGAGTTGGAGTACAATGCAAAAATAAAAGAGACAATATAAAGTCCATTCAAGGCATCAATCATTCAGTTACAAATTTACTTACCATTTTATACATTACCTACAAAAGTTCCATATAACAAGAGAGATTAATCAGTAAAAGAATCCAGTCAAGAGTTTCCAAGCAATGTCATTTCAGTTATTCTCCATTAGGAATCAAGGTCTTGCACTTTCTACTTCAAGTCTTCGTCACCCGATAAAGGTTCGGTAATATGACAAATCATCGCATCCAAAAATTCCTTAAGTTTCTTCTCTTTCTTTTAGATAATATTTGTATCATCAATAGAGATAATTTGAACCTTAAACACATGATCAAGCGTCTTATTGGCTCCTTTGAGAGTTTTGAACTTGCTTTGTAATTCTTTAATTTCTACTTAAAGGCATATTTTCCGTACCCTATTTCCTTAACTTGACTTTGATATTTATTAAGATATTCCGAGATTTTTTCATCCCACTTTTCTTTTGAAATTTGAATGCATTCATACTACCTCTTTAGCACTATCTTGAGATTTCTGTGCAACACGGACCCAAGGGTGGGTTTAACAAGGCAGAAACTATTTTTCCAGTTGAAGAGGTAGGAGTAGGAAGGCTATATTTGCCTCTGCTTGTAATGAGTTCTTAATATTGAAAAGATACTTAGCTCTTTAACAAGCCCACTTCAAGGTCCATTACCCTTTGATGTAGTCAGGCAATTTTTGCATCAGCCTCGATTCCTTAGACGGAAGGTCCCGACTGGCCAGCCACATTCATATTCTCTATCAGCTCTTGGATTTATTTATCTTTCTCTTTAATTTTCTCTTCTAAGCTAGGAGTCATTTCCTTCATGCTGCTTAATGTAGATCTCAATTAACAATATTTATCGTACCATACTTGCGCATCTAGGTTATCCGAGAACAATACAGTTGAAGCAGCTTGAGAAGTGCGTTTCTTCTTAATGATTAATATCATCTTTGATTTAATATTGTCCAATCGAGAAATAAGATTTGGACTACTAAATGCAAGCATTAATTGTTTTTCTTATTGAAAATAAGTAAACAGAAAAAGAAATTAGTGCATAAGAAAATGTGTTCTTTATTAGCAACAAGAAGGTTTACAAGCACAAAAAAATAAATTCGAATTGTATTAACAATACAAATTTACATATTCTTAATGTTTGAAAACAGCAGTTTGGGCCTTTTTGAGTGAATAGTGTACAAGGAAAGGGTAGAGTGAAAAAAGGAACATTAACCCTGAAGGGTTGTTAATTGGTGGAAATTGATGGTAATCACACTTCCTAATCGGACAACTGGCTTCACCGCACTATCTGGTGTAACGATTTTGCATCTCCTTAAGTAAATTGTCCTTTTCTTTGCCCAAGAAATTGAAATGAAAGTGTGGAAATTGTTCGTAAACTTCTTAAAGTTGTCTAAGATGGAAATATTTTACTAGTTGAGAAGTTTTAAGAATTAATCATTTCTCTTTAAAGTTCCTCTTTAGTTTGATAAATTTATTTAAGAGTTCGATGGAAACATGATTACTCGATGATTTCTTAACCATTATGATTTTAAAAAAAAAGCTAAGAAATAAAGAAGCAAAGATATTGGAATTTATAACATTGTTGAATTATATCTTATAATAATAAAATTACTTGGATTTTTACATTATTCACCCTTTGTAAAACTCGCAAATGAATCTTTCTTTATTAAAATTAACTCTCTCGGAAAGGAGGGTATTAGGGGGAAGTGGAATGATCGCAATCCTAGGAAGATTCCAGCATTCCCCATGATTGGGATCAGTCCCATGCTCATTTAAATATTTATCTTGGAGACGTCTAATTAAACCTCCACTCTTCTCCCCTAAAATACAAAAGTCAACTAAAAGACTCCTAGAATAAATTTTGTGAAGAAACTACACTAAAGCATCTCTATCTTTGATAAGCATCCATAAGAGTGCGGTTAACCTAACATTTTCTTTTAAAACTCTTTTTCTATGAAACGAGATCTTCTTAAGAGTTAGGCAGCTCGTTTTCCTTAAAGCCTTTTAATTGCTTAGCATAAATACAATGATGCCTATACCTCTCAGATAAACTATGGTAATCTTCGATTGCTTTCTTAATCTCTCTGTATAATTGTTGCACCTTCTCCTCATTCTTCTCATACAAGATCTCAAAGTAATGCTTTTTCTCTTTATTAACTAAAATAGTAAATTTATTAGTTGAAATCAACATATAATTATAAGCATTTAGCGATGATAAATTCTATACTTGTATCACGGGAGTTTGTGAGAAAGGAACTTGAGTTTTCTCCTTACCCCTTTCTTTATTAATAACTTGAATATTCTTTGCTGTGATGTCCTATTAAGAAGCATGCGGGAGTTCAAGAGGGTTAGAATATTCAGCATCATGGCAAAATGAACCCATGTTGTGACCACCTAATCCATCACATCCATCGGCATCTTTACTACCGTTTACTCCATCCTTCCCAGGATCGTCATCATTCTTATCAATGTCATCATTATCACTATCGTTTTCATCTTCACCATTAACTCTCCCTCATCAAAATCTTAATCTACTACAAGTGAGGGATCATCGAAAGATAATAATTCCTTAGGATTGACAGCCTCCTCTTCAGTAAATTATTTTTGGAGCGATCCCTGAGCTCTCCCAAAATGATATCAAACTTCCTCTTGAATGTATTGTTCAGATTTGGTAAGGAAGAAAAGTCCAGGTCAAAACATATGTCGATATTGTCATTATATGCTACAAAAAGGGCATCTTCGTAGCACTTCTCTGATATTTTGGTAAGATCCTGGTTAAGGAAGAGAGTAACTTTCTTATTGGCATTCTTTATAATGTAGTTAGCATAAATTAGGGTGGCACCTTTGGTTTCCAACTAACATTCAAAAGATTTTATCTTAACGGCCATTTCGGCCTTCTCTGTCCTTAAAGTTTTCACACTCTCTCAGGTAATAATTTGGCTTTTTTCTCCTCATCAAGAGTGTACTCAAGTCAGCCCTTCTCAAAAATATCCTCATCCTTTTCCATTGCAACATTAATCATTTGAATCTGCAAAAACCTTACTTTAGTTCTTATTAGTGAGGAACTTGCTCCTTCATCACCGTAACATGACCAATGCATCCTTGGGATGCCTCTTGAAGAAAAAACATATGCTTAACCGATTGAAACATGGGTAGATATAAGCTAAGTAAGGATGAACCAAATTAGAGTCTAGATTATCCAAGATACTAAGTGACACATACCAACAAAAGTTGTTGAAAAAGAACATAAAGATGATCCATTGAGAAAGTTGATGGCTGCAGTTGCATAAGAGAAGCCATAGTTGTAGATTGAACAGCTAAACGAATAAGATCATTATAGTCCATAGGGACAGTTTCAGCTTGGGTCTTCGAAGGAAGAGATTCGATGGAAAGAGGAGTCAGACATGACTCCTTATACGAACATTGAAGACCAGAAGTAGAAGTAGTGAGACAGACATTTAGTGAAGGATTTGGGGTGTGAACATCCTCTATGTGTTTTTGAACATCCTGGTTCAGAGAACTTAAATCAATCATGTAAGGATCGTGGGTGGCCAAAGCAATATTCTCATTCAATTCCCTAACGACAATAATAGAAGCTAGACTTCTCCAAGCTCACCCTTTTTAATCAGAGGAGGGATTGAAGCATCGGTTGAAGCATCGAAGCATGCCTTTCTTTTTATAGCATTAATAACTTTAGCAATAGAACATCCAACATGTGCAGCCTTGGTTGATTCGGCTAGGAAGAAACATCAGTTTTAGCCTCCTTAGACTTAGAAGCTACGACAACAGCAGATGAACCTATGTCAAAGGAAAATTCATAAGACACTGATGCAACAAACTTCATCAATTATAATATAAACTTACTAGAGAATTGCACTGAATAGGGGAAGAAATAGAAAAGGTATTTCGATTGTTGATAACCATGGATCTTCTTCAATAAGCCTCCCCTTTACCATTGGAGGTTCTCCAAGCACTCTATGGTTGTTTATGATTAAAGGGTATTTACGAAGGTTAGTTTCAGTCAAAATCTTAAGCATGTCCTCCATGCTTTTATAAGCTTGATTCAAAGCCTCAATAGTAGTGGCAACGGAGGAATTATATTGTTTAAGAGCAGATCCTGAAAGAGAATACTCGTCATAGGGGAATGAAAAATTATAATGCAAATGGTAAAAGGCAATAAAACTTATTAGGATTATAAAAGGACCTTTTGATCTTAGAAGTATAGCATTTGATGTAAAAGAATCGATTCTCCCAATTCCTTGTCTTGTTGGTTGGATGAGTGATTAAACTCTTCAGATAAGGAAGAAGGCAATATACATAAATATCTGATTTTGTCTATTCTTGCAAGATTCACCAAAGAATAAAGAGTTTCAGCATCTAGTGAACGAAGGTTGGCTTGCCTGGCAAGGACCTCCAAGCAACTTCAATTAGTATAGGAGTTAGGAGTTAACTGTATCAGAGTGATTCCTAAGTGCTTCAGGAACTGCAAAAGCAATTCGAGGAAAGGAAGGTAGACTAAAGGCCAGATATAAATAGGAGTAAAAGCGAAGAATACTTCGGGAGGATTATCTACTCTACCAGATGGATCGGCGACCATGGCTTCCATATTTGTAATCCCAAACTGCTGAAGAATGGTATCTATTTCTTTTTAGGAAGTTATAAAGGATTAGTTAAGCTTATAATCTCTATCCTTTAAAGTATGAGAAGGTTCGTAAACTATTTCAGATTTCTTGCTATCCATTTTTCTACCATTTGGTATTACACAAAATCCAGGAAGTATTACATATTTTTATAAAAAATTGAAATGCTCCCAAAATATAGATGATAAAGCAAACAACTAAATGCTTAACTAGTGGATACATGATTAATTGAAAACTATTTAGTCTGTAATGGTAAAATGTTAAAACCAAGACTAGTTATAGAATTTGTAACAAGTCAACAATTCATTAAATAGTCCATTTTTAGATATCGAACCTATGATGAGACATCGAGTTTGTAAATAATTGAGGCATTTATAACCGATCGAAAACTCATTAATAATCATTAGATTTATAACTGGATATGGGGTCCAACCAAAGTACCATACTTGTAGCACCTTATTGAGATTATAATAGAATGTCGAACTGATAACCTGATATCGAATCCATAATAAAGTATCAAATTCATAAATAATGAAGTGAGTTTAGAGTCATTTAGAAATGCTTCAAACAATTATCGAGTTGGCAAAGTGTCTAATGCGTAAATAGTGAATGAGTCTATAATGCTATAACTACCTTCTGAACCTATAGTATGGTCTCAAAATTAAACAAGGTATTGGGTTAGCAACCATATAACAAATCTTTAATTAATTGTTGAATATATTAAGGATAATATAACACTATGAAATTTTTGAGTTTATAATTAAAACAACAATCATTCAAATAGTTATTAGACTCATAATCGGTTATTGAATTCCTAAATAGATACTGAACATCTAACTGGTTGTCAAAACTTTAACTAGTAGTTGAAACCTTAAAAAGGTATGGACTCAAATTTCAAAAAACTAATAAATTCAAAAACTAGGGACAAATTAGTGACAGGTTATTGAATCTCAAAGAGGATTTTGAACTTTTAACAACTTAGGTATCGTGATCTTAAATGACTATCGGTCTTATAATAATTAAAACTTCAGAAAAACATTGAGTTACTGGAAAACTTTCTAATTTATAATAGCAATTATCTAAATTCAATCAATCAGTAAAGAAAAATACCGTAATATAAACTTGAAATCAAAAATTACTCTTCTCGGAATAATAAGAGCACCTAATAAATTAAATCTTAATCTTGAAAATTAAAAACCTCTCATTATCTTTATCTAAATCAATTAGAAATAGAAATTAAACCTTGAAATTTAGTTCGAGCGCAGTGAAGATCAAAAAATTCTGATTTAAATGGGAATCAAGAATAACCTACAAAGATTGAAGAAAAAGGAGACAATTATTTATAGAAGGAAATGGGAGCAATGAGAAGCGTTAATCTCAAGTTGAATGAACGAATAAGATCAGAATGGAATGCCAATAGGTGGAAACATCGTTATCGAGTAGGCAAACCTCAATATCGAGGCGTTAACATGGAAAGTCAACATTACACTAAATTATAATGCAACAAGAAGGGGAGGGTAAATGTTACTGCAAATAAAGATGTCGAATATCAAAAGAGAACATACCAAATTCAGAGTGTCGAGTGTGAAGAAGGGAAAATACTCGAGCATTTAGTACAGGGTATTGAGCTTCAAGCAACCAATCAAATGTGTCAGATGTTTAAGAGGGCTCTGAAGTATCAAATTTCAAACAGTTGGCAAACCCAAAAGGTGTCGAACATGAACGTAATAAGAAGGTATCAAACTATAGCAAACAAGTTAAAGAATAGAGAACTGAGCATCGACAACATAAAGTTGTCGAGCATGTAAAGAGGAAAAGGTATCGTGTCCCAAATAATTTCTAAAGATATCAAGCATATAACAAGCATATGATACAAAGGATATCATATCAGAAAACAATTAGGTGGAGTTCTGAACCATTACAACATAAAGGGCTAATAAACGTAAAGTTAAGAGGGGTGTTATATCATTAAGAGACATCGAAGACCTAGTTATAAAAGGAAATATTGAGTCTCTATGAAGCAAACCTTACAAGAACAGATATCGAGCCTTTATAACTGTGACCATTGTAAAGCATCCATAAGTAGCATATGGTCTCGAGCTTTTACGAGTGGCAAAGGATGCCGAACTTCAAGAAACATGAATGATATCGAATGAAAAGCTTAACAAGAGATCTCGAGCATTTACATGAAGTAAGGAATGTTAAATGTCTGCTACCACGTGTGATATCGAATGAGTGCAATATTGCAAGAAGTCAAATATCTACAGTTATGAAGAATGTCGGTGTCATTGGCACAAAGCAAGATGCTGCATATAATATGCCGAAAGTCTTCAGTATAACAAACAATGTCGAGTATTAGCATTTAGAGGGAATGTCAAATATCAGCAATTCACCATATGTTAAAGGACACATGGTGTCAATACCGCCTGCTTCTACCCTAAATCGAATTTAAAGCCCATAGCCATATGGTAGCGGGAATTTTTCATATCGCATTTTTATACATTTCAAAGTTTAAACCTTAAATCGAATTGGGAATTTGTTAAAGTTGACTATATATTTGTGATATTCTACACATAAGGATTTGGATAGTGAATTTTGCTTAGCATACTTCAATCAAATAAAGATATTTGATTGATTATTGAACTTGTGACATACATATGACTACTTGTACTAGACTCGGACTATGGACATGAATATTTCATCCTTTCAACTTGGATTTGCAAACTTCTCTCAAGCTTTGCATAAGGCTACTGAAGCTCTTACCTAAATTTGGCTTGCTTTATCTTGCATATTTAGGTTGATAAAGCAATTTGTTAACAATGACTATGGAATTTTTAAAGCGCGGTGGTCTATATTTTAACGTGTGAAAACGAGTTAATTTTTAAGGCATGATGCCTGTGGTTTTAAAAAGTGGGGATAGCTATTTTACAACACTTGAAACATTTTTGCTCTATTTTGGGGTAAATTTTATTTAAACAAAGAGCTGATTTTGATAACTATTTTTATGAGATTTCAAAAGAGAGGAAAATGTAACGAACCACCTTTTTGGACAGTTTAAATCAACAATAAACTACACATATCAAGCTCAAACCATTCAAAAGGGAGGATTGTTATGGGTAAATAAGAGAAAAAATAGAGAGAGAAAGAAAAATAAATATAGAATCTCACAACGGAATGACCAAATATAATAATCAAATAAACAGTTCATGAAACTGTTTACAAATAACATTTGATCATACTTTTACAATACAAATCAGAGTTACATACAACAGGAATAAATAAATAAACGTAGCGAAACAACATGATGCAGTGGATATAATGTAATAAATAATCATGGTACTAAATCTTCATCTTCGTCCTCCATAAGCAGTCTTTGATACGCTGAAAAGCTCAGACTGACCCGAGCAAATTAAAAAGGGAAAACACTCGAGTTAGAACTAAAAGATCTTATATAAGTTAAATCAACTATAAATAAATATGAGTGTAACGGTGTCAAAGATGTTTATTGGGTTTGACATCTCCTATCCAGTGTCTAACGTGTGTGCAATAACGTAAGAGATGTTCGGGATTACATCTCCTAAGGATCTGTTAAACTATCTACATACATAGTGCAACACGTTATTATAATAGTGTCTATAGTAAAGTAAAGTATTAAAATAGCATTAAGGCATTACCCATATCCCCCTTAACACATTTTATGTATTCCCATAGTCTATACAGTACCGTAAGCTTCACCAAACCGATGGTTCACCCATAGGGCACTCCATAGGTATCGTACAAAACAAACTCGTAGAAGGTGTGATAAGGCACGCGAGGCAATACTCAAGGTAGGATACTATCGTTTTTCAAATCTGGACTAGCGTTAACTCATAGCAGCTACTACCGTCCATCTCGGAACACACTACCAAAATCAAATCGAGGGGTGGCCACCAAACAATCACAAAGTTATAATATGGTGTCGAAGAAATGTTTCCAATCAGAGGTGCGACCTCACTTGGCCCGACATGTCTCCTGTTTTAGCCACATCATGCTGACTCACGAGAATCAGGGATACGTTAATACCTCATATAGAATCGTTCGACAAACCATCCTACTTCATTTTAGAATCTCCACCACGTACACAGTTGTTAAAGTGGTTTTCGGTATTGGTGAGAGTATGACAATATCCGATCCCAGTCTCTTTAACAACCAAACGCTTATTTCACACCCGATGGTTCTTTTACATTTCCAAAACCAATTCATAATTGTATCAAATATCATATTCAATTCAAACCATATCACTTTTGAAATCATATTCGCTTTCAAAATCATATTTACTTTTGAAATTATCGATAAGATAGATTTATTAAATCCTCATTTCAAAATCATCATATTTACTCAAATATGCCATTTCACAAAAAGGTATCAATTTCAAATCCCAAATAGGTTATAGAATCATCAAAGATTTAAATATAAATACTTCAACTTTACACAGTCAAAAATTTAGAAAATATTTTAAATAGTCATAAATAGTTTTAATAGTTTTAAAAATAGTTTAAAATAGTTAAAATACTCTAAAATAGTTTAAAATAGATTAAAATAGTTTAAATAGTTAAAACAGTGTAAAAAATTTAAAATATTTTAAACAGATTAAATAGATTTAAAATAGATTTAATTAGATTTAAAATAATTTAAATAGATTTAAAATAGATCAAATAGATTTAAATTAGATTAAAATGGGTTAATTAGTTAAAAATAGGTTAAAATAGATTAAATTGGATTAAATAGATAAATTTGATAAAAATAAGTTAGAATAGTTTAAATTGATTAAAATAAAATAGATTAAAATATTTTAAAATAGATTAAATTAGTTTACAAGTTTGAAAATCTTAATAATCAGGATTTAAAATAATATATTTTAACAATTTATACTAAAATAAAAAATTTGAAATTAATATCAAATTATACTATTTCTTTCATTTTAACACATCTGGACCATGTCCAGCTTTCAAATCAACAACTAAATTTTGTCTTTCAATTCAAATTCTCATTCAAAACCATTTAATCAATATCGATTTCAAAACCATGTTAGAACAATAAATCCAAACTATTTCCAATTTAGTAGATTTCAAAGCTTAAATATTCAAATATTTCAATAATTCAATTTCGATAAATTTCATTTATACTTCAAATCCAACTTCAAATCCAACTTCAAAATTTCAATTTAAATTCTTTAAACAATTCATTTAAACCAATTCCAACTTCAACATTAAAGCCAAATTTTCAAAAATAATTCAGTTTAAATAAATCCAATTTTTATTTCAAAATATCATTTAACTGGATTCAAAAATTTAAGGTTTTAAAATCGTTTAACTTAACTAATATGGCGTCCGTATATAATTTTCTACCCCATGGTCAGGTGATACAGATATTTATCATTTCAATCTTCAAATATTTTATATTTATGGATATATATCATTTCAACCCATAATCCCGTATAAAATACCATAAAATCGCTCGGGTTTATCGTTTCAACTAATAACAATTTTTCCCTAATCTATAGATTGTTCGGGTATGTATCATTTCAACCCGTAGGGAATTTAAGGGAACTTGCAGTGCTATAACAATATAAATATAACATCTAGTCATCTAATATCAACAATCAAACATTCATCACAATCACCATTCAAATCAACAAATATATAATAACAATTGACTGATTATCAATAACAGATATTAACAGGAAATTTAAAATTCAATATTAAATTAAATGTGGATTAATTTCAATAAAAGTCAGAGTTAATTAGAATGACAATTTAAATATACCAAACATCAATTATATCATAAATTTAATTTAATTAACATAAGATAATTTAGTAGTTGCAAGTGGGTTAAAACACTCACCTTTGATTTTTCATCGATTTAAAATCCAAAATTAACCCAAAAATTAACAACCTTAGAATGCAGCCAAATAAGCTTCAAAATTTTCGAAAATTCGATACGATCGCAAAAGAGAAAATCGCACGTGAATACGAGCTCGTATGCAAAAGTTATCAACGTTAGAAGATTGGAAAATTTCGACTTCGAGTCTTACTTCGGGTCGCCGCCTCAATTACCCAGTGCTTGCTCTGAGTTTTTGCCAAAATGACCTGAGACCCGAGTCATTTGGCTCCTCACCCATAGCCGTTGTAGGATTTTTGCCTCTGGGACTCGAAACACAACCAGATTTGCCTTGTTTGGTATGGAACTCTCTCTGACCCGAAGTCGCTGTAGAGTTTTCGCCTCTGGAAACCGAAGCAAACCTCTTCCTGACTCGAAGTAAACCTGGAGCAGCCAAAAAAAATTTTAATTTTTTTTTTTTTTGAAATTAGGTTTTGGAATTTTGGGAATTAGGCATGATATTATGACGTTTGAGAAGGAGAAATATGATATACGTACAGAAAAAATAAAATGAGAAACAACTACGGTTTATAACAACCTATACAAAGGCAGGGTTGGATCGAAACAATAATAGCGACCCGAAAAGCTCATTTCGATCCCGAAACGAAATGATCATCCAATATATCAAAATATAGGTTTTCGATATTTTTAAACTCAGTGGAATAAGTTTCAAGTCCTAATTCCATTGTATACATAAGTTATCTTTTAAAATTAGCTTATTTAAATTGATTTCATTAAATTTATTTCTACGTGTTTCGAGCCTGCATGATCAAACGACAAGTCTTATCGCTACCAAACTTGAAATCCTTCAATAATTCACTGCTACGGATCCGATGAAACTGTTTTTGTCGAAATTCGAGATAGTATCCAAAATGGCTATTTTCACGTTAATTAAATAAATTATTATTAAATTAAATTTATCACTTTTCAAATTCAAATTTTATAACTAACAAATTTTTATCACTTTTTATTAACTAGTAATTATAATTTTTTAAAACAAATTTTTCATGTCAAATTCAGCTGTTAATATTGCGCTAATTACAACATTCCAATTCCAATTGTAATAAATTCATTAATTATAATTTAAAACCCAGTAAATTGAATCACTTTGATTTCAATCTTTTTATTTAATCAATCATTACTTTGTGGACATAGTTAACATTGTTTTTCCATTTATTACATCAATATTCTACAATTTTCAACTTAATTCGTATTAACGCAATATTACTTACATTTATTGCGATTGATTTACAATTAAGTTTCAATAGATTAAATAATGCAACAATAATTAAACCATTGTTATAGCTTACAATTTCAAACACAATTCTATTTTTGTTGTTAACAAACAAAACTAATAAATTCACATACGGATTAATTATTCTATTTTAATCACTTCCAATTAATTACATACAATTTTACCGTTTAATACAACATTTGGTTTATTTACCATTTACACTTTATGACCAATTATAACTTTCCAATCATTCTAATTAATTGAGATTGCATTAAAATAGTTATCAATTTCCTTAAATTAACATTTTTAATATTACATTCTAGTTATTTTTCTTATGAATAAATCACAAGTTTTTATTTCTTCCAATTTTAACACCAACATCTTATTAAATTAAATATTATTTTTCTTTTCATTGAAAATTACTGGTCATTATAGAAAATATATTAGCCCATTTTTCAAAGAGCTTTTAAGAAGGAAGCTATTACTTTGGAAAAGTAATTTGTGTATAAACTGGTTCTCATAATGAACATATATTTAACTAAACATTGTAAGTTATACATTCATCTTTATGTTTTGATCAGTTATTATTGCATATATTTAATTGTTGGCATGATTTCATACATATTATATGATATCACCAAACATTATGACATTGGGAATTTAGGTAATAGATGACTAACTAGGGTTGTTCCAATAGTAGGTATGGTTAGACATAAATTCTAGAGTCAGTACAATTGTATCCAGAAGATCGTAAAGATCAAAATTGTGTTAGGGTGCCCGAACTGATCAACAGACATGACTCATTGACGTTTTGGAAACTAGATTTAAGAATTAAGAGTTTAGACTGAAAGAGGCTATAAGGTAGAATCGTGTAATATGGAATAATGAAATAGTCTAGGTAGATAAAGTAGGTAAATGCAAGGAGACACCAGGATTTTATACTGGTTCGGACCTCTCGTCCTACGTCCAGTCCCTAAGCTTCACTTAGGAATTTCACTAACTGTCACCCTCACTTCACCCGGAGGAATAGGTTTACAACTTACCCGAACAACCGAACGGGATTTCTTGCCTCAACTACCGAAGAGGACTTCAACTTAATTACTAAAATACAATATTTGACTTGTTGTGTTCTTGTCAACACTAATGAGTCTAATGTAGTACAATATTCATATAATCTTATCCTAAAGAGTATGCAATGTGTTTGTGAAGATTTAGAAAATGTGAATTGCTATGAATCAAGAGAATGTTATAAACAAAAACAATGATTCAAGCAATAGATTAGTGATTGCTTTGAGAATATCTAGAAAATATGAATAAGAGAATAGTTAGATTAAAGCAAGAGAATTCAGTGAATTAAATGATGTTAGAATCATGTATATATACTTGTAGAAGAGATGCATATGTTGTCAAAGGTTGCAAACAAGAGATGCTTCCATTTCCATTGATGAATGGTTGTAACTCTTGGGAGGAAGAAGGTGTCTTTTCAGGGAAAATTCGCAGGTTCAAATTCAGTCGACTGAGCAGGGAATTCAGTCAACTGAAAATATGAAGTAAAATTTTCGGGACCAAATTCAGTCGACTGTGCAGGAAATTCAGTCGACTGAAACTGTGCATGTATATAAATTTGTTCCAGTTTCAGTCGACTGACTATTCTTGTTCAGTCGACTGAACTCATAAAACCTGCATAGTTAAAACTAAATTGAAAAATGAAGTTTATAAAAAATTTCTAGTGTTCGTGCAAGCTTCTTGAGGATAGATTTTAACAATACATCTAGACTAAGACACATGTAAAAACATACTTTAAGTTTGTTTGGTCTTCATCTATCTTCCTTTAGCATTTACATATATTTCTTCCTTGTCTGTTAAAGCACATTGTCATTGATCAAAATCTTCGCGTATCAACATTCTCCCCCTTTTTGATTGATGACAATACTGATTTATTCTAGAGACGTTTTACTTATTTTCTCCCCCTGAATGTATGCACTATCTTTCTTACAAAACGAAGTTAGTACCATAGATTTTCTCCCCCTTTGTCATTGACAAAAAGGAAGAACTAACAGAAGTAATAATTTATGAAAGAAATCACTGAAGCATAGAGAATATTTGCATAATCATGACTTAAGAAAAATAAAAATGTTGTGACAGACAAGCATAAAATGGCTATTTATACAAGCCACTAGAAAGTTTAAAAATACACATCAAAAACCAAAAATTACTCATCTTTATCCCAGTCATATGAACCTTCTCTTCCTGTTGGTTCACGTATGAAGGGTCCTCCTGTTGGTGGTCTGTGTTCTCTTCCTCCTTGGCCACTACTAGCTCCGCTAGCGCTGCTACTTGTATGCTCTTTGGATGTCGTCCATGTAAATGTAGGCGCCGGACGTTTGCCACGAGATGTTGAAGCAATAGTGGTGCTTGAGCACGAAATTGCATCCCAAATCTTGTTGAAGAATCCTTTGATTTTGTCAAGCTTATGATCTACCTTTATAAGACGAGTGTCAAGAATTTGTTGATTTCTTGACAATATCCCCAAGGATTGGTTGGTAGTGAAGCTTGGGTCAACAAGACGAATTTCATCATCTTGCTCGAGATGTTCTTCGTGGCGTGGTTGAGGAGATTGTTGTTGTTCTTGATGCCTTGCTTCCCATTCGGCGAGTGATATTATGCGAGGAGGTCGAGATGGGAGTTGCATTAGGCTTATGGTCCGGTGGTTAATTTGATGGACCATTGTATTCTCTGACTCAGGTAATGGCGTATCGACATTGAGGAGAAGTCGCATGATGTACTCTCCAAAGTAGATAGTGCGCATTTTGCCATTATTGAAGGTGAGAAACTCATCAAGAATAAGTTGTACCCAATTAACTTGTATATTGCCAAAAATAGCATATAGAGCTTGATAGTTATTTGGGTAGACAATTTTGTATGAGCCCGTGCGAGGAGTAATCGTTCTCATTAGGGCTTTATGGAGGATTCTTGCCATAGGTCGAAGGGAGGTGGACTTAAAATCCCTAAAGTTGATATTATCATCCATAAATCGATGGTTTCAGTTAATTTTTGAATTTAAACAATTTATTTAAGAAAATAGTTACAAAAATATTGATGTAACAACACACAAATATTTCAAAATTTAACTATTTCTTTGGGGAAGGACTTGGAGTCTTCTTTCCTTCATTCTTCATGTAATTTATATCCCATGAATTCGGACTATATTGAGGAGTCTTAGGAGACTTCCAAGGATTCACAGGATCGACTGGTGTACGATAAGATGAAGACGGATCAAGTGAGCTAACAGGGCGAGGTAGGGGTTCAGCCACTTCGTTCTTCTTTGATCCACAGAATCGTAAACAAATTTGCTCTAGGAAGCTCAAACGTCTTGCCATAACTTTTTGCTCGAAGTATAGTTCTCTTTGAAGATCTATCTGTTGTTGTTGAAAGTGATGAATTTCATCAATTTTTCTTTTTGTGTCAGGTGAAATAAAGAGTCCGCGTTTCGCCTTTTTAGATTCTGGTGTGAAACCAGTACGATAATTTTCCCATTTGTAAACCGGCTCATGTGCAGGAGTTGGTGTGGGAAGTTTTGGCGACGTTGGAGTGTTATCAACTGACGAGGTGATATTGATTGGAGAGAAGGAGTTGTTGGATGACATTTTATGTTGAATTAAGATTTTATTCAAAAAATTGAGATGAAAATAAAAATATTTTTAAGAATTTATTTATAGTAGAATTTTACTAAACAAATAACGGTTATAATTTAATAAGATTTTTTAACCGCATAGAGATTTAGTGGTAAATAGGATTTTGTTAAAATGTATGATTCTTATTTAATAATTCAGTTTTACAAATGTGTGGTCTATAAATTATATAATGTAACATATAACATAACTGAAAATATTTGAAATTCTTATTCAGTCGACTGAACATTTTGTTTTAGTCGACTGAAATATGGGAATATTTCCAATGTATATCTAATTAATATTTTTAAAGGTTATTATACCTAATTCTCGTCGAAGTTTTATAAAGGAGTTTTCTAAAAGAGGTTAAGTAAATATATCGGCAATTTGATTTTCGGTAGAAATATGTTCTAAATTAATTATTCCTTTTTCGATATTGTCACGTAGAAAATGGTGACGAATATCTATATGTTTTGTACGAGAGTGATTAACCGGATTTTTAGATAAGTTTATTGTACTTGTATTATCACAGTATATTGTAGAATTTGTTAAATTTATATTAAAATCTTTAAGTGTTTGTTGCATGTATATAACTTGAGTGCAAGCTAAAGCAGCTGATATATATTCTGGTTCGCATGTGGAAAGCGATACACAATTTTGTTTCTTACTAAACCAAGATATAAGTGATTTTCCAATAAAATGGCAAGTACCACTTGTACTTTTTCTATCCGTTCGAGATCCACCAAAATCAGCATCACTGAATGATACTAACTCAAATGAACACTCCTTTGGATAGAAAAGACCGAAATCTTTAGTGTTGTTAAGATATCGCATAATTCGTTTTACCACTCTTAAGTGTGATTCTTTAGGATTAGATTGAAAACGCGCACACAAACAAACACTCATCATTATGTCAGGTCTACTAGCGGTTAAGTAAAGTAAGGAACCTATCATACTTCTAAACAATTTTTGATCTACACTTTTGCCATTTTCATCTCGATCGAGATGTGTAGTGGTACTCATAGGAGTAGGTTTAGCAGAAGTGTTTTCCATGCCGAATCGTTTAATCAAATTAGCACAATATTTTTCTTGGTTTATAAAAATTCCATTTGTTAATTGTTTGATTTGAAGTCCGAGAAAATATGATAATTCTCCCATATGAGACATTTCGAACTCATTAGTCATTATATTTGAAAATTCTTTACATAAATTTTCATTTGTTGAACCAAAATTAATATCGTCTACGTATATTTGAATCATTAAAATATCTTTGGTAGTATTTTTAATAAAAAGCGTTTGATCTACTTTTCCAATTTTAAATCCCGAGTTTAATAAATAACTTTTAAGTCTTTCATACCAAGCACGAGGTGCTTGTTTAAGACCATATAGTGCTTTCTTTAATTTAAATACATGATCTGGATATTTTTCATGTATAAATAAAGAAGGTTGTTCTACATATACATTTTCTTTAATAAAACCGTTTAAAATGCACTTTTAACATCCATTTGATAGAGTTTAAAATTGTGAAAACAAGCAAAGGCTAATAGTATACGTATTGCTTCCAGTCTTGCAACGGGAGCAAATGTTTCTTCAAAATCAATACCTTCTTCTTGATTATACCCTTGTGCTACTAGTCTTGTTTTATTCCTT
Source organism: Allium cepa (assembly GCA_030765085.1). Lineage (NCBI taxonomy): Eukaryota > Viridiplantae > Streptophyta > Magnoliopsida > Asparagales > Amaryllidaceae > Allium > Allium cepa. The sequence goes on along the minus strand of CM060940.1, from coordinate 471,038,357 downwards.
GTTATATTACCTTGTTCGTCTACTTTATTTTTGTAAATCCATTTTGTTCCAATTACTGATTGATTATTAGGACGTGGAACTAATTCCCAAACATCGTTACGTTCAAATTGATTTAATTCTTCTTGCATTGCGATAATCCAATAATCATCTGATGATGCTTCTTTTGGATTTTTAGGTTTTATAGATGAAATGAAAGCTACATGACCCATTTGATTTAGTTGATTTCTTGTTCTCACTTGAGAATTTATTTCTCCTATTATATTTTGAGTTGGATGATCTCGTAATATTCTAGAAGGAGATCTTAATTCATTATTATTATTTTCAAGGTTTGTTTCTTCTATATTTATCAATTCTTCATCATCTTTTATATTAAAATTTTTATTAATATTTTCATCAAAAGATATATGCAAAGTTTCTTCAATTAAGTTTGTTCGTTTATTAAATACTCGATATGCTTTACTTCGTTCTGAGTATCCTACGAAAATTCCTTCATCAGTTTTTAGTCGAATTTTCCTAGTTGATCTTTTGTATTTAAAATGAAACATTTTGATCCAAATATTTTAAAATAAGATATATTTGGCTTTTTATTATTAAATAGTTCATAAGAAGTATTTTTAGTTAATGGTCTAAATGATATTCTATTTAATACATAACATGCAGTAGCAACGGCTTCTGCCCAAAAATGTTTTGGTAGAGAACATCCATTTAACAATGTTCTTGTGCATTCTTGTAATGTTCTATTCTTTCTTTCTACAACTCCATTTTGTTGAGGAGTTCTCGGAAAAGAAAAGTTATGATTTATTCCTTTCTTTTTACAAAAAGTTTCAAAAACTTCATTTTCTAATTCGCCTCCATGATCGCTTCGAATATTTTTAATTTTCAAATCTTTAGCATTTTGAATTCTTTTGACAAATGTTTTGAAATGCTCAAAAGTGTCACTTTTATTTTTCATAAAAATAGTCCATGTATATCTTGAAAAATCATCAACTATTACAAATACGTATCGATTATGATTAATGGATTGAACTTGTGTTGGTCCAAATAAATCCATATGTAGTAATTCTAATGGTTGTAAAGTCGAAATATTTTTCTTAGATTTGAAAGATGATTTCGTTAATTTTCCTTTTTGACAATCATCACAAAGATTATTTGTTTTAAAGTTTATTTTTGGTAAACCTCTTACTAATTAATTTTTAGAAAGTTTTCTAATAGTTTTAAAATTTATATGACAAAATCTTTTGTGCCATAACCAAGGATCATTATCTTTGGCAAGTAAGCACATACTTGAATTATGATTAATATTCATATTTAAAACATAAATATTTCTATCTCTATTTCCTTCAAAAATAAGATTTTGGTTTTGATCAAAAATACTACATTTATTATTCGAGAAAGTTATTTTAAAACCTTTGTCACACAATTGACTTATGCTAAGTAGATTATGTTTTAAATTTTCAACTAATAAAACATTTGTTATAAAAGGTAAATTTGATGTACCGTAATTGTTCACATCTCCTTTGCCAATGATATACCCTTTTGAATTGTCTCCGAAGGTAACCGAGCCACCATCAAAGTATGTGATGTTTGTAAGCATATCTTTGTCTCCGGTTATGTGTTTTGAACAACCACTGTCTAATATTCATTTCTTCTTTTTGAGTGGGACCTGAAAATAAATATGAAATTATTGGTACCCACCTTTTAATAGGGTCCTAAAAAGTTAGAGTGTAGGAAACCAAACCCAATTTGGTTTAGTGTCCTTTTTATAAATATAGTTTTCATTATGATGAATATTATCCATAAATATTTTAATATATTTATTTCTTATTAATACATTGTTAGTTTTTGGTACCCAAATTTTAACTACCTTGTTTTCTACTTTTGTTTTAATAGGTCTCTTTGGCAATATTTGTTGTTTTGAATCCATACTCCTCTTAAAATTTGTTTCTTTCCTTTTAGGAATTTTTGACTCCTTTTTGTATCCTAATCCACGTTTACATGAAGAGGATTGAGAATTTTCTAAAATCTTAGATAAATTTTCTCTTCCTTTGTTAAAGTTAGAAACATTTTTAGTGATGTTATCTAATCTAGCTTGAAGACTATTATTTTCTAACTCAACTTGTTTAATCTTAGTTTTTAACTCATGATTTTCAGAAACAATTATATCATTCTTTGTTTTTTGAGTTTCAATTTCTTGACTTAAAAGTGATAATTGAGTTCCGAGTTTGAATGAGATTCTTGAACTTTTTCAAGTTCTTCTTCTAAGATTTTCTTTTCATCTTTTAACATATCCCTTTCAAATTCAGCTTTGTTTTGATTTTCACGAGTTTCTTTGAGTTTCTTTTTAAGAGTTTTTATTGTGCTTAAAAGTTCAGTGTTTACTTCAATTAAATCGTCGAAAGTTAAATTATTTACCTCAGATTCTTGAGCCATGAAGCATACATTTGCCTGTTCATTGTCGCTATCACTTTCAATTTCGGATGAAGATGAATCTGAATCGTCCCATGTTACAGAAAATGCCTTCTGTTTGAATTTATCCTTCTTGTTTTTGTTGTTGAGGTTTTTTTGATTTTCTTTCATTTTTTCTTGACAATCTTTTTGCATATGTCCTTTCTTGTGACAATTGAAGCATTCTATATTTGAGGATGAAGGTTTGTTCAAGAAATTCTTTTTGAATCCTTTTTTGTTTCCTTTTCTATACTTTAAGAATTTCTTGAAATTTTTGGCTATAAATGCTAGATCCTCAACTTCAGACTCTGATTCTTCCTTTTCCGCATGAAAAGCAACATTCTTTCTTTCTTGAGCTTGATCCCTTTTAGCTTGCATATTTACTTCATACGACATAAGATTTCCAATCAATTCTTCTGGTTTCATTGTAGATAGATCATTTGCTTCCTCGATTGCTAGTACTTTTCTCTCCCATTCATCAGTGAGTGAATTTAGAACTTTAGACACAATGTCAAAGTCAGTGTATCTTTCTCCTAGTCCGATTAGAGCATGTTGAATGTCTTGAAATCTTGAGTACATGTCATTGATGGATTCATTTTGTCGCATTTTAAAATTTTGGAATTGATTCTTCAGCATGGATATCTTTGTTTGTTTAACCTTGTTTGTGCCTTCATGTATGACTTTAAGTGTTTCCCATATCTGATATGCAGTAGTACATATGCTAACACGGTTGAATTCATTTCTTTCCAGGGCGCAAAATAGCATATTCATAGCTTTGGCATTTGCACTAGCTTCATTCTTTTGAATTTGTGTCCATGTAGGATAATCGGCTGTGGGTACAACGAACTCTTCTTGAGTAGCATTCCAGGCTTCGAAACTAGTTGTTTGCATATAAATCCTCATCCTTGTAGCCCAATAGTTATAGTTTAGTCCATTGAATGGAGGAGGTCTTTGGGTAGATTGTCCTTCCGCAAATGTAGAACTATAGGCAGATGTTGTGCTTGTACTTGCGTTATTTTCCATATTATCAATGTCTAATAACGGTGTTATGGTTATAGGACGGCCTTGCTCTGATACCAATTGAAAGAGGCTATGCGGTAGAATTGTGTAATATGGAATAATGAAATAGTCTAGGTAGATAAAGTAGGTAAATGCAAGGAGACACCAGGATTTTATACTGGTTCGGACCTCTCGTCCTACGTCCAGTCCCTAAGCTTCACTTAGGAATTTCACTAACTATCACCCTCACTTCACCCGGAGGAATAGGTTTACAACTTACCCGAACAACCGAACGGGATTTCTTGCCTCAACTACCGAAGAGGACTTCAACTTAATTACTAAAATACAATATTTGACTTGTTGTGTTCTTGTCAACACTAATGAGTCTAATGTAGTACAATATTCCCATGATCTTATCCTCGAGAGTATGCAATGTGTTTGTTAAGATTTAGGAAATGTGAATTGCTATGAATCAAGAGAATGTTATAAACAAAAACAATGATTCAAGCAATAGATTAGTGATTGCTTTGAGAATATCTAGAAAATATGAATAAGAGAATAGTTAGATTAAAGCAAGAGAATTCGGTGAATTAAATGATGTTAGAATCATGTATATATACTTGTAGAAGAGATGCATATGTTGTCAAAGGTTGCAAACAAGAGATGCTTCCATTTCCATTGATGAATGGTTGCAACTCTTGGGAGGAAGAAGGTGTCTTTTAAGAGAAAATTCGCAGGTTCAAATTCAGTCGACTGAGCAGGGAATTCAGTCAACTGAAAATATGAAGTAAAATTTTCGGGACCAAATTCAGTCGACTGTGCAGGAAATTCAGTCGACTGAAACTATGCATGTATATAAATTTGTTCCAGTTTCAGTCGACTGATTGTTCTTGTTCAGTCGACTGAACTCATAAAACCTGCATAGTTAAAACTAAATTGAAAAATTAAGTTTATAAAAATTTTCTAGTGTTCGTGCAAGCTTCTTGAGGATAGATTTTAACAATACATCTAGACTAAGACACATGTAAAAACATACTTTAAGTTTGTTTGGTCTTCATCTATCTTCCTTTAGCATTTGCATATATTTCTTCCTTGTTTGTTAAAGCACATTGTCATTGATCAAAATCTTCGCATATCAACATAGACTACGGTAGGATTGTGCCCTATCCGCCAAGTGCTTAGCTCATGATTGGTCAGGTCTGTGATTCCATTGCATAGGGCCTAACCAAAGAATAGGCAAAATTGAGATTACACAAAGCGAGGAACTTGTAGCAAATAAGCCCACGATTATATTTTTTTGGTGGGACAAAAGCATGTGGGATGAGAGATTATGGATTATCTAGTTATATTTTTCCTCGAGTCAGCTTATAAAACTGCTATAGGTTTTTAGTCGGTTTGCAAAACTACTATAAGCTTCTAGTTAGCCTGCAAAATTACTATAGGTTCATAGTGACCTTGAGAAAACTATATCATGGATTCTTTTATAGGATTGGGAAATTATAGGAATGTGTAACCCTTTGAACTTAATGAATGTCGGATGTTAACTCACTTTTGACCCAAAGTAGATTTCAACTAGATTTAGAAGAACAAAATAAGGACGAAAAGACTTGAAATCTAGGAGGTACGTTTTGATGGAGCATAGAAATAGCTCAAATAAATTTCACCCCAAGATACACGATGTACAAAAGTCGGCACCGACTTGTTCATGTCGACAATGAGTCATTTTTGCCCCATGTTTCTCTACTCCAACTTCGTGTGAGTTATTGCTTACTCCTTTCACATGTGACCAGAGTTTTCGATGACCATTTCAAGAGTTGAAGAGATGATAGCTAGAACGACGGAATAATTCATGTGATGAAGGAACAATCACCAAAATCAACCAACCATCAAAGTAAACAACATATGATATCGCGAAATGAAATAGGAAGATGTATGCGAGAAAGTTTGAAGTGTTTTAAATGAACGAAACATGTCGACACCAACATGTTTAATTCGGCATCGACATATTTGGTAAACTCAGAGGACTCTGCGATTTGGCATATAACTTTGCTCGATCTCTGGACTCTTCTCCAAGTGAACTTCTAACCCAACACAACTGTTTCTCTATAAATACCAGCCTACTTGCAAATAAGAAGGGGTCTTTTTGCTTGATATTTCTTCCATTGAGACTTCTCTCTCTTCTTCACTCATATCTCCTACATCTCAAACTCTTTAGAAACATCATTATAAATTTGAGATCCACTAAATTGTAGTCAGATCTAATATAACTAGTTGTAATCTAAAAATAGAACAAGTAATAATATAGATTAAAGTGGACGTGGGCCACTATAAAAATTCTTATGTCTACTTTATTTTCTGCCATTCTTACTTGCTTGATCCAGGATTTTTACTTCTTTTACATATATTATAACAGAACCGATGCTTTCATCTGATTTCTAGGTGTTGATCCTTTTTTGGGTTAATAATTTGGTGCTTTTAATTGAGAACAAAGAACTAGATCTGAAGACTTGAAGCTTGAATCTGAGATTTGGAGAAGATGACGAGATCTAACACTAGGTCTAAGGCTGGATTAAGCCAACCAGAACATAGGGGCAGCCATGAGATGTCCTCAAATTCTCATCAATTTATGTGACCAGAGAAGTGATGGAGAAAATGATGAAAGAAATGCAAGATGGATTGATGACTCGACAATAGAAAATACTTGAAGGATTTTGCTATATAATGGGACAACAAGGAATTGCCGGTAGGAATTCAAAACCAAGTGCTAGGAGCTAATGTAGGAACATCTGGAGTTAGAATGGAGCAAACTAGAACAATGCCCCGACCAACAGTATAACTCGGTACCGAGACAATTATACTTGAGGGAAACACTGGTGTGAACTTGGAACATGCTAGAATGCTAGTAGCGAACGACGCTAGAACTAGAAATGCCAATCATAATGTGAAAAGGCAACGATCAAAAGAGTGTGTGCTAGAACCACTCCGTGGGAACGGAGGACGAAAAGAAATCAAACGTGCAAGTCAGAATTCTAACTTGCATCTAGAGGAGTACGTGCTAGAGTATGTCCGGAGTTTCTAAGAAAAAGGGGCAGAACATTGCTTTTAGAAAAAGACCATGATTAGACGGTGAAAATCGATTTTTTGAGTTGGTAAGAAGAATAGCTAGAGGTAGTCCCTCAGATCAAAGTTGGAGGATGTGAATAGGAATCCATTCGCATTTAATATCTGAATCATGAGAAATCCTCCCGATTTCAAGCTTCCTCCTTTGAAAATGTATGATAGAAAGTCGGATCCGACGGTTTTTATTTATGAGATATATCCGACATATGGAGGTGTTGAGTGATTATGTGGACATAATTGGGAGACGCTTCCCATTATACATACAAACTTGGCGGCGATGTGGTTCAGACAGTAGGAAAATAGGTCCATAAGCACATGAACTGGCATGGTGGAAGTTTTTGTGAGAGTTCAAAGTTCACGTCTCGTGACTGAAGAATGTGACGACACTATAAAGCATGAAACAAATGCCTAGAGAGACCTTGAGAAGCTATTTGACAAGATTCATTGCGACAGCTACATCTGTCGATAATCCAGATCCGTCTATAATATTAGTGGCGACAGTATCTGGAGTCGCAAGTAAGTCCGACTTCAACATTGCACTAGAGAGGGATCCACCAATGGATCTTGTGAAATTCTTCCATGAAGCTGAAAGATATTTGCATCAAGAAGATGTCGAAGTTTAGGATGCTAAGGTTAATGTTGTCAATGAGAGAGGAATGTCCAGAGCAGGAAACAAAAAGGACAAAGGAAAATGAAGAGCTGATGATGACATTGAGAAACTGAAACGAAAAAAGAGAGAGCCGAAATTAGCTTACTACACTGATTTAATAGAGACCCCGAAGAAGATATATCTGGATACTATGGGGAAGATCTCCTATTGAAAGCCAGCTAGGAGAGATCCCACTGATTGGGAGAAAGGATTTGGAAAGTTTTTCATCTTCCATGAGCTAGAGGGACATGGAACAAATGAGTGTCAACAACTTCATGATCTAATAGAAGAATAGGTTCGAAGCAACTAGCCACAATAATAAGTAAGGAACCGAATTGCAATAGTGCGGCCGGAACAACCACCATCTATAGTGAACGCATCAAGGAATAACTAGGGATCTAATTTGAGACTTGAAATCCTATGATTGGAATCATCAGGAGTCAAGTTTAACTCCCTTGCTTTTCTTTTTCTTGTTTTAAATAGTTAGGACAAAAATAACCTCATAACGCTTACACATATATGAGTCTTAGATTGGTCTCTAGGCACCTCAGAATTTGTTGTCTAAGATGACTATGTAGGGTGATAATCACCTCGGACCGGTTAAACGTGTATGTGAACTGGACTGGTCTTAGGAATGCTCTTAGGCAGATGTTTGGGATGGATAATTAGGACTTCTTGTTTGCTTTGATTTGAATATTTGACTTTTGAAAAATCCACATTGAATGTGGTGATTGATATTGACCGCTTTAAGTCCCGTCCAAAGAGACAAGACCAAAGTACAGGGTGCAAGTCCCCTCGCCATATAGTGAGCAGATTGACTTGTATGCAATTAATCACTTTAAGTCCCATCCAAAAAGACGTGACCGGAGTGCAGGGAGCAAGCTCCCTTGCCAGAGAGCGAGTGGATTGGCTTGTATGAAAAGTAAGTCCCTGCACTAGAGAGTAAGCGAATGGGCTTGCTTGGTTACTGAGTTCCATTACCAGAGCGTAAGAAGATTCGACAAGGATTCGGAAAGGTCAGAACCCTAGATTAAAAGCCAAGCGATCCGAAGATATCCCCTCCTAACTAGAAGGTTAAGCAATCCGGAGAGATCATCACATCAACTTGAATGATAAAGCGATTTAAAGAGATCACACATTAGATTGATTGTAAAATGACCTAGAGAGATCAAACCTTAGAACGGAAATAGATTTAATAGAAGGATTTTAATGCCTTGTAACTAGAATAAAATAGATAAATCCTTGATGAGCATGGGACAATTTTGATGCGATGTAATAACTCTGAATGAAATTGGACCTTTTGGAATTCCATGTTGTCAACATATAGTCTGGAGTAACTTAGCAGTTAGGAATGTCTACATTTGTTCTAAAGGATCATCCAAAGCTCCTAGGCCAACTCGTTCATTTAAAGGAGGAAGGTGTTCCTAGATTGGATATGTTAGTTCTATCGTCCTTTGTAATTTAGCAGTAATTGAGCGTTTAGGTCCAATAGGTGTATAGGTTGAGGCCTGAGTAGTAGTAGGCCCAGCTTCATAAGGCATTGATGGCCCAGTGCCAATATTGAAAAGAGGAGAATGATATGTCATTCTGGATAGGAAAACTCGATGTTGAACACAGTCATGTACATTTATTTTGAAATTCTATATAGTGAACCTGAGTGACTGGCGCTTAGAATCTAACGGATATTGATGTCTCTAGACCAATTGGATTCTAAATGTCAACTAGGACAACTAAAAGTGTGGATCTAAATGGTGTGAGTCCCGTACACGACAAATGGACCATTCTTTGTAGATAGTCTACTCATGTTGGAAAAGAGCCTCATCGCATGATGTAACTATTCATCGGATCTTACTCATTACCGTTGGATAATCGATAATGAAACTGCTATTTGGAATGTTGTGGAGCTTACTTTTATAGGAATTCAAGGAGTGTAGTGATTGGAAATGTTGTGCAATGGAAATGTTCGAATGTCGGAATTTGTTACCATTCCTTAGAAGTGAACCTTCTCATCAGATTCAAGAACAATAACTTATGATCGGTAGCTGTGAGAAATGCGGATTACGTATCTTAAGGATAGGATTGACACTAGAGGGGGGTGAATAGTGTTAATAAAGAATTATTAAATCTTTTTGAGTTTATGTTGATTTAGACACCGATGTATGCAATATACAGATACAGATATGATCACAGAAACAAGCACAGCTATAGAAATAAAATAAAAGCAGTTAAGGAAAGAACACACCGGATTTTGTACTGGTTCGGAGTTACCCTACATCCAGTCCCGCAACACAAGTACGGATTTCCTTTCAAAAGAAATTGTACAATTACACCCTCGGTTTCAAGGCTACGAGGTACACCCTCTAGAATTTCTATCCTCTGGGTAGAGATACTTGATTTCCCGGCCACAAGTTTACCCAATTGATTTACCAAGGCTACAATCACACCTTTTCTCTCTTGATTGATTTCCGAGGCTACAATCACACCTTTTCTCGCTTAATAGATTACAAAGAAGTCTATAACTCTGAATAGCACTGAGAACCTTTTAGAGATAGTGATAGAGAATCAAACTAGAAGTAATCGAGTTTGATTCAATGTTGATTTCGGTAGAGTAATGGTAAGATTGTGTATTAAGAAATGTGGAAGAAGAAGAGGAGTGAAAAACCAGAAAATCTGATATAAAATTCGTTGAAACTAACCCCTATTTATAAAAGAACAACAGCCATGTCCATTCATGAAGAGTTATGGCGAATAGACACTTCTTTTGAAATTTAAATTTTGAATTCAACTGACACCATGTCGACATGGTTACCCTAGGCATGTCGACATCCCAAAGCAATTTTTGGTGATTTGATTTTCTTTGAAAATAACATTTATCTTATATCAAACTATTTTAAACTTTACAAATATACTTGACTATAGTTAAAATTCATAAGTAAATATAGAGAATAATATATATAGATTTTAACTATAATTTTATATTTAAATCTAAGTATAAAAGTTAAATATATAATTTAAAAAGATAGTTTAAAATCAGGAGTAATTTGACTTTGAAATTAAAGATAATTTTGAGGCTAAAATTGTTTAAAATCAGGATAGAAAGTTTTGATGTTTTTAAAAGGAAAGTTTTGAAATCATTTTGAAAACAAGATAATTTTGTAAAATCATTTGAATTAAAATTAGTGGATACAAAACAGTGTTCCACTAGATTTTCATAGGTTCCATCCTACTTAGGGTTCCATCTCTTTAACAGGCTCGAAGTGGATTCCATTCCACGAATAAATTGGATTTTAAGATGCCAGTGCTTTTCTACGAGTTTTAACAAAAATTCCTAATAAAAATACTTATGCTTGAAATCTTGAACTCTTGATAATCTTGATACTCATGAGTCTTCTATCTCAATATCTTGAATCTTTATACTGTACAGTCTTCATTCTTGGTACCTGCATGGTTAAATCCTGCATATACATATATATCTAAACTTATAATGTCAGTATTTATATTTTATAATCTATTCTAAGGTTGTTGTCATCAAAACCATCATCTCATGGACTAACAATCTCCACCTTTTTGATGATGGCAACCTTTGTTTATAAAATATTATTTCTATCCTAATAACTCCCCCAAAACTAATAACTCCCCCTTAATTTATGCCTAACTACCCAATTTTATATTTCTCCCCCTTTGTCATCAACAAAAACTCACTCCCCCTCATTCTTGGACTTCAGTACCTGCATTGATAAACTATACAGTGGAATATATAATATATAGATTAAGAAATAATTATACTTAAGAACATGATAACTAATCAAAGACTATATACATTTCAATGTGTGTGTGTGTGTATATATATATGTTTTATACAACAAACTTTAAACAAATATCAAGAAATCAATTCACACAAAGTATCAATCCAAACCAAATCAATTCAAACAAATATCAAATAAGGTAATGAAATCAAACGTTATGAGGAACTTCCACCCATCCTTCTTCTCCAAATATAGGGTCTGCTTTAATTGCATCCCAATTTTCATTGTCATTGGTGAGAGAGACAGGAGGATGTGCTTCGTTATCATCCTTGTGCAGAGAGGAGATCATCCATCGTATCGCATCGTAGTGCCTTTCTTGTTCCTCGATCATCTGTATGTGACTCAATTCTAAGTGACGCTGGTTACGTAGAATAAACGAGGGAATATTCTTGAACGAATTAAGGGTTTCTTCAAGATTTTCGGATAGATCGTGATAGGATTAGCCATAGTTGAGTTTGTGAAAGAAATATAGGATACAGATGATAAGAAATAAATTTCAGTGAAGAATTCTGGAAGAAACAGGTATTTATAGGTGTAGAAATTCCTTTGAAATGAATAGACATTTGACAGTTATTCAAAATCAATTGTCATTTCTGACCAGTACATGTCGACATGGTCATATAGGGGATGTCGACATGGGTTAGTGAAAACTTATGACTAATTTGATTTTGTGAATAATTGTGTGTATATATATAATATACTAGCATTTATTCTAGAGATAAGATAACGTAGATAACAGAAAGGAAATTTCATTTCATTGCATACTACGATAATACAACGATTAAGCACACAACAAACTACATGAATATTTGAAATAAAGAAAACTAAAAAAATACAACACGATACGAGAAGATAAAACTAGTTAGAGGATGATGATGATGAAGATAGTCCAAGTTTCTTGCTGACTTTTGAAATGAACTTGTTCATCTTCGAAGAAATATTATCCAACTTTTTACTAAAGGATCGTTTAAGAATACGTTGATTCTCAACAATAGTCTTTTGGTTTTTGAGAAGGGTTTTGGTGGATGGATTTGGAGGATAGTCAATACTTTTCAAAGAAGTTTCACCTTCTTCTTCTTCAATTTCCATTTCATCCCCTTCCTCTTCTTCTTCCATTTCCGTATGAGCCGAACGCTCTTCCTTTTCGGTAAGGGTCTCATAAGGTTGAAAAACAAATGGAATTTACATAAGCGAAATGTTGGAATGATTGAAAACGTTTTTAGAAACAAATTCTTTGCCTTTGAAATCCACTCCAAAATAGTTAAAAATCCGACTGAGATAAATTCTGTGTGATAAAGTATTCTCACCCATTTCAAGATTTTTGGGACGAAGTTCATCCAAAATAACTTGCGCCCAATTTACGTCATAAATTCCAAAAATAGAAAACAGTGCTTTGCAAACTTTTGAAGTAGGATTTTTAAAATTCCCCGATCTTGGGGTCAAAGTATGTTGCGAAAGAAGATTGACAATTCTTTCTTTTGGTCGAAAATTTCTATTTTTAAATTCAAAATCATCACCTCTTTCGCAAATGTGATGAAATGTCTCACGATCATGTTCATCGATTTTAAAGTTAGAAAGATCCATTCCCGAATTCTTACAATTGAGAATAATACCCAAAAGATCACAATTCAAAATAATTCTAGTGCCGTTGACACTACTCCAAATTTCATTCTCATTACTATCATAAAATACGCGATTTAAATTCGCATAGAAAATTTTGACAAGATTAGGATAGCAAACAAAATCATTTTGAGAAGCATCAATAAGACTAAGAACTCCATTGTTTGCAAAAAGAGAATCAATTTCATAAGAAGAAAAATTTTGAAAAATAGCAAATTTTCCGGGATGGACTTTGGCATAGTTAGCATAATTGATGTATGCTTTTATTGCCTCCGGATCATTGAATAATTGCTCTTTGATTTTTTTGGAAATTCTCATGGTGGATGGGTTGCTTGAAGAAGCCATTGAAATAGAGAGAAGAGAGCTTGAAGTTATGAAGAGAGAGTTTGAATTTGAAAATGAGAGTGAAAAGATATGATAAAAGATAGTGAATAAATAGATTCTCAAAGGATATATTCTTTGGTCAAAAGGTAGCTTTTCAGAGAATTAAATGAAGTGAAAAGGTGGAGGGAAATTCAAACATTTGAATTCAAATTTGGAAACTCAAATTCAGGTACCCATGTCGACATCATGGTAGGGACCATGTCGACATGTGCCTTTGAATTTTCATGAATTGATTTTTCCTAAGTTCTTTAATATATATATATATATATATACATAAATATTATTATTATTTTTAATGCCTATATATATATATCTAAAATATTATTAAACTTCAAGTGTATTTCAGAAAATATTATTATACTATTAAAAAATAATAAAAATAATAATGAAATAATGAAATAATAATAATAAATAGAAAATAATTTTAAAATTCAAACAACACACCAATTCAAAATCAATCAAACAATCAAGCAACTAATTCTAAGCAAGCAATTTCAACCAATTGTATTGTAAATGTGTACCTTTTTCTTAGTCTGTTTCTTTGAATTCGTCGGAGTCATGAACAGTTGTGAAACACAAATTCGAATTATCTGTCTTCTGATCATCATCACTTGAGGACGAGTCTGAGTCATCTAAAGTAGCAGTAAATGCACGCTTCCGTTTCTTTGCTGGATCATTGTTCATAGGACAATTTTGCCTATCTGGATATGGACAGTCTCTTTTGAAATGGCCTGGTTTATCACAGTTGTAACATTTGTCATTATTTGGCACTACATTCTGATTTCTAGAATTCTTATAGTTGTTTCTCTTGTGATTATTCATCTTTCTGTATTTCAGGAATTTCCTAAAATTTCTGGTCATAGAGGCTATCTCTTCATCATTATCGCTGTTTGAGTCTGATCCATCGGTCAATGCATTGAATGCCATTGATTTCCTTTCATATGCTTTACTTTCTCTTCTCCCGATCATTTGAACTTCATATGACATTAGATTTCTAATTAATTCTTCTATCTTTAAAGTACTGATGTCATTTGCCTCTTTGATCGCAAGTGTCTTTTGATCCCATTCTGGAGTTAGAGAGTTTAAAATCTTTCTGACTTGATCTTCTTCGGAAAATTCCTTTCCTAAAGATATTAGAAAATGCACAATATCCTGAAATCTACTATACATATCTGAAATGGACTCATTAGGATTCATTTTAAATAATTGAAACTGATTTTTGAGCATGGAAATTTTGGTCTGTTTAACTTTGCTTGTTCCTTCGTGAGTAACTTGCAAAGTTTTCCAGATTTCATATGCAGACTTACAAACTGACACTCCATTGAATTCATTTCTATCTAGTGAACAAAACAGAATATTCATAGCCTTAGAATTATTTTGTGCAACAGTCTTTTGCTCAGCAGTCCATTGTGCAAAATTAGTTGTGGGTTCAGAATATTCAGTTTGTGTGATATTCCAAGTGTCTAATCCTATAGATTGTAAATATATTTTCATCCTACATGCCCAATATGCATAGTTACTGCCATTAAAAAGTGGTGGTTTGACAGTAGACTGACCCTCTACAAATGAACTAGTGACAGGGATACTAGTGTTAGTAACAGTACCAGTGTTGGTAGCCATTTTGAAAACTTTTCAAAAATCAAATTATGAAACTTTGAAAACTTTGCTCTGGTACCAATTGTGAGAAACGCGGATTATGGATCTTAAGGCTATGATTAACACTAGAGGGGGGTGAATAGTGTTAATAAAGAATTACTAAATCTTTTTGAGTTTATGTTAATTTAGACACCGATGTATGCAATGTACAGACACAGATATGATCACAGAAACAAGCACAGATGCAGAAATAAAATAAAAGCAATAAAGGAAAGAACACACCGGATTTTATACTGGTTCGGAGTTACCCTACATCCAGTCCCGCAACACAAGTACGGATTTCCTTTCAAAAGCAATTGTACAATTACACCCTCGGTTTCAAGCCTACGAGGTACACCCTCCAGAATTTCTATCCCCTGGGTAGAGATACTTGATTTCCGGGCCACAAGTTTACCCAATTGATTTACCAAGGCTACAATCACACCTTTTCTCTCTCGATTGATTTCCAAGGCTACAATCACACATTTTCTCGCTTAATAGATTACAAAGAAGTCTATAACTCTAAAAAGCACTAAGAACCTTGTAGAGATAGTGATAGAGAATCAAACTAGAAGTAATCGAGTTTGATTCAATGTTGATTTCGGCAGAGTAATGGAAAGAATATGTATTAAGAAATGTGGAAGAAGAAGAGGTGTGAAAAACTAGACAATCTGATATAAAATTCTTTGAAACTAACCCTTATTTATAGAAGAACAACAACCATGTCCATTCATGAAGAGTAATGGTGAATAGAAACTCTTTTGAAATTTAAATTTTGAATTCAACTGACACACTGTCGACATGGTTACCCTAGGCATGTCGACATCCCAAAGCAATTTTTGGTGATTTGATTTTCTTTGAAAATAACATTTATCTTATATTAAAACTATTTTAAACTTTACAAATATACTTGACTATGGTTAAAATTCATAAGTAAATATAGAGAATAATATATATATATATGTATATATATATATTTTAACTATAATTTTATATTTAAATCTAAGTATAAAAGTTAAATATATAATTTAGAAAGATAGTTTAAAATCAGGAGTAATTTGACTTTGAAATTAAAGATAATTTTGAGGCTAAAATTGTTTAAAATCAGGATAGAGAGCTTTGATGTTTTTAAAAGGAAAGTTTTGAAATCATTTTGAAAACAAGATAATTTTGTAAAATCATTTGAATTAAAATTAGTGGATACAAAACAATGTTCCACTAGATTTTCGTAGGTTCCATTCTACTTAGGGTTCCATCCCTTTAACATGCTCGAAGTGGATTCCATTCCGCGAATAAATTGGATTTTAAGATGCCAGTGCTTTTCTACGAGTTTTAACAAAAATTCCTAATAAAAATACTTATGCTTGAAATCTTGAAACTGTTGATAATCTTGATACTCATGAGTCTTCTATCTCGATATCTTGAATCTCTATACTGTACAGTCTTCATTCTTGGTACCTGCATGGTTAAATCCTGCATATACATATGTATCTAAACTTATAATCTCAGTATTTATATTTTATAATCTATTCTAAGGTTGTTGTCATCAAAACCATCATCTCATGGACTAACAATAGCTTGTTCACAAAGTGTATTCATGCATTATGAATGAATGGAAATACAAAGGCCTTATAAAACCGTGGACAATCCAAGGTGACCCAAAGCATGACAGGCAAAAATATGGGGTTGATTCAGAGTTGAGGGCAGGTTGGCAAGACTCAGGTGTGTTTGAAGTTAGCCTCGGGTCTGACTCGAAGTAGTGATCAGGAAAGTACGGGTTTTGCAATGACCATGGTTTATAAACTTGATTGATCTCAAGTTAAGGCTCCAACATCCATCGGCCATAGGAGACCTCAGGCCATGGATGATGGCAATTCGACCAACGCAAGACAGCGAAGCCACCAACCCAAATCTGGATATTGACTTAGAGAATTCAGGAATGACTTATTTTAAGAGATCGGTAGTGATTGGAACGAAGATCGGTTAGTGGTGGCGGTGGTGGCTTCAAGTAGTTATCGACGGCTCTTGATGATCGACAACGATCAGTTTTAGGAGGTTCAATCGAAAGATTTAGGCATGGAATCTTGAGGAGGTAGATGAAGACCGTGAGGGGAAATAGGCTAAGTACTCGGCACTTAAGGAAGTTTTTAAGCCTAGGCGACTAAGCAAAAGTTGTCGGTACTAACCTAATTAAGTCAATACTGACATGAAATACTGAACCCGAAATCAAAAGGAAAAAAGAGAAAGGGAAAAGGAAGGCAATCCTTATCTAGATAAGGCATCAAACGATCCCCAATGTGTGGATCATGACTTTAGCATAGAGAATGAAACTATTACTATTTAAAGCGATCAAACGGATGCCTACGAAATAGAGACGACACTCTAAAGCAACTCTTAGTTAACCAGCAGACTTGTATGGAGAATATTATGCACTTGATTTATTCCAGAGCATACTTTGTTTCCAACAGAATCGTACTTTAGGGGGCAAGCATTATCCGACTTCTAGACCAAGCAGCTTTCAAACGAATCTGGACATCCTGATGAAGATGGGTATGGTTTATTATTTGGAAGTATACATCGGAGGACAATGGAAGTGTTTTCAAGAGTTGAGGATGTAAATAGAGCCAAGAAAATAGATCGATACCAACCACTTTTAGATTAGTACCAAGCTCTTTTAGAGTAATCTATGGAGCTGTAAAGTCTTGGTCGATGGATAGCTAGCTAGAGCGATCATCTTAGAACTCAATTCTGAAGGAGTAGGTGAACAACTTAAAGGAATCTCTGAAGAAAAGGACAAGTACTGAAAATGTCAGAAACTCTCGGCAACGACTTGATTACTAGGAAAACAATACTCGGAGCTTTATTGATCGAAGGTAGAAGACAAAACAAAGTGAGGTGGTGTGGCTTGTCATCATAAAATCATGTCGGTACCGATCGCTTCTGATTAGTACCAAGATGATTTTATTGGCTATGGGATTTCTTCTCCCATCCTACATTCTTAGATCTGAAGTTAAACTTGGTATTTCGAGCTCAGACAATTTCGTTGGACAATTTGTCTATAATTAGCAAGCATATGACAATTCAAAATGAACTTTTAACACTTCATATTTTTCACCCTCTTTCTCTATATGTCCTTGTCGTGCAGGAAGTTAACTTTTGCCGTCCTAGGCAATTAGAACTCGGAATCCCTTGTTCTTGTGAAAAATCTCGGAATAATAAGATTAAAGTGAACATAGGCCTTATATTCACTGAACCACTATAAAAAATTCCTGTGTTTCTTACTTTATTTTGCTACATCTCTCTTTTTAATTTCTTTATAGGGGTGTTGTGCCATTTTTAGACTCAACAACACTGTCCAACATTTGAAGAGCATTTGGTCTCAATAGAGTATCGATATACTTTCTTGATACATCTTGATCAAGAATATTCAAATTATTGTGTTATTTTATATTGTCATATTTTCTCATGATTGCAACATTTGTAATTATTATCACATATATAATATCATTTAAGGATTTTCTATTTAATATATTTTAAATTAATTTCTGAATTAATTATATCATAATACAATAAATATACGATAGAAATTAAATACCTTTTTCACGAACAAGATTGGTCATAGAGTTAGATATATGTAACAAATTATATAATTTTCTTTGTATCACAATGCAAACACAACATATAAACAACAGGGAAAATCAGCAAAAGTAATTTAACATGTAAAGGCATACAAAATGTTACCGACAAAAACCAACATAGCAACAGGAATAAGAGTTGGTAGCATGAGGTGGTTTGGTAGGAGGTGTGCGGTGCTGGTGTAGGAGGCATGCCTGATTTTGTTTTTCTTGGAGGTGTCAGTGTGATTTTATTTCGCTTGGAAGTTTCAATGTGAAGGATTGAAGTTTCGCTAAGTGCTGCTAGTTCGATGTAAAGGACTAAAGTTTTGTTAAGTGCTGCCATCAAGTTCTGTGGTTTTTGGTGTGGAGAATTAAGGATATAATTTTGTGGAACCCTAGAATTTGGAAGATGAATGATTTAGGGCTTTGGAGAATGGCCAGGAAGAAAGCAACGAGGAAAAAACTTTAATTAAAGAAAGAGTGGTCAACGAGATATTTTTGTAATCCCGCCTAGAAGTTTGGCTATCGCACTTTCGTTAATTATTAATTAGTTTAATAAGTTATCAAATAATAAATATTATATATTAATTGAAAATCAAAAACTTATAATACTCCAAAATTAAAAATTAATTGTATATTAAATAAAAATAAAAGTTAAGTATTTTATTATTATTTATCCTAATGTGCACCTATAAATTATACTTAATTTTCAATTATTAATATATTGATTATTATTTGTTATTATTTCTAAAGTATAATTGTAGATCATTAATTATAATAAATAAATAATTTTATGATTTTAAGTTATTAATCATTAATTATAAATTATAAATTATTAGCTATAAATCATTAACTGTAATAAATTGTTAAGCATGTGTGGCACCACTGTCCTAGTGGTTGGGCGCTATGGCTTTGGTCCATGAGGTCATAGGTTCGAATCCTGCGATGTGCGAAACTTGAAACATTGGACCAATATTGATTTGTATTATGTTATGTACTACATACGACTTGTAGAACTATTATGCACTTTCACCTAAGTATCTAATTTAAAAAATATTAGTTATGAATTATTAAATATTATGCATATATTATTATTTATACATTATTATTAGTGGAAATTAGCCACAAGGGCCTATTTAGCAAGTGCAATTAGTTTCTAGAGCACACAACTGAAATAAATGCTTTTAAGGACAAAATAAAATAATTAGTTTCTAAGGCCTAAAAATCTATGAAATTATGTCCTTGAAAGTAATTGGACTGCTGACTTTGTTCTTAAAAGTAATTATTCTGCCGACTTTGGTCTTGAAATTAATTTCTGTCGATGTGTGTCCTAAAAACTAATTAGGCTGCAAAATTTGTCCTTCTAGTGAAATGTCCCTTATTATTATTAATAAGTATAGTTTATTATCTATAAATTATTAATCATAATAAATTATTAACTATAGAAAACAATTATTCGTTATAAATTTTTAACTTTGAAATATTTATTTATAATGATTAATTATAATAGATTATAAATTATTAACAAAATAAGTTTTAGTTTATAAATTATTAGTTTTTTATTAATTATAATATATAATTTGTAATAATTTATCTTTATAAAGTAGAAGTCATTAGTTATTAACTAAGAATTAATTATCATTAATTATTATAATGTTTTAAACAATTGTAAACATAGTCAAAAAAATTAATGCTCATTTGGCCATTTTCCTGTAGTGAACCTTTCTTCAAAGACTATAACCTATTAGTAAAACAACTGTTAAAAAAAGTTATTATGAATTAGTATTCACAACAATTGCGAGCGATGGTTGTCAAAGTAATTTATATCAACTATTGGTAAAAAGCAGTTGTTACGAACGTCACTTTTACCATGCCCGACAGAGAGGAAAAGTTGTTAAAAAGAGTTATTACAATTGTTGAAATAAGAAATAAAAACATCGTCCGTAAAAGATTGTAATAGAGCTATTTGTTGTAGTATAAGGAGAGTGAGCAAACAAAATAGAAGAAGGCATGTAACGACCCAGATTTTTCTGGCATTAGTTGTGAACATTTAAATGGTTTTAAATATTAAATTTGGATTATGAATTGATTTTGAATAAGAAAAGTTTGGTTTTCATTTATAAAATTCAGAATCTAAGATAATAATTTATTGGATAATTCAACTTTTGAATTATATAACTGGAATGCGGGTAAATTATTGAACCTTGAGTTTTAGGCATGTTAAAATAATTTAAAGGCTTGTAAAATTTATATTGATAATACTGAGGTTAATAAATGGGTTAAAAGTGAATTTAAAAGTGATTTGTTCAATTTCAAAATATATCGTTCAAATCGACGTTTAAAAATATTCTTCCGAGGCACATTCTCAAATTTTGACGAAACCAGTTTCATTGGATCCGTAATAGTGTATTATTATCGGATTTCAAATTTCGTAGCATCCGGAGTTATCGTGTGATCATACGATGTATAAACGTGCTGAAATTTATATCGAATTTAATAAATTACGGAGTCCAAAAAGCTATCTTCTTCATACAACCGAGTTAGGACTCGAAACATTTTCCATTGCGTTCGGAACAGGGGTATAGCATTATAAACACCAAGCGGCACGCCTCGATGGAAGGTCAAAATTTCGAGTTGCATTTATCGAGACAATTTGAATTTGAATTTAATTAATATATATAAATTTATATTGCCTCGTCAACCTTCAGCTGTAATTCTTTCCCCTCAGCTGCCTTTCTTCTTTTTCCCATCAGCTTGCTTCCTTCACTATCACAACTTTTTGCCTTCCCTGTAGCAGTCATTCAATACAGAAGAAATCACGCCATCTTCTTCCCTCGGTGCAAAATCAAATCAAAGCCACCTGTCTTCTGAAGCAAGATTCTATCCTAGTTTATAAATCGCGTTCGTTTCTTTCCCCTATCCATTTTCAATTCAAATCGATTGTTGCAAAATTTAAAAAAAATGGCAGAATGGGAATTCAATATAGAAAACTATATTTCCACTGCTTCAATTGTTCGAGTTCAAGGTTCCAGTAAAAATAAAATCATGGTTTCCTCCTTTAGATTGAAAAGTCGAAGACGGACGAAATTTGTTCGTGCTCACTCCAGATCGAAGACGAGGGGGGACTCACGAGAATCTCCTCTTCCACAGTAATCGATTTCGTTCCTCAACAAAAAAATGTCGCGACATAGCTACTGTTGAAATTCTCGAGCTCAAGACTCGAGCGCGATGGCAAGCACGCGCTTACGCGGGAAGGTGGAGGCCACCTTTGGCAAAGGCGAAGCGCATTCGCGCTTGTGACTAGGGGGTTGTACCAGTGTTCGAGGGTTCAGGGTCGGTCGACATCGTGACTGGAGTCGTACGTGCGTAAGAGGGGGACTTGTCGATTTGCCTGTGGGTCAGGCGTCGAGTGCACGTAGGGAGATAGCGATGGAGGAGGTCGCGATGCTTGGTTCGGCGAGGGTTTGGCGATTTTAGGTTGTAAGGTATTTTGCAAATTTGTCTTTTTATTTATTTTAAAATATACACATGTATGCATATATACAAATAAAAATAAAATATATAACTCAGCGTTCATTTTTACAGTAAGGTGTAAAATCTATTTTTGTTCTGATTATATATATATACATATATATATATATATATATATATATATATTAAAAAAAGGGGAAAAAATAACTGCAACAAGGTGTATATATATAGTATATGTATTTTAAGTTTAATAATATATATATATATATGAATATGTAAAGTTAGATTATTTTTAACCTATGTAAGTTATTTTTAGCATCTGTAGTTTCAAAGTAAAATAAATATGCGTATACACATTTTAAATCTACTAGTTAATTTTAAAATAATGTGTTAAGGGGTTTAATTAACTTATTTAATCCATTTTAGTTACTAAAAGATTTTTAAAAGGGGGGAAATTAGTTAAAATTTAATTATTAGTTTAAATTAAATCATTAGCTTAAAATTAAATTATAAACGAAAATTGATTATTCGATTTGTTCGAATATTATTAAAATCATATAATTGTTTATACAAGGTCAAAAGTCATGAAAACATGTCGAGGCGGTAATGGACTGCAAATAAAAAAAAGCAAAGGTGAGATCTTCTCACTCATTTGGATTGCCTAGTTTAATTTATATATATAAATTTAAATTATGGAATATGCTTAGATGAATTAAATAATTATCTGTTGGATGTTATATATATATATATATATATATTGGGTTATTAATATTCCTGTATTATATAGCGGATGAGACCCTATGCGCCCCGCATAATAGGAGATGGCTCTATATACCGCGATATCCCCCTCGAAGTGGGATTTGGTATTTTATTTATTGACTAACATCTGCGGATGCAGGAAAACTGGTTGGAGGGATCCAACAGGATTCCTCAAAAATATTTATTATTTCATATATATATTGATATATGACAGGGTGGGTAAATTGATATGAATTGTGTGAATTGAATTATTAAATGTTAAATGACTTGGGAATTTAATTTAGATATTTTTTAAATACCGTAATAATTAAGTAAATGAATTTAAAAGGGAAATTTTGAAAGAAATTATTTATGTTGAAAAACCGATTTATTAAAAAGGGAATTAAAGAGAATAAAGAAATATATAGGCTAACTTGGTGTTACCTAACCATTTATAAATCGTTTAAGTAAAGACTTGAAATTTAATTATCTATGAAGGGCTGAATGAGATATTGGAATCAATAGATGGATTTGAAATAAACAGAATTTTATTAAAGGCTAAAATATTATAATGAGATTATAAATAAAAAATTGATTTTATGAATAAATGGAAAACTTAGGGGAGTTTTTATATTTATAAATGGGGTTTATAAATGAGATAGGTTGATATCGATGGATATGTGAAAATATAAGTTAATGGTGTGGACTTATATCGAATTGTGGGAATCATTGGAAGGGAAATAATGGAATATATTTCTAAGAGGAGAATGGTGATAAATTTGGATAGGATCGATGGGATAGAATCCAGAGGATTTTATAAATGGAAATGGGAATACTGGATTTTCTATTAATAAACTGAATAAGATTTAGAAGAAGAACTCATTGTGGAAATCTAAATAAATTATAAATGTAGGATCTAGATTAACCCTAGAGGGGGGGTGAATAGGGTTATAGCAAATTTTCTCGATTTAAACGTAAAAACAAACTACAGAAATAAATATGCTGAAAAGTAAATCACACACAAAATTTACCCAACTTCGGCAACCCCTGCCTACTGCTGCATTCCCAGATTTCTATTAGAATTAAACAGTATCCCACTTACAAACACTCTACTAGACTCGCAAACCCTTTTGCTCCCGCTCACAAACACTCTCATAGACTCGCACACCCTGCTCCGCCTATAGATTTTCTCTTACTTGCAAACTCTGCTCCGCCTATAGAGTTTTGCTAACTCGCACACCCTACTCACTGAACTAATTCAAACTAGACAATCTGACACTACCTACAACCTAGGTGGTGATTTACCAATACTTTGACTCGAAAAGAAAAACAGACTTCAAAAATAAAAGCAGGAGCAAAAATTAAAATACAACTTTGAATCCATAATTTTTGCTCAAATAAAACTAAGAAAAAAACCCCCTTTAAAAAATTAAACCCTAAATAAAAACTAAAGCCCTTTTGTAATAAACAAGGCTGACCCTTTGTTTTCTTTCACCCGATCCACTGTGATAATGGCAGCCGTCCCTCTTTGCAACTAAATTAGGGCTTCGGCTCTTCAATCCAAATTGGGGCTTTGTTCGATCTGATTGGTGTTGCTCTTTCTCGCGCTTGTTCTCTGATGATTGATTCTGGTTTGCGTTGCTTATGCTTCGTTCGTTCTCTGATGATCGATTCTACTTGCGCTTTGTTTCGCAGCTGCTCCTTTGATCGAGTTTGATAGATTGGTATGTATTCTCTTTCGTTGCTTGTTTAATTGCTTGCTTGAATCGATGCCGATGATGAGTTTTTGTGTTTGGTATTTATATGAATTATGAGACCATTGAATTTGTTCGTATTCATTTGATACTTTCCAAAAAAAATTCTTTCCTGAAATATCTTCAACTTGATCCGCACGGCTTTAGCTTGAGAACGTTCGATTGCCTTGATTGATACGGCAAAAACTTTCTCTTTTACTTTCTGACTTTTTCAAAAATTCGTACCTGAATTTTGACTTTCCTGTTTTCGGCAATTTCCATTTTTGTACTGCGTTGATTTCGTTCATGGTCATCTGATTTTGTGACTGTGTCTCCATGACTTGACATTACAATTGCGTTGACATTTAACTGCAAATATTCCTGTAACATGGTCGTGGTTCATCTTGTAGTCTTCTTCTGTTGTATACATGTCCACTGCAGTTTCCTCACTGATGCATTTGGACTTGATTGTGTTGATCCAATGCATTGTTTCATTTCTTCAAATCTGCCTGTCGAACATGCTTTGTATCATTGTGCATTGTTGTACTTGTGACATCCATGTTGCAACTAGTTTGTGTTGTTTCTGTATATTTGCAGTAGTCTTCATTGCTCATGTATCTGCTGATGTTGTCTCTTTGATATTTGCACTCTTTCTACTGCATAGTGGTCTCTGAGTTGCTGTGTTGATCACTGATTGTGCATTTGTGGTATGGTTTCACTTGGGCTTGTAGTTGATGTTTATAATTGTTCAATCTGGTACTTGCATGCATTGCTGTTTATATGAACTTGGTCTCTGTAGTTGTACTCTGGTTGTTGCAGTATTCATGATGTTGGCAATTTTGTTCTGGTCATTGCTTGGTTTCTGTTCTTTGTTAGTGTTGATCTGACTTGAACTTTCATTGTTGAGTTTATTGCTGTGTTGCTTCATGAATTGTTTGCTTCATGTAGTCAATGAACATTTGTGGATGAACTATGTACATTTGCCTAAGTTTGTTTACTTGGTGGCTTTGAGCATTTTTACTTTATGTTGCTGCTGGTCTTTGCATTGCTGTGCATACTTGTATTTCCAGTATGCACTTGTTTGTACTGTCATTTTGCTGGAATGACTTCGACATTGTTTTGATGCTCTATTTTTGACTTGTGAACTGCCCTGTGTTGAATCCAGTTTTTCAAAAACTCGGGTTTGACCTTGTGCTCGTGTCGGGATTTTCAATATATTGCACGTGCGTTGAACCCGGCTTTTCATTTGGATTTGACCTGTGCTCATCTGTCCCTGTAGCATTATCAAGTATATACCGATGTGCACGGCCTTGTGGCATGTACAGTGATACACTGTGCATGTCACACTGTTCGTGCGTGATGAATTCAAATGTAAATTATGACGAACAACCCAAATAACTGAGGCAAATAATATTTTCAAAAATCATATTTCATTTTTTGTTGCAAAAATATTTCTTTTTCAATTTTACTGCGTTAGTAAATATTTTTGCAGATTGCTTAGATGCTGGATTCAAACTGGAATGCAGTTGAAGACAAAATACGAGTGTGAGTGATATGTAGTGAGGTTATTAATGTACATTGAAATGTGATGTATTCAAAACTGTATATGTATAGTGAGAGCTTGAATTTGTACTATTCAAGATTGTAATAAATATTTGTTTGAATAAAATTTCTGTTTGAGTTCAAATTCCATTCAAATTCTGTGTAATTTATTTTATTCAACAAATATTTATTTAATCTATGAAAAATAAAATAGTACATTAACAAATACATTTAAATGAATATATATGTTTATTATCATCAAACAAAAACATATAAGCGCATATTCATACAATCTCCCCCTTTTGATGATAACAAACATATATTTAAGATTTTGACCGTGTTAAATGTATTTGATCAATGATATACTCTAATTGCTCCCCCTATTTAAATGCTTCCTCTCTACATGATGCTCCCCCTACATATGTGCATACAAATAGAAATATATAAATGAGCCTAGATGCAAATGGAAAATTATTTAACACTTTGCTTGATTCTATTTGACAAAATCTTAACTTTTCTCTCCCCCTTTTGTTATCAGCAAAAGAATAATAGTGTTAGAGAAAAATAGAGATAAAGTGATTAATATTAATACAACATTAAACTCAAATTGAATATAAATATTAAACTTCAATAAAAATCAAACAAAAATCATAACTACCCTTGTTAGGCGCATCTTCCACTTTTAGAAAGAATGGAAATGATGTTATAATATAAAATCATATAATTGTATCAACTTGTGGTACATTTATATCAGGAATTTGAATATCTACTAATCATGCATAACCGTTAGGACTTTTAAATGAGATTAGTAGTATTCCAATTTAATTTAAAAAATGATATCAAGTATCTTCTAACCACGCATGACCGTGAGGACTTTTAAATGGGATTAGAATCAACTTGTCTATTTAATCAATTAATTTTGATATGCGTTCCATACATGCATAACCGTAAGGACTTTTAAATGAGCATGGAAGCACATAATCAACAATCCAAGTAATTCACCCATGCATAACCGTGAGGACTTTTAAATGAGAGTGAATACTTTGGATATTTATTTATTTATTTATTTATTTTAAAAATGTGACATGAAAAATAAATGATTCCTGATTATAGTACCACATATCGACAAACTATATTTAATATTTGATAAACAATGGTCGATAGAAATATGATAGATATAGAAATGATCATGGAATCTTTACCCAACAAAAAGTTTTATAACTCTTGTTTGAATTTCTAAAGAAATTTTCCAAAATATATTCTTTTGAGTAATGTATGTTAAATATCAACACTTATCACTTTTTCAATCACTATTTATCTTTATGATAACTAGTAGGGAGTCGTATTAGTCAAAATTTGTCATTTAAAATTAAATAAACATGACTAATCTGAAAATATGGTCAAAATGATTTTCTCGTAGGGGTTGTATGAGAAAAAAAATTCTTCTATTTGAAATTTATTTCAAGTGAAAAATATGCAGATATTTTCTTTGAAAAACGATGCAGCAAATGAATGTTTCAAAAAAAAATTAATCACGTTCCACTAGTAATTTTTCTATCAACTATATTACCAGTGTAATCTGCATCTGAATTGATCTTTCACTCCAAAATATCACTACCTAAATTTGATAGACCACATCATGAAGTATGCATAAAAATTCAAACTCAATTTTTAACAGCCTGACATTCTCTTGGATTTGGATTGAAGCCATGTAAATAATCAGAAAACCGTGAATAACCAAAAATATTATCATCCAAACAAATATGTATGAAGTAATTCAAAGAATAGTGTTTTTGGCATAAATGTAGTTGGCCAACTATGTCGAACAAGTCAGAATCAAAAAACATCATCTTTACAATATCTCAATATTGGCTGATTTCACTCAGAATATGGTGCAGGTTATCACATTTAATGTATCGATCAGATAAATATACCTTCACCTGTTTTACCTTTACGATAATTTTTCGTGGTTACCCATTGTGATTCTGTCACCTTTGAACTAGGCTAAGGAACTTTTCTTTGTTGCCCGTTGTGTTTCTGGAACAGCCAAAAACCAGAGAACACTGTTGTTGTTCCTTAGCCTGCCACTATACCTACACGGGAAAAGATTTATGTGACCTATTTGTTTTTATAGGTCCATGATTGTTAGTGGCAGAAACATTGTGAATAAACGATCCTTTTGGAACCCAAACTTGTTTAGTCCTTTTATTTTTGTTCCAATAGACATGAAATTTGTTTGTAGAATTCTTAGGAACCCAAACTTGTATAAATTTTGTGTTCTTGTTCCTATGACTACAATTTTCAACACGATGCCCAATTATTTCAGATCTAGCAAAGACGCTCTTTCCTATTGCATCATCATCAGCTTGTGTTTTTCCAAAACCTAGTCCTTTTCTGTTGATAGCAAAAATTTGATTTTCCAATAACATGTTGAATGATTTTTCTCCTCTTGAAAAGTTATTCAGAGATTTCTCAAGATTTTGGACTTTGGTTTTTTGGGTTGTGTTTTCAGTGGCAAGTGAGGTGCATCTATTTATAAAATCATTTTTCCTAGTGTCAATGATTTCCTTAAGACTCAAGTATTCTCAAAGCTATTCTTAAGTCTTGATAATTCTGAATCTAAAATTTTACATTTTTTACATTCTAGGTTTTGAATATTTTCATGTTCAGTTTCTAACCTAAAATTTTCACGAGCAAGTTCTCTCCTATCAGATTTCAGTTTTTCAATTTTAGATTCAAGAGCATCAACTACTTTAGTAAGATCAAGACACATAAAAACAAGATCTTTATAAGAATAGTCACATGCCTCACTAGATTCCTCTGAGCTTACTTCTGAATCTGATTTTGCCATAAGACACAAGTTAGCCTCCTCTGAGCTATTATTAGAAACTTCCTCTCAATCTTCATCATCCCAAGTTGCTGCAAAGACCTTCTTCATCTTTTTCTTTCCTTGTTGTTTCTGAGAAGTGGGCATTGTTGTTTGAGGTGGCCATGCTTATTGTAGTTAAAGCATGTCGGTTCATTATCGGAATTGTCAGAATCTTTTGGCCTATTACCACCTGTTTTCTTCTTGCGTGGCTTGAATCTCGACCATTTTCTAAGATTATTGACAGCCATTGCAAGCTCTTCAATCGGATCTTCTTCTTCTTCATCGCTCTCTTCTTTTCTCTTTAAGGCAATCGTCTTCTTCTTTGATTCGGAGTTGTTGCGTTCCTCTTTTGCTTTTAGCTCAAACTCATATGTCATCAAGTTACCGATCAACTCCTCCATGCTTAGTTTACTCAAATCTTTCGATTCTTGGATTGCCGTGACTTTTGCCTCAAAGTTCATTGGTAGAACTCGTAGCACCTTCCTCACAAGCTCTACCTCAGTGAATACCTTCCCAAGTGTTCTAGCGTTATACACCAAAGTTGAAAAGCGTCCAAACATGTCTTTTATGCTCTCGTCTTTGTCCATCACAAAGTTCTCGTATTCATTGCTGAATAGGGCTAGACGAGACTCCTTGACTTGAGAAATTCCTTCACGTGTCACCTCCAAGGTATGCCAAATTTCCTGTGCAGTTTTACAATGAGAAATTCTATTAAATTCATTCTTATCAAGAGCATAGATCAGAGCATTCATG
Source organism: Allium cepa (assembly GCA_030765085.1). NCBI lineage: Eukaryota > Viridiplantae > Streptophyta > Magnoliopsida > Asparagales > Amaryllidaceae > Allium > Allium cepa. Next base: position 471,008,976 of record CM060940.1, on the reverse strand, counting down.
GCTTTAGCATTTGTAGTCTTTAATCTCTTATCGTTAGCATCCCACCTATCCTTAGGTTTAGGAATCTCAGTATCACCAACGGTTATAGTGGGAGATTTATAGCCAGTTTCAATAATATCCCAAACATCATAATCAACAGAACGAAGATAAATACCCATCCTAACCTTCCAATAAGCATAATCATTTCCATTAAACATGGGTGGCCTAACAATAGATTGCCCCTCAGAAAAAGCATTATTTGATGAATTCATGACTCTAGAGTTAAAGAAAAATACCGTGCTTTGATACCACTTGTAGGATCTAGATTAACCCTAGAGGGGGGTGAATAGGGTTATAGCAAATTTTCTCGATTTAAACGTAAAAACAAACAGCAGAAATAAATATGCTGAAAAGTAAATCACAAACAAAATTTACCCAGCTTCGGCAACCCCTGCCTACTGCTGCATTCCCAGATTTCTATTAGAATTAAATAGTATCCCGCTTACAAACACTCTACTAGACTCGCAAACCATTTTGCTCCCGCTCACAAACACTCTCATAGACTCGCACACCCTGCTCCGCCTATAGAGTTTCACTTACTCGCAAACTCTGCTCCGCCTATAGAGTTTTGCAAACTCGCACACCCTGCTCACTGAACTAATTCTAACTAAACAATCTGACACTACCTACAACCTAGGTGGTGATTTACCAATACGTTGACTCGAAAAGAAAAACAGACTTCAAAAATAATAGCAGGAGCAAAAATTAAAATACAACTTTGAATCCATAATTTTTGCTCAAATAAAACTAAGAAAAAAAACCCCTTTAAAAAATTAAACCCTAAATAAAAACTAAAGCCCTTTTATAATAAACAAGGCCGACCCCTTGTTTTCTTTCACCCGATCCACTGTGATAATGGCAGCCGTCCCTCTTTGCAACTAAATTAGGGCTTCGGCTCTTCAATCCAAATTGGGGCTTTGTTCGATCTGATTGGTGTTGCTCTTGCTCGCGCTTGTTCTCTGATGATTGATTCTGGTTTGCGTTGCTTGTGCTTCGTTCGTTCTCTGATGATCGATTCTACTGCGCTTTGTTTCGCAACTGCTCCTTTGATCGAGTTTGATAGATTGGTATGTATTCTCTTTCGTTGCTTGTTTAATTGCTTGCTTGACTCGATGCCGATGATGAGTTTTGGTGTTTGGTATTTATATGAATTATGAGACCATTGAATTTGTTCGTATTCATTTGATACTTTCCAAAAAAAATTCTTTCCTGAAATATCTTCAACTTGATGCGCACGGCTTTAGCTAGAGAACGTTCGATTGCCTTGATTGATACGGCAAAAACTTTCTCTTTTACTTTCTGACTTTTTCAAAAATTCGTACCTGAATTTTGACTTTCCTGTTTTCGGCAATTTCCATTTTTGTACTGCGTTGATTTCGTTCATGGTCATCTGATTTTGTGACTGTGTCTCCATGACTTGCCATTACAATTGCGTTGACATTTAACTGCAAATATTCCTGTAACATGGCCGTGGTTCATCTTGTAGTCTTCTTCTGTTGTATACATGTCCACTGCAGTTTCCTCACTGATGCATTTGGACTTGATTGTGTTGATCCAATGCATTGTTTCATTTCTTCAAATCTGCCTATCAAACTTGCTTTGTATCATTGTGCATTATTGTACTTGTGACATCCATGTTGCAACTAGTTTGTGTTGTTTCTGTATATTTGCAGTAGTCTTCATTGCTCATGTATCTGCTGATGTTGTCTCTTTGATATTTGCACTCTGTCTACTACATAGTGGTCTCTGAGTTGCTGTGTTGATCACTGATTGTGCATTTGTGGTATGGTTTCACTTGGGCTTGTAGTTGATGTTTATAATTGTTCAATCTGGTACTTGCATGCATTGCTGTTTATATGAACTTGGTCTCTGTAGTCGTACTCTGGTTGTTGCAGTATTCATGATGTTGGCAATTTTGTTCTGGTCATTGCTTGGTTTCTGTTCTTTGTTGGTGTTGGTCTGACTTGAACTTTCGTTGTTGAGTTTATTGCTGTGTTGCTTCATGAATTGTTTGCTTCATGTAGTCAATGAACATTTGTGGATGAACTATGTACATTTGCCTAAGTTTGTTTACTTAGTGGCTTTGAGCATTTTTACTTTATGTTGCAGCTGGTCTTTGCATTGCTGTGCATACTTGTATTTCCAGTGTGCACTTGTTTGTACTGTCATTTTGCTGGAATGACTTCGACATTGTTTTGATGCTCTGTTTTTGACTTGTGAACTGCCCTGTGTTGAATCCAGTTTTTCAAAAACTCAGGTTTGACCTTGTGCTCGTGTCGTGATTTTCAATATATTGCACGTGAGTTGAACCCGGCTTTTCATTTGGATTTGGCATGTGCTCACCTGTCCCTGTAGCATTATCAAGTATATACCGATGTGCACGGCCTTGTGGCATGTACAGTGATACACTGTGCATGTCACACTGTTCGTGTGTGATGAATTCAAATGTAAATTATGACGAACAACCCAAATAACTGAGGAAAATAATATTTTCAAAAATCATATATCATTTTTTGTTGCAAAAATATTTCTTTTTCAATTTTACTGCGTTAGTGAATATTTTTGCAGATTGCTCAGATACTGGATTCAAACTGGAATGCAGTTGAAGACAAAATACGAGTGTGAGTGATATGTAGTGAGGTTATTAATGTACATTGAAATGTGATGTATTCAAAACTGTATATGTATAGTGAGAGCTTGAATTTGTACTGTTCAAGATTGTAATAAATATTTGTTTGAATAAAATTTCTGTTTGAGTTCAAATTCCATTCAAATTCCGTGTAATTTATTTTATTCAAAAAATATTTATTTAATCTATGAAAAATAAAATAGTACATTAACAAATACATTTAAATGAATATATATATTTATTATCATCAAACAAAAACATATAAGCGCATATTCATACAATAAAGCCAAAAGAAGCGAACTTCGAAAGGTGAAATAAAATTCACAAGGGAAGTAGAAGTGAAAACTGGAATTTTTAAATAAATAAATGGCTTTGGAAATATTAAAGAAAATAAATTAAGGAATACTGGAATTTACAGAACTCAAGTGAAATGGGTTGGGAATTTACAAAATGAAACTGTAAATGATTTTGAGAAAGAAATAGGAAATAAAAGTGAATAATTTTCGGTGTTAAGAAACTAATGGAGGGGGAAAAATATTCTAAGGGTGGGCAAAGATTTAAATTGTTCCGTGTAAAGGAATTTGAAAATTTATTTCTAAGTGTTGAAATATGGGAATAATATCTTGTGAAGGTATTTTTGTGATAAATAATTTGCGAAATTATTTAAGGCCTGATGTTCGTTGTAAATGTTATTTGATAATTAAATAACCGACTATCAATATTTGCTAATACGCTCATTATTTCGAAGAGACCGAGATCAGATTTAATTATACGAAACCCACTTCGATCCGGTTTGAACGTTTGTGAATGAAGACCGTGGAGATAATATAGATGGTGATTCGGTTTGTCCAGACCCAGGGCATCTTTTATGGACGAATGCTATCAGAATATCGTTAGAAGGACGATGAGCATTCTAAGTGAATGTGTTCTAAAAGGCAACGCGTAGCCTCAAGCCTCATCAACCAAAATGGCTAAAACAAGGGAGATGCAGTAAGGCTAAGTGGTTAGCAACCAATTAGGGTAAGATTTCCCTTGTCTAAAGGTCCTTTTTTATTCGGCTTAATGTGGCGGTTGGTCGCTCCAACCGTGGGGTGATCTTATTCGTACCATCCAGTAAGGGGTAGCTCCGGTCTTGTGTTGCAAGGGGTCGGGAGTGATTCTCGGTATTCTGATCCAGACTAAGTACTGTGACGGGCGGTACCCCAGTGGCCCTGCCATTGTATGGAATCCAATCTTCAATAAGCGTCTGTATAGTTTTGATTATGCCCAACTATACTAGAACGTGAGATGCAAGCATTTCAGCTAGATTTTATTTTACTTTCTATAGACACTATTATAATATCAAACGAATTTTGATAAAACTTTTTAGTTATCGTAAGGTAAAAACCCGACATATTTATTTGTGGCGTGGTCTTACGAGATACCTTTGTCTCAAAGAATTTTCAAAAACTTTAATAATCCAATTGAGTGTGGTTTCCTTACGTTGGTTTTTCAGACTGACTCGGGTATTGTTTTATTATGATGCTCGGTTCAGACCGAGTTGTACAGATTCAGGGTATAAAGCTAAGGAGCTAAAGAGACGGGCTGGATGGCAGAGCGTACATCCGTATTTGATTATTATTCCGCTGTGTAAGGACAAGCTATTAAATTTTCCAGGTTGATTGTTGCCAATGTACTCTGATGATTGTAAGTATATAACAGCACAAATTTCGTTGTATTTAAAAGTTGTTATTATAAATTGTATTTTGTTCCGCTGCGATTGTGAGATCTGATGTTGTTATTTTTACCTTCTTCTACCTCTTTCTTCATTTCCCCTTACGATGGCATTCGATTGTTTGGCATTTAATACAGTGAACGTATTGAGGTCGATTTTTGGGCATCGAAAAATCAGGGCGTGACAAGGCAGTTTTGTTAATGAGAAGAAAAGCCGATGGAGGGGAAAGTTGAAGAAACAAAGATTGAAATGACTATAAAATCGAAGAAAAAGAAAATTGAGGCAGATAGTGATAAAAACGAAATAGGAGTTAGAATGAAAGAGAACAAGTGGAATATGTAAAGAATGAAAAAGAATAAAATTGAAAAAGATCATTTCATCCATAAGAACGAGGAATTCAAAAGATTGAAGCGTTTAGGGGGAAAAAGGATCAAACCAACATTTTGAAAGACAATGTTGAAAGATCTAATGAGGAAGTAAAGACCGATGAAGGAAACAAATCATTCAAGGATGAAAACATGCTTTGAAAGAAAGTAGTGCAGAAGTGTTTGATGTAACTTATACGGTTACTGTTTACGAAATATCCGAATATGAATCTAAGGAAAGTTTTCAGTCTATATTGAACAAAGACAAATTGTAGTGCAATAAAGATCGTTTATCGTTGTCCGCGGATGCGGCGTAGTGAAAAGAAGACTTGGGTTCTGATAAAAAAACCCAAGGTTCGATTCATATCATGCGCTTCTCTATCCTATATAAATTTACCCGGAGGCATAGAGGCTTGGATCAGTGGACGGTTTTATTATACGCTCCTCAGAAGTTTACTGGCCCGTCGGGTTGTCCAGATTTTCAATTAAAGATCGTTTATCATTATCATCGGTTGTCTTATTTGGTTATCCAGAAGAAGAGTAAAAAAGTTTATTTGTTCTGCATGTACAAATAAATGAAAGATGGAATGAAAAAAGAATTGGAAGTATATGCAGGGGAAAGATGTGATTGAAAAGAGGTGCGAAAGCAGATGCTGATTCTTTTGTCTGGATGTGTTTGAGAGCCAAAGGAGAGACAAATTGCATAATTTCTTGGCTACCAAGTTTCACTTTCACCAATTATTCAAGTAACCACAACCGATAAATAAAAAAGCGTGCTTAATACTGCATTTTTATTTCTTTTGTTTCTTGGGAACACGGGAAAAATTCATCATTCTTGTTTCATCGTCTTTCAACGTTTTAATCCATGTAAGGCGGAAACCAAATAGTGACCATGAAAGACAACTTGTTTGCGTATAAATATGACAAATATAATGAAAAGGTAATTGAAGTGTTATATTTCGTAGTCCGGTTTAAGTAGCTAGTACTTTGTTCTGACCTCCATCACCCGGGATTAGAAAATAAACTGCAGATGTATAAATTTAGGCCTAGGATTTAACTGATAGTAGTTTAGTGACTTTACTTTCTTGTATGCTTCATGTGCTACGGTTGGGATTAGATGTATTACCCTCTTTTTTGCTTGGTTAAATTAAATACTAGTTATAAAATATCATAACACATAAGATTTCAACTTTTGAAATGTTTTTACCTTCAGCATCATCGAGTTTTCTACCGTCTTTATCAAATTCATTGCTCAAGATTATTCCTTTACATCTGAATTATTGTTATCCGGATGACTAGACCGGCCCACCGATCCAGCCCAAGATCGTTAGGGGTGAACAAATAAAACCGGCGTCTCTTAGTTAATGAAAATAGAAATCCATAGCCATCCTCAAATTTTCGGCATCAATTTACCATTTTTTCACCATTTTTGACAAGAGCCGTTGAAAATGGTTTTCGATGAACCACTATCAAATTTTTTCTTCATTTTTCAATAGGTTATTATCGAATTTTGCTTTGCACGATATGTAAAATTGTAAATCATTATAATTGGATCTAGTCTCCTAATATGTTCCTTTAACTATGTCTTTTATTTATCCATTTTTCCACTTAAAAATATTATATCATACCTATGTTAATGAAAAATATAAATAACTACTATCATGATTCTTGCAATCTAACCGATTCAACTATGAGAGCCTCCTTTGTTCCATAAACAGTCTTGTTGGTATAATTTGAAAAAGAAAAAAATAGCAATGTCGAAGAACGAAGAACGAAGTATCAAAAGGTGACATAGATTACATTAGGTTTTTTGGCATTAACTAAACAAAATTTCAATTTAACAAAATTATGCTAAAATCTTAGACTTATCAATGTCTCTTTAATTGACTCATACGCATATATACATACACACATACAAAGTTCCACTAAAATCAAGAAATCGTGCACTCAGAACTACGTATGAGAGGAAGGAGTTTCTTTTTCTAGATTATTCAAATTTCATTTTATTTTTGATTGGGGTTCTTACCCACTTTATTAAAACTAAAAGGCACTCGTACATACAAACACGTGTGTGTATACATGTATATGTGTGTGTATGTATATACATATATATATGTGTGTGTGTGTGTGTACACACAAACCATGGTTTAGGCCAAACACATGATGTTATTTACAAAACTCGACACATAGATAATTTAACCCGTTTGGGCTAAATATTATCAACCCATAGCCCGCTCACAACCAGAACCGACTCTAGAAAATAACACACTTCCTTTACTATCAAGAATATTCATTTACTTCATCTCTTGAAAATAAGCTTATTTCAACAATAATGCAGACTTTTGAAATTATTATTCGCAAAAATATGCGAAGGTAAATAGCATTCACTATCTACTCAAACAACCTCCAATCTTCTTTGTTGTCCCTCGTCTTCCTTTATATTTTAAAAATAAAAGATAGAATTCGCAAACTCTTAGCATTGAAGGAAACTTCATGGATCTGCGTAGATCTGTTGCAGATCTATGCAGATCTAACGTTTGGCAACATGAAAGTCTTATATACTCTTCGTTCCTCTTTTACAATAGTTTTAGCTTTTCATCTTTATGTGATTTCAACGGATCTAGTTAGGTCTGACTCGGATCTTATTAGACCCGCTAAGTTCAGCTAAATGCATGGAGTTTCTGAACTATGTCACAAGCAAAGTTCACCAATTTATGAGATAAGTATACTTGAATTTGTTGTAGTTATACGATTCAAATATGTGTTATGAGTGTTTCGAACTAAAAATATAGTGTAGAGCTTCGTATTAGAAGAGACGGGGAGTTGATTAGAGGAAGTGATCAAAAGTTATGGAGAAAAGAAATTATCAAGTGCTAGTTGACAAGTACTCAAACGTCTGACACCACAAGTCAGACATCTGAATGCCTGTAGAATTCAAAACAGACAGCTTTAGGGTGATCAGACATCAGACTTGTACTCAAACGTCTGACACCACAAGTCAGACATCTGAATGCCTGTAGAATTCAAAACAGACAGCTTTAGGGTGATCAGACATCAGACTTGAGGAATCAGACTTTGAGTTGCTGTATTTTATAAACCAAAGTGTTTTGATGTTTTACAGAGATGCCTGACCTAGACATTTGAGTTATTGTAGGAACGTTTTTTCAGGCTATTTTTGACTCGAATTTGTGAGGGCATTTTCGCCATTTCGGTACATGGTTAATCTCTATTGACGGTGCAGATTCTTTTGATGTGATCCAATTGTTTAAAGCAATTAGAGGATATATATATATATATATATATATATATATATATTAGCCTTCTAATCATCGTCCTAATTAAGGATTATAAGGATTAGGTTTTCATTCATTGTAATTAATAGAAACCCTAGCTTATTCAATTTGGGGTTTTCTATTTTGAGTGCTTTAAATTATAATTCTTTAGTTGCGTGATTGATTAGAGCGAGTCTTCACATCTTGTAACTCTATAATAATTGATTTGGCTTGTAATCTCTGACTGGAATAAAAGTTTTGTTGGGTCTTCGTGGACTTAGGATAAAAATCCGAACCATGTTATATCTTCTGTGTCTCTTCTCTTTCTGTTTTTTGATCTTGTGTGATAGCATAATTGATTTTGAATTTTGCATTGGTATTCATAGTCAAAACTATATTATGGTTAATTGCTTTCGCATATTAGTGATAAATCTTTCCCAACATTTTTCACTATAGTTTGGTATCAGAGCCAGTGTTTTTATTCAATTTAGATATTAATGGAGACCTCCAGAAAATCTGTCGGTAGATCTGGTTTTAATTATGCTATTATATATTTTGATGGAAAATGAGAACTTGGAATATGAAGATGGAGACGATATTGAAGAAGGAGAAGACTTTTAAGATTCTTTCTACATCTGAGAAATTGAAGGATATTGAGGTGAATATATTTTGGAAGAGATGAAATATGAAGCTATTAAAACAATCCAATCGAGTCTTTTAGATGAAGTTCTTAGAAGGTTTTTTCAAAAGAAGACAACGAAGGAATTATGAGATGCATTATCTTATGCATATCAAGACAAGTCTCTGGCAAATCGGATTATTCTTCAACAACATCTCTATTCATTTAAGATGAAGCCTGGAGCTGATTTATGGCGCACGTTGATGCTCTTACTACCTTGATTATGAACCTTAAGGCAGCAGATATTGAGATTAAATATAAGGCTCAAGTAGTGATCATCTTGTGCTCTTCGCCTAAGGAGTTGCTTTTGTTAACTCCATAATATATGGCCGTAGAAAGATTAGTCTGTCAGATGTTAAGGTTGGTCTTCATCATGAGGTGTCGATAGATAGATTGGCAAGAACTAATATGGACAGTGACTCAGAGGGCATATATGTTCAAGGAGGAGAATCCAAGGCAAGTCAAAGAATGGTGGAGGTCGAAATAATTAAAGGTCTTAGTTTAGGGGACCTAATCAATTGACTTGCAATTATCGTAAGAAAGCGGGACATTTTATAGCTCAATTTACCAAGTTTGAAGGATGAAGAAAAGACCCAAAGCATGCTTCAATATCTACTGTAATGATATTAATATAATGTAAATATTATATATAAAATCAATAGTTATAAATTATTAAAGTATAAACAAAATTTCAATATATATAAACTTAAAAACACTAAAATAATATCTTAATAAAAATAAGAGATTTGAAAATCATTTTAGGAATTATTTTGAAGAGATTTTTTTTAAATAGAATATTTGGAAAACAATTTCAAAACAAAATTAGAGGATACGAGAGGGATCAGAAAAGTACTATCAAGGTTTTAAAATAAATTCTACAACTCTATAACTTATTTGGAATATCTTGGAACCCTGAACTCTTCAATACTCATGTGTCTTCGTTCTTGAACTCTTGAAACTTTATATCAGCATGTTAAATCTACTCTTGATATCCGCATCTTGATACCAGATGGTCTTCTTAATCAATAAATGTCTAATATCCGACACTATACACTATATATATATATATATATATATATTGATAAAACATTAGTATCTATATTTTATAAATGTCCTATAATTGTTATCATCAAAATCAATACCTAAGGTACTAACAATCTCCCCCTTTGACGACGACGACTATGTATATAAAATATATTATAACTCCCCTAGGTTACAAAAATTCCCCGTAATCTATGCCTATAACTTATATATTTCTCCCCCTTTTTCATCAATAAAAAAACTAACTAACTAAAATTATAACTCAACACTAACTCTTACTATAATCCTAACTCTAAGTTTCCTAAATAAACTTCTAGTCAATCTGTATAAGAGTTATATATAATGATTATGAGAAAGATTATATACAAACAATAAGTGATATTTAAAATTAAATAATCAATCCAAATATTCATCCAATCAAAAAAAGTTTATGTCACACAACATTCAAACAAATACAGGAAAATCGAAACCAATCAAATCCAAACCAAACTAAGTATATTATTTATATACAACCAAACCTATTTAAACAAAATATTTTGAGGAACTTTAACTCATCCATCAGCGCCAAAGATTGAATTCGCTTTGATGCATCCTAATCTTCATCATCTTTGGTAATGGTACATTTTGCATTGGTAGTTGGTTCATCTTTATTTAAGGAAGAAATCATCCACTGAATCGCATCGAAATGCCCTTCTTGCTCCTTGATCTTCTGCATTTGACTCAATTCTAAGTGCCTCTAGTTTCTTAGGATGGAAGAAAGAGTGTTCTTGAATGATTCAAGGGTTTTGAGGTTTTTGGTTAGCTTTTGGATAGGAGAAGCCATTATTTTGGTTTTAGAGCTTAGGAATGCAAAATAAGAAGAAAGATTAGATAATAATGATTCTTTGGTCTTAACAGATATTTAAAGGAATGTAAATTCGTTGAAAATGAATAGATATTTCCTGTCTATTCAATTTTCAAAATTAATTTTTTTTAGAAGTTACCGCTGTATGTCGATATACATACCTAGGATATGTCGACATATATGCAAAAAAAATAAAACAACTTTATTTTGATATTCTAATGTATTTAGCTTGTACTATTATATTTTATGTTTTCCAAGGATGATAAAAACTGTATAATAGTAAGGAAATAAATTTTCATTAATACTTAGATAGTGATTACGTTGAACACAAAAGAAACGAAAAGATACATAAACTAAAACTAGAAAATCCAAATACAAGATAGTTTAAACAACTCGAAAGATACGGATGAAGATGATGAAAAACCACCAAGTTTGCGGATGATCTTTCCAAATAATTTATCCATTTTGTTGAAAATTGAAGTAAATTTCTTTGAAAATGATTTCTTAAGCTTCCTTTGGTTATGGACGATCTTCTCTTGATTTTTGAGAAGGTTTTGTTGGATGGATTTGGGGACATATTGATACTTTCCAAAGATGTATCTTCCTCCTCTTCTTGTTCTTCCTCCTCGACATTAATTTCATCTCCTTTCTCTTTCCTCTCTTCTCTTATTTAATGTTTTTCTTCCTAAGCCTACCTTTTTTTCCTTTTCTGCAAGCGTTCATAAGGCTCAAAAAAGGGTGAAATATGCATAAGTGAAATGTTGGCATTGTCAAATATTTTTCAAGGAATTGTTTGCTCTCCTTTAAGTTCAGCACCAAAATAATTGAAAATACGAATAAGATACACGCCATGAAATAATGCATTTTCTTATTTTGAAAGATTCTTAGAAAAAAATTCATCCAAAATGGCTAGAGACCAATTTATGTCGTATCGACCATAAATTGCGAAAAGAGCTTTGAAAACTTTTGAGTTGGCTTATTGTAATTACCCGTTCTTAGAATGATACTTTGTTGCAAAGGAAGACTTAAAATTCTTGCATTTGGATGCAAGTTTTTATTTTTGAATTCAACATCATCATCACTTTCGAAAGTATCATGAATTACCCCATGATTTTGAAAATCAATTTGAAAATATGAAAGGTCCATTCCACTTGATTTGCAATCAAGAATGTGACCCAAAAGTTCACAATTTAAAATAATTTGCCTCCCTTTGACACCACTCCAAACTTCTCCTTCTCTACCGTCATAAAGCTTTCCTTTTAAATTTGCGTAAAACATCTTTACTAACTTTGGATAACAAATAAAATCATTTTGAGAAGCATCGATTAAACCAAGAATTTCATTTCGCAAACAAAAGATCATAAGTAGGAAAATCTTCAAAATAGCAAATCTTTCGAGAAAGACTTTTCCAAAAGGTAATTACTCGACATATGCTTGAATGGCTTCTTGATTATTGAAAGATATTCTTTTATTTTCTTAGATAGCATCATGGCTACCTTAGTATTGCTTGAGGATTCCATTGAAAAATAGTTCGATGAGATAAGAGAGTTTATGATGTTCGAATTTGAAAATAAAACTGAGAAATGAATGGATGGAGATATGGTAAGTAAATAGAGAATCAATGGATATGTTCTCTAGTCAAAAGACAACTTTTAAAAGCATAGGAGTTGGTGAAAAGGTGGCAGGAAATTCAAATTTTGAAATTGAAATTGAAATTCTTTCTGCATATGTCGACATATGCTCGTGGGGGATGTTGACATATAAGTCTGTCGACATATTGATCAAATTGTTCAAAAATGATTTTTGTTTAACTATTTCCTATTCTGTTATATAGATCTATTTATATTTAATCTATTTTCGAAAAAATAATTTTAAAAATAGTGTCAAATATTTTATATTACTATTTACGAAAATATTTAAAATATTTAAAATATAATCACACAATATTCAACCAATATTATTAGTAATGTATATGATATTCCTAAAACCAATAAAGCAACTAAAAGAAAAGAAATATTCATTCAAGAAATTTAGAAAAAACTTTTGATATATTAAATGCATACCTTTTTCTGATCCACTTTACCATTTTCTTTTGAATTTTGTATTGCTATGAAGCACATGTTAGCAATTTCTGTATCAGATTCATTATCACTCAAGGTATATTTGAATCATCTAATGTTGCAGTATAGGCTCTTCTCCGTTTTCTAGATGAATCGGAATTTACTATAGTTTTCAATTTTTCGGGATGTGGACAATCTCGTTTTAAATTACCAGGTTCATCGTAGTTATAACATCTAATGCCATTTTCATTTCCACTTCCGCTTTTTGGATTTTTATTTTCATTTCTTTTGAAATTGTTTGTCTTCCTATATTTAGAAATTTTATGATTTTCTTTGTCATGGAAGCAATTTCTTCATCTTCATCATAGTGTTGGTAGCCATTTAAACATTTTTCAAAATTTAGAAGATAAATACTTTGAAAATCAATGCTCTAATACCAAATGCAAGCCAACATAATAGGGATCTTAAGACTAAATTAACGCTAGATGGAGGGCAAATAGTGATTAATGGATTGTATTGATAATTATATAATTTTCAAACTCTTTTAGATTTTATTTAGAATGTTGGAATTAATATCCACAGAAACAATCATAGAATCAAAGTGTAGATAAAAGTAAATGATGCAAAGGTAAAAAAGAAAGAACACACCAGGTTTTTATACTGGTTCGGAGTTACCTTACATCCGGTCCCACATAATTCCTTGTACAGATTTCTTTTTAACTAGTAAATGAAAATACAATCTCGATTTCAAGTCTACGAGACACCCCCTCCAGAATCCTGGCCTTTAGGCAGGGCCACTTGATTTACGAACAACAAGCATACCCACTAGATTTACGAGCTACAAAGTACACCCAGTTCATTTAATTTGGCTATAATCACACCTACTTGGTTTTCAGGGATACCAAGCATACCACATAGTATAAGAGTATAATTTGATAGAGTTTGCAGACTCAGATCTTCGATTTTGATTACAATCAATCCTATTGTTGAATATGCTAGTATATGATTTTTGTTTAATGATGATAAACATATATATATATATTCATTTAAATGTATTTGTTGATGTACTAATTTTATTTTTCACATAATTAAATAAATATTTTCTGAATAAAATAAATAACATATAATTTAAATTCAAACAAATATTTTTTTGAAACAATATTTTATTACAATTTTAGATAGTACAAATTTTTACCCTCGCTAAATATACAAAATTTCAATTACTTACACAACTGTCCTCACTACATATCACTCGTCCACTCGTATTTGTCTTCAATTCTATTCCAATTTGTATCCAGCATCTAAATTATCTGCAAAAACATTGATGTAGTAAAATTGAAAAGGAAATATTTTTTGCAACGTAAAATGATATGTGATCTGAAAATATTATTTGCCTCGGTTATTTTGGTTTTTCGTCATCATTTAACTCTGAATTCATCTTACACAAACAACCTGTGACATGCACAGTGTATCACTGTACATGCCACAAGGCCGTGCACACCAATATACACTTAATAAAATTGCAGGGACAAGTGAGCACTGAAAGTGTGCTATGGATCGTGTAATATGGATATATGATAAATAGTAAGTATTATGGAATATAAAAAGCAGTATAATAAAGATGACACCAAATATTTTTATACTGGTTTGGAGCTTCGTCCTACGCCCAGCCCCAGACACCTTCTAGAATTTCAGTAAAACAACTCTCATTTAACCCGGAGGAATAGTTCTATACAACTCCTGAGCAGCCGAACAGGGACCTGAACAGTGGAACAGGATTCCGCCTCAGTAGGCGAAGAGAACTTCACATGCCTAAGCAGCAGAACATGACTTATTCAACAAATACAAAAGATTGTTTGACTTTTTGTGTTTTGATAACACGGGTAAGTCTGTTTATAGTATACCCTTCCTATTATCTTATCCTTGAGTATAAATATATATATTTAAAGTTTACGAAGAATAGAAATGTATAATATTGCTTAGAATGTGTTAATATAGAATATTTGAGAGTATAGTTGCAAGTATGTTCGAGAGAGTTAGATAAGAAAGATAAAAAAAATTCTATGAATTGGAATCAAGTTAGAGTATGTATTTATAGGTGTTTAAAAAGCAGCGACTATTGACGAAGAGTTCCAATTGATGTGTTGCGTCCAAATATTTTTGTAGAGATTCTTAATTCATTGTGTCTTTTCAAAATATATAGTTGTTATAGAAATTCAGTCAACTAAACCTCTGGGTCAATCGATTGGATATTCAAACGAATTTTTTAATATATATTTGTTTATTTGTGCACCTGTGCATGTTGCACAGAAATTGTCAGGTCAGTCGACTGACCTGGTAATTTCTATGCAATTTTCACAGTTTTCACAGTTCTAAATATATGTGTGTATATATATATATATTATTTTAAAAAACTTTGATTATATATATTATGCTTTTATGTATAAATCATATATAAAATAGGAAGGTTATATATAAGCTAATATACATGTTAAACGAGGAGAGATCTTAACAAAATTGACTTAAGACTCAAAACAAGATAATATAAAAATTGATGCACCAATTTTCATGTCTTGTCTCCATGTAGTATATATTATCTTTTTGTCGTAACAGTCTTCAAATCTGTATGTAGTAGTGATAGCTTTGTGTCATGAATCAAAACCAAGTCTCAACATTCTCGCCCTTTTTGGTTGATGACAACCTGTAAATAGATATAGATTTTGATTGTATATATAATATAAATACTTACTCCCCCTGAATCTTTGACGACCTATATCCTGCATTCTTAATGTTAATGATAATTTTTCTCCCTCTTTGTCATCAAAAAAAGGAATAAAGAACATAAATATAAGTATGATGTATTGATAGATATTATGTAGGAACCGAAAAATCATACGGTACAATATCATAAATAAGAGTTTTGAAATATTACGAAAAGAGTAGCTATTTAGTACAAGCCTTAAAGTTGTGAAATAAACAACTAGTGTTTTTATAAAGTAATAGCTTACTCTATTATATGCTTACCCCTATCACCATGAGATCTTTGACCACCATTATCGCCTTTATTTCCACTATCATCGTTGCTACTTGCTTGATCATCGAAAGAGGAAGACCAAGTGAAGACGAGTTTCTTACTCGAATCATCTAGTGTAGTCATGGAAATGCCGGATGAACATGAGATAGATTGCCATAACTTTGTGAAAAAACCTTTAACTTTATCAAGCTTTTTGCCAACTTTATTGACATGGGGTTGACGAATTTATTGGTTACAACATATCATGGAAATAGACTCATGTGGAGAAAGGCTTCGATTAGGAATCATAATTTCATCTTGTTGACGGATAGTTGAGCTTTGGCGAGTTGGACGGTGAGATGTTTCACCTTGTTGTTGTTGTGGTTGATCTTGAGGTAATTGGCGTTGAGTCAATTCGTCAAAAGTAATGATAGGAGGAGGTCGAGCAACTGGTAATTTCATTAATGCTAGAGTACGAGAGTTTAAGTAGCCGACGGTAGAAACTGGTGAGTCGGCTTTCGGAATCTCACATTCTTTTAGTAGGCGCATAATATACTCACCGTAGTATATAACATTCATTCGACCATTGTCGAAGCTTAAGAACTCATCAAGAATTAAACGAAGCCAATTAACTTTGATATTTCCGAAGAAGGCATATAAGGCTTTGAAGTTGTGTTTATAAAAAAGTTCGTAACTTCTGGTTCTCGGAGGTTTTCATTAATGCACGATGTATAATTCTTGGCCGTAAGGACAAAGACTTGAGTTGGTGCATATCATCTTTCAAAAATAAATGTTTATACGGTCATAAAAGACCATATCACAATCAACATTACTTAATTCAACATCATCATTTTTAGATTTTAAAATGTGAGCTATTCGATCTCATGAGTAAAATACCTATTTTCCACAAACCAAACTCCATGCACAATCATCTGGGTTTTGAATGTTTTGGTGACCTAAATTAAGATTAGCATAGAGTAGCTTGACCATAATTTGGTTTATTTTGTGCTTTTTTTCATCTGAACTAAGACTCCAATTGCTTCGACGAGCTAATTCTTGTATATGATAAGGGGGAAAACGAGTAAATTTTACAAACAAACCTTCAAAAATACGAGAATCTTGCATTCTTCTCCATCTTCTAACTGCGGTACCATCGAAAACCATTGTTGAATTTTCTCATTGGAAGGAGGTAGGAAAGATGAAGATGCTTCTCCTTTTCTTTTTGGAGCCATTGGATTTTAGTGTTTGGAGGTAAAAATTAGGTTTCTGAAGATCTAGGGTTTTAGAAGAGTTGAAAAATCGTAATTGCTCACATTGCCTTTGACGATGATATAACCCTTGGAATTATCTCCAAAAGTGGCAGAACCTTCGTCTGAGTATGTAATGTTTGTTAGCATATCTTTGTCTCCTGTCATGTGTTCTGAGCAACCACTGTCGAGTATCCATTTTCCTCTCTTCTTGAGTGGGACCTGCAAAAAATATGAGATGACGTTGGTACCCACCTTTTTAATAGGGTCCTAAGAGTTAGATCTCAGAAAACCAAACCCAAGTGGGTTCAGTATCCCTTTTATAAATATAATTCTTATTTTTGTGAACATTTTCTATGAAGGATCTAATATACTCATTCCTTATTAATTTGTTATTTGTTTTTGGAATCCATATATTGATAGTTTTAGAAGCCGGTCTTTTTGAAAAGATTGGTGTTTTATTAGACTTAACATTGTTTAAATTATTGGACTGTGAATTCTTGACTTTCTTTTTATAACCTAGTCCATTTTTATTGTTAGCAGGTTGTGAATTTTCAATAATTCTAGATAAATTCTCTCTCCCTTTATTAAAATTCGATACATTTTTAGTGATTCATACTAGTTTGGTCTTTAGACTCGAATTTTCTAGTTCTATCATTTTCATTTAGTTTTTAAATCATGATTTTCAGAAACAAATCGTTCTTTTATTTTTGAGTTTCAATTTATTGACTCAATAATATTAGTTGAGAATTAACATTTGAAAGCGATTCTTGAGTTTTCTCAAGTTCTTCTTCCCATATTTTCTTCTCGTATTTAAGCATATCTATTTCGAACTCTGCCTTGTTCTGATTTTCGACAGCCTCTTTATATTTTCTTTTAAGATTTTTTAAAGTATCTAACAATTCTGAGTTTATCTCTATCATATCATCAAAAGTTAAATCACTAACCTCATTATCTTTGGCCATAAAGCATACGTTGGCTTGTTCATTATGACTGTCACTCTCACTTTCAAAAGAAGAAGAAGAGTCAAAATCATCCTATGTAACTGAGAAAGCTTTCCTTCTGAATTTGTCTTTTCTTTTATTGCAATATTCTTTCTTTTGATCTGAACAGTCCTTTTGTATATGTCCCTTTTTGTGATAGTTAAAGCACTCCAGAACTGATGAAGACTGTAGCGATCCTGACTCGACCTTCGAAAATCAGCACCGAATACGACACTCATATTCAAATGCCGCATATCCAAACGTCGAATCTGGTGCGCCGAAGCTTATAACACCATTAAGTAACACAGCGGAAGAAAAAGAATATATCAATATATATACAACATTGATGCAATATCTGATACAACTGAATGATACAATGAATGTCAATATACATCAGAGATATGATACAAGAAATAGCAGCGGAAAGAAACAGATAAAACCAGCAGCGGTTAATCTCTATCCCCAAGGCACCAATCTAGAAATAGCTCGAACTCCCGAAAATGATGCACATAGATAAGCAAGATCAGTCGTCCAAAGACTGAACTAGCTCCTGATGATCTACTAACCTGACTATCTGAAAAACCCAACTCTAAACTGCCCGTGTGGAAAAATTGTGGGCACCCAGAGTTTAGGAAAGGAACAATAAACTCTAGGTCAGTCATGGGACTGGTATGAGCAAAAAAAAACAATTTATCTTTGAAAACAATCAAAGGAATTTAAATTTGAAATCCGCAATGCTTTTTGGAAAATGAAACTATCATAAGGCCTCCTGCCACACACACAATGCAAATACACACTTGGAGGAGATTTCTCCTTATGATAGTCAAAAATGCTTGATACGCGAAGACCTTTGGATATTATTTCTAGTGCATAGTGCAGAAAACATTTCGAAAGTATAATATTAATCTTAGCCAACATACGACGTTTCGTCGTTTGCCTACTATAGCTACCATGTTCAATAGCAGGTTACCGCCATATTCCATGGCAGGTTATACAATTGCAATCGTAAAGGCTCGTATTGTTTGATTGGATTTCCAACAAATGCTCAGGCAAAGGAACTTCCCACAATGAAATGGAACGCCTCTGGAAGGACGCCCCCGAGAACCTAACCGGATCTCTGCCAAACAAGGCCGACGTTACCACACGCTTTAACCAAGCTATAACTAGGTAACTAACACACGTGCTATGCCATCCCCGATCGTTACCGACCTTTATCCGAGCGCTCGACACCAACAACCACAAAGTAATAAATTTGCAGTAACCACATAGGTTCGATATCTGGGCACTATACCATGATATCACCTTTTATCCAGAAGGAAATGGACATACCCCAGGGGCGCTACCCATAAAAAACCTTGCCGCAACATTCCTGTTTCAACCATTTCCGGGTTGTGAGGCTCGACGAAGTCTCGTCCACAAAGCTACGCTTTTTCACAAACCATGCTTCGATCAATAAATGATCAGCAGCACTTCGTATGCCATATTACCAAATTGGGAATGTAACGCTAGTAACCATCAACTACATAACATCTGAGCTCGTACGTCTCAGAGAAGGGTGTTAAGCTAAGAGAATAAATTCTCCGCCACCAACAGAAATGAAATTGATAGAAACAAGCCTTACATCTCAAAGTGTAACGTCAGACACACATCCATACAAGTCTATTCCGGGTTCGAACAGAACCGAAGGCACTTCCGAAGAAGCCCTTGCAAATTCGGGTATTCACAATTCCGATCGGACTTTCCATCACTTAGGGAATCTCTATACCGTCGCGACTCAGTGCAGCGACAATCGATAGGTCATCCTATCGCTCTCGCAAACACCTGGTCTTCACCACCGGTCTTCAAATGCTATCCATATCGTCGTATCACTATTCGGAATGGGTTATATGACACAAAGTCCTCTCCCGGCTAAACCGAATAATGAGCGCAATACTTAAAAACATATGGATAATGGGATTTCAATTAAGTTACAACTTATTACCCAAAACTTTCTTCCAAATGGTTTAAACAAATTACCATTTCCAATCCTTTAAACAAAAAAGATTCAATTCACAAAGTTTACCTAGTTCACAAAGATCCATTCATGGATTTCAAAACAGTTTCCATTTCAATTGGATTAACTTGTTAAATCTTTAAATCAAGATTTAACTTATGGCTTTCAAAATTCATTTCCAAAGATTCATTCATAGCCTTTCAAAACAATTCCAATTCAAGTTGGATTAACTCGTCCAGTCTTTGAAACAAAGACTCATTTCATAGCTTTCAAGACACTTCAACTCTATTTCAAACTTGAAACCTTTCAACACAATTTGGAAATCCTTTCTTTAAATGAAATCTATTATTATTCGAAAACAAACAGTTTTCTTTTCGGGGAAAAAATGATTACAATTCCATCAGTTAAAACCATTCAAGTATAAAACTTGGATTTCAATTTAAATTTCCCAAACCGTACTTTTTAAATGGTTAAAAAAACCATATAAACATCTTTATAACTCGTATAATCTTTTTAGATCATAATTTCCAAATTATTGAATTCAATTTCGAATATCGAATTCAAATTTAATCAAATTATTTAAATTTCAAGTTTTATTAAGTTATTTTGAAATAACTTTTATTTTAGAACTCATTTCCAGAAGCTTTCAATTCCAATTCCAAAACTATTTTGGATTCAAGAATCAATCTTTAAAATTGTTAAAAATCTATGACTTAGTCGATTTCCTCGTGCAATCCATATTTGTGTGTGTATAGCGTGGTCCAGGGTTTTACACAATAGTGCAACATCATAAATCATCACATCATATATTCAATCATATCAATCTCAATAAGCGGTATAATCCATAACGCTTATCGTTCATTCACAGATTCACAGATAAATAATATAAATCTATCACAGATAAATAAACTACATTCATCATAGATCACACTGAAACAATTCATAGCACAAAGCGCAACATATCAGAAATATCAACAATCAATAGAATTCAAGCATCCATAAATAAGCTCAATTAATTATCTGATTTATTTAAATTAGATGGGTCATCAATCAAGGTTAATTAACATTAATCGATTCCAAATCATTTGATTAAAGATCCTTTAATAATTTATTAATCAAATTAAATCAACTTTAAATTATTGAATAATTAACCTTTAATTATTCAATTATCCTTTAATTAATCACTATCTTATCACTAAAAATCTTTAATTAACCATCTTTGCAATTAATTATCATTAACAATTCTTAATTACAAATAAATTAAACACTTAATTATCAATTTACCAATTAATTAATTAGGAAGTAATAAACCCCTAATTCATTACAATTATAAATTTAATTAACCAATCTTTACTTACCATTATAAATAAATCATTCTTAAATACTTTTAAAACAATTAATTTATAATAAAAATTATCTTAATTAACATTTTAAAAAATTTCTTAACTTTGAAAACAAATTATTACTGTTAGCACCAAAATTGGTCACTAACACTCTTGAGTAGAGTTATGTAGAGAGATTAATGAAGAGAGTAAATCAAAACAGAAGAATAGCGTAATTCAATGCAGAAAGAACAACAAAAACGAGAACACCAGATTTATAGTGGTTCGGCGTAACTGCCTACGTCCACTTTGAGTTTTATCTTTATTGCTTTCTCAATTACATGAATACAGATACAATCCGTAGATCAATCATTTGAATACAAGTTTGAATTAAAAAGAGGAGAGTATAGAAAATGGCAGAGTCTCCCCAGTGTTCCGAAAAAAGATCCCTTTCATTATGCCCCTGCCCTTCTATTTATAGACGAGATGGGTTGGACTTCCCTCATGGGCTTAGGAACAAGGTACTGCCCATAGTAGGTGACTTCTGCGCACCAGGCCAGGCAGGCCGAATGCTCTTGCTTTGCTGTGGGCCTGACAACTTGCTAACACCTACAGTCTCTTCTTGATCAGAATCTTGTCTAGTGCTAATGATAATTTCTTCAACTGTCGTTTTGTAACCGGGACAAGATGCCGGTTAACATTTGCCCTCCAAAGTGTGTCGTGTGAAGCAACACGACACGCTTTGAATCAGCGAGTATTCCTTGTCTTCAGAAAGAAATCCATCATGTTTCTTGAGTAGTCATTATCCTCCAATTTATCCTTCCAAGGAGTTGTATCCTTCTTTGGTCATCGTGATGCTTGGTCGATTCCCAATATTATAAATCCAGGGTTGTAGTTCATCAGTGGCCATCCGTGTCTGATTCTACAGAGCTAGTAAACTTCGGCCATCTGATCCAGTCTTTTCTTAATAACCCTTAGTGAGAATTCAATTTCTGTTGATTTCAAGAAGTCGAACTTTTTCGGATGTACACATGCACGTTCGGGTACATGTTCTTGCCATTGGCTCGGATGCGTTTTATATGCTCATAAGTCATCGCCAACTCCATCTGGTTTAATTGCAATTCAATCGCGATTCCTTGTTTGTATTTTCTGTGAAATAAGGGTTGCAATCAACCACTTGAGGAGTTTTCCAAACCTCTCTTCAGTATAGACTCTATGATTTTGTTCGTAGCTTCAACCCGTCCATCTGCAGTTATAATGGATCATGGAAGGTCATAAGGACAGATGACGTTACGGATAAAGAAGTTGATTATTTTCTTCTTCTTGGTCGTGGTTAGGAGTTCTTCATCTGCCCATTTGGTAAAGTAATCAACTGCTACGATGGTGTATATCGCACCACCTTTCGGATCGGCAAGAAGATGATTTCAGTGCCCCCAAATGGCAAATGGCTATGGACTAGCCATTTGAATAATTTCCATCGGCGGGGTTCCCGGATTTTTTGCAAACATCTTGCACTCGTCGCATTGTCTAGCATGATCAACCGCATCTGGATTGATAGTTGGCCAGTAATGCTTATAGCAGAGTATTTTTTTTTTATCATGGTTTTCCCCTTGATGCTATAGCACATTCTTCTTCATAGACTTCCTTCAGGACTCGTTTTATCTCATCATGGGCTATGCACTGGAGTAAGGGGGTCGAGGATCCCCTTCGATACATTATTCCGCTCTCCATTACATATCACGAAGCCTTACGAATGACTTTTCGCCTTTTTCTCCTTCTTTCGGGTAAGACCCCATGTAGTAAATATTGCTTAACCGGGGTCATCCATGATTCCTTATCGATTTCGGTTTCTAACACGAAATCTACCTCCATCATATTCATACTCGGAGCATGTGAGGTTTCAGCAGGAAACAATCCCATATGCTGCGCATCGCCATTGCTTGCATATTTTGCCAATGAATCGGCAGCTCTGTTTTGCTCACGCGGGACATGTGAAATATCATAATACTCGAGATTCGCTAGAAGCTCCTGAACTTGGACCAAATACGGGGCAAGTCTCTGCCCCCTTGCTTGGTAGTCTCCCCACACTTGGTACACCACCAGTTGCGAGTCGCAAAAGATTTCAACCGATCTTACTCCCAGTTCTTTGATGAGTCTTAAGCCGGCAATGAATGTTTCATACTTGGCTTTGTTATTTGTTGCAGGAAATTCAAGCTTCAAAGCATAACAAATTGATCGGTTTTCAGGAGTCACAAGAACTATGCCAGCCCCCAAACAACGGTCGTTAGATGCCTCATCGGTATTCATCTTCCATCGAACGGGAGGTATGACATTGTGGTCGTTTGTGTCGTCTGACACAGTGGATTCAGCAATGAAGTCTGCTAGTTTCCGTCCTTGGATAGCCCTTCGAGGGAAGTAAGTGATATCAAATTAGCTTAGTCAGATATTCTATTTAAGTAGTCTTTCAGAAGTCTCAGGTCATTGTATGCCCTGTCGCAACGGCTGGTAGGCAAGACGTTGATGGGGTGAGCCTAAAAGTAAGAGTGGAGCTTTCATGATGAAATCAATAGATATTGTCCTAGCTTTTGTCGCTTCGAGTTGATATCCAATGCATGGCTCGCGATAGTTAGTGAAATCACACATGCGTGTCAAAATGGGTCCAAGGGAACATATCATCGTTTATTCATAAAAATCCAACTAATTCTTTTATCATCATTGCCCTGAGCTGTGATTCGATACTCAGCACCCGGAAAGGGTCGCTATGGCTGGCTGTAATGTCGACCGTCAACTTAGCAGGTGCCATCCCAGATTCTTTGAGTTCAGATGTAACTATATTTCATAACATTCAATGTAAAATATGGTTGGGACGGCCAATGTTGATGGTTACTCTGGTCGAATCCTAGAGTCTTGTCGTGAGTTATTAAGTCTAATAGTAAAGGGCTCTGAAGGCTCTAATAGATTATCATCAAATGGTCAAAGATCAGGCTTAAAAGCGCATTGAAGGAAATGTCGAGTAGGGGTCAGTCTTGAGTGGCGTGCAACCGTATAGCTGGATCTTGCTATGAGTTTGAATTTGCTTGTATATTCGAGTAACGCACTTCCTATTCAATGTATTCATGACCCTTTACCCGTCCTTCGGGTTGGAGTGAAACTCAATTGCCCATGAGCTAAGGTATCGATTTAACGGTTCTATCTCTAGGCATCCTTTCGGTCGTAGCCTTGAGTAGCTGTAAGCACTATATATAAGTTTCAATACTGAGCTATCGTAGCCAGTCTTTGGATGACCATGCGTCTTCTCCCAGTCTCGGGTTGATAAATGTACTGCATGGACGGTTGAGTCTCGCCCTAGCTATGTTTATATTCTCACCTAAACTCCAAAGACATAGAGTTGATCGGTGAATAGTCGGTTCGCATTCATCTTGATTCTCGCTCGTGCCCCCCAGGACTAGGGCATATACTGATAAGTAGGAAGGCCAACCACGCCCACTTTAGCTTGACTCTTTTTCCCGTTGAATCGTGGGATCAGGTCAGTCGGTGGGAGGCTAAGTCTCACCTATCCTGTATTGTATTGTGGTTTTTCATTCCAAGAGGAATACTTCAATGCCTCGTCATTTTCAAGACATAATTTTGACACTGGACGGTCAGCCACGTCCATTTTGGTTCATGTCCCGTAATCAGATCTCGGGGTAAAGTTGGTGTAAATGCGGTCAGGTCATGCTCATCCAGCTTCATACTCCTCCTGACGGATCGAAGGAGGGTGCTGGAGAATTTTTTGACCAAGTCGTCATGGTTTACTGTCCTTTCCACACTCTGGAGGTCATATTTTTTCAAGGAACATCCGAATCACATTCGTATGTGCTTGGTGCGGATCGGTATTAGCCCTCGATCCGAGGTATGATATAGTCGGTTTCCCATAGCTTTGGATGTCGTTTCAATTGGTTCTGTATTGAGGCCTCCCTGTAATCATTGCCTTAAGTTGTAAAGAACGCAAGCTAGAGCTATGGTGAGCTGTCGTATTCATCTTTTAGAGATTTGTACTTCTGCTCCCAGCATTGATTTGGCCAGGCCACTAGTTGGATGGTCGAACTCCATCCTTAGCGAGTTAATAATCCTTTGATCGATTCCACGCCGAAGTTTGCGGAATAGAGAATGGTCGGAACCCACTCGTCTATTTATCGATGTTTATACACCACTCTGCATTCTGGCGACTTAGTGCTATTCTCCCCTTGGTTGACTTGCGCCCAATTTGTGTTCATGCTTCGGTCCACGCTTCGGGGACTTAGAGATTTGTCGAACGGTTTATGCTTTAGTCCACAGTTCGAGACGCAAAGATTTTCATCAACTTGTTTATACTCCAGTCCGCATTCTGGGAACTTAGAGTAATCTTGTCCACTTTTGGGATTTAGAGATTTTTCTCAAGTCTTCTATAATCTAGTCCGTGCTCTGGGGACTGAGAGTATCGTGGTCCGCACTCTGGGGATGTAGAGGTTTTTTAAGCCGTTTATACTCTAGTCCACACTCAGGGGACTTAGAGCACTCTAATCCGCACTCTGGAGACATAGAGGTTTTTGAGTTGTTTATACTCGAGTCTACACTCTGGGGACTTAGAGTACTCCATTCCGGACTTTGGGAACTTGGAGGTTTAAGTCATTTATACTCTAGTCTACACTCTGGGGACTTAGAGTACTTCCGTCCGTGCTCAGGTGATCGGAGCGCTTGATGAAGACAAGTCCGGAACCTCCTCTCCTACCGACGGGGGTTATGAAGTAGAAATTACAGGCGCCTCTGAGCGCACATCCGAATTGAGCATGAAAGAGCGACTCGAGAAAGAGAAGGAGGAGACGTTCAAGGTCAAAGTCGAACCCCGAGTTGTGGACTTGGACCATCCTTTGAACAAGCCTTTGAAGGTCATCCTTCCTGGCTGGTCCAAGGCCATGGAAGTTCCCCGTGCTTCTTCAGTTGCTACCCCTCTATCAAAGAAGAGTACCAAGGGTAAATGCTCTAGAGAGGAGCCGTCTGGAAAGGAGTTGAAGAAGCATAAGAAGTGATTACTATCCTCGTTCAACGAGAGTTAGTTTAAGTCATGTAATTATTTTCATTTATTTCCTTAGTCCTTGTAAATAGAATGTCGATTCCGAACTTTGGAGGGGTTGTAATAGGAACTTATTTGTGAATAAAGTTTAGTTCCTTTTTCCGTCTCACAAAAGACTCTTATTATTCAGTTTTCTTTGTGATTGTGATTTTAATCCAAGCAGTTGTGAGTAACATAGACTTCTCGGTCCATCTTCATATAACTCTGAAACTCTTCAGGAGTTGTTGAACTTCCATTCTGTGCTTCGAGCACTTAGAATACTTTCTAGCCCGTATGTCAGGGATTTGACAAATTCAAGTCATCTATGTCATAGTTCATATTCATGGAACTTGGAGATCCGAATCGCTTATATTCGAGTCCACGCTATGGGGAGTTAGAGATTCAAGTGGTTTATACTCGAGTCCGCACTCTGGGGAGTTAGAGTACTCCAGTCCATGCTCTGGGGACTTGGAGGTTCAAGTCGTTTATACTCGAATCTGCACTCTAGGGACTTAGAGTACTACAGTCCGCACTTTGGGGACTTGAAGGTTTAAGTCGTTTATACTCGAGTCCGCACTCTGGGGACTTAGAGTACTCCAGTCCGCGCTCTGGGGACTTGGAGGTTTAAGTCGTTTATACTCGAGTCCGCAATCTGGGGACTTAGAGTACTCCAGTCCGCGCTCTGGGGACTTGGAGGTTTAAGTAGTTTATACTCGAGTCCGCACTCTGGGGACTTAGAGTACTCCAGTCCGCGCTCTAGGGACTTGGAGGTTTAAGTCGTTTATACTCGAGTCCACACTCTGGGGACTTAGAGTACTCCAGTCCGCGCTCTGGGGACTTGGAGGTTGAAGTAATTTATACTCGAGTCCGCACTCTGGGGACTTAGAGTACTCCAGTCCGCGCTCTGG
This sequence comes from Allium cepa, assembly GCA_030765085.1. NCBI lineage: Eukaryota > Viridiplantae > Streptophyta > Magnoliopsida > Asparagales > Amaryllidaceae > Allium > Allium cepa. Next base: position 470,981,796 of record CM060940.1, on the reverse strand, counting down.
GGACTTGGAGGTTTAAGTAGTTTATACTCGAGTCCGCACTCTGGGGACTTAGAGTGCTCCAGTCCGCGCTCTGGGGACTTGGAGGTTTAAGTCGTTTATACTCGAGTCCGCATTCTGGGGACTTAGAGTACTCCAGTCCGCGCTCTGGGGATTTGGAGGTTTAAGTCATTTATACTCGAGTCCGCACTCTGGGGACTTAGGGTACTCCAGTCCGCGCTCTGGGGACTTGGAGGTTTAAGTCGTTTATACTCGAGTCCGCACTCTGGGGACTTAGAGTACTGCAGTCCGCGCTCTGGGGACTTGGAGGTTTAAGTCGTTTATACTCGAGTCCGCACTCTGGGGACTTAGAGTACTCCAGTCCGCGCTCTGGGGACTTGGAGGTTTAAGTCGTTTATACTCGAATCCGCACTCTGGGGACTTTAGACTACTCCAGTCCACGCTCTGGGACTTGGAGGTTTAAGTCGAGAGCAGTCGTATTTCCACTCTTTAATTTGTATTCATCTACCGTATCGAGGCTAATGTTGTCGAATGAACAATCGAACCACGTTTGCTCATGGAATGGGATTCTGCCCCCAGCATGAGGGACGGAATTTGGAAAATGGACGATCGATTCTCGTCCGCTTGGTGATTATAGCTCTTCCAATCAAGTCAAGGAAGAAGGTATATGTTCCAAGGTGAAGCCGTGCTATGCAGTAATAGCTATGGTTAATGAGTAGGCAGTCCACCACAACTATTTCAAGTCGGGCCTTCGAACAACCTTTTGTGTTGAAGGTTGGATTTGATGTGTAGATGATTAAATCACGTCAACTCTAGACAGATCCCGGCGTCACTGAGCTTAGGAGGGGCATCTGTATTTTATCGAACTTCGTTCCGTGACTCGATTTGAGTGGATGATCGAGGCATACTCATTCCAAACCTTGCTTGGCCCCCCAGTCAAATGTGGAGGTCGATGAATGTGAGGTCAGTCCTGCTCACTTTGTATTGATCTCTGATCATGATGATCTTTTCAATATCTAGTCCATAGCCCCAAATCAAAGGCACATGATTGATGATAAGCGATTGAATTATGCTCGTCTAGATATAGCTCCATATGTCCGATCATGGTCTGCATGGATTGGTTGGCGACCAAATCCGAGTACCTGGTCACCGACATTGTTTTGAAAGTAGTTTAGTTCAAGTTATCCGTAGTTCATAGAACAAATAAAATAGAAATAGATTTGGAAATAATTCAAAGAAGATTAGGATAAATCTCATTGATAAGTGAAGCAGCATCGTGTGCTCACTATTCGACTTTGCCCCTGGCTCCTTTCAAAGGGATGTTGGCCGTCAGCGGTCCAATTGATAATCATAACCTTTTATTAATAGGCATCGGATGTTCGCTGCCCGCCATTCTGTAGGACTTGTACATACTATTGAAGCGTTCCTATCCAGATCGGCTTTTCGATCACACCTCAGAGGTGTTTGTAATCGTCCGTGTTAGGATCAGTGAGCATCTGGGAATATACAACATTCCCTTGATTTTCTTTAGACTTCGGTGTACTCTCTCGAGGTTGGTTTCCAATACCCCTCCGAGTCATGATTCTTCAAGTAGAGGTTGTCAATTGAATCTTTTAAAGAGCATATGAGCCAAATTTTGAGGTCTTGTCTTGGCTACTGGCATCTGCATCCGTAGCCAACGGGCCTTCATTGTTATTTTTCTTAGTCTGTTCTGCTGCTTCACACTTTTGTTTAGATTCATTTTTGTCATAGAAACGATCCATGGTCGAAGGAGGCTCTCCAGCTGACTGGCTGCCAAAATATATATGGAGGTCGATTCTCCTCAAGGGTGATCAGTATGATATCCCTTTGAGAGTATCGTTCGAGTAGCGGTTGTTTGTCCGTTCCCTTGTTGCCTTTCAGAAGACCTCGCTAGATCCTCTATGCCCTGGTCGATCAGGGGAGGTAAGGGAAGTAGATAGAGTGCTCCTTTATTAAGTGGAGTTTTGAATTCACTATCTGGAGGCACTGCGCTGCGGCTAGGGTTCGGGCATAATTCACTATCTAGATAGAATGCTCCTTTATTAAGGCTGAGTTTAGAATGCTCCTTTTTTAGCCTCTTTTTTGAAAATTTGAGTCGTACCCGAAAATATATTTTTTTGAAAATAGGGGTCGTATAAGAGACCGGTGTAATTTAAGTTTCGATCGGCATGACAAAGTTGCTCGGCATACAAGATTGTCTGGCATTCCACACTGTTCAGCATTCAAGAACGCCCGGCACTCCAGAGCGTTTGGCATTAGAGAGCGCTCGGCATTCAGGAGCGTTCGGCATCGGTTCTGTTTGGCCTATCTTATGTTCGGCCTTCTTTCTACTCGGCCTAAATTCTATTCGGCCTAAATTCTGTTCGGCCTTCTTTCTGTTCGGCCAAATTTCTGTTCGGCCAAAATTATGTTCGGCCTTCTTTCTGTTCGGCCAAATTTCTGTTCGGCCTAATTTCTGCTCGGCCAAATTTCTGTTCGTCCAAATTTCTGCTCGGCCAAATTTCTGTTCGGCCTAATTCATGTTCGGCCTAAATCCTGTTCGGCCTAAATCATGTTAGGCCTATCCTGTTCGGCCTGGATCCTGTTTGGCCTAAATCATGTTCGGCCTAAATCCTGTTCGGCCTAAATCCTGTTCGGCCTGGGTCCTGTTTGGCCTAAATGTCGTTCGGCATAGGAATACCGCTCGGCCTAAATGTCGTTCGGCGTACGAATGCAGCTCGGCATTTCTGGGTGTCGTTCGGCATATGAATGCGGCTCAGCCTGGAGGTGTGGATCGGCCTGGAGGTGTGGATCGGCCTGGAGGTGTGGGTCGGCCTGGAGGTATGGTTCGGCCTAGAGGTGTGGATCGGCCTGAAGGTGTGGATCGGCCTGGAGGTATGGATCGTCCTGGAGGCATGGATCGGCATAGAGGTATGGTTCGGCCTGGAGGCATGGATCGGCATAGAGGGGCATACGCCTTATCTGGAGCGATCGGCATACGTCTTTTCTGGGGCGATCGGCTGAATTGACTTTGGTGGAGGGTCGGCCTTCATTCAACTTGAGTGTAAACTTCAACGTCCAATCCTTAGATCTTGCGTACATCGGTGAATCCAATCCTTTCACATAAACATGAACACTTGATTAACTTACGGCTGTCGGCTTCCTTTAGATTTCTTTCAAATCTGAGTAGAATAGAAAGTTTTCTATTAAACAACTGGATCTATCTCGCGACTATGGAAATCCACTAGTAGATGATGAGATCCAATCAAGCTGAGAATTCAATTCTCAGTGAAAGCACCAAAATGTTAGCACCAAAATTGGTCACTAACACCCTTGAGTAGAGTTATGTAGAGAGATTAATGAAGAGAGTAAATCAAAACAGAAGAATAGCGTAATTCAATGCAGAAAGAACAACAAAAACGAGAACACCATATTTATAGTGGTTCGGCGTAACTGCCTACGTCAACTTTGAGTTTTATCTTTATTGCTTTCTCAATTACATGAATACAGATACAATCCGTAGATCAATCACTTGAATACAAGTTTGAATTAAAAAGAGGAGAGTATAGAAAATGGCAGAGTCTCCCCAGTGTTCCCGGAAAAAGATCCCTTTCATTATGCCCCTGCCCTTCTATTTATAGACGAGATGGGTTGGACTTCCCTCATGGGCTTAGGAACAAGGTACTGCCCATAGTAGGTGACTTCTGCGCACCAGGCCAGGCAGGCCGAATGCACTTGCTTTGCTGTGGGCCTGACAACTTGCTAACACCTCCAGTCTCTTCTTGATCAGAATCTTGTCTAGTGCTAATGATAATTCCTTCAACTGTCGTTTTGTAACCGGGCCAAGATGCCGGTTAACAATTACTAATTTGAAAACTTAAATGTTAATTAACTTTAACATTTATTTTAATAAATCACAATTTGATTACATCGAGTAATTATACATTAATCCCTTGATTAACTATTCTTAATTGATTAATCATTCATTAAGTAATTAAGCTTTAAGTAATCACTTTATTTTATTTTTGAAAACAACTTGGGATAAAATTTCCAAATCAAAACAAATTTGAATTTCAAAACATTTAAATTAACATGTTAAACTTGGAAAAACTTTACTTTTTATAATATTGCAGTTTTGAAAACTAACCCGAGTGCTTCCCATACTTTACTCGAGTAAATACCCGAGTTACTCACCAACTTCCCCGAGATCATCCCTCGTTCTTCAACGCTTCTTCTTCTACTACTTTTTTCTCTTCAGCTAAATTCAAGTTTTAAATGTTGAAACACTACCAGGCAACACAGGAAGTACTCGAGCCATCTCCAAGGAAACGCGAGTTCCCCTTCGAGTCACCACAACCCAAACTCCTCCAGATACTTAAACGCGGCCGTGCACGTGCATGACGCTTCGCCGCCGTTCTGGCGAACTTCGCCACTACCAGCAAGTCACGTAGCCCTGCCTACAACGTCACAAACGCCCAGCATTCAGATACGAACTCGAAATCGAATTTTGAGAGCTCGAACTAACCCTGGAAATGAACTATAACCCACCATCCACCTGTCAACGCCTCGTTCCCACAACCATGACCACCAGAGAGCCTCAAACTCCGACCATCATCTCGTTGACACTTCCTCTTCCACCTCCCGAAACCTCGCAACACTCGATCAATTGACGATGACGAACAAATCAAAATACTGAACCTCGCCAAAACTAGGTTTACGAATGAAAAATGCTTTCCGCGGCCACCACGTCCATCTACCGATCATCGCACTATTTTTCTCAACACCACCGTAGGCTCCTTCACCTCCACGCGAAACCCCGATTCCCAAAACTCCATCGACCGCCTGAAATTGATTGAAATTCAATTCTCGATCATCCTCGAACTGCTCTTAAATCGTAGCTCTAAAAATTATGATTTTTGCTTTAAAAGTCATGATTTCCTGGGATGATTCAATTTATATGATTGCATCAGCCAATTACATTATTTAATTTTATCATAATACTAGAATTGCTACTGTATTTTCTTGAATTCAGAGGATTTTCAAACTCAAAATACTTGAATTTATTTTTAAAACTTAAATCATGTTTAAGTAAACATCTTTTGTTTAAATTTTCAATTTTAACAATGACTGAAGAAGAAGGAATCAAATTCCAAAACAGGTTTTGAAAACCTGGAACAACAAAGGCAAATATGCCTGACACAAAACATACACAGTTATCTCTGCATACAAACATTCACATATACTTGCATCCACATAAACACTTCATGATTCATCTCAAGCATCATCACAACAACATCAAGCATTCAAAAAATTAAAGGTTTGCTCACCTAAAATGTTTTAAAGCAGAGAATTCCTTTGTTTGTGAAACCTGTAGATTTCCTTTTTTTTTAATCTTACTCCGTTGTTGAATGAATCTTGTTTAAGTTTGTAAATACAATGATGTTTATATTCTGGAACGCTAAGTTTTTTTTTGGTTTTGTTTTGCTTATATTTGAACAAACTGAAATGGGAAGCTTATATATAGGAAGAAAGTTACAGGATAATTATATTGTTTTGTATAATATACCAGAGATTTTTCTCATTTTGGTGGCTAAGCTGATTTTCCTGTTTTATGTTTGACTAAAGATATTTATTTTGGAGGCTATTTCGGCTGACATGTTTTGGTGCTGAGGAGATTTTGTGGTGGCTTGCTTTGGTGGCTGATGTAAACCCATTTTGTGTACTAAGGATTTAAGCATTACTTATCATTGTTTGTTTCCTCAAGTCCAGATACTTATCTATATACATTTGTTCAAACTTGAATATAAAGTAATGTCTTCCTTTGCAAGCTTACATAAATCATTTCGTTTAATCTTTTATTTGTATGCAGATGTTTTTCTTTTGCCTTACTTACATTCTTTTGTTTTATCTACTTATTGCATACACTTGTCTTTATTTCTATTTCTAGTCTAAATACTTATTTTTATTTCTTTATTTTAAAATTTAACTTTCAAACATTTAATTCATATTAACATGTTTTATAATTATATTTTATACTTGTGTTTTGTATTGATAAAATTTATACTATTATAAGTACATCTTCTTACTCAGTACTATATATACATTAATTTAAAGAAAATGCTCTTAAATCGAACTACCCATAAAACAATTTACATAAATAACATTTTCAGACCCAAATTGTTGATCTAAGTTATTTATTTAAAATTTAAAATTCGAATACAAATTCAATATCCAAAGTCAAATCCCAAGTCAAATTAAAACTAATTCAAAATTTATTCCAAAATTTTACATAAATTATTAATTTAAAATCAATTCAAAATTGGGATCGTTACAGATTTCCCCCTTAAGAAATTTCGTCCTCGAAATTTGCAGGCACGAAAACAGCAAAGATAGATGCACAAAGATAGAGAAATAGTTTTCCAGGTTAAACTGGATACCTATTCTGTATTTGGCTTACCAAATCAGAATATCACCAATATGAGAACAAACTCATTCGATACTATACATGATACTCGGGTCATAAAGTCTATGAAATATGCAAGACATCGGTTAGTCCGAACGAATAACTAACTGTCCGTAGAATATTTCGAGACCCAAATAATAGATAAATGTATTTTATTTTCCACAACCTCCAAATACTAGATATGGATTCCAAACTCAAGTCGGAATAATCCAAAGTATATATAATTTGTCCCTTTTTGGACTTTGATACTCATAAGAAATCATAATAGAATTTCAAATTTGGTTCAATCGAAATCGTTTTATCGATACAAATCTTCATATTCAACTTTATATTTAATTTACCATTTTATCTCAAATAGAACTTCAAATTCATTGAAGTTAAAAACAGAAAGCTGATAGAGATTTAACGAAGAGAATACGAAATAGAAACTTATCTACACGATTCGTAAGGGCCACCATCATACCAAAGCTTCTCCCTCGAGTTGTCACAAAGCCAATCAAAGAATTGAATTCGAATCAAAGGAGATTGATAGAGAAAGATTGTTTCTGTTGTTGCAGTACATTGACCATTTATAGTGGTACTCCCCTGTCCCCTATCTCGTCCTCTTCTTGCCCTCATACTCACTATCAGTGGATAGTAAGAGAATTTACTAAGGCATTCGAACGGATATCTTAAGGATACTCATTCTAGGGTTTACTTCACCCTATCTCTAATGAGCTACTTAATGTGTTATACTCCTGAGCTAAAGTTTTAACCCTCATCTCTGATACCAATTGTAGTAGTCTAGGCTTTTCAACCATCGACAGCGGCAAATCTCGACTGGTAGGCTTTTCAACCATCCTAGGCCCGTCGTGGCCTACACCGGTACTCGAAACTTGCTTTTACGGCCAGCCTTTCGATTGTCACGGCTTACGCCTAACCAACCACGTAAAGAGAACGTGTGGGGGTAAGAGTCTCCTGCTCGCCACCAAAAAAAGCGAGAACCCCCCATTACATTTCACCTAGATAAGCAAGTCTCGTCCACAAAGCTACGCTTTTTCACAAAGCCACGCTTTTTCACAAAGTCATGCTTCGATCAACAAATGATCAGCAGCACTTCGTATGCCACATTACCAAATTAGGAATGTATCGCTAGTAACCATCAACTACATAACCTCTGAGCTCGTACGTCTCAGAGAAGGGTGTTAAGCTAAGAGAATAAATTCTCCGCCACTAACAGAAATGTATTTGATGGAAACCATCTTTACACTTCAAATTGTAATGTCAGACACACATCCATACAAGTCTATTCCGGGTTCGAACAGAACCGAAGGCACTTCCAAAGAAGCCCTTGCAATTCCGGGTATTCACAATCTCGATCAGACTTCCCATCACTTAGGGAATCTCTATACCATCGCGGCTCAGTGCAGAGACAATCGATAGGTCATCCTATCGCTCTCGCAAATACCCGATCTTCACCACCGGTCTTCAAATACTATCCATATCGTCGTATCATTATTCGGAATGGGTTATATGACACAAAGTCCTCTCCCGGCTAAACAGAATAATGAGAGCAATACTTAAAAACATATGGATAATGGGATTTCAATTAAGTCACAACTTATTACCCAAAACCTTTCTTCCAAATGGTTTAAACAAATTACCATTTTCAATCTTTTAAACAAAAAAGATTCAATTCACAAAGTTCGCCCAGTTCATAAAGTTCACCCAGTTCACAAAGATCCATTCATGGATTTCAAAACAGTTTCCATTTCAATTGGATTAACTTGTTAAATCTTTAAATCAAGATTTAACTTATAACTTTCAAAATTCATTTCCAAAGATTCATTCATAGCCTTTCAAAACAATTCCAATTCAAGTTGGATTAACTCGTCCGGTCTTTGAATCAAAGACTCATTTCATAGCTTTCAAAACACTTCAACTCTATTTCAAACTTGAAACCTTTCAAAATAATATGGAAATCCTTTCTTTACACGAAAGCTATTATTATTTGAAAACAAATAGTTTTCGTTTCGGGGAAAAACTGATTACAATTCCATCAGTTAAAACCATTCAAGTATAAAACTTAGATTTCAATTTAAATTTCCCAAACCATACTTTTTAAATGGTTAAAAAAAATCATATAAACATCTTTATAACTCGTATAACCTTTTTAGATCATAATTTCCATATTAAATTCAATTTCAAATATAGAATTCAAATTTAAATCAAATTATTTAAATTTCAAGTTTTATTAAGTTATTTTAAAATAAATTTTATTTTAGAACTCATTTCTAGAAGCTTTCAATTCCAATTCCAAAACTATTTTGGATTCAAGAATTCAATCTTTAAAATTGTTAAAAATCTATGACTTAGCCGATTTCCTCGTGCAATCCATATTTGTGTGTTTATAGTGTGGTCCAGGGTTTTACACAATAGTGCAACATCATAAATCATCACATCACATATTCAATCATATCAATCTCGATAAGCGGTATAATCCGTAACGCTTATCGTTCATTCACAGATTCACAGATAAATAATATAAATCTATCACAGATAAATAAACTACACTCATCACATATCACACTGAAACAATTCATGGCACAAAGCGCAACATATCAGAAATATCAACAATCAATAGAATTCAAGCATCCACAAATAAGCTCAATTAATTATCTGATTTATTTAAATCAGATGGGTCATCAATCATGGTTAATTAACATTAATCGATTCCAAATCATTTGATTAAAGACCCTTTAATCATTTATTAATCAACTTTAAATTATTGAATAATTAACCTTTAATTATTCAATTATCCCTTAATTAATCACTAACTTATCATTAAAAATCTTTAATTAACCATCTTTGTAATTAATTATCATTAACAATTCTTAATTACAAATAAATTAAATACTTAATTATCAATTTACCAATTAATTAATTACAAAGTAATAAACCCCTTATTAATTACAATTATAAATTTAATTAACCAATCTTTACTTACCATTATGAATAAATTATTCTTAATTACTTTTAAAACAATTAATTTGTAATAAAATTATCTTAATTAACATTTTAAAAAATTTCTTAACTTTGAAAACAAATTATTACTAATTTGAAAACTTAAATGTTAATTAACTTTAACACTTATTTTAATAAATCGCAATTTGATTACATCGAGTAATTATACATTAATCCCTTGATTAACTATTCTTAATTGATTAATCATTCATTAAGTAATTAAGCTTTAAGTAATCACTTTATTTTATTTTTGAAAACACCTTGGGATAAAATTTCCAAATCAAAACAAATTTGAATTTCAAAACATTTAAATTAACATGTTAAACTTGGAAAAACTTTACTTTTTATAATATTGCAGTTTTGAAAACTAACCCGAGTGCTTCCCATGCTTTGCTCGAGTAAATACCCGAGTTACTCACCAACTTCCCCGAGATCATCCCTCATTCTTCAACGCTTCTTCTTCTACTAATTTTTTTTCTTCAGCTAAATTCAAGTTTTAAATTTAAGTACAGCTGTTGAAACACTACTAGGCAACATAGGAAGTACTCGAGCCATCTCCAAGAAATGCGAGTTCCCCTTTGAGTCACCACAACCCAAACTCCTCCAGATACTTAAATGTGGTCGTGCACGTGCACGACGCGTCGTCGCCGTTCTGGCGAACTTCGCCACTACCAGCAAGTCGCGTAGCCCTGCCTACATCGTCACGAATGCCCAGCATTCAGATACGAACTTGAAATCGAATTTTGAGAGTTCGAACCAACCCTGGTAACGAACTATGACCCACCATCCACCTGTCAACGCCTCGTTCCCACAACCACCCAGAGAGCCTCAAACTCCGGCCATTATCTCGTCGACACTTCCTCTTCCACTTCCCAAAACCTCGCAACGCTCGATCAATTGACGACGACGAACAAATCAAAATACTGAACCTCGCCAAAAATAGGTTTACGAACGAAAAACGCTTGCCGCCGCCACCACGTCCATCTACCGACCATCGCACTATTTTTCTCAACACCACCGTAGGCTACTCCACCTCCACGCGAAACCCCGACTCCCAAAAGTCCCTCGATCGCCTGAAATCGATTGAAATTCAATTTTCAATCATCCTCGAACTGCTCTTAAATCCTAGCTCTAAAAATTGTGATTTTTGCTTTAAAAATCATGATTTCCTGAGATGATTCAATTTATATGATTGCATCAGCCAATTACATTATTTGATTTTATCATAATACTAGAATTGCTACTGTATTTTCTTGAATTCAGAGGATTTTCAAAACTTAAAATACTTGAATTTATTTTTAAAACTTAAATCATGTTTAAGTAAACATCTTTTGTTTAAATTTTAAATTTTAACAATGACTGAAGAAGAAGAAGAAATCAAATTCCAAAATAGGTTTTGAAAACCTGGAACAACAAAGGCAAATATGCCTAACACAAAACATACATAGTTATCTCTGCATACAAACATTCACATATACTTGCATGCACATAAACACTTCATGATTCATCTCAAGCATCATCATAAAAACATCAAGCATTCAAAAATTTAAAGGTTTGCTCACCTGAAATGTTTTAAAATAGAGAATTCCTTTGTTTGTGAAAACTGTAGATTTCCTTTCTTCTTCTTTTTTTAACCTTACTCTGTTGTTGAATGAATCTTGTTTAAGTTTTAAATACAATGATGTTTATGTTCTGGAATGCTAAGTTTTTTTTTTTGGTTTTTTTTGCTTATATTTGAACGAACTGAAATGGGAAGCTTGATATATAGGAAGAAAGTTACAGGATAATTATATTGTTTTGTACAATATACCAGAGATTTTTCTCATTTTGGTGGCTAAGATGATTTTCCTGTTTTATGTTTGACTAAAGATATTTATTTTGGAGGCTATTTCGGCTGACATGTTTTGGTGCTGAGGAGATTTTGTGGTGGCTTGCTTTGGTGGCTGATGTAAACCCATTTTGTGTACTAAGGATTTAAGCATTAATTATCATTGTTTGTTTCCTCAAGTCCAGATACTTACCTATATACATTTGTTCAAACTTGAATATAAAGTATTGTCTTCCTTTGCAAGCTTACATAAATAATTTCATTTGATCTTTTATTTGTATGCAGATATTTTTCTTTTGCCTTACTTTCATTCTTTTGTTTTATCTACTTCTTGCATACACTTGTCTTTATTTCTATTTCTAGTCTAAATACTTACTTTTATTTCTTTGTTTTAAAATTGAACTTTCAAACATTTAATTCATATTAACATGTTTTATAATTATATTTTATACTTGTATTTTGTATTGATAAAATTCATTCTATTATAAATACATCTTCTTACTTGGTACTGTATACGCATTATTTTAAAGAAAATGTTTTTAAATCGAACTACCCATAAATCAGTTTACATAAATAACATTTTCAGATCCAAATTTTTGATCTAAGTTATTTATTTAAAATTTAAAATTCGAATACAAATTCAATATCCAAAGTCAAATCGCAAGTCAAATTCAAATTGATTCAAAATTTATTCTAATATTTACATAAATTATTAATTTAAAATCAATTCAAAATTGGGATCGTTACAAAGGCGGTGGTTTATTGCTGTTTGAGCTTCTCTTGCCATTATTTCTGTTTCCTTTTCTATACTTTAAGAATTTCTTGAAGTTTTTGGCAATAAAGGCTAGGTCGTCTTTGTCTGAATCTGATTCTTCTTGTTCTGCATGGAATTCTATATTCTTTTTATCTTGAGCTTAAACTCGTTTTGCCTGAAAATTCATTTCATAGGACATTAGATTTCCTCTTAACTCTTCTAGAGTTATTTTTAAAATATCGTTCGCTTCTTCAATAGCGAGAACTTTTTTTCCTATTATTCCATTAAAGAGTTAAGGATTTTGGATACAATATCAAAATCTGAATATTTTTCTCCTAGTCCTACTAATGAATGGTAGATATCCTGAAATCTTGAATACATATCATTTATAGATTCATTTTCTTTCATCCTAAAGTATTTAAACTGACTTTTGAGCATGGATATTTTTCTTTGTTTGACCTTATTAGTTCCTTCATGTGTAACTTTGAGTGTATGTTATATTTCATATGCAGTATTGCACATACTTACATGATTAAACTCATTTTTATCTAAGGCACAAACCAACATATTCATGGCTTTTGCATTTGCTGTGGCATCTAGTTTCTATGTATTTGTCCATGTAGAGAACTCTTCAGTAGGAATAATTTATTCTATCTGAGTTATATTCCAAGAATCAAAAACGTTTGCTTGCATACATATTCTCATTCGAGTAGCCCAATTGTTATAGTTCATGTCATTAAATAGTGGTGGACTTGCAGTGGATTGTCCTTCAAGGAAGCTAGTGTTAATGCTAGTGCTAATGTTAGTTTCCACATTATTAGATTATCAGATAACTGCGTTACAGTTATATGATGACCGGCTTTGAAACCAAATGAAAGTGTGTTATGGATCGTGTAATATGAATATATGATAATATAAAGTGTAGTGATGATTGCTATATTGCAAGTATTGCGGAATATAAAAAGCAGTATAATAAAATGACACCAGAGATTTTTATACTGGTACGGAGCTTCGTCCTACGTCCAGTCGTAGACTCCTTTTGGATTTTCACTAAAACAACAACCCTCACTTAACCCGAAGGAATACGTCTATACAACCCTTGAGCAGTCGAGCAGGGACTTAAGCAGCGGAACATGATTTCGCCTCAGCAGCCGAAGAGGACTTCACACGTTTGAGCAGCAGAACAAGACTTCTTCAACAAATACAAAAGATTGTTTGACTTTTTGTGTTCTGATAACACGAATAAGTCTGTTTATAATACACCCTTTCTATGATCTTCTCCTCGAGTATAAATATATATATATATATATATATATATATATATATATATATATATTTGAAGTTTATGAAGAATAGAAAGGTATAACATTGCTTAGAATATATTAATGCAGAATATTTGAGAGTATAGTTGCAAGTATGTTCGAGAGAGTTAGATAAGAAAATTATATGTATTGGAATAAAGTTAGAGTATGTATTTATAGATGTTTAAAAAGCAGCGACTATTGACGAAGAGTTCCGGTTGAAGTGTTGCGTCCAAATCTTTTTGTAGAGATTCGTAACTCTTTACAAATAGTCGTGTCTTTTTAGAAAATATAGCTGCCTCTGTGTCAGTCGACTGGATATTCAAACGAAATTTTTAAATATATATTTGTTTATTTGTGCACCTGTGCATGTTGCACAAAAATTGTCAGATCAGTAGACCGTCCTAGTAATTTTTTGTGCAATTTGCATAATTTTCACAGGTTTTTAATATATATATATTATATTATTTTAAAGAATTTTTTTTGAATATATATATATTATATGCTTACACGTATAAATCAAATATAAAATAGGAAGATTATATATATGCTAATATATACGTTAAGCGAGGAGAGATCTTAATAAAATTGACTTAAGACTCAAAACAAGATAATATAAAAATTGATGCATCGATTTTGATGTCTTGTCTCCATGTAGTTTATATTCTCTTTTTATCATAACAGTCATCAAACATGTAAGTAGTGATAGCTTTGTGTCATGAATCAAAACCACGTCTCAACAAGCACAAGGTCAAACCCAATCCAAAAGCTAGGTTCAACACATGTACAATAAAAATAAAGCCACGACATGAGCATAAGGTCAAACCCGAGACAAAGCAAGGTTCCACTTGGTTTCCAAAATTAAAATTACAAGTGTAGTGACATAAGCAACTGGAAACAATGAGACGACAGCTCAAGTGAACACAACATCTTCAACAAGCGCTCTAGTTCAAAATGTACAAAATCAGTTCTGTAAAGACTAGACCCAAGTCAACAATGAAGAAAGAAGCTCAAATGAGCAAATGCAGACTCAAATATCATATTAAGCGTACAAGGCGGGTTTTTTTCAAATCAATATCAAACCGAACCGCAACAACACACATATACACACATACATATGTATGTATGTACATATATGGTAATAAACAAGTTCGAAACGTGCAATGGACACAACTGTTCTGGGGTGAACCAGAGTACAAGATAACTAGTGAAACAAAAAGTACCAAACAAATAAATACAACATCATATATACATATGCATGTGTACACATAGTGACACACTTCGAGTGGAATAAGAAAACATGATGTCATACAACAAATCAGACCAGATGCACACAATAACACATGACAGTGAACAATGAAGTGCAAAGTGCATATGAACCAAAGTCCAAAATCAAGATGAACAAAATCAATGTCGCAGGGAATTCAAACTGAACATGTCAAAGTCAAATACATTTGAACAAGGCCAGAAAATCTAGTGCAGACACTACATGTACAAAACTCAACTAGACAAGAGAACTAAGCACATATGCATTGACAACACTACATCAAGACTTCAAGACCACATTCATATAAACCAAGGACAAGCACACACACATATATGTGACAATTTAAAGTTTCAATGGCAATAAGCTCACTGAAACCAAGTTGATAGGCAACAATCGAACAAGGTGAATCAAGTCAATCACACACATATATACATACATATATGTATGTATATACATGTTTATAGTAAGCATAGTCATGAGCCACTGTTCAAAAAAAGCAAACAGTGAATGATGATATACAACTATTACAACATGAAGCAGAGTCTACAGATAAAAATCAATCATATAATCAAGTGTTGCAGCTCGAACAATTTTCAAGGTAGCAATTTCAAATCGAGTCAAAGCCAGAGCTACAAAATTTATAAACAGTTCGATAAGTCAAGGTAGAGATGAAAGGACATAAATCAAGCCGTGAGTTAAACATTTTCAAAAAGAAGTATATACAGTAAATTGAACCAAGATAATAACAAAGTCAAATTTTTACAAAATCAAAGTGGCTGATGTCAACAGCATAAAGAACAGAACCAAATCCAAAGTCCATATTATCTCAATTTTAAATACCAAATTCAGAGCCATGGTGACCAAGGTAAAAATTGAACAAGCCAAAATCAAAGCCATGATATTCAAGGAAAGAAAATATGTGAATTGAAAAAGTTAGAAAACATCACAAGCATCCAAACGAAAATCAGTGGCCAAGCAAGAATTCAAATAAAATACATACGAACAAGATTATAGGATTTTGAATCCTATCTAACCCAATAATTATCGGCATTCAAAGGCATTCGAGTTCAGGCGTACCAAAGAGAACAATAAAGGAAATCACATACCAGATTTAATCAAATCGAACTTGACGAATTGAAGCAACTACACATTTGCTTAAGCTAGAAGACAATCGAGAAAGCAACGCAAGAACAATTACTCAACTCGACCAATCTATTTTAGAGTAGCGGCTTTGCTTCACGAAACCCTAATTTTCTCAAGATGAACAAAACAGCCATTTTCAAAGCAACGAAGTACAAGGAATCGGGCTGAAAAATAAAAGAGAAAAGGGGGAACATTTTTTTATCACTTAAATCATTTGGGGCCGGCCTTTTTTTTTTGCTTTGGGTTTTTAATTATAAGGCTTTTAGTTTAAAATTAGGGTTATATTGTTTTAAGTTGTTATTTATTTGTAATTTATTTTTAAACTTTTGTAAATTCTAGTCGTGTGACTAGGGGACAAACTATGGTGGTGTGGTTCAAGAATTCGTAACTCGGCGGCTGAGTTATGGTAGGGTTTTGACGTAGAGTTAGGGTAGTCGATAGCGGGTGTCGCGAGTTTACGTCTGTAAGCATCTAACCACTTAATTTCTAGTAGAAAACTTGGGGGCGGCACGTAGGCAGGGTTTTGCCAAAGCTGTGTAAATATGTGTTTTTCTATTTCTGTTTTTATTAATATGTTGTTATTTATGATGCTATTATTCTGCTATATCTGTGTTGCAATTATTTTATATATTTCCGCATTAAATTTTTACAATTATTAGCATCACCCTATTCACCCCCCTCTAGGATGAAATCGATCCTACAGCTATAACTCTTGAATAGCACTTTATCTTGAGAGAGATGAGAGAAATCAGAGAGTATATGAAGGATAACCAAACTAGTAATGAATGAATTTGATTCTGGTTGAATTTCGGTAGAGTTACGATAGAAATTGTTATAGAATTCAAAAGAATAAAAAGAAGAGAGAGAAATAAGAAAGTAGTTAATAAAAATTCTTTTGAAAATTATATATATATATATATATATATATGAAAATAATGGTCCTTGTCCATTCGCGAAAAGAAATAATGAAAAATCGCATCCATTCAAAATTTGAATTTTGAAACTTACACCCAGTATGCTAACATATGGGATTTGGGTATGTCGACATATCCTTCACAAAATTGAAAAATACTTTACAAAAATTATTTTGAAAATCCTTTGCTTTGTTAAATTATTTTATACTTTGTAGAATCATTTAAATATAAATTTTAATGAAAATAGAACTTGATAAAATTTATAAATAGTTTTGAAAGATTTTAATTAGAATTTCCAATATAATGTAAATAATATATATATATATATAATCAATATTGTTATAAATTATTAAAGTATAAACAAAAATTAAATATGTATAAACTTAAAAAAATATCATAATAAGTATAAGAGATTTAAAAATCATTTTGGGAAATATTATGAAGAGATTTCTTTTTTAAAATAGAATATTTGATAAACAATTATAAAACAAAATTAAAGAAGACGAGAGACATCAGAAAAGTGCTATGAAGATTTTAATATAAATTCTATGATTCTATAACTTATTTGAAATATCTTGAAATCTTGAACTTTTCAACCGTCATGAGTCTTCATTCTTGGACTCTTGAAACTTTATATCAGCATCTTGAATCTACTCTTGATATCAACATCTTGATACTGTACAGCATTCTTAATCAATACTTGTCTAATATCATGCACTATATATTATATATTTGTTGATAAAACATTAGTATCTATATTTTATATAATGTCTTATAGTTGTTACCATCAAAACCAATACCTAAGATACTAACATATATTAATTAGCCTTCTAATCACTAAGCAAGATTATAAGAATTAGGTTCTCAATCATTGTAATTATTAGAAACCCTAGCTTGTCTAATTTGGGAATTTTCTATTTTGAGTGCTCTAAATTATAATTCTTCAATTGGGTGATTGATTAGAGAGAGTCTTCACATCTTATAACTCTCTAATCATTGATTTGGCTTGTAATCTCTAACTAGAATAAAAGGGGTGTTAGGTCTCCACAGATGTGGGATACGAATCCGAACCATGTTAAATCTTTCGTGTCTTTTTTTTCTTCTATTGTTTGATCTTGTGTGATAACACAATTGATTTTGAATTTGTAGTGGTATTCAAATAAATAAAACTAGAATTTGGTTAATCGCTTCCGCATATTAGTGATAAATCCTTCCTTGCATTTTACAGTACAGAACTTTCTTTATGGTACTCTTTAGCTACATGAGAAAATTAGCAGTGAAACTTCTTTGATTACTAGCAGGTTGCGATAAGGAAGCATCACTGCATTGGCTATTGTATGACTAATAGATCACATTTATTAATGATAAATTGTAACTTATTCTTTTAATTTCTTGAGATGGCAAATATTTAGAGAAAAATGTAAATTAATCCGGAGTCAAATATGTAACTTGAGCCTTAAGAGGATGGTGGCGACAAAATGTATGATTATAGAAAGCGGCAAGAAACCACCTAAAGAGGTGGTAAGTGAAATTTTCATTCTTTACATATCTTTTCATTTGTTGATATATGTTATGTGTGTAGTGAATTTTGTTTTAATTTGAGCGGAAGCGGTTTATTTGTTCAGGATCTAGTATTGCCTATTTAGATGCCAATGACACTTAAAAGAATTATGCAGTCTCATAAAAAAATAACAGAAATAGGAGACACAGAAGATTTAACGTGGTTCGGATATGAATATCCTACGTCCACGGAGACCCAACAACTTTTTATTTCACTAAAAAAAGAGTACAAAAGAGATAGGAAAGAATAATGGTGGAAACTACACTTGCTTGTTCATATGAAGATGAAATTCCTTCATTTAAATAGACTTGATAATGAAGGGTTGCTTGGAGATTAAGTAAATCAATTTTCTAATTACCCAGATATCTTTCCAATTTGCATGATTTGATTTTAGTACAAATAGATGGCGTAATCTTCGTTTCCATATATTTCCTTTATTCTCCATGCCTAATCATTTATTTCTTCATATACATTGACTAATTAATTGATTGACTAATTACTTAGTTTCCTTCAAAATATCCTTCTATATATCAGATTGATTTGATTGAATCAATTAATCAATTTCTTTCCTCTTTAACAAATATTTAAATCATCCAAATTCAACACTCCACCTTGATTCAAATATAACAATCTCTCTTCGTCGTCTTATCATCAAGCAATCGACATATAACTTGCTGGGTCTAGCGCCCCATGGCGCTCAAGTAATAGGTATCAAACTGATCAAGTTTGAGCAATGCTCTAACTTGTCCTTTGAAAGTGACTTAGTCATCATATCTGAAGGATTATCCAAAGTACTCACCTTCAATAATTTGATCTTGCTTCGTTGTTCCTCAAGCATAAGAAAGAAACCTCTAACATCAATGTGCTTCGTCCGTGAACTATAAGCTTGATTTTCTACAAGATGAATCGCACTCTGACTATCTTAAAATAGCTCTACTGTCCGCTACACCATTAAAAGATCATACAACAACTGAAGTAAGTATATTACTTCCTTTGTTGCTTCCACAATCGATATCAATTTTGCTTCGGTAGTCGATAAAGTTACGATAGATTGCAACTTTGATCTCCATGAAATCGAGCCTATGCCAAGTGTAAAAGTATAGCCCGACACTGACTTCCTAGCATCTCTATCCCCAGCATAATCAGAATCACGGTATCCTCTAAGAAAGATGTCACATTCCACTGTACCATATAACAAGCCCACCGAAGAAGTGCCTCGAAGATATCTAAGAATCCACTTCACAACTTGCCAATGCTCTTTGCCTGTATTAGACATATGTCGACTCACAACACCCACTGCATGGGCCAAATCTGGTCTTGCGCACACCATCGCATACATAAG
Organism: Allium cepa; assembly: GCA_030765085.1. Classification (NCBI taxonomy): domain Eukaryota; kingdom Viridiplantae; phylum Streptophyta; class Magnoliopsida; order Asparagales; family Amaryllidaceae; genus Allium; species Allium cepa. Next base: position 470,962,223 of record CM060940.1, on the reverse strand, counting down.
ACTACCAACAGCACTAGAATAAGATATATCAGCCATATACCTCTTGTCTTCTTCCGATGAGGGAGATAAGTCTTTTGACAACTTAAAATGAGAGCCTAATGGAGTGCCAACCGGTTTAGCTTTCTCCATTCCAAATCGAGCGAGGACTTTCTCGATGTACTGCGCTTGAATGAGCCTTAACTCTCTCCACTTTCTATCCCTGCTTATCTCCATACCCAATTTTCTTTGTGCCTTTCCCAAATCCTTCATGTCAAACTCTCTACTGAGCTCCGCTTTCAACTCCTTAATTTTGACCATACTCCGAGATGCAATCAGCATATCATCAACATATAACAACAAATAAATCATATCACCATCACATCTCCTGAAATAAACACACTGGTCTTTGAAACTTCTGGAGTATCCCTGTGAAAGCATAAACTTATCAAACCTCTTATACCGTAGTCTAGGAGACTGCTTTAGTCCATATAGAGATTTGTTCAGTTTGCAAACATAGTCTGGCCTGCTACTATCAATGAACCCTTCCGGCTGCTTTAAATAAATCTCCTCATCTAGATCACCATACAAGAATGCAGTTTTGACATCTAGTTGCTCTAATTCCATATCATAATGAGCAAATAATGCCCAAAGAATACGAATAGAAGTATACCTAACCACTGGAGAAAAGATATCATGATACTCTACCCCTTTCTTTTGAATATACCCCTTTGCGACTAACATTGCCTTGTATCTAAGATTACCATTTTCACCGTCTTTCACTCTATATATCCACTTGCATCCAATAGCTCTCTTGTCGATGGGAAGAGGCGTCAATTCCCAAGTATGATTTCTCTGCAATGATTCAATCTCCTCCTCCATAGAAACTAACCAACTGAAACTATTAACTGATGCGATAGCTTCTCTATAGTCACAGGGCTCATCATGGACAACATTCAAATCATATGTTGCCATATCATCGAAGTTAATATCTTCGATGCTCAATCCAACAAACTCATCAAGCCACTTAGGCTTTCTTCTTTGTCTGACAGGCCTAGGTTCTGAATGAGCTCCACCTTGAGTTTGATCTCTGTACCAACATTGGTATTATCCTCATCAACCACGGTGTCATCGGAAACACCATTTGAACGTCTATGGAAAGGATCAACAGATGACTTGCTTTGTGTCTGGTTTTCTTCACATGTCCTCTCATTATCATCCGATGAGGAAGGCTCCACCTTCAACATAGCCTTCTCATCAAAAGTCGCATGCCTGCTCATAACGATCTTCTTGCTAATAGGACACCGCAACCTATATCCTTTCACTCATCTCCTATAACGTAGAAAAATACACTTGCGAGCTATAGGTTCCAGCTTCCTTTTGCTCTTATGCACATAAGCTGGGAAACCAAACACTCTGAGAAATGAATAGCTAACAGGCTCTCCTTTCCATACTTCTTCAGGGATCTTCATATCTATAGCAGTGAAAGGTGTGCGGTTGATGAGGAAAGCCGCCATAGATAAAGCTTCAGCCCAAAATCCCTTCTTCAATTTAGCAATCAGTCTAAGGCATCTTGTTCTCTCCAATAATGTCTGATTCATCCTTTCTGCAACTCCATTAGACCGGAGGTCGCCTGGTGTGGTGTAATGCCTCTTAATGCCTTCAGACTCATAATAATCGATGAATTCCTGTGATACAAATTCACCGCCATTATCTGAACGGAGAACTTTCAATTTCTTCCCTGACTGCTTCTCAACCATAGATTTCCACTTCCGAAACTTGGCAAAAGTTTCACTCTTTGACTGAAGAAAGTATACCCATACTTTACGAGAGAAATCATTTAAAAATGAAACAAAATATCTGGCTCCACTTAAAGACGGACGAGGGAAGGAACCCCATACATCTGTATGAACATACTCCAAGACAGCTTTTGTTTTATGCTCTCCTATACCAAAAGAAATCTTCTTCTGCTTTTCAAGAACACACTCTTCACAAAAATTAAGTTTTGAATGATGAACTCCATCAATCAATCCTCGTTTTCTCAACTCATCCATGTTGCGCTCACCGATGTGACCAATCCGTAAGTGCCATAATCTGGAAGAATCCGAATTAACAGATGTAACAGAAGCTGATTCACCAATTATAGTGGTGCCCTCCCTCACACCTCTCATAACAATCATGGAACCCTTCGGTATCTTCATTTTCCCTCCATCCACTAATCTTCAAGCCAAGTCTATCCAATGCCCCAACAGAAATCAAGTTCCTCCTTAAATCAGGTACATGTCTAACATCGGTGATCGTACGAATAACACCATCAAATGTCCTAATCATCACGCTACCAACGCCCACCATATGGCAAAAAGCATCATTACCCATCAGAACTTCTCCTCCATCAATTTCACGGTAAGTGGAAAAGCAGTTCCTATCAGGTGTCATATGATAGGATGTGCCAGAATCAATCAGCCATAAGTTGCTCTTCCCAGAAGAGGCAGAAGCTGTAAATACATCGGTGTCACTTTCCGCATCTGATTTCTCTGCTGTAGAAGCTGAGGCTTGCTTTGGATCTTTTCATCTATCTTCAAGCTTGGGACATTGTGCTATGAAGTGCCTTGGTTTCTTACAATAATGACAAGTCAAATTCTTAGACCCCCTAGACTGAGACCATAAATAATTCCGTCCTCCACCTTTCTTCGACCTGCTTTGGCCTCTACCTCTCTGAACAGATAAGCCTTCAGTATCACTATCCAAGCTAGTGCTTGCCAATCTACCTCTTAATACTTCATTATGAAGACCAGACTTTACATCAGATAGGCTAATTTTACTGCGACCATAAATCGTGGAATTAACAAAAACAGTATACTTCTTAGGCAAGGAACATAAGAGGATCACAGCTTGAACCTCATTGGTAATATCAACTTCCGCTGCCTTCAGGTTCATAATCAAAGTCGTCAAAGCATCTACATGCTCCATGAGATCAGCTCCAGGCTTCATCTTGAACGAATAAAGTTGTTGTTGAAGAATAATCCGATTAGTGAGAGACTTGTCTTGATATGCATCCGACAATGCATCACATAGTTCCTTCGTCATCTTCTTTTGAGAGAATCCTCTAAGAACTTCATCTGAAAGGCTCAACTGAAATGTTGTGAGAGCTTCATCTTCCATCTCTTCCAAATCAGCTGCATCAATACATTTCAATTGCTCGGACGCAGAAAAAATCTTATAAGTCTTCTCCTTTTTCAATACAGTCTCCATCTTCATCTTACAAGTACCAAAATCTCATTTTCCATCAAAACGTGTTACTCCATAGTTGACACCAGATCTACCAACAGACTTGCTAGAAGTAGCCATTAATACCCAAACAGGAACAATAACACTAGCTCTGATACCAAACTGTAGTGAATTTTGTTTTAATTTGAGCGAAAGCGGTTTATTTGTTCAGGATCTAATATTTCCTATTTAGATACCAATGACACTTAAAAAGAATTATGCAGTCTCACAGAAAAATAACAGAAATGGGAGACACAGAAGATTTAATGCGGTTCAGATATGAATATCCTACGTCCACGGAGACCCAACAACTTTTTATTTCACTAAAGAAAAAAGAGTACAAAAGAGAGATGAAAGAATAATGGTGGATACTACACTTGCTTGTTCATATGAAGATGAAATTCTTTCATTTAAATAGACTTGATAATGAAGGGTTGCTTGGAAATTAAGTAAATCAATTTTCCGATTACCCAGATATCTTTTCAATTTGCATTATTTGATTTTAGTACAAATAGATGGCTTAATCTTTGTTTCATATATTTCCTTTATTCTGCATACCTAATCATTTATTTCTTCATATACATTGACTAATTAATTGATTGACCAACTAATTAGTTTCCTTCAAAATATCCTTTCATATATTAGCCAAATTAATTGATTTGATTGAATCAATTAATCAATTTCGTTCATTCTTAACAAATATTTGAATCAATCAAATTCAGCAATGCGTTTAGATTGGATAGCTCATGATATGCTACAAGCGTGCATATAATTATTGCTAAAATTTGACAACCCCCGAATATTCTATGGTTACTTTCTTGTCGTATAGACCAGATACATGTTGAAAACATAACAATGGCAAGATCCTTACTTCTCTAGTTTTGCTTAAACTTTACACACAAGTGGTTAATTTCATCTATAATGTTAAGTATGGATGCAGCTCACTTTAATTTTATTCTGCATCACTTCCGTACGTATGCTTCGAACTTACATTTATAAAACATAAAATTACATTTATTTCGATTGACGTAAAACTTACATTTTATGTATACTAGTTCCGTATGTATTTTTCGATAAAGCATAAACTTACATTTTATGTATGTACGGCACATACGTACGGAACCAGATACATTAAATTACATTTCTTTCGATAAAACTCTTCTTTCTCCTCATATCCAAACCTCCAAGAGCTTAGCAACCATAACGAAAGCCAAACTCCTTTGGCATTTAAATTACATCATCTCGGAGATTATTATATAAATAGGATACATAAAGAATAATTTAAAATTTTCAACAAGCCAAAAATTGTGAAACAAAACTACATGTTAAATATCAAGTGTTAGTTTCGGTAACTGTTATTGAACAAGAAATTTAAAAAAAAAAAAAAAAAAAAAAAAAAAAAAAAAGGAATAACAAAGAAAAGAAAAGAGGGAAGTTAGTTTATCGGCTATAATATGTAGTGCATGCTTCTAGAATTAGCAGATTTGTTGTTGAAAAAAGTGGAGACGCAAAATTTTGGGTGGAAGAATAAGCGGCATATAATGCCATTGTTAAGTGAAAAGAGGAAATCTAATGCAGAACTATTAATGATAGTTAATGAAGCGAGCGTTAGGGTTAAAGCAGAACGAGTGTTCGAGAATATGGGTCGGGTATGAGCACATTTGTTATTTGTACTTGGGGAGTTTTCAGCCAGGCTGTGGACTGCGTATTATTGGGCCGATATAGGTTGCATTGTAAATATGAAGAAATTTATTTATTAATGAACAAAACTAGCGCCATCTTGAAAAAAATTGAATTATTTAATTATATTTTTAATTTAAACTATGATCAAAAGAATAAATCTTATTTAAATTGTTCAAAATCACTTTTATTTGAATGATACGAATATTCTTGGGATATTAAAGTAGAAAAGCTTTTATGAAAAAAAGCAATTTATTTTGGAAACGGTTAGAATTTAAATCAAAAAGGATAAATGGTTTAAATATATACGCTTTTTCAAAAAAGAATTTTTAAGGATTATTCAAGATGATATTGAGAATATTTTATAAATGAATTTGAAATTCATTTTATCATACCAGTAAAGATATTTCACTTTGATTTTGAATACCAAATGATACTTAGTTGAATTTCAAAAGGATATTGCATCTTTAAAGGAAGATAAACCAAGTTCTATTGATAAATACGTATTTTGAAAAGCATGAGTATTTATTTTACAAAATATGATAAATAAGTTTTAAAGTTGGGTGGATAAAATATTTGTTTTGTTTTGAGATTATGTGTTGATATTTCACCCTCTTTGTACTAGAGTGCCCATGATAAGACAAATGATTGAAAACCTGCTTGATTCGGACTTGAATTAATGAATCGAATGATATGATTGAATTTGGGTGATGTTAAATACTTGCTTGATTTTAGAAACACGAGTATAGGAATATAATATGTATTTTCACCCAAGATACATAGGCATGTTTATCATATCCCATCAATATTGATTTGAATGGATAAATTATCATGTTTGAATTGAAGTACTTGGAATGCACTACTGCTTGATGCTATGAGATGCATGCACACAACTTGATGAAATGTGATATAACATTATTTTAGGTATAACGATGTTTTGGATAGCAAAATATTTCAAAAAGGTATAAAATTTAACATTTGATGAGAATTATACAATGTATTAACTACTAAACTGCTAGAATCCATTCAGCGGACTGATTTGAGGATCGTAACCCAAGTAGTGATGACATTATCCCTCGTTACAATGTCCAATGATCTGTTGCATGGAAAATATGATAAATAGTAAGAAATTGAGACATAGTGTCACAAGAGCTAGCACCTCAAGATGGAACTGGGTAGGCGACTATAGCACATAAAATGTATGCTTCTTCAGAAGCTAGAAGAGCAGCACAACTAAGGGATCATGTGAATTGAAGTCGCAACCGGTCGAAAGAAGTAGGTGAAAAGACCAAAGAGGTTTGTCAAAGCAGTTAGTTTATGTAGAGGGTGAATCTAGAAGAGGTTATCAAGAAGTATTCTTACTGAAAAGTCAAGGAGGATAGTTTAAATATAGTTCTCATTAATTTACATCGACCTCATAAAATATATATGTGACTATTAACTGTTTATATGCGGTTGAAAAAGGCCATACTATGATAAATATTTGACCTCACAAAAATACAAGTGTTACTGTTAATTTTTTAAATATGCTGTTGAAAAGGACCGTACAATGGTAAACAATAAAATTAGAGTTAGGAAATCTAAAAATAATGTACTTGAATTTGAAATGATGGCAACTTATATAACATGAATATATCGTGATACTCTAGTTGATTAAATTTGCAACTGTGAGTCACAACTTATAGGGCTATGACACTCGTGTTAAAACCATTTTGAAGAACTATAGACGGGACTTTTTATGGTGTGAGTGACATCAATATGTTTGCTTGAAATGTCATGCCTTTATACCTGACACCAACCTTACATGTCATTATTGTGCACTATTATACTCATAGTTAGATTTCATATCTGATTCGAGGTTGTTATGTTTATGACAATGCCTCGGATCAAACCGAGCTATTGTGTTTTCAAGATAGCAACCTATTGGACATCATTCTGTTTTGTTTATTGAGCAGTCCTTAGGGGATGTATACTATGTGAGAATACTACTAAGTTTGAGTTTAGCATCCATCACTGGGAAGCTGTAACGACCCGTAAATTTCGACAATTAAATTGTTAATTAAATAGGATCTTGTAATTTAATTTTTTGTAGAAAAAAAAAAGAAAAAAGAAAAAATGAAGATGATAAATTAGTATTGGAATGAACGCTAAATTAAAATATAGCAACGGTATTTAAAAACTTGATTATTAGTAATTTGAATAAAAATCTAATGATTGAAATAGTGAAAGATTTATACCTTTGTGTAAATTGAAAATAAATAAAGGGAATTTATTATGTAAATTAAGAAAAGATTGGAATAAATGATGATTCCATGCATACTTATAAAAAGTTATTATGAGTTGCATGTTAAAATGGTTGATTGAGTTGAAATTATGAAAAGGGTAATTAAAGACAAGAATTTGATTTTGCCTAAGTATCAATATATTGATAAACTATAACTGAATAGAAATTTTAATTTGCTCAATCCTTTTTATTTACTATTAGAAGATGTTAATTAATTTAACGGTGAAAATTTGAAAATAAATTCAAATTGTATGTTAGATAATAAATTGCAATAATTAAAGTTAGTAATAAATGGAAAACGGAATACCAATTTATTTATGAAGTGGATATAAGGGAATGTAACAAATTTGAATAAGGAATGCTAATTGTGCATTAAGTGAAGGAATGGAGCATAGATGGAATAATTAAAAGGGATTTAGAATTTTTAATTTGTATATATGCATTAATGAATGAGTATATAAGCATAAAATAGGAAGTAAGTGAAGATATGCATTAATGAATGAATATAGAAATATATTACATATAAAATAGGAAGTGAGTGAAGATATGCATTTATGAATGAATATAGGAATATATTGCAATAAAATAGGAAGTGAGTGAAGATATGCATTAATGAATGAGTATAGAAATATATTGCAATAAAATAAGAAGTGAGTGGAGATATGCATTAATGAATGAGTATAGAAATATATCGCAATAAAATAGGAATAAGCGAGAATCGATTGAAATATAAAATGATATTGGGTATTACAAGTATGAGTTTAGAAAATAATTACAAGATATAAGTGAAATAAGATGCATAGAAAAGTTGTTTAATTGTTAAGTGATGAATGATGTAATAAAGGAATAAAATCCAGATAAATTAACCTAATTGGGACGTTAATTAATGATAAAAAAAAAAGATGACTGACTAATAGAATAACTTAAAATCTAAGGAAATCAAGTAGTACGTTAATTTGAAATAAATTTATAAATTCATTTATGGAATGTAATATAATTCAATGCTAAATGTCAATTTATTTAATATTAAGATTGTAAATCAATAAACGAAGTTATGAAGATTTCAAATTTTATTTATAACAATTTATGGGAAATCAATTACAATTAATTGACTTGAATTGTGCAGCTAGCGTAGATTTTGTTTTGTAATTGAAGGAGGTTAATTTTATAAGATGAAATTTTGCTAATTCTATATAAAATAGGACCACTGGTTGATTTATAGTATAGAAAGCAAGATGTATAAATTTAATTAAAGTATCAAAATTCAACAATTGTAATTATTGCAAATTAAAATGGAATTTGAGGATAATAAGGTGAAACCATGAACAAATGTTAGTGCATCCTTATTATTGGTAAAAGATGAGAATATAAAAGTTTGAAAATCAAAAAAATAGGTTTTTGAAAATTTAATTTATAATTTCTAAATATAAGGAAGTGGAGAAATTAACACTGCAATGGATAGACTTATCAGCTTTTAATTTACATCTAAATTTGTTTAGATCAATTTGGAAATTAATAAAATTGTAGATATATTTTGAAACGTAAACGAAACGTCTAGATTTACATTTGTAAATACGTTTAAAATAAAATGTAAATGATAAGGAATTTATTTATTTCCTAAATCCGTAACGTGTGTAATTAATATTATTTATCTTTTGGGACCACTTCCGTTTGCACGTTAAAATTCGTGCACACCTATTCTTTTGCGATCTATCTATAAATAGGCGGTGAAACCCTAGCCTCCATCTTCATTCCTCTGTATAGTCTCTCCTTCAACTTCATCTCTTCTTCAATGGCAACAGACAATTTCTAGATCCAGTTTCAATCCAAATAAAAGTCAAAATTCAAACTCCTCTAAAAATTCCAGAAAAATTATATGTTGGAGTTCTCAGAATACGCAATCTACTGATGGTGTTCGTTTTCCGTTTTGGGTTCGGTCTGGAAACATATTCGTGTGCTCCTGTAGCCAAAGCGCGTGGAAGACGATAGTGATGTGGCGAGTATTTAATTAAGGTTTGTTTTGTTTTATAATTTATTTTGATTTTCAAATCGTTTAAATCGCATAACTTTTTCATACGACCTCGGATTCACGCGAAACTTTTTTTGTTAGGATCTTAATTAAATTCCGGACAGTTTGGAACTAGTTTGGACCAATTCGGAGACCGTCGAATTTTTGGGTTTAAATCGAATTTAAATTCGATTTAAATTCAAAAGGTGAGTGTTTTAACCCACTCACAATTTCTAAAATTTCTTGTGTTTGTTAAATTAATTTTAGATATGGGTAAAATTTTTATGACTGTTTGGCATGTTTTATTCACTATTTCTGTTTAAACGCATTTATTTAATATAACTGTAAATTTATTTATTTATTGCATATAAATTTGACAGATAGAATTTATTTATTTCATATTAACTGCCAGGCATAGTTATGTTAAATTTTATTTCATATTAACCGCCAGTTAAGTTTACGTTTATTTTTGCATACAAACTGCCAATTAACAGTTATTAAATTTATTTTGAGTATAAACTGATAATTGATACAATTATTTATCACCTGTTATATATTGATGATTGTTTGAAAATTTGATGATGACTGTGATAAATGGATGTATGATTTGATGGATGAATGGATGATTTATTTTATTAATTGCAAGTTGCTATGCATTTCATTCATTCGGGATTGCGGTTTGAAATGATATACAACCGCATTTTATTTTAAATTGCGGATTGAAATGATAAACATCTGTATCACTTGACCATAGGGTAGAAAATTTTATACAGGCACCGCGGTATATATATAAAATTATTTTTTTGAAATGTTTTTCTATGGTTTTTGCAAAGCTATATATATATATATGGTTTATGGGTTTTTGATTTGGTTATTAATAAAGGTTATTTATATATAGTAATTTCTAGTTTTAAGCTTTGTATAAATTGTTTTGAAGTATAAAATAAAGTTTGATTTTTAAGATCAAATACGATTAAGCATTTATTTAAAATTTAAGTTCTGGAGTTTTATTGACTTAAATGAGGATAAGGTCAGAAGATGAATATTGAGTAAAATTTGGAATTAAATAAAAAGGTTATTAATTTTTAAAGGGTATGATTTTTATAACTTGATTTTCGTGTAGAGTGATTTAAATGAATATATCAAGTTTAATAAATTGAAAGATTATCCAGTTATGTGAAGTTAAAGGTTTTACTTAAATTATATTGAAGTCATTAAGTAAACATTTCAAGTCTAAATAAGAAGTAATTGAATTTGATACATATGGATTTGTCAAATGAGTTGTTTTTTTGAAATGGTGAAATATTTAAAGCCTTGAAACATAAGAATTGAAATGGTATTTGGAAGTGTAAATCGATATTTGAAATTGATTTGTGAAATCTAAAGAAGCTATTTTGTTTTATAAAAGTAGTTTAATATTTAACCATTTAAGAGATGGAAATTTGTTTCAAAGCTATGTTTTTCAAGGTAGTATAATTTGGAAATATTATGTTCAAGAGTTTGATTTCTAAATATTTTACTTTGGAAAACCCTATGGTTTTGAAAAGAATATATATTGGAAAATAAAATGATATCGTATTGATTTGGGGTTTTAATAATAAATGATATCGTATTTATATGGGTTTTAAATGGATATTTTATTTTGGTTTTAAAAGAATAATTATTTTTTTAAATGACCGCGGTGTTATAATAACGATTGGTTGGCAAAGAGACCGGGATCGGAAGTTGTCATACTCTCTTCCAACTCCGAAAACCACTTTAACAACCGTGTACGCGGTGGAGATTCCAGAATGAAGTAGGTTGGCGGCGGCGTTTCCTTTAAAGGTAAATACGAGGACCCAACTCCCGTGAGTTGGCATAAGGTGGCTAAAACGAGAGCGATCGACGGGTTAATGAGGTAGCACCTCTGATCGGACACTTCCCTTCGATACTATACTCAGACTTTGGATTTTCGGTGGCCACCTTCACTTTTGATTTCTTTGATGTGGGGAGTTTGTCCGAGGTGGGCGGCAGCTGCGCGCTGCGCGTTTCCATCGGCCCGGAAGCGTAATTGGTATATCTACCTTGGCATTGCCTAGTTGTGCCGTGTCACCTACCCTAGCGCGCCTTATACGATTTTGGTTTTGTACCATACCTATGGAGTGCCATCTGACGACGCCCAGTACGGGGGAGATCACAGTACGGTATAGACTATGGGAATATATAACTGTGTTAAGGTGGAAAATGTAAAGCCGTAACGCTATTTAAAAGTAAGTTTATTTTACAATTAGACACTATTATAATAGCGCAATATACTACATAGTAAATAGTTTAACGGATCCTTAGAAGATGTAAAATCCCGAGCATCTCTTGAGTTACTGTACTCATATTTATTTTGTTAATTTAATTCACATAAAATCTTTTGGTTCTGACTCGAGTGTTTTGTCTTTTCAAATTCGCTCGGGTCAGTCCGAGCGTTTCAGGATTTGAAGTTTTAGCTCTGGAGGACGAAGACGAAGATTTGTAGTATTACTATTATTATTTATACTAGTGCACTACACGCTGTTCCGCTGCATTGTTATTGGTATGTGTAACTCTGATATGTAGTATATAAATGTTTTGTAAACAGATTTATAAACTATATATTTTATTATTATATTTTATCCTTCCGCTGCGAGATTCTGTTTTCTTTTATTTCTTTCTCGTTTTTCTTATTTACCCCATAACAATCCGCCCTTCCGTATGGTTTGAATCGGCACGTGTGTCTGTTTAAATCGTGCGAAAAGGCGGATGTTACAGTTGGTATCAGAGCTTTGGTTTAGCGATAAACCTTAGCTTTGTGGGGTTTGACTCTTTACTAATAGGGTAGTAATACCCTATGGGAGTCGCTGAGTGTATATATATGAGAGAGCGTATTTGTTAGTGTTATAAAAAGGTTTTTATATTGTGTTAATCTGTTCCCTTTCGTATTTATAAATTCTAGTTGATGCATGGGACGCTGTGACATCAATAGAGGTTTCTAAACACTTAATAGGACAGACCGACATAATATTTGTTTTAATATAGGTGAATGAAATAATTTTACCTATTATATTTTCTATAAAATAATTTTTCAAAATAATATATATATTTGGTTGTAATAGATTGGTTGTTAGGTAATGAAGGTTTTGAATAATGATAGAAATAAGATTTAAAAATAAGATAAATGAAATTTGGAAATTCAGGACTTAAGATCCGGGGTTTTGGAATTTTTCGTAAATTTTTTGGAATATAATTGTTATAAGTATTTTCTGATATGAATATTTAATATAATTTAAGAGAAATTGTTTTAAAGAAGATTTTTGGAGAAAATAAGTTTTGTACTTTCCTCTCTGTCGCTGGAAAATAATTTCGGTGATGAGTGCACGCATCATCGACATTCATTTTCGAGTTTCGAAGTGGGAAGGCCACTGTAGTAATTTACTGCAGAATCGTTAAGAAAATTTTATCGTTTTAATTATAATTGGATATATATGTTAAGTGTAAATATCTATCTATTATTTTAAATGATTTAAAATTTAACCCGGCATTTGGTTTTTAAGTTCCAGATTTATTAATAGTTCAATTAAGTGTAGAAATTGGTACCTTTAATTAAAGTAAAAATTTAATACAATAGGAAGATAAGTAATGTAAATAAATGATTGTAAACATTATTAAATGAATTAATGAACTTCTTTATTTATAAGAATTGATGTATAAAGTTGCAAATTTAGTGTAGTTAAATTGTTACCATTATTAAATATAATAGAAATGTAAGCATTAAATAGATGAATGAAATTAAAAGTAAGTTGAAATTGTAATTTATAAAACGAATATATATAATTATTGAACCATTAATTAATTAAAGGAATTGAGAAGAAACTTGAAAAAATTTCACTTACATTCTTAAAGCATATATATAACTTACCATATAATAAAAGTTGCAATGTTAGTAAGAAAATGTAAGGGGAAATCTTATAAGTGAAGCTTGAGGTAATAAAGGTATTCAATGAATTTGCTGTTACAAAATGAGAATTAAATGTATAAACTTAAGTTAAAATGGAAATTTTAAGTATTATAAATAGATGATTATAAACTTAAGTAAATAAAACGGAATGCAAATATAATGAATATTGTAATAAATGAAAAATGAAAATTGTAAGTAATGAAGGAATCACTCAATAAATGAAAGAAAAGAAATTAAACAACTAAAGCATGAAATAAATGTATAATAAGTTAATTTGGTTGTTGGTTTGAATTGTTATTGTTTGACTTATGGTTGGTTGGGTAAGAGAATTTGAAGTTGTTTGATGAATAAATAATCTATCGTTGTTCCATCTAAGACTGTTGAGTAAAGGATGCACTTGATAGTTATTTTCATTCCATACAATTTCAAGTTTTGAACTCGAACAACTATTTGTTTGTTGGATTAAATGGTTGCTTTGTCTTGTGCATGTATGCTGTTTGTAAAGTTGATGGTTGTTGTATTGATTGGTTGATTAATGGTTGAAACCGCTTAAATATTTCACTTTATATAAATTTGTATATTTTAGCTAAATTAACTAATTTTGTAAATTTAAATTTTTATAAATATAATATTTAAATATGATATTGATTTCGAAATTCTTCTATTCCCTTCTTTCCCTTTTCGGGGACGAAAAGTTTTGAGTGGGGGAGAGTGTAACGACCCGTAAATTTCGACAATTAAATTGTTAATTAAATAGGATCTTGTAATTTAATTTTTTGTAGAAAAAAAAAGAAAAAAGAAAAAATGAAGATGATAAATTAGTATTGGAATGAACGCTAAATTAAAATATAGCAACGGTATTTAAAAACTTGATTATTAGTAATTTGAATAAAAATCTAATGATTGAAATAGTGAAAGATTTATACCTTTGTGTAAATTGAAAATAAATAAAGGGAATTTATTATGTAAATTAAGAAAAGATTGGAATAAATGATGATTCCATGCATACTTATAAAAAGTTATTATGAGTTGCATGTTAAAATGGTTGATTGAGTTGAAATTATGAAAAGGGTAATTAAAGACAAGAATTTGATTTTGCCTAAGTATCAATATATTGATAAACTATAACTGAATAGAAATTTTAATTTGCTCAATCCTTTTTATTTACTATTAGAAGATGTTAATTAATTTAACGGTGAAAATTTGAAAATAAATTCAAATTGTATGTTAGATAATAAATTGCAATAATTAAAGTTAGTAATAAATGGAAAACGGAATACCAATTTATTTATGAAGTGGATATAAGGGAATGTAACAAATTTGAATAAGGAATGCTAATTGTGCATTAAGTGAAGGAATGGGGCATAGATGGAATAATTAAAAGGGATTTAGAATTTTTAATTTGTATATATGCATTAATGAATGAGTATAGAAATATAAAATAGGAAGTAAGTGAAGATATGCATTAATGAATGAATATAGAAATATATTACATATAAAATAGGAAGTGAGTGAAGATATGCATTTATGAATGAATATAGGAATATATTGCAATAAAATAGGAAGTGAGTGAAGATATGCATTAATGAATGAGTATAGAAATATATTGCAATAAAATAAGAAGTGAGTGAAGATATGCATTAATGAATGAGTATAGAAATATATCGCAATAAAATAGGAATAAGCGAGAATCGATTGAAATATAAAATGATATTGGGTATTACAAGTATGAGTTTAGAAAATAATTACAAGATATAAGTGAAATAAGATGCATAGAAAAGTTGGTTAATTGTTAAGTGATGAATGATGTAATAAAGGAATAAAATCCATATAAATTAACCTAATTGGGACCTTAATTAATGATAAAAAAAAAGATGACTGACTAATAGAATAACTTATAATCTAAGGAAATCAAGTAGTACGTTAATTTGAAATAAATTTATAAATTCATTTATGGAATGTAATATAATTCAATGCTAAATGTCAATTTATTTAATAGTAAGATTGTAAATCAATAAACGAAGTTATGAAGATTTCAAATTTTATTTATAACAATCTATGGGAAATCAATTACAATTAATTGACTTGAATTGTGCAGTTAGCGTAGATTTTGTTTTGTAATTGAAGGAGGTTAATTTTATAAGATGAAATTTTGCTAATTCTATATAAAATAGGACCACTGGTTGATTTATAGTGTAGAAAGCAAGATGTATAAATTTAATTAAAGTATCAAAATTCAACAATTGTAATTATTGCAAATTAAAATGGAATTTGAGGATAATAAGGTGAAACCATGAACAAATGTTGGTGCATCCTTATTATTGGTAAAAGATGAGAATATAAAAGTTTGAAAATCAAAAAAATAGGTTTTTGAAAATTTAATTTATAATTTCTAAATATAAGGAAGTGGAGAAATTAACACTGCAATGGATAGACTTATCAGCTTTTAATTTACATCTAAATTTGTTTAGATCAATTTGGAAATTAATAAAATTGTGGATATATTTTGAACCGTAAACGAAACGTCTAGATTTACATTTGTAAATACGTTTAAAATAAAATGTAAATGATAAGGAATTTATTTATTTCCTAAATCCGTAACGTGTGTAATTAATATTATTTATCTTTTGGAACCACTTCCGTTTGCACGTTAAAATTCGTGCACACCTATTCTTTTGCGATCTATCTATAAATAGGCGGTGAAACCCTAGCCTCCATCTTCATTCTTCTGTATAGTCTCTCCTTCAACTTCTTCTCTTCTTCAATGGCAACAGACAATTTCTAGATCCAGTTTCAATCCAAATAAAAGTCAAAATTCAAACTCCTCTAAAAATTCCAGAAAAATTATATGTTGGAGTTCTCAGAATATGCAATCTACTGGTGGTGTTCGTTTTCCGTTTTGGGTTCGGTCTGGAAACATATTCGCGTGCTCCTGTAGCCAAAGCGCGTGGAAGACGATAGTGACGTGGCGAGTATTTAATTAAGGTTTGTTTTGTTTTATAATTTATTTTGATTTTCAAATCGTTTAAATCGCATAACTTTTTCATACGACCTCGAATTCACGCGAAACTTTTTTTGTTAGGATCGTAATTAAATTCCGGATAGTTTGGAACTAGTTTGGACAAATTCGGAGACCGTCGAATTTTTGGGTTTAAATCGAATTTAAATTCGATTTAAATTCAAAAAGTGAGTGTTTTAACCCACTCACAATTTCTAAAATTTCTTGTGTTTGTTAAATTAATTTTAGATATGGGTAGAATTTTTTTTATGACTGTTTGGCATGTTTTATTCACTATTTCTGTTTAAACGCATTTATTTAATATAATTGTAAATTTATTTATTTATTGCATATAAATTTGACAGATAGAATTTATTTATTTCATATTAACTGCCATGCATAGTTATGTTAAATTTTATTTCATATTAACCGCCAGTTAAGTTTACGTTTATTTTTGCATACAAACTGCCAATTAACGGTTATTAAATTTATTTTGAGTATAAACTGATAATTGATACAATTATTTATCACCTGTTATATATTGATGATTGTTTGAAAATTTGATGATGACTGTGATAAATGGATGTATGATTTGATGGATGAATGGATGATTTATTTTATTAATTGCAAGTTGCTATGCATTTCATTCATTCGGGATTGCGGTTTGAAATGATATACAACCGCATTTTATTTTAAATTGCGGATTGAAATGATAAACATCCGTATCACTTGACCATAGGGTAGAAAATTTTATACAGGCACCGCGGTATATATATAAAATTATTTTTTTGAAATGTTTTTCTATGGTTTTTGCAAAGCTATATATATATGGTTTATGGGTTTTTGATTTGGTTATTAATAAAGGTTATTTATATATAGTAATTTCCAGTTTTAAGCTTTGTATAAATTGTTTTGAAGTATAAAATAAAGTTTGATTTTTAAGATCAAATACGATTAAGCATTTATTTAAAATTTAAGTTCTGGAGTTTTATTGACTTAAATGAGAATAAGGTCAGAAGATGAATATTGAGTAAAATTTGGAATTAAATAAAAAGGTTATTAATTTTTAAAGGGTATGATTTTTATAACTTGATTTTCGTGTAGAGTGATTTAAATGAATATATCAAGTTTAATAAATTGAAAGATTATCCAGTTATGTGAAGTTAAAGGTTTTACTTAAATTATATTGAAGTCATTAAGTAAACATTTCAAGTCTAAATAAGAAGTAATTGAATTTGATACATATGGATTTGTCAAATGAGTTGTTTTTTTGAAATGGTGAAATATTTAAAGCCTTGAAACATAAGAATTGAAATGGTATTTGGAAGTGTAAATCGATATTTGAAATTGATTTGTGAAATCTAAAGAAGCTATTTTGTTTTATAAAAGTAGTTTAATATTTAACCATTTAAGAGATGGAAATTTGTTTCAAAGCTATGTTTTTCAAGGTAGTATAATTTGAAAATATTATGTTCAAGAGTTTGATTTCTAAATATTTTACTTTGGAAAACCCTATGGTTTTGAAAAGAATATATATTGGAAAATAAAATGATATCGTATTGATTTAGGGTTTTAAGAATAAATGATATCGTATTTATATGGGTTTTAAATGGATATTTTATTTTGGTTTTAAAAGAATAATTATTTTTTTAAATGACCGCGGTGTTATAATAACGATTGGTTGGCAAAGAGACCGGGATCGGAAGTTGTCATACTCTCTTCCAACTCCGAAAACCACTTTAACAACCGTGTACGCGGTGGAGATTCCAGAATAAAGTAGGTTGGTGGCGGCGTTTCCTTTAAAGGTAAATACGAGGACCCAACTCCCGTGAGTTGGTATAAGGTGGCTAAAACAGGAGCGATCGACGGGTTAATGAGGTAGCACCTCTGATCGGGCACTTCCCTTCGATACTATACTCAGACTTTGGATTTTCGGTGGCCACCTTCACTTTTGATTTCTTTGATGTGGGGAGTTTGTCCGAGGTGGGCGGCAGCTGCGCGCTGCGCGTTTCCATCGGCCCGGAAGCGTAATTTGTATATCTACCCTGGCATTGCTTAGTTGTGCCGTGTCACCTACCCTAGCGCGCCTTATACGATTTTGGTTTTGTACCATACCTATAGAGTGCCCTCTGACGACGCCCAGTACGGGGGAGATTACGGTACTGTATAGTCTATGGGAATATATAACTGTGTTAAGGTGGAAAATGTAAAGCCTTAATGCTATTTAAAAGTGAGTTTATTTTACAATTAGACACTATTATAATAGCGCAATATACTACATAGTAAATAGTTTAAAGGATCCTTAGAAGATGTAAAATCCCGAGCATCTCTTGAGTTACTGTACTCATATTTATTTTGTTAATTTAATTCACATAAGATCTTTTAGTTCTGACTCGAGTGTTTTGTCTTTTCAAATTCGCTCGGGTCAGTATGAGCGTTTCAGGATTTGAAGTTTTAGCTCTGGAGGGTGAAGACGAAGATTTGTAGTATTACCATTATTATTTATACTAGTGCACTACACACTGTTCCGCTGCATTGTTATTGGTATGTGTAACTCTGATATGTAGTATATAAATGTTTTGTAAACAGATTTATAAACTATATATTTTATTATTATATTTTATCCTTCCGCTGCGAGATTCTGTTTTCTTTTATTTCTTTCTCGTTTTTCTTATTTACCCCATAACAATCCGCCCTTCCGTATGGTTTGAATCGGCACGTGTGTCTGTTTAAATCGTGCGAAAAGGCGGATGTTGCAGAAGCCAAGATCTACAGCACTATTCACTTTATTTAGATATAAGATGGAGATGAGACAACTCAAGCAGCTGTACATATTTGAAGATCGGTTGCAGGAAGAGTCAATGCATGGACATTTGAAGTAGGTCATTTTTGGATTATACATAGTCTGCCGAGTCCAAAGTGATGTATTTTGATTAGCTTATGTGTCAGACATATTTTTATATATATTACCATTTCCACTGTGATGTCGATACCTGTGTCGTATATGAATGTGTGTTCTGATATGTGAGTTATTCAATTCTTGAACCCATGTACATTGCCTCGTATCGAGACGGAGTACATATTATTTCAGATGTATTCATGTATTGAAACATATCCCTTTTTGATCCAAAGTAGTGTATATGAGGGATCGCTCCTTCCTGCATTTCGATTCAAGCTATCAAACGGTAGACTCCCTTTGATAATTCGATCACCGGAGCTAGGGCGTCACTTCATTAGCCACCCCGCTCTATTATATACGGAAGGAAAGAAACATAACAACAAACAAATGCATAAAGAACATAGATGGCTTCAAATAGGTAAAGGCGGCAAAATCATGCTATCTGAATAATACAAAAAATTGAAAAGTGAACCGAGTTATAAAATCTTGCCTAAATCTAGAGTTGTACCGGTGATTACAAAGAGATCGTATTGTTGCTTCAAAATCACAAATAATCCATGAATAACTTTGTCAGTTGCTACAATCAAGCGAACCTGACCATAAATAGCTCAAATTGATCAGCTGTCTTGCATTCAAATTTCCTTAAAATAGTGGAGTCAATAGAGGTCAACATCCGTGAATATACTCAAATGTGATCGAGAATCGAAGCAAAAGTACCTAATTAGCAACCACAGCTCAGATGTATGAAAAATCAATTTTTGAAAAACATTACAAGCTACAAATGTCACAATACTTGGATAGAGGCTTACCGGTTTGTTGGTATATTGAAAGTTTATATACTGATAGACTGATAACTGTTACACTGATAATTGCAAATCATCGTTTATTTAAAAGAAGTAAAAACTTGACTTTGTTTTACGGTTTAATGATATTTCATCATAAATTTTGTTATCCCGCCTTTTGGCAAGGCCGCGATACCAAAAGATTGATCAAAAAACCAAAGACAGCTCGTCTCAAAGAATGATCACACATTGCTTCGCTATGGATATCGATGAATTGTGTTCGAGCCCGGATCAGGCTGCAATTGACAAGACATGACAAGCAAAGCCATAAAAGCCAGCGTTTTAAATTTCAGGTCAATCGAAGTTCGTATGAACGAGATATGATCGATGCAAGTTAGCCAAAGCACGCTGTTCGTATCCATCGAATTGTTGAGGAGATGCCCATTTCGAATCCATCGGATTCGAATCCATCAATTTTTTTTTGTTCGAATCCATCAGGTTCCTCGTACTTCGAATCGATCGAGTTCGAATCGATCATTAACATGATATCGGTCAGTTCGAATCGATCGGTTTCGAATCGATCAAATAGGCATCGCCTCAGCATGTTCGTATCTGTACTAAAGCACTGTTTCGTATCCATCGGTAGGCCGCACTTCGTATCGATACTCGTATCCATCACCACACCTCGGTTCGTATCCATCGGCTTCGTATCGATCGGAATGGCCAGGTCTTCGCATCGATGGACTTCGTATCGAACGAACTTCGGCTAGAGTGTCTTAATCGAATCCATCGGTATGCAGTTTACTTCGTAACGATTACCTAACGTCAGCTTCACATCCATCAGAGATTCGCTGCTTCGTCTCCATCACGAGACCACGTTCGAATCCATGAGCTGAGACTTGTTCGTATCCATCAGGTCAACGAGCCTGGGTGACGTGTCATCCCTTGATACGAACAAGGCGAAATTTATGGAGTCGATACGGTCAACTCGGAGTAAAAAACGGACTGAGGCGAAACATGCGTGCCATATCATCACGAGACCACGTGAGGTGATCGAGTCGAAGAGATCGTTTCGAATTGATGGATCAGAAATAAACAGCCAACCGAAACATACCAACTCATATCGATCATATCTCCCAAGCCGCTAATCCAAATGCAACGAAATTTTCACAGAAGCTTCCATACAAGTTAAAGATTGTTCCTGCCAAGTTTCAGCTCGATTGGATCATTTCTTGATGGATACGAAACCACTTCGTATTAATCTCAGATCGAGTCAAAACTTGATGGGGTCGGTCGTGTGGGCCCACTCACGTGTCAGAAAAAGTCTCCCGAAGTTTGAGCGAGATCTGGACATCCTACGCCTATAAATAGCACCTGAAGCCTTTAGAAAAGGAGATCTTTCGGCCATTCAATGTCCAGACTCTGCCGGATTCAATTCTACGTCTTTTTATCATCATTGTAATCAAGCATCAGCTATAATCTGCTGTATCAGATCGATATCATCAAAAGAATCAGTAAAATCATAAGCTTCAGAGTGGACGTAGGCAAGATCGCCGAACCACTATAAAAATTGTGTTGTTTATTGCATTTCTGTGAATTTTCTGAGTGATTTTCATACATATTTAATATCTGTGATCTGTGATTGCGAACTGGTGCTTTCAATGACTATCGGGTGTTTGTGATCAAATTTTGGCGCGAACAAATTTCATTATGTCCGAGGAAAGAAAAATATATTTTACATAATTTGAACAAATTTCTTAAACTAAATGCAATCATTTGGTTATTTCTGAATGACTTTATTGAAAAGTTATAACTGATTAACTGGTAATTGGATGATAATGTTGGATGATAATGGAAAGTAAACTCTGATATAAATGCAAAGTTAACAATAAGCAAACGATAAAGTAGATCGATGAATGGTTTTTTATATTATTTATTATTTTCCGTCCTTGACGTTCTGTGGATGGAACGAATTCCTGCAACATGGACAAACATAAACGAATTAAGGTGAAATATTCTCATCACGATTCTCCCAGTTCTTCTAGAAGAAAAAGAAACGGACCCACTCACCAACTCCAAACCCAAACGGGCCCACGGAGACCTGAGTTAATCAGCCCATGACGTTCTACTTTGAATTTTGTTCTGTTCTTCCTTCTATTCTGTGGCCGAAAAATAAAGTGCTGAATACCTCAAGTGATGTCCGTTCACTTGTAAGTCCATCTCAACCACAACGCATAAACGCACTCATATCCTTCGGTCGAACTTTATACCATCGGTCTCTATTGTACATGTATTTTTGGAGGTATACGTCTCCATCATTAGAATATTACTGTGAAGAATCAGTGTAGTTGTCTTATTTTTGGCGTATTCTGCATATTTGGTTCTACGCGTTAATCATAGACAAACAGTATTGCACCATTAATTTCCTTTTGAGCATTTATCCTACGTTCCATATATATATGTATATGATATGATGTAGCTATCTAGTAGGTAGCTAACCAGTACATACGAATATTGGTTAAATATAATTAATTAAGATATGTAGTAGGTAAGTGTCCATGTATAAAGTAGGATGTTTAGAAAAAACTTGAAACTTATAGACAGCCAACTAATCCACAATGTAATGCCTGGATTTAACAACAGTTGGATATTGGGAAAAAAAAGCTAAGATGCTATGCTAGCATTCACATTAGCTATATATATATGTGTATGTATATATATATATATATATATGTATATATATATATGTATATATATATATATATGTATATAGCTAATGTGTGTGTGTATGGAAAATTATATTCGAACCCTATAACATAAAATAGATCTCTGAAACTCATAGTATACTTCTACGATTGATTAATCCCAGCATACATTCAAAGTTTATGTTTTTCAAACAAAATAAACAAGTACATTAATGCAAACAATACTTGTTTTAAATTCAGCAACCAAGCTCATTTCTAAAATTTTCAATTTAACTTTGTAATTTCTGCCTTTTTTTTACCTTCCTATCACTTAGTTTCAAACATTTGATTAGTTTCTCATGTTAGCATGTGTCCGCTGAACGAATGTTAAAACGGTATAGTTACCATAATATTTCTTGAAATATTGTTTCATTTTTGAAATGGTATTTTATATACAACATGTCACCAGAACAGCATATCGCATGTCAATAAACATTCGAATCACGTTACGCAAGTTTTGAACTTGTGACATCTCACATCAAAACTAAGTCACTTAACTACTTGGATAATGGTGCTTGTCTTGAAATATTGTTTTCTTGTATGGGTAAGTGAGATGATTTCGAGTTTAAAACAATATTTTATTGCATTTTTAGTATTTAGTAGTCTTGACGGAAACCGATCTTTGAAGTTTGACATAACCAGATATTACTTTGAGTTTTGTGTTTTCAACTTTTATCAAGAAATACCAAGAAAAAAAAAGGATTAACAATTCTTAGCAATTGTAATGATCAGCGGATAACGAAAGAGTTGGATTGTTTTTGCCTTTGTTATCTCTCGGAACATGAAAAATAAAATAAAGTTGTTTACTATTTTGCGTGTCAATTTCGTTTTTCAAAATTATTTGTTTTTCAACCATACATTCAACGGACTTTTGTATAGACGAAAACACAAAACGGAAAAGAACAACCGTCTAAACTTTTAAAAGAGAAAACACAGCAGGTTAGCACAATATTTGTATTAAAATATAGTATTAAACGGAGCCTAAAAATTTGTTATCATACGCTTCTTTTTTAAGAACACACTGCTTTATTAAAATATAGTATTTAATATTTCATTTTCTTGCTGAAATCGGTAGTAAAGCATGTAACAATATTCGTATTCTGTTTAGACTGCCACAGCCCGTTTTATTAATTGTGGCCCTCATTTGTTAAATATCCAATTTGAGCGTCCACATTACTAGGAAGAAGCGTTGCTATTTACTCGTATATTTATAACCGTGTTTTGCACGGAATGCTGTAAGAAGCTGTTTTATAGATATTTTTGAAAATAAAATTTACTATTCAATAGATGATTATTCGTTAACATAAATCAATTATGGCTGAACTTACTAATCTAGTTTAAGTATGTCATTTTTGTTATGTACTTTTATATGAATCAAATTGTCAATGTAATCGATAAAATTGAGGTATATATTGATTTATAACTTTTTAACATAGTATTTTTATGAAAATAAATGAAAGTCGGAAAAGTCTTAGCTAATTTTCAAACTACGATAGATTTAATTTCAAATATTAATACGGAGAATGAAGAAAATATGAAAATTGAAGTGTAACACAAAGGAATCTATATATTTTTATGCATTTAAAGTTTTTGTAGCTACTATTTACCAAAATTAAGCATATGATACCATCAAAGCAATAAGTTTTGTTTTTTGTTTCTTTTTGAACACTCAAGTAAATCAGATACCAATTTATTGAACCATCTGATATATTATGTAACAACCAAAAGAAATGTTAAGTGAAAAATAAGACTTGGAACATTAACAATAATATTGTCATTGTCACTTTAGTTATGTAAATAAAACAACTATTTTTCTTATCTATTTCTTCATATTCAAAATTTAATTTGTATCAAAACTTTTCAAAAAAATAAGCAACATTTACTTTAATAAATGATAATAAAAGACAAAAGAAAAATATTTCTAATCAAAATATGATATATTTTGTCCATTAATTAACGTAAATTAGAAATATAAATGGCTAAAATTCGACTTACTTCATAGAAACATATTTCTTATTTTCCAAAATTAGAAAATACAACGCTTATCATTAATTGTAATGTCATTCTTCATAAAATAAATTTTATTATTGATAAAATCCAGACATACCAATTATGGAAAAAAAGCGTCGTATATGTTTGTAATGATATACGAATTTTAAAAAGAAAAATCCATGTACATGTTTGTTTGTAATGAAACACCAACTATAGAAAGAAATTGTAACACCAAGTAAAATAACGTTAGTTAATTAGATAGGCGCCAAAAGGAGAATTTGTTCAAACAATGGAATTTGGTCACGAATCTTGCATCATTGTTTTCACGATGATTTTCTAAGCAACATTCATATTTGGAGTTTCACGAATGAGATTCAGACGAAAGAGTTACGGACGTTGCGTCAGAACGAAAATAATTAAAAATAAAATAAGGAAACAAATAATTAATCAGTTGGGTCCCACCGTTCAACCCTTGAAAGAGGGTGGTCATGACCGACAGTCGACCGGTCGTAGTCGTAAAAGCTAAGGTTGAACCTCGGCCAACGGCTCAGATTTTATAAATTTTAATCTAACGCGGACAATTCGTTCTAGCATCTATAAATACACGTCCAAAACCTCCTCGTCTTCTTATATTTTCTAATGAAGGCATGGAAGCTCTGCCATTTTCTTTCCTCTACTTCTTTCCCTAAAATAAAACAGATTGTAAATGTATACAGATTTGGGAAAATCAAAAAATAAGAAAATAAGGAGAGGCGAAGATGGTTCGTATTAGCATTGCGCAATAACAAGGTAGTCTCAAATTTATAAATCTATATTCTTCCTTAAAACCCCAATTCTCTTTCCCTAATCTATGATTCTAATATTGTGTATATTCCTTTTTATACATACGCCTTGAATTGAAAAGGGAAAGCAGTTGAACCGGAAGAATCAAATTCAGATTTGGAAGTTTAGAAAGCTTAAAACTGTAATTGGGAATTTATGTAAATTATTTATAACATTATAATTGACATCGTTAGATTTTATTCGATTATTATGCCTAAATGAATTATCTAGAGTTGTATGCATGAATTCACTATATAAAACACCGCCCGCATATTCTATAAATTAGAAAAGATGGAATAAAAATATTAATTATACGCAGATCTGTAGTCCCAAGTTGTTGTTGTTGAATATGAATTGAATGTGGAATTGTTTCAGATGTACCAACTGGTTTACTGTAGAATTTATTCCAGATCTATATTTGTACTAAAGGTTGTTAATAGGAATTAAGTTTGTTCTGATTTCATTGAAATGTGAAATTTCTTTATTCTAATCTATTGGGTATGTAATTCATTCAAATTTCTATAGATTTATCTAATCTTTTATTTATATTGAAAGTGCAGTTTTTTAATTTGATAGTGGATATAATTAAAAAGAAAAAGAAGAGATGTGTAAGGTATTGAAATTCACTTAGTAGTTTACATTGTTGATTGTAACATCCTCCAGTTAAGGTCCGAAACTAAGTGCCATGGATGCTGCAGTCTTCCATAGTATTAATTTCCAGTGGCAAAATGCGGCTATGTTAATCATATTCATAATATCAAGAGTGCATGAATATGAAACTTTTCAAACACGGTTTAATAAACTTTCATATTTCATTTCATAAATATGATTTCATATTCATTACATAAGCTCACTCGATCCCACGTTCAGAGAAAATATAATTATTACAAAATACTCCAAGAGTGACATATGAAGATGCCCCCTTGGTTGATCAAAATCTAATTCTTGGAAATTATATAATTTTCCATTACTTCCATTAAAGGTAGATAAAATGACACAATGGAAAATAAAAGCTCCTAGTAGTAGCTAGCTTGCCTCCTACACGTCTCTGGAATTTTATTCGTCTAACTGAAATCCATACTCACGACTCACTCAAGTGAGTACTTGAGAGTTTAAGGGAAAAAATAAAAACTTCGGATCAGACAAAAATCCGGTGTAAATAATAACATTCCATCTCGAACCAAATAGATATCTAGTGAGACCACGCTACTGAGCGAAACGGGTTTATCCCTTACTAGTATCTTATCCAAAATATGTCAATCATAGTTATGCACCTGCAACCACAATGGTCACAACAACATAACATAATCTTATGCAGGTATGCAATGTGAGTAAGTCGGACTCATCTGTCATTTAGGGTTACATTTACCCTAAGTTTACCCATTCTCACAAAACTGACTGTCTGTCTCAACTTATAGTTTTCCTAAGGTCACCATGGACCTATTAATTTTCATGGGTTAACTAATAACCTGTCAAAATTCTTAGGGACTACCTGTCCTGAATCATAGTTTTCGTTGGTTCACTAAGAACCTATTAGCTTCCACTAATAACACTTTCCAATCATAGTTTTCATGAGATCACTATGAACATATTAGAATTTTCCAATAACATTTCTCAAACCATAGTTTGCATGGGATCAGTATGAACCTATTGAGATTCTCCAATAACACACCTTCAATTATAATTTTCGTGGGATCACCATGATATTGGGATTCTCCAATAACATCATTTGAGCCATAGTTTCCATGGGATGACTGTGAACCTATTAGATCCTTCCAATATCATATCTCAAATTATAATCTTTTGATCTGTCTGGGCATCCTACACCTTTGATATACCTGACATCCTAGATGCAATTCTACTCACTATTAGGTCAACCTAACTGGTTATTCCTCCCTTAAATATTCTCAAAATAGGTCAAGATGATGTGGGTATGACAAAAATAATCATGCGAAAATATAGGATCAAATGATAACAAGAACGTATGGCATTCATCATTCAAATATGCTCAATCAATGGTCATTAGCCTCTTATAATTACTTAATTTTAAGTAATAACTTCCTTTGGTAATTTCATATCAAAACTTGGCTAAACAATAATTTATTCTTTGAAAACATTTATCATCATGTATAATTAATCCCCTTAATTCATATTTAAAATAAGGAAAATATAGCCTATTACTTTACCAATTTCTCGTGCCAATTTATAATTCATTTCAATACTGTCATGTATACTTTCGGTATTAATATGAAGCCGTCACACCTCTTTATTATAGGACGTAACACCATAAGTAAGAATATGTTCATTGAAAACTTGCGGCATCAATATGGACAACATTGATGACATACAACATCAATATTACAAAACTATTGATATTGAGTGTTTTAAAATAGTAAGGTCGACATTGGTGACTTCCAATATCAATGCCTTAAAAACAGCTGATATTGATTTCATAAAACTGGGCTACTATGCGGCTATAAAATAGAATGCTGAAGTTTATAATAAGTGGCATCACTGCTGTTTTATATCAATGTTGAAAGTATGTAGATATAAGCAGCAACATTGCCATAATACTTCTATCTCGTAAATAACATTTGCGGCATCACTGCCTAAAGTATTTAGTGTCGGGAAAAATACTTGCGGCATTACTGCCTTAAGTTATGGCATCAAATAGAAGTATGCAGCATCGTTTAAAACCATAGTGAAAACTTGCAGCATCAATGCCATACGTTATAGATTTCAAAACAAAGAAACAAGGGAGGTCGACATCGTTCTAGTACGTTATGAGATTACTAATATCGACATTGATTCAATGCCGAAGGCCTTATAACATAAGACTTCAACCCAAATAGATTCATTCCATGCCAACTTAGTTGATATTGTATGCATCCATTAACGTTAATGTCGCTGTGGTTTGGCACAAACATTGGCAACATGGCAATATCATAATTATCATAAGAACTGTTTTATTTCTATTAAAGCAATTACTTTTCACTAACTCTTAACCCTTGAAAATTTTCTATTAGTTAAAACAATCTTTGTCAAATTTCTTTTTAGAAAATGACCGCAAACTATTTACCTTTTCAAAAATTCATTTCGCACCCCTTAATCAATATTAATTATTTAATAATATTTATTAACTTTTCTAGTTTATTAAATTCATAATAAATCACAGTTACATGAAAAAAAATCCTCAAAATTCACCAAAAATCAGAATTAACATATTATGTAATATATAAAAATTTCAGTTTCAAAATCCTTATTTAATTATTTTCATAATTAAAACCCGAAATCAAAATACCCTTTCTTCCTTTGGAAATTCATAAAATATTCTCATTAATATCGTTTTACACAATATATCAAAATTTTGAATCATTAGAAGATAAAAAAAACTTAGGTTTTACCCTTAAAACATATTAAATCAATTCCATAGAAATTCCCATAATTCTTCATTAAATCCAATAATAACATAACCAATCCAAACATGACATTTTTAACTCAATCAATTCGGAATTAGATCATAAATCTGAAGTAAACATAAAAAAACTGAGACAATTACCATTATACACCTTAGATTGGATAATGGAGTTGAGATTTGATGGAGAATGATATCCCAGCTTTCCTTTTAAAATTCCTTAACTTTCTTCTTCTAATCCTTTTTAGTTATGGTTGGCCCCTATGGTTTGCAATTCAATTGTTGTGAAAAATGAGAATGAAATAAGAAAGTGAGGGTTTAAGGGCTAAAAGAAAGATCTATTCCTAATCTGCCCCTCTCATTTATTCTCTTCTATATTATATTTTTTAAACAGTCTTATTAGTTAATTAGTTAAGGCCTAACTCAGTTAATTATCAAATCTTAATCTTCTTATCACTCTACGCATTATTCTATTTAAGCTATTTAATTAAACCTCTTGAATAATATTAATAAAAATTAGAGATGTTACATCTATTTCAAAATAAGAAGGTATTTAATAATTCCTTATAATTTCAAATAACACAAACCACCTGTTGAAGTAAATTTATGGAAAATATAATGGGAACATTTTAAAAAAGAGAAGGTTCTCACGGATTCGAATATGAAGAGATATCCTTGTTAGGGACGAATATAACTAGAAAGATAAAAAATAAAAGCAAGTAAATGCATAAACATATATAAACGCACAAATCCTAATAGGAAATCATATTTAATGAAACAACGTATCAACATCCACATTATGAGAAATTAGAAACTAAAAATAAAAAGAGTACAATGAAAGTAGTAATTGGAATTAAAGTAGACATGTTATAACTCTAGAAATAATTAAGCATTGAATGTGCAATAAAAGAAATAGGAGTTATGAGAATTTAAATAGTTACAAACAAATAAGTAGGACTAACCAATGAAATTTATTAAAGTAATTGTAAGGGAATAAGGAAAGAAATAAACTGTAAAATGCATAGAATAACAAGAGATTTGTAAGTGAACAGTGCAAATCTCTTAGAAAAAAAAAATTAAATAGGAAGTTAGTTCCTAATTAGAGGCATTATAAGGGGTTACCTTATATGGCCTCAACTATTAACCATATATGATGATATGTGTAAATTATACACACACACATATATAAGATTTGACTAAGCTATAGAGATGTGAGGTTAGTCCAAAGTTACATAAAAGTCTGCCCAATTAAATCGGTTACCAATGGTGCGGCTTTGCGTACTAATATGGGACAATGCCTATAATGAAAAACCCTAGTGGACACAAGGTTAACCCCAATTCTATATGATAAAACCGCTCAGTCAATCTGGCTTCCAGTAACTACGAATAATCGGATTAATCTGAGACTTTACGGTTGGGTTATGGGTCATAAGTTACGCTATCAGTATGATAGGTGTAATCTCTAGGAGAGGTCCACTTTGGGTTAGATGTATTAAGTGACTATGGTAGGGTTCGTCTCTTTCTTATGAGAAGTATTAAGTGACCTAATAGGATTTCTTACGATGTTAGTTAGGAAGAACCATGTAGGGACTCGCCTTGGGGTTAGGTCTTAAATGACGGGGACCTGCCTATTTTATAGGTCTTAAATGGTCAGAGTATGCCTAATTCCTACTGAAAGAGGTAAGTGGTTTGGGTACTTTCTCTCACATCATAAACGATAGTACGTTAAAATTCCATAATTAGATTGGAATAGCCTTTAGGCTTACAATGGGAACGAACAATATAGCTGAAAGAACGTAAGAGGCACGACAGTTAAATTATGTGTTAGTAAGCCGTGTGTAGAAGTTAAGTGGTCTAGGTAGATAAGACCGATTGACGCAACGTTACATTTAGTATCAATGCTAACCAACTTCGGATTGGGGTGTTAGGCTGTTGGGTCTGCCCCTTCTATTGAAGAATTATTAAGTGGTCAGAAATCTTTAGGTAGTGAAACACTTATACATATATAGATACATTATAGGTATATGTATATAGGTAGTCGTGCTTTAGGTAAGAATAAACATACATATATATTAATTAAATAATAGACATAACAGTAAACAGAAGCCAATCGGCATAAGTCTATGTTATGAGTAATGTACGTAAATTTTCCAATCACCAAAATGTTATTCTAACTCCTTCCCCATTACAACCCACAGATAGATTTAGAGCAATAGGTCACTGGAACCGACGGAACGGTTGATGGAGAGTTATTCCTTTTCATGCTCGATTCTGAGACTGATGGATGTCCATAGGACGTAGTTGATTCTGAACCAGTAGCCTCTGTTGGTATTTGATCTTATTATCCTTTCCTTACGCTGTGAGTTTTATTTGATCATTCTCTGATATACCTGTGTTTATTATAGGTTACCAAAACCAACAGTCCGTGCCATAATGAGTTGGTTTTCGATTTTGTCGAGACCCACTAAGGTGTGGGTTGTTACATTTGGCATTAGAGCCTAGGCCGGTTAATCATAAGGGTTAGGATATACCGAGAGAGCATATCTGTAATTTTTCCAACTTAATGTACACCAAACTCTATAAAAGTTCTATCCTCGGAAGAGTTGGGACCATAATTCGAAAGGATGGACGAGGCAACTCTGAGTTGGGAAAATCTTATAGAGTTATAGATTATGCTCCTACTCCGATTACCTCGTGGAGTGTTGGCCGCTTGGCGTTAATTATGTAGAGCATGAGCATGACATATGGAAGGATTCCCTAAGACTACAAGGTGTTTGGATTGATAGTTGGAACGCAGCTACCTTGTGATTATGGATTTTGAAGAATTGTACGTGGAAGGCACACATTTTATTCAGATAAGTAGGAGTTAAAGATCTATATGTCATTAAAATCTAGAGACCAGTTCTCGTATGAGAATGTTCATCAACCACCTCAAGATGATGGATCAGATTCTATTAAAGAAAAGTAAATCTCATTTCTTAATCCGACCCTATGACAGAATACCTTGAATTAATTAAACGAGTTTCTCAATATAAGTTTATATATATAAATTAAAATGATAAGGTTTTTCCAAGAGTTCATTTGGGAATCGTCGTTGAAAATAATAATAATATATATAATAAACATGGTGATTTGAAATTTATTCTTATATGAAATATTTATAGCAACAAATTTGGTGGTGTTAAAAGTTTTGGTTTGAAAAGTAAGTTTTTGGAAATTTTAGTATATAATAAAGGTTTGAAAAGGTTTTTGGCAAAAAGCGATTTCTTTAAGTAAGAGCAAAGAGAAAGTAGGCGTATGCATAGCTCAACGATTTTACTATTTAAAGGAATTAAAAGCTTTTAAATTTCCTCTCAATAGAGCGGGTAAAATAGAAATAGCATTTAACTCTGTATGGGGTATGTTGTTAGGAAGTGTAGTAGTACTCGCCAGCAAATAAGAGAATATTTCCATATAAGAATGGTACGGAGAATAGTAGTTGGGTTAATTTCAGGTTTTGAGATTGTGGATGGCAAGAGTAGTTTGAGTTAGAAATATTGAAGATCTTTGGAGGAAAAGTCTGGGAAGTCCAATGTTAGGCTAGGGAACTAACAGGCAGAGGACAAGAAATTTTGGGACAGTTCGGATCGAGTTGGATTGGAGAAATTGACATGGAATGATAGTTTTATTATTATATCAATTAACCAGCCCGAACAGTGTCTAGGTTTAACTTGTGCTAAAAATTCGAGGAACGGTCGATCGGTTGTCGGGTTTGGGTGTGGCCAAAACCGTGAATGCAACTTTATAAGTTACATACGTTCGTTCAACCGCCTCGTTCGACCTCCTTTCTCCCTCAAACATCCGAAACCCTTCCTCCGTCCTTTCTCCTCCAGGTCACGGCCACCGATGCTGCTTGCCCCTCCCTCCTCAACATCAAACGACGTTTTCCTCCTCTCTCTCTGTGCGGTACCAGATTCAGCCTTATTTTCCTCCTCTAGATCTGAAACACTTTCTTCCTCCAATCAACCAATGGCATCGTCCCACACTACTGGCTCCTCCTTGTGGCATCTGAATGTCTCCCTTTATGAGCTAAATTGGCTCGACCAAAGCGAGGCAAAAATCGCCGCCTACATGTCCACTGCAAATTACACCATTCTACAAGGGCGATCGATCAAGTTCGGGGATTTTTCCACCATCGGGCTTAAGGAGCTATTCACGACGATAGAGTTAGCACCGATCTTCCACCATGTCATCTTTGAGTGGAAGTGCTACCCGCGTTGTGTGTGTTCGTTCGATGCCAATGTGCTATACAATTTTGATGAGAATGTCTGCCAGCTTCTTTCGAATGTTAAGGGGGTCAAGATCGATCTTTTAGATGACGATCTCAGCGATATTTTTGGGATACCCACCAAGAGAGCGGATTTGGATGATAGATCCAGAGATTTTTCTGTGGATCTCTACTAGGATGTTGGTGCTTGAAGGTAGAGCAATTTGCGACCTATAATCTACCTCGTCGTTCGGATTATCCAGCACAATATCATTTCAAAGACGAGAAGTTTTGACTAGATTCATTTGCTGGTTCATAAGGCCATCTACGCCATCATAGGTGGTATAGCCGTTAATTGGGCTCACGTTATCATGAAGAGCCGCATTAGTCCTGGAGTTGGCACCCCTCGGAGCTACTTTCCTTACTGCCATCTTCTTGCTCATTTCTTTAGGAGGTACATAGTGAACCTCACTGGGAAGCTAGCCCAGAAGAAAGTTCCATCGCATTCGACAGTGCTTCCCTTAGGAAGATGCATATTCTTGAGCCATAGATGGCAGCGCCAACAATAGCAAAGCAGCCCCAGCAGCAGACTGAGATGGGATAGGGTGCTGAGGAATACCTACACCCCGAGATTGTCATTATTCGGAAACTCCAAGGCAGGCAGAGGATAAGAAATTTTGGGACAGTTCGGATCGAGTTGGATTGGAGAAATTGACATGGAATCATAGTTGTTATTATTATTATTATCAATTAACCAGCCCAAACAGTGTCTAGGTTTAACTTGTGTCAAAAATTTGAGGAACGGTCGATCGGTTGTCGGGTTTGGGTGCGGCCAAAACCGTGAATGCAACTTTACAAGTCACATACGTTCGTTCAACCGCCTCGTTCGACCTCCTTTCTCCCTCAAACATCCGAAACCCTTCCTCCGTCCTTTCTCCTCCAGGTCGCGGCCACCGATGCCACTTGCCCCTCCCTCCTCAACATCAAACGACGTTTTCCTCCTCTCTCTCACTGTGGTACCAGATCCATCCTTATTTTCCTCCTCTAGATCTGAAACACTTTCTTCCTCCAATCAACCCATGGCACCGTCCCACACCGCTGGCTCCTCCTTGTGGCATCTGGATGTCTCCCTTTATGAGCTAAATTGGCTCGACCAAAGCGAGGCAAAAATCGCCGCCTACATGTCCACTGCAAATTACACCATTCTACAAGGGCAACTGATCAAGTTCGGGGATTTTGCCACCATCGGGCTTGAGGAGCTATTCACGATGACAGAGTTAGCACCGATCTTCCACTATGGCATCTTTGAGCGGAAGTGCTACCCGCGTTGTGTGTGTTCGTTCGATGCCAATGTGCTATAAAATTTTGATGAGAATGTCTACCAGCTTCTTTCGAATGTTAAGGGGGTCAAGATCGATCTTTTAGATGACGATCTCGGCGATATTTTTGGGATACCCACCAAGAGAGAGGATTTGGATGATAGATCCAAAGATTTTGCAGTGGATCTCTACTAGGGATGTTGGTGCTTGAAGGTCGAGCAATTTGCGACCTATAATCTGCCTCGTCGTTTGGATTATCCAGCACAATATCATTTCAAAGACGAGAAGTTTTGACTGGATATATTTGCTGGTTCATAAGGCCATCCATGCCATCATAGGTGGTATAGCTGTTAATTGGGCTCGCGTTATCATGATGAGCCGCATTAGTCCTGGAGTTGGCACCCCTCAGGGCTACTTTCCTTACTGCCATCTTCTTGCTCGTTTCTTTAGGCGGTACATAGTGAACCTCACTGGGAAGCTAGTCCAGAAGAAAGTTCCATCGCATTCGACAGTGCTTCCCTTAGGAAGATGCATATTCTTGAGCCATACATGGCAGTGCCAACAATAGCAAAGCAGCCCCAGCAGCAGGCTGAGATGGGACAGGGTGCTGAGATGGGACATGGTGCTGAGGAATACCTACGCCTCGAGATTGTCATTATTCGGAAACTCCAAGTAGAGATCTGAGAGTTTCGGGCTGAGCAGCAGTGGTTCCAGGGCCGTGCGATTGAGTGCATAGCCACTATGCTATGCCCATTTTGAGGCCGCAACAATGGCTCTAGCTCTTGTATTAGATCGGGGCCATCTTGTAGATCTTAGGTAGTATTTTAGTTTTTGTACTATTGTGTTGTAGTTTCCTTTTAGCATTTGTTATTTCTTTCTTTAGGGTGTGTTTGGGTTGTAACCATTGGTTGTCTCAGTATAAAAAGAAGCATATGGTATGTTATTAGATGTGTTCCTATTTATTTCTTTTACTGTTGTTTCTGTATAATTAGAACGCTCTTATATGCATTATGAGAAGAAACAATATAAATAGGAAAAACCTCATAAGGACACTTAACTAACGGCACAAGCAATGTAAGACTGGAAGTCTATTAAAATAGTGAATTTTAGCAAGCGAAGAACTACAAAGGTTGTTGTGGAATTATCGTTCATTTTTATTGAAAAGCTAAAATTTACAAATTTCTTTAGAGTTGTTATAATGAAATAGTAAATGTGTTGATATTTCAAAATAAAAATTTGAAGTTTTAAAGATAAAGGTTAAGTGTGAAGTGTTAAAGTGTAGTTTATGTATTAGTGCATAACTAACTTTCGACTATAGTGAAATGTGGGTTGAACCATTCAAATTTTCGAAAGACAAGTATTTTAAAATTGCTTGATGACAAAAATTTCTATCTATTGAATTATTTTTAGCACTTAAATAATTTTTGGAACTTCCATCCGATTGATTTCAAGGAAAAATTGCGTCTGAATATTTTTTGAAAATTGATTCTTCAAACGACGTACAAGTTTAAAAAGTGAAAGAGGTTTCTATGGAACTTTTGATTTCAAATGTCACATGCTAAGCGTGGAGAAGGTAAATAAATTAACAAATGTGAATTTAGCAGTGCATTTGGGTCGACGATAAGATAAAGCATAGACGATAACAAAGCAAAAGTTGTTTTAGCCTCGAGATTTCTATTTCCATAGCTTGTCGACAACGCGCGATGGTCGGTTATTGGATTCAATTCCATTTTAAAGCTTAAAAACAGGCCTCCTTATGTGTTTTTTACGTGGAAATATATGGAGGAATTTGGGCCAGCAAGGAAATTTCTACTGTACAACGGGAATTAGTAGATTATAGGGTGTTAAGAATGTTGGATTCCCCACTTAATTTCCTTTTTCCTAGCATAAGAGTAACGTTTAGAAAGTGATATTTCAACACATTAGATTTGTTAAAGGTAGGAATTTGATGCAAAATTGGTTGCACCATGCTTCTGTTCGTAGTAGTATGAGGATTTTCTGGTGAAAAAGATTTTTCAAAATCTACATACATATAGAACTGTAAGTATATATATATATAGGTTGTTTGCATCATATTTTAAAAGGAAATACGTTCATATAGGAGGGTCCGATTTATAATCATTCTATATACATATTTTCTATGGTTGTGTTACACTACTTAATTATGCAATTTTGGTTGTAAATTGGCGTATAATAATTGGCTGAGTAGTCTAGGAAAATTGCGAGCGATAACCATGATTTAATCATTGGTGTAATTCCAGGGATGAAATTCTTTTAACAGAGAATAACGCAAAACTCTGTAAATTTATGTTTGTTTAGTTAATTAGTTAGACGCCAAAAATGGAATTTGGTCATGGAACTTACATTATTGCGTTTATGGTGATTTTCTAAGCAACTTTCATATTTTGAGTTTCGCAAACGGAGTTCAAACGAAGGAGTTAAAACGTTTAAAGGAACCAGAATAAAAATAACTAAAAATAAAATTATGGAGCTGTACCGACCCATCTTTCCGAACCCCATAAGTCGACACTAATACATCCACGATATTAACATGCCGAAAAACTAAGTGCCGAAAAGACGGTTTGTTAGGGAAAAAAGGCGATAGAAGATAGAAGAACTAGGAGCAGACATGGAATCTCACAACGCAGTGGAATAATATATAATATAATAAAGTCTTTATAAAATCTGAGACCATCATTTTTTTATACATATACATATCAGAGTTGGACAGTTGTAACACCTGTCCTTACAACAGCAGACAAACTACACATAACACATACATAACAGAAGATATCCAAAATACAAGAGTACGTCCTAGGCCACCATCTCGACTCTATAGCTCTAAAGCATTAAAGCTAACCTGGTAAACATAATCGGTCTAACTCGAGCATTATATTGAATAATAACCAGGTCAGTCTGGTAAACCGACGTGAGTAAAACTCGATAACAAGTCACAACCAAACCGATTTCTACATTTTAAAACCTTTCAAACAAAGGATATCTCGTAAGACCACACCGCGCATAAAAACGGATGGGTTTTTACCTTACGATAACCAAAATGTTTAATATCAAAATCTAGTGATATTATCATAATGTCTAGGTTTAAAGTAAATAGATAAAATAGCTGAAATGCTTGAATCTCACATTCTAACATACTGGGCTCTACAATTGAAAATGTAAGGCACATATTGGAGAATGGATTCTAACTAATGACTAGGTTACTAGGGTAACGCCTACCACAGTACACCTCTAGAAAAATGTACCATGGTCGTGTCTAACGACCCCTGCCAACACAGAACCGGCCTACCCCTTGTTGGATAGTACCGAATATATCATCACCCCGGCCGCTTTACAACTTTTAACCGAGCGCTCCCACATAATCGAATTCATTGATGATTGTGTATATCTCAAGAAGGGTGTTGATATACCCTAATGGGTGCGACCCACATAGCCCTGCTGCATATCCCTTGTTTTAGTCATTCTTGGTTGATGAGGCTTGAGGCTACGTTTTACCTTTCTGAATGGTAATCCCTCTTGGAATACTAAGACTTCCCTCCAGGCAGTAATGCACTGCCAACGTTCATCCATAAAATTTGTCCATGATAAGGACAAACCGAAGGCACTACTTCTACTACATCCATTTTGGAATCACCTCAAATGGATGTCATTTAATTCTCCTAATCATATGGGTTACTTATGGGTCCGGACAAGAGTTCCTTTGATATGGATCGATTTACTTTGAAAAAGAAAACTGAATAAAACACATTCTGTTTAGTTTAAAATCACCTTTGAAAAGTTAAAAGTATATTTAATTAGCTTAAACCATAACTATACCTTAATTAATCCAATTTAAATCAAGATTTGATCATAATTAAACTCTAATTAGGCTTAATGAACTTGATTAAGTACTATAACTTCCTAATACAACTTGGTTAAGGTTAAACCAAATTATTTCAGAGTTAAACCTAATTAATTAAATATTAATTAAATAATCATTAATTACTTAATAATTAATTAACCATTAATCTTAATTAAGTAATTATTAATCACTTAATTACTTCTTAACCATATAAAACATTAATTAAAACTTTATTAATTAATTAAAACTCATTAACTTAACTTAAGTGATGATTAACCTTTAGTCACCTTCTTAATTACCAATTTAGTGCTAATTATAATTAATTAGTTAGTTAAATAATTACATTATAACTTAACGACTTTTTAACATTGCTAATTAAGTTTGGAAAAACTTTGTAAACTAATTTCAAAATAAAACAAATTTGAAATAGAAATTCAAATTTTTACCGAACTGCATCTGTTAACCCGCCTTTTGTCAAAGCCATAAGTAGGCGGATTCAACCTAACTAACTTCACTATTATCGAGGTTGGAGTATGATGGATTTGGTTTCGAAGGATGAAGTTTACTTGGATATGTCATTTGGCCAAGAAATAGAGGGAATGAAAGGCACAAGTACTTCGTTCGGTCTACACTTCCCGCTCGGCATAAAAGAATCGTTCGACATTAGAAATGGTTCAGCATTGGTTGCCGCTCGGCATAAAGGAGTTACACCTCGATACCTCGCACCTCGATACCTCACACAATGATACCTTGCACCTCGATACCTCGCATCTTGATCCTCGATACCTCGCACCTCGATACCTCGCACCTCGATACCTCGATACCTAGCACCTCGATACCTAGCACCTCGATACCTCGATACCTCGCACCTCGATACCTCGCACCTTGATACCTCGGCACCTCGATACCTCGCACCTCGATACCTCGCACCTCGATACCTCGATACCTCGCACCTCGATACCTCGATAGCTCGCACCTTGATACCTCGCACCTCGATACATCGATACCTCGCACCTCGATACCTCGCACCTCGATACCTCGATACCTCGCACATCGCTACCTCGATACCTCGCACCTCGATACCTCGTACCTCGCACCTCGATACCTCGATATCTCAACACCTCGCACCTCGCTCGGCATCGTACCTCGCTCGGCATTGGCGGCTCGGCATGGGTCGCTCGGCGAAGATGGCTCGGTGGAAATTCTTAATGGGCCTTTACCATTCAGAAAGCCCAACAACTCAAAATTTGCCTATAAATACAGCTTGTGGGATTTCAGAAAGGGGGGTCTTCTTCTTCTCTTCTGCTCTCTGACTTTTTATTTCCTAAGACTAAGGCTAGTCTACCACTTTGTAACTGTAATTGGTTCGAACATCAATAAAAATGAAACTTCTAGAGTGGACGTAGGCCGAAGATAGCCGAACCACTATAAAACATGTTATTCTTTACTGCTTTCATTTTAATTTTAACCATTCTTCATATTATTACTCTCTACACACACTTTATCCGTTATCATTGACTGTTAGTTGGTGCTTTCATTTACATATGGGTGTTAGTGACCAATTTTGGTGCTAACATTTTGGTGCTTTCATTGAGAGGGCAAGCACTCAGGGATTTTGTAGCTAGGAACTTGGACTCTAGAAAGCAATGGCTAGGCCATCAACAAGAAAGCAAGTGACAGAAAGGAGCAATCAGGAGGGAAGTTAAGAGGCTTCCTCTGGAGCTGGAGCTGGTCAAGCGTCCATCTACATCACCAGAGATGAGATGGAAGCAATGTTGAAGAGACAAGAGGAGATGATGCAGGCTTTTCTCAGACAATTTGCACAGGAAGGAAATGCAGGAGCTCAGGCCCGTGGAGCTAGATCAGAAGCGCTCAACTAGCAAGCAGCGGGAATAGCTCAGCAGGGGCATCACCCAATCAGCAGACGACTATCAATCCGGATGGATCTAGACTGGGGGGCATACCACCAGGGAATGCTGAACCAATCCATGGAGGGATACCAGATAACGCTGTCCAACCCAACACCAATAGGAGTGCAGGAGTACGAGATGAGAAGTATGTGACAGAATTCCCTCATCAACTCGAGGGTAGACCAGAGGCAGCGGACAAGGATTACAACTTGGTGACAACGACAGACTGGCGGAGATGGTTAGACGAGCTATGAGAGGTGGATTGGTAAACAAAGACTTGGAGGATGTGAATAGGAGTCCCTTTACTCCTACTATCAGGCGAGCTAGGAGCCCACCAGATTTTAAGCTACCATCAGTGGAGATGTATAATGGGAGGACAGATCCTACGGTTCATCTTACAAATATATGAGGCATATGGAAGTGCTAGGGGCATCAGAGGAAGTCATGGCCCGATGCTTCCCATTGTATCTGACAGACATAGCAGCACTATGGTTTAGACAATTGGAGAGTGGTTCCGTTGGAACGTTACTGAGTTGACTGAGAAGTTTATGAGGCGGTTCAGAGATCACATTTCGAGACCTAAGAATGTGATGAGTTTGGCAACTTTAAAGCAGAGGACCAGGGAATCTTTGAGGAGCTTTCTGACGCGATTCAATGCAGCGGCAGCATCGGTGGATCGACCAGATCCATCCATGGTCTTAATGACAGCTGTATCTGGCATAGCTAATGGAACAGAGTTCAAAAATTAACTGACAAGGGATCCACCTATGGATCTAGGGGATTTTTTATCATGAGACCGAAGGATTTTTATGACTAGAGGATGCAAATGCTAAGAAAGAGGAAGGAGATGATGTTTATGCAGTCAAGGGTGAAAATCCTCCTAAAAAAGATTCAAGAACTGATAAAGGGAAACAGAAGGACAGGGATAACGACGATGAACCAACGCGACCACGAAAGGAACCGAGATTCACCTCTTATTCAGAGCTGGACGAGAATTTGGAACAAATTTACCAAGACACTAGGGGGCAGATTCCCTATCGGAGGCCAATGAGAAGGGATTCGACCAGCAATGAAAAAAGGTCAGACAAGTATTGTTTATTCCACGAACTGAACGGTCATAGCACGAATGGCTGCAGGCACTTGTAGGATGAGGTTGAGGGACATATCCGGAATGGTTTTCTATCGCAATATGTGAGAAGGGGAACAACGACGGTGGAACGAGAGCGGCCATCACCTGCACCAACTGGGAACGGCTTGGGATCAGGGCGTCAGCTTGTCATCAGCTGATTGAAATAACGACGAATAAGTGGCAAACTCCACGCCAATGCGATTAAGTCATTTACACATGTACAGGACCGCGAACGATCCTCAGGCATGCTCTGATACGACTATAAATCGCATCAATGTAGGTGTTTGCACTTAGACACCCCTGTTTTGCTTTTATTTTCCATTTCTCATGTTTGGACTTGATTTAGTTTGACATTTCCGTTGAAAGACTTATTTTGAATGAAAATCTTCTGTTTGTGATTCCATGACGGCTAAGCCACTTACACATGTACGGGGTCGCGAATGGTCCTTAGGAATGCTCTGAGATGGCTATAAACCGCCATAACAAACAGTTCAAAAACTCACTCGAACGTGAAATCTGACATTAATGATACTAAGTCCCCCCGGGCACACACAACTCGCCTCGAACGGCACCCGACAACAAACGGTCACAATTCGCCTCGAACGGCACCAGACCACGAATGGTCACAATTCGCCTCGAACGGCACGAGATCGCGAACGATCACAACTCGCCTCGAGCGGCACCAGATCGCGAATGATCACAACTCGCCTCGAACAGCACCCGACCGCGAACGGTCACAACTCGCCTCGAACGGCACCAGATCGCGAACGATCATAACTCGCCTCGAACGGCACCAGACCGCGAACGGTCACAATTCGCAACGAATGGTACACGGCCTCGAACGGTCACATACCACCCCCGAATGACATACGATCCCGAACGATCGTCATTCGTGGTCAGATAAGGCTATTAATTTCTTTGCAGGTCATTAACAGGATAAGAACATCCAGCTTATTATGCTACAAAACACACCTTCCATTAGCAAGGCATGTTTTGGAGGGCAAAGTGTTAACCCGCCTTTTGTCAAAGCCATAAGTAGGCGGATTCAACCCAACTAACTTCACGACTATCGAGGTTGGAGTATGATGGATTTGGTTTCGAAGGATGAAGTTTACTTGGATATATCATTTGGTCAAGAAATGGAGGGAATGCACGGCTCAAGTACTTCGTTCGGTCTACACTCCCCGCTCGACAAAAAAGAATCGTTTGGCATTAGAAATGGTTCGGCATTGGTTGCCGCTCGGCATAAAGGAGTCACACCTCGATACCTCGCACCTCGACGCCTCACACCTCGATACATCGATACCTTGCACCTCGATACCTCGATACCTCGCACCTCGATACCTCGCACCTCGATACCTCGATACATCGCACCTCGATATCTCACACCTCGATACCTCGCACCTCGATACCTCGCACCTCGATACCTCGATACCTCACACCTCGATACCTCGATAACTCGC
This sequence comes from Allium cepa, assembly GCA_030765085.1. NCBI lineage: Eukaryota > Viridiplantae > Streptophyta > Magnoliopsida > Asparagales > Amaryllidaceae > Allium > Allium cepa. The sequence continues at coordinate 470,919,466 of CM060940.1, read as the reverse complement.
ACCTCGATACCTCGATAACTCGCACCTCGATACCTCGCACCTCGATACCTCGCACCTCGATACCTCGATACCTCGCACCTCGATACCTCGCACCTCGATACCTCACACCTCGATACCTCCACACCTCGCACCTCGCTCGGCATTGAACCTCGCACCTTGCTCGGCATCGTACCTCGCTCGGCATTGGCGGCTTAGCACGGGTTGCTCGGCGAAGATGGCTCGGTGGAAATTCTTAATGGGCCTTTACCGTTCAGAAAGCCCAGCAACTCAAAATTCGCCTACAAACACAGCTTGTGGGGGTTTAGAAAGGGGGGTCTTCTTCTTCTCTTCTACTCTCTGACTTTTTATTTCCTAAGACTAAGGCCAGTCTACCAGTTTGTAACTATAATTGATTCGAACATCAATAAAAAGGAAACTTCTAGAGTGGACGTTGGTCGAAGTTAGCCGAACCAATATAAAACTTGTTGTTCTTTACTGCTTTCATTTTAATTTCAACTGTTCTTCGTATTATTACTCTCTACACACACTTTATCTATTATCAGTGACTGTTAGTTGGTGCTTTCATTTACATTTGGGTGTTAGTGACCAATTTTGGTGCTAACAGCATCCATAGCGACTGTCGCTATGAGTGTAGTTTGCTTTAACCTACCTTTAAGCGAAGGCACTTTAGTAAACCATACTATTTCATGATTGAAACATACCTAAGTAAATTTTCACACTTTAAAACTAATTACACAAACTAACCAAAATCTAAACTTTAAACTCTCGAAATGAGTTTGATTTCAAATCCGACCTCAAAACTGTTGCGACTACATACAAAGTTTCAACTTTGTTTTTAATCCATCATAACTATAGTCAAGTACATCATGAAACCTTTTTATCCACACATCACATTCATACAACAAATTGTATACATATACTAATATATATACAATTACTAACTTTGCAATAACACATCCATTCTAGTGCTAACACAAACCCATATATTATCACTTATCATCACATTTCAAAAATGCAAAGATCCAACATATATATAACATAAATATAGCTAAAGATCAACACAACATATAAACAAAAGTTCTTTCCAAACCCTCGATATCCAAACCCTCGCTAAATTAGAGTATGACATAGCATTTTCGTTCCTAAGCAACAAGATGGAGTCTCGAACCCTGAATGCACTAGGTAAGCCCGGCCTTAAAGGGAAGAGGAAGCGAGACTTGTTTTGGTGAGGTGGAGCAACGTGAGTAAAACTCGATAACAATTCACAACCAAACCAATTTCTACATTTTAAAACCTTTCAAACAAAGGATATCTCGTAAGACCACACAGCGCATAAAAACGGATGGGTTTTTACCTTACGATAACCAAAATATTTAATATCAAAATCTAGTGATATTATCATAATGTCTAGGTTTAAAGTAAATAGATAAAATAGTTGAAATGCTTGCATCTCACATTCTAACATACTGGGCTCTACAATTGAAAATGTAAGGCACATATTGGAGAATGGATTCTAACTAATGATTAGGCTACTAGGGTAACGCCTACCACAGTACACCTCTAGAAAAATGTACCGTGGTCGTGCCTAACGACCCCTGCCAACATAGAACCGGCCTACCCCTTGTTGGATAGTACCGAATATATCATCACCCCGGCCGCTTTACAACTTTTAACCGAGCGCTCCCACATAAACGAATTCATTGATGATTGTGTATATCTCTAGAAGGGTGATGATATACCCTAATGGGTGCGACCCACATAGCCCTGCTGCATATCCCTTGTTTTAGTCATTCTTGGTTGATGAGGCTTGAGGCTACGTTTTACCTTTCTGAATAGTAATCCCTCTTGGAATACTAAGACTTCCCTCCAGGCAGTAATGCACTGCCAACGTTCATCCATAAAATTTGTCCATGATAAGGACAAACCGAAGGCACTACTTCTACTACATCCATTTTGGAATCACCTCAGGATTAGTAGCAAGCAGCCCTTGTAATTTAATGGTTCCGCCTTTGATACCATGCTTCAAGATGTCTTCATTTTGAAACATTTGAGTTGGATTGTATTGGTTTTCGAATAACATGTCTGATCTCAGTCTCTTTGAAACAACTTTCGATATTTTTCGGTAAACTCAACCTTGGTTCTTTAGGAAATAAACAGACAAATGAAAAGAATGGAGTTCACATCCTAACCGTTTGTGGACAGATTTCATTATCATTCATCCTAGAAGAATGAACGATTTTATACATATAGTATAGCACCTTCGACGGTTACTGTGTCATATAATTCTCATCTTTCTCCTAGATATTTCCAAAATTACATTTTAGGTCCAGCTTTAATAGTCAGTTATTTAATTACCAATAAACAGACATCTAATCATGGTTTAATTTCCACATGGGGTCCACTAAGCCTTTATTAATTCTCTTTAATTAATAAAACCACTTTATAAAATTTGATCATAAGATCTTTTCAAAACACTATTCCCAAACACCTTGCATTTCCTTTATACATAGAAACATTTATATACTTATCTCAACAGTATAAGTATATTACCAAAATATTTTAGTTTTCATGCCTTGAAACAAAATCATATACTTATCTTACCAGTATAAGTATATTACAAACTTTTCAAAGTATTCTTCTTTCCAAATCCCATATTAAATAACCAAATATTTCTTCCAAATAAAACATTCCGCTTATCCTTTATCAAAAATTCCCTTTTTAATAGCTCGTCTCATATTTCAATTAACTTATAACTTTCAAAATAAAGTTATAACCCACTTTAATAAACACTTAAGTTAATTTATAAACCACTTTCCAAATCTTTGAAATGATTTATAAATCTTTTTCCTATTTTAAAACTCTTTATATAAACCATTCTACACTCCTTTATAAATTATCTTTTATAAATATCATTTACAAAACATCATTTGTAAAACATCCTAATAACCCTTTCCGTTAGAAAACCCCATCCTATAAGCAAGTTATCCTTTATAAATATGTAGATAAGAATCATATTACTTGAAAAACCATTTATAATACCTTAGCCTCAAATTAATTAAAGAATTATAGTAAATTCAAATAATACTTTATAAATTCCAAATGAGGCTTAGTGGTCCCAGTGGTGCTAATTTAAGTTACCATTCAATTTTAACTCCAATTCGATTTCCAAATCACATAACAATTATTTACATAAGCTACCATATATGTAGATACAGTTCATATGCAATCAGGGAATAACAATCAACATAACTAATTTGCATATACAAGTCCAAATAAATTTACAACAAGATGGTGATTTATCCTACTAAATATATGTCCAAAGGACCCAATTAATTTATAATAGTACGGAGATTTATTCTACTTAACACATGTCCACACAATCAAATCACTTACACCACTATAGAATGGTGTTTTGTTTTGCTAATGGATGTCATTTAATTCTCCTAATCATATGGGTTACTTATGGGTCCGGACAAGAGTTCCTTTGATATGGATCGATTTACTTTGAAAAAGAAAACTGAATAAAACACATTCTGTTTAGTTTAAAATCACCTTTGAAAAGTTAAAAGTATATTTAATTATCTTAAACCCTAACTATACCTTAATTAATCCAATTTAAATCAAGATTTGATCATAATTAAACTCTAATTAGGCTTAATGAACTTGATTAAGTACTATAACTTCCTAATACAACTTGGTTAAGGTTAAACCAAATTATTTCAGAGTTAAACCTAATTAATTAAATATTAATTAAATAATCATTAATTACTTAATAATTAATTAACCATTAATCTTAATTAAGTAATTATTAATCACTTAATTACTTCTTAACCATATAAAACATTAATTAAAACTTTATTAATTAATTAAAACTCATTAACTTAACTTAAGTGATGATTAACCTTTAGTCACCTTCTTAATTACCAATTTAGTGCTAATTACCTTTTAATTAATTAATTAGTTAGTTAGTTAAATAATTACATTATAACTTAACGACTTTTTAACATTGCTAATTAAGTTTGGAAAAACTTTGTAAACTAATTTCAAAATAAAACAAATTTGAAATAGAAATTCAAATTTTTACCGAACTGCATCTGTTAACCCGCCTTTTGTCAAAGCCATAAGTAGGCGGATTCAACCTAACTAACTTCACGACTATCGAGGTTGGAGTATGATGGATTTGGTTTCGAAGGATGAAGTTTACTTGGATATGTCATTTGGCCAAGAAATAGAGGGAATGCACGGCACAAGTACTTCGTTCGGTCTACACTCCTCGCTCGGCATAAAAGAATCGTTCGGCATTAGAAATGGTTCGGCATTGGTTGCCACTCGGCATAAAGGAGTTGCACCTCGATAACTCGCTCCTCGATACCTCACACATCGATACCTCGCACCTCGATACCTCGCACCTCGATACCTCTAATCTCGATCCTCGATACCTCGCACCTCGATACCTCGCACCTCGATACCTCGCACCTCGATACCTAGCACCTAGATACCTCAATACCTCGCACCTCGATACCTCGCACCTCGATACCTCGCACCTCGATACCTCGCACGTCGATACCTCGCACCTCGATACCTCGATACCTCGCACCTCGATACCTCGATACCTCGCACCTCGATACCTCGCACCTCGATACCTCGCACCTTGATACCTCGATACCTCGCACATCGCTACCTCGATACCTCGCACCTCGATACCTCGTACCTCGCACCTCGATACCTCGATACCTCGACACCTCGCACCTCGCTCGGCATCATACCTCGCTCGGCATTGGCGGCTCGGCATGGGTCGCTCGGCGAAGATGGCTCGGTGGAAATTCTTAATGGGCCTTTACCGTTCAGAAAGCCCAACAACTCAAAATTTGCCTATAAATACAGTTTGTGGGGTTTCAGAAAGGGGGGTCTTCTTCTTCTCTTCTTCTCTCTGACTTTTCATTTCCTAAGACTAAGGCTAGTCTACCACTTTGTAACTGTAATTGGTTCGAACATCAATAAAAATGAAACTTCTAGAGTGGACGTAGGCCGAAGGTAGCCGAACCACTATAAAACATGTTATTCTTTACTGCTTTCATTTTAATTTTAACCGTTCTTCATATTATTACTCTCTACACACACTTTATCTGTTATCATTGACTGTTAGTTGGTGCTTTCATTTACATTTGGGTGTTAGTGACCAATTTTGGTGCTAACATTTTGGTGCTTTCATTGAGAGGGCAAGCACTCAGGGATTTTGTAGCTAGGAACTTGGACTCTAGAAAGCAATGGCTAGGCCATCAACACGAAAGCAAGTGATAGAAAGGAGCAATCAGGAGGGAAGTTAAGAGGCTTCCTCTGGAGCTGGAGCTGGTCAAGCGTCCATCTACATCACCAGAGATGAGATGGAAGCAATGTTGAAGAGACAAGAGGAGATGATGCAGGCTTTTCTCAGACAATTTGCACAGGAAGGAAATGCAGGAGCTCAGGTCCGTGGAGCTAGATCAGAAGCACTCAACCAGCAAGCAGAGGGAATAGCTCAGCAGGGGCATCACCCAATCAGCAGACGATTATCAATCCGGATGGATCTAGACTGGGGGCATACCCCCAGGGAATGATGAACCAATCCATGGAGGGATACCAGATAACGCTGTCCAACCCGACACCAATAGGAGTGCAGGAGTACAAGATAAGAAGTATGTGACAGTATTCCCTCATCAACTTGAGGGTAGACCAAAGGCAGCGGACAAGGATTACAAATTGGTGACAACGACAGACTGGCAGAGATGGTTAGATGAGCTATGAGAGGTGGATTGGTAAACAAAGACTTGGAGGATGTGAATAGGAGTCCCTTTACTCCTACTATCAGGCGAGCTAGGAGCCCACCAGATTTTCAGCTACCATCAGCGGAGATGTATAATGGGAGGACAGATCCTACGGTTCATCTTACAAATATATGAGGCATATGGAAGTGCTAGGGGCATCAGAGGAAGTCATGGCCCGATGCTTCCCATTGTATCTGACAGACATAGCAGCACTATGGTTTAGACAATTGGAGAGTGATTCCGTTGGAACGTTTACTGAGTTGACTGAGAAGTTTATGAGGCGGTCCAGAGTTCACATTTCGAGACCTAAGAATGTGATGAGTTTGGCAGCTTTAAAGCAGAGGACCGGGGAATCTTTGAGGAGCTGACGCGATTCAATGCAGCGGCAGCATCGGTGGATCGACCAGATCCATCCATGGTCTTAATGGCAGCTGTATCTGGCATAGCTAATGGAACAGAGTTCAAAAATTAACTGACAAGGGATCCACCTATGGATCTAGGGGATTTTTATCATGAGACCGAAGGATTTTTATGACTAGAGGATGCAAATGCTAAGAAAGAGGAAGGAGATGATGTTTATGCAGTCAAGGGTGAAAATCCTCCTAAAAAAGATTCAAGAACTGATAAAGGGAAACAGAAGGACAGGGATAACGACGATGAACCAACGCGACCACGAAAGGAACCGAGATTCACCTCTTATTCAGAGCTGAACGAGACTTTGCAACAAATTTACCAAGACACTAGGGGGCAGATTCCCTATCGGAGGCCAATGAGAAGGGATCCGACCAGCAATGAAAAAAGGTCAGACAAGTATTGTTTATTCCATGAACTGAACGGTCATAGCACGAATGGCTGCATGCACTTGAAGGATGAGGTTGAGGGACATATCCGGAATGCTTTGCTATCGCAATATGTGAGAAGGGGAACAACGACGGTGGAACGAGAGCGGCCATCACCTACACAAACTGGGAACGGCTTGGGATCAGGGCGTCAGCTTGTCATCAGCTGATTGAAATAATGACGAATAAGTGGCATACTCCACGCCAATGCGATTAAGTCATTTACACATGTATAGGATCGCGAACGATCCTCAGGCATGCGCTGATATGACTATAAATCGCATCAATGTAGGTGTTTGCACTTGGACACCCCTGTTTTGCTTTTATTTTCCATTTCTCATGTTTGGACTTGATTTAGTTTGACATTTCCGTTGAAAGACTTATTTTGAATGAAAATCTTCTGTTTGTGATTCCATGACGGCTAAGCCACTTACACATGTACGGGGTCGCGAATGGTCCTTAGGCATGCTCTGAGATGGCTATAAACCGCCATGACAAACAGTTCAAAAACTCACTCGAACGTGAAATTTGACATTAATGATACTAAGTCCCCCCGGGCACACACAACTCGCCTCGAACGGCACCCGACAACAAACGGTCACAATTCGCCTCGAACGGCACTAGACCACGAATGGTCACAATTCGCCTCGAACGACACTAGATCGCGAACGATCACAACTCACCTCGAACGGCACCAGATCGCGAATGATCACAACTCGCCTCGAACGACACCCGACCGTGAACGGTCACAACTCGCCTCGAACGGCACCAGACCGCGAACGATCATAACTCGCCTCGAACAGCACCAGACCGCGAACTTCGCAACGAATGGTACACGGCCTCGAACGGTCACATACCACCCTCGAATGACATACGATCCCGAACGATCGTCATTCGTGGTCAGATAAGGCTATTAATTTCTTTGCAGGTCATTAACAGGATAAGAACATCCAGCTTATTATGCTACAAAACACACCTTCCATTAGCAAGGCATGTTTTGGAGGGCAAAGTGTTAACCCGCTTTTTGTCAAAGCCATAAGTAGGCGGATTCAACCCAACTAACTTCACGACTATCGAGGTTGGAGTATGATGGATTTGGTTTCGAAGGATGAAGTTTACTTGGATATATCATTTGGTCAAGAAATGGAGGGAATGCACGGCTCAAGTACTTCGTTCGGTCTACACTCCCCGCTCGGCATAAAAGAATCGTTTGGCATTAGAAATGGTTCGGCATTGGCTGCCGCTCGGCATAAAGGAGTCACACCTCGATACCTCGCACCTCGATGCCTCACACCTCGATACCTCGCACCTCGATACCTCGATACCTCGCACCTCGATACCTCGATACATCGCACCTCGATATCTCACACCTCGATACCTCGCACCTCGATACCTCACACTTAGATACCTCGATACCTCGCACCTCGATACCTCGCACCTCGATACCTCACACCTCGATACCTCGATAACTCACACCTCGATACCTCGATAACTTGCACCTCGATACCTCGATACCTCACACCTCGATACCTCGCACCTCGATACCTCGATACCTCGATGCCTCCACACCTCGCACCTCGCTCGGCATTGCACCTCGCACCTCGCTTGGCATCGTACCTCGCTCGGCATTGGCGGCTTGGCATGGGTTGCTCAGTGAAGATGGCTCGGTGGAAATTCTTAATGGGCCTTTACCGTTCAGAAAGCCCAGCAACTCAAAATTCGCCTACAAACACAACTTGTGGGGGTTTAGAAAGGGGGTCTTCTTCTTCTCTTCTGCTCTCTGACTTTTTATTTCCTAAGACTAAGGCCAGTCTACCAGTTTGTAACTATAATTGATTCGAACATCAATAAAAAGGAACTTCTAGAGTGGACGTAGCTCGAAGTTAGCCGAACCCATATAAAACTTGTTGTTCTTTACTGCTTTCATTTTAATTTTAACTGTTCTTTGTATTATTACTCTCTACACACACTTTATCTATTATCAGTGACTGTTAGTTGGTGCTTTCATTTACATTTGGGTGTTAGTGACCAATTTTGGTGCTAACAGCATCCATAGCGACTGTCGCTATGAGTGTAGTTTGCTTTAACCCACCTTTAACCGAAGGCACTTTAGTAAACCATACTATTTCATGATTGAAACATACCTCAGTAAATTTTCACACTTTAAAACTAATTACATAAACTTTAACCAAAATATAAACTTTAAACTCTCGAAACGAGTTTGATTTCAAATCCGACCTCAAAACCGTCGCGACTACATACAAAGTTTCAACTTTGTTTTTAATCCATCATAACTATAGTCAAGTACATCATGAAACCTTTTTATCCACACATCACATTCATACAACAAATTGTATACATATACTAATATATATACAATTACTAACTTTGCAATAACACATCCATTCTAGTGCTAACACAAACCCATATATTATCACTTATCATCACATTTCAAAAATGCAAAGATCCAACATATATATAACATAAATATAGCTAAAGATCAACACAACATATAAAGAAAAGTTCTTTCCAAACCCTCGCTATCCAAACCCTCGCTAAATTAGAGTATGACATAGCATTTCCGTTCCTAAGCAACAAGATGAAGTCTCGAACCCTGAATGCACTAGGTAAGCTCGGCCTTAAAGGGAAGAGGAAGCGAGACTTGTTTTGGTGAGGTGGAGCGACTTCGGGTAAACATCGAATTTTCAATAATAAACCCGAAAATAGGTAATTTTCGAGCTACCTACTCAAGAATTTTAAAAGGACTCAAAGAAAAAGTTATTGGAATTTCTTTTCTCTAACATTTCAAAAAAGTATCAATCATTTTCGATTTGTCTTGAAGAATTTATTATCAAAAGAAGAAGGGTAATTTTCGAACTTGAAATTCTAGGTGAAAAATTGCTTTGCAAAGATTGGGTATTTTGACATAGCTATGATAGAAATCTAAAAAAATGGTCAACTAGAATTTTGTATCCGTTAAAATTTCATACGGTTTCAAAAAAGGAAAAACTCCATTTGAGTTGGAAATGAGGAAGAAAATGTTGGTGGAAAGAGGAGGAAAAATGGAGAAACGTATGGGCTATTTATAGGGAAAATTTCACATTTAACCACCTTGTCAAGTCACATCGCAAATATTTTATAATATATATAATTATGTTTAATCACATCACTTTTATATATATATACACGCATAATTATGTTTAGTCACATCACTTTCTTTTTTATATATACATAATTATTATGTGTAGTCACATCACTTTCTTTTATACACACACACACACATATATATATAATTATTATACAAGTTTAATTATTAATTAACTAAGTTGTGACAAGATATAATTATAGTTGATAATTACAAATCTAAGATGTGATAATACTTAATATATATATATATTTTTATAAAATATTATTATTTTTAAAACTATGTCTTGTCAAATCACTTACTAATCCAAATTAACATAAGATAATTTATTTCTAAGTGTATTATTATTTAGTTAATTAACCCTTATATATATATGTACATATAGTGCACAAAGACGAACAACATTCCCGACAACTTTTCGATGTCGAAAGGTCGAAATTTCGAAAAACGTTCTTCGGTCACATTTTCTATTTTTCTACGAACTATTTAATTTGGTAAACAAATTTTGAATATGATTTTACCATTGTTATTAATTAATTAAAATGAGTTTATTTTCATTATAAAACCTATATATTGAATATTTAAAATTAATTAAATATTTACTAATCAAAGCAATGAAATTCCAGGTCGTTACATTCTTACCCCTTAGAAAAATTTCTTCCCCGAAATTACACTTCGACCTATCCTAAAAAACACTTAATACTATACACCAGCTCATATGATGTACATAGATCATTTTTATGCAAAATCCGATTCGATCTCATCTCGAATACATTTGTTTCCTTCCGAACTAGTATCGCTAACTCGATTCTCTAGGGTGGACTCTGATCATGCTCCTTGATTTGGAACCTCTATTCTCCTTACATAGTTGTGACTATGATAGAAAATTTTGGTCCTACACCAAGAACCCTCATCAAGTGCTTACCGTCAAAAGTCGAGCAATAGATCCTTATTCAGAACGGTGCAACACCTCAAAGCCATGTATTCGAATCTTGGATCGCTCTATATGGAAAGAGAAATGAACTACATCCAACTTACACATGTATTTAATTGGTCATCCCTAATACTGTAGCAACCCGATATTTTCAACCATTCGCATCCACACATGCTGGAATTGAATTGCTCAAAATATTAAGTTGTTAATTTATATTTGGCAAAAATCAGCATATACAGTAAATAAAATAATCGTAGAATCACAGACACAGAGAATATAAAAATAATGCAGCAGAAAGAAAGTGAATAGTAGTTCATGAAGCTACTATATATATATCAGAGTCAAATAGATACAACAGAAGTCTCGAATACGATAGTCAAATACAATATCAGAATACACACTAGAATCAACTGAATATATGAAAGCTGGATAGATAGCTGGATCTCCAAGCAAAGCTCCGACTCAAAAAGTGAGTCTCAAAAGCTGAATCACTCAGTCTGGCCCGAGCGTAAAAGCAAAACCCAAAACACTCGAGTCAGGATTAAAATTCTTATGTCAATAAATCCAACTCAGTGAAATAACAACCGAAATACAAGTAACTCAAAGGATGTTTGGGATAACCATCCTCTAAGGATCCGTTAAACTATCTACTATGTATTAATATATACTATTATAATAATGTCTAAAGTAAAGTATAATATGTTTAAAAATAGCATTAAAGCTTTATATTTTCCACCTTAACACATTTTATATATTCTCATAGCCTATACAGTACCATAATCTCCCCCTTACTGGGCGTCGTCAGAGGGCACTCCATAAATATGGTACAAAACAAAATCGTATAAGGCACGCTAGGGTAGGTGACATGGCACAACAACGCAACGCCAAGGTAGATATACCAATTACGCATCCGGGCTGGTAGTAACGCATAGCCGCAGATACCGCCCACCTTGAGCCACACTCCCAAATCAAAAATCAAAAGTGGTCACCAAACCAATCATAAAGTTAGAATATAATATCAAAGGAGTGTGTCCGATCAGCGGAGCTACCTCATTGGACCGAGAATCACTCCTGTTTTAGCCACCTTATGCCAACTCATGGGAGTCGGGTCGACGTATATACCTCAATAGGACGTCGCCACCATCCTACTTTGTTCTAAAATCTCCACCATGTACACGGCTGTTAAAGTGGTTTTCGGAGTTGGTAAAGCGTATGACAACTTTCGATCCCGAACTCTTCAACAAACAAATGTTATTATAACACCGTGGTCATTTAAAAAAATAGTTTATACTTCAAAACCAAAATATCATTGCCATTTTAAAACCATATCAATATGATATCATTTCCATTTCAAAACCAAATATGATATCATTTTCATTCAGTTTCACAATAAACCATTCCAAATTATATTTGTTTCAAAACAAATTTGAACCCCAAAATAAACCATTTCAATTTCAATATTTCCAAAGCTTTAAATATTCAACATTTCAAAACTAAATTTTAAAATTTCATCTAAATTTAACTTTATAATTATTTTTGATATATCCACTCAATAATAAATCAATATCACTTAAATAAATCTCGAATAATCTAAACAAAATATTCCCATTAATTAATCAAACTTGAAATATTCATTTAAATCACCTTGACCAAAGTCAAGTTATAAAACCATATCTTTTAAAACCTCAAATTCAATAAGTTCCAAATCGATTTTAATTAAATAATTTTTTTTAATTAAATACAATTTCAAACCAATTTCAAATCTATCTTCCCAGCCTTAATTTATTAAAATCATTATAAACTCTATATTAATATATAATTTAAATACTTAACCATATTATATTTAATAAAATCAAATTTTATTATTAACTTATTTCATATTAAAACAAATTTATACATAGCTTAAAATTAAGGATTTAACTATATATAAACAACATTTATATAATATTTGAAATCAATATTTATATAAAACCATATATTTCTTTCCAAAACCATAGAAATCATTTTAAAATATTATATATATATATATATATATATATATATATATATATATAAACCACGGTGTCTGTATATAATTTTCTATCCTATGGTCAAGTGATACAGATATTTATCATTTCAATCCGTAATTTAAATTTTTATATGGGTATATATCATTTCAACCCATAATCCCATTCAATGAAAATCGCTTGGGTCTATCATTTCAACCCATAACGATTTTCTCCTATTCCACAGATCGTTCGGTATGTATTATTTCAACGCATAGTGAATTCTATACTAACAGGGAACTTGCATAGTGATAACAGATATGATAATAATATAACAGGCATATATCATCAATATAAATAACATATAATGGTGTCATATGTCATATGTGAACAGATAACATATATATAAAAATGTAAATAACTAACAACAACATATTTCAATTGTCGTTTCAATTGAAATTAAATTTAACAAATATAAGAACATTATTCGTGAGTGATTGCTCACCTTTTGAGGCTAGAGATAATTCAACAAACAGAATGAGCTACGAATCCAAGCACGAAATGCAAAGCAAAATAGATTAGCATGACTTCAATGGACAATCTGATAGATAAGAAAAAGACAAAATTAAATCAGAACTGGATCGATGCAACTATAATCGAAACAAAAGTATATTATATTATTATTGTTATTAAACCTATATTCAATTTAAATTACATATTAAAGAACGAACTAAATCTAGATAACTACTTACTAATATATATATATATATATATATATATATATATATATATATATATAGGCGTTTATAAAATAATATACACAACATAAAGTAAACTACTCGTACAACCACATGCATACAAATGACATAAAAATATATATTTATATACGTATTTTAAAACTAGTGCTCAAAATAAAACCATAGCATCTATATTCAAACCAGTAATTTAACTTTCATAACCTAAATATAACATATAATAGATGCAGATCCATAACTTACTTTATCTCCAGTCAACCCAAAATTCAAAACATTCAGACTTAAATGCATATATATATATATATATATATATATATATATATATATATATATATATATAACAGGTTCGAAAATCCAATATGACCAGAGTTATATACAAGTCTTTAAAAAAAAACGTATATATACAGTAAGCATCAACAACTATTATTTCAACCAATGCATATATATATACAGCTTTATATATACACGTATATAAAAAAATCAATATTGTAAACTTATATACATAAAATACTTTGGAATCAACAATACATATATATTAATATAAAATCTAATGTATATAAGATTGTGAAAACCAGATTTATAAACTGACGTGTAATAAACTTTGAATATATATATATATATATATATATTGTTTAAATTATATAAGATACTTATACAACCAATAACATATATATAAGTTTCCATTTAAACATAAGCAACATTTCAAAAGAAACAACACATAGAACCTGTGCATAATATACTATATTATAACTAAATATATATCAGTTTAAATATATGTACACCTGGTCCTATTTATACTAAGACATGATATAAACCAGGCATGGTGTAAAAAAATTATAAGCAAAAGAAACCAAAGCTTTACCACTACAATGCTTCTGACACACACACACACATATATATATATATAATTATACATATTACTCGCATTTACCTATCAACTACATAAATCTGTATAATACATTCAGAAAACAACGTAAAACAAACATATGTATTTTCTTCCTAGATTTCATATATATATATATATATATATATATATATATATATCAATACACATACTCTCGCATACAAATGGAAGGGTGAGCAAACGGCAGACGGAGAAGACATCGACTAGGCAAGGTGACGTGGGCGAGTTGGTTCACAAGGCCGGCAAGGCATGGCGGAGGGTGGCTGATGGAAAACAAGGGCCGAAGGTGGGGAAAAATAGTGGCCGAGACGTGTGTTTTGACCTCGGTTTTGAAGGGGTTCGAGCTGGGTTGACTTCGGCCATGGTAAAGAGGTGAAAAGGTAGAGGATGAGTGGGGTTGTTGGCGCTCGGAGTTGAGGTCAGGCCGACGTCGAACAGGAAGGGCGGAGGATATGGTTTTGGCCTACTTGATTTTGAAGGTGGAGATGAATTGGAAGAAGGTAGTGTGAACGAGAGGGGAAGAGAATGGAATCAGGCAAAATAAATATAAATATAAATTTAGATTTAACGTATATGCTCAAATGAAAGGTCATTGAGAATTTTGAACGAACCAACAATAAAAATCAAAGCTAGGGAAAAGCAAAAGTCATGAGTCGAATAGCTGGCTAAAATTATTAAGCTGTACAATTCACGTGGTAACTGAAAAGAAACCAAAAGAGTATAAAACCGGTACCGATACAAAATTGTTTTCACGGATTCCATTGTGTATCAGACTTCAAGACACAGAATTGAATATACCGTAGAGATCAGCACGACGAGATGATCAAAACAGTATACAGATATCGGTGGTACGATCATCCGATCAAAAGTCGATATCGGTACCAAAATGCCGCTAAAATGCCGAAAATAAGATGAACGGAGCAATAGAAGTCCAAATTTGATGAAATGAAATATGACGTCTCACTCGGAAGATGATTTACAAATTTATTGTATAACAATATTCAGGTTTGGAAAATATTTTATTACCATAAAATATTAACTGATATAAATTGACATAGAATTGCATAATAAAATAAACTTTCATATTATTTGATGAGAATTTACCAATTGCTATGTTTAAATAGACATATTCCAAGTATCAAATTTTTATTTCAAATTTTTATTATTTAAAATTACACAAAATACAATTAAATACGTTATTAAAACCATTAAAATTTACAGGTCGTTACACTCTCCCTCACTCGAAACTTTTTGTCCTCGAAAAGGAAGGAGGTAGGAGAATAGAAACAACTAGAAAGGAAAATAGATTGAAAGAAAAATAAAAAAATTAATTTATAACTATATAAATTTCAATTTAAACAAATTAATATTGAATAATTGATTTTTAAATTCAAGGTATTTCATTGAGTTGATTTAATTTCAACTTATTAATATACCATAAAGGTTTCTTTCAAAACAGAATTTTCTTTAATTTGTCTTGTTCACTATTTAATCAATTTATTATTCTATTTATCTATATTAACATTTTATAATTAAAATTTAAGTGTATAACATTTATAATAGTCACTCAAATTTTATTTGTAAAAATCATTGATCATCATTTTTCATTGCAAATTATTCAATTACATATTCAACTTCTGAATGGTTTAGGTAAGTTATATTGGAATGTAATTGAGCACTACACAAGTAAATTTTTCCCAATTCAATTATTTCAATTTTAAATACTCATTCAAATTTTTTGGCTTCATTTTATAATTGAAAACACTCTTAATATAAGATTAAGAATTTAATTTTCTGATTTCACTTTAAACTGTTTAGAGATACTTATATTGTAACAGCCCGGATATTTTAACGATTTTTATTAATTTAATTAACCGTTTTTGTGTGAAATTTAATTGAAAAATATATATATAAACGATAAAAATTTTAAATATAAATTTAATATTTCAAATGCGTCTAGTTAAACATAGCAACTGGTAAATTTTCGTCCAAAAATATGGAAGTTTATTTCGCGCGTAAATTTACTTCAATTTAATCAGTTAAAAAGCGATGAAAATAAAATGTTTTCGGAACCTAAATATTTTTACATAGAAAAATTCAAAACCATCTTCTTAGCAAACGCTATTTTTCTTTTTTTCAAATTCGGACATCCTTAGCTCCGTCGATCTTATTTTTCTGTGCTTTTCATGCATTTTCCGTAGTAGAAAATTTCGAATTTTTATAATTCAATCGTACCACTGATATTTGTATACCGTTGTGAGCTCTAGTCACGCCGATCTCTTCGGTGTATTTGATTGTCTATTTCGGAGACTGATACGCTGCGAACTCAGTAAAACGTAACTGTGTCGGTAACTAATTGCGCTTATTGGTTCTTGTAGCCTTCCATTTCCTACTGTATAATTCCAATAGCCTAAAACTCTTTATATTCCTTAAACCAAACAGTCGTGACTTTACGTTTTTCATTTTTCTTTGTCTGTTCAAAAACCGTGCTTGCTTTCTTGTTCTCCTCACCACCCTTTCCTTCTCTGTTCTGCAATCCATATTTCCTTCCTCCTCCATCTTTTTTTTTCTATTTAAATGAAACAAGTGGGGATTTTGAATATGCCAACATGAAAGTAAAAAAAAAGAGTCCTCCTTTCGCCCACACTCCTGCTAGCTTCTGCATCCTCCCATGGCACGTCCTTGCGAAATCTTGGTGCTGCCTGATCTTTCAGGCTCGATAACAAGATCACTCCTCTGCTCGCATTAGTTTCTGACTTGGATAATTCAAAGGCTTCTGTTGTTAAGGCTCCAATTTCTGGCATCGTCATCAATTGCTCAAAAGGTGCATTGCTTTCGCCTATACTTCATATTGTGGCCACTGGTGAAATTCCACAGTGGTCTGAAAAAGTTAGGCCAACCATTGACGAATTTAATTCTGAAAGTGCGTGTTTTGATGGAACTGTTATCGCTGTTGGGAATGAAACGTGCTCAGGAGTTCTGGTTCCGCACATATGCTTGGTGATATTGCGTGCGATGGTATTATTGGTAATGTTGGTAAAGAAGTTGACGTATCTGTTGATAATATTGAATGCGTACAAGGTGAATGACTGAATGTGCAGTCCAGTACAAGTATTCGGGATGAGAATGAAGTGGCCCAGGTTGCCTTACCCACATTAGTACCCCTTCCTGTGTTGTGACACAACAGCTCGCAAATCAGGTTGCCAGCCTATCCCGTCCACCATGTGCGCGCACAGCCCACACGTGGCCTTCCTCCGTAACCCGACTGCCTGCACAACCTCCGCCTTGCATCTGAAGCTTACAAACCATCACAGCTTGTGCAATCCAAGACCACCTCCACGTGGACCAAGCCGTCCACCTCCATGATAGCCTCACACCACCATCCACCGTTCCATTATCTTTGCCTCGGCCAAGATTTATTGGCCAGCATGCAAACCGAGCTGTGGCCTTCGTCCTCGAACACGATCTCGCCTCCCTCTAGAACACACTTCGGTCTTGCTTTCTTGTGGCAGAATAACGCCAATGCCTTCAACTCGACAACCTGTGCGGCCTCTGTTTTGATTTTGGTATGTATAGTATATATAAATTTATAAAAATGGATTCGTGTATAATATTTTTTGTACATATATGTTGCATAACTATATATGTCGCCATTTTATATAGCTTATGTAAATTCATACATTATCTGTGCAATTATATATATTATTGCGTTGAATATATACGTACATATACATATTTTATTGTGTATATATAAAGCTTTTTATACTAGTTAGTTTATATATATATATATATAGATACGGTATGCACATGTTTCAAAAGTAAGATATATGCATTCGCATATAAGTCTGCACGCATTCTTCTACCTATGTAATGGTTTTTATGTACAAAATTATATAATATATTGGTTGCAAAAGTTTATGTACATTTCATAGATATTTTGGTTTGTATATATAAATATGTTCATATATTGTTCGCATATATAGGTACTATATGATTTTGCTGGGCTGTACTTTATAATAGTTTTAAATCCTAAAGCTATAACTAGTGTATAAAAGAGCATATAAGTTTATACATTGGTTACTTTTGCATTTATATGTTTAAAGGATATTTGTTTACTGATTTTAACATTAGATTTTAAGTATAATGATTTTGAATTTTATTGATTAATATCTGTCTTAAGCTAAATTATTGAAATTTAATATATATACAATATAATAATAATGTATATATTTTCAGTTTATATCGACTGACTTGATTTGTTTCACCAATTCCTGTTATCAGCTTTGTCGTCAAATTCGTACCAACCTTGTTTGTTTTGGATTCGTACCCGGATTTCCTCAATTTCGTTGTCTGCCAATTTAGCCTCGAAGGGTGAGCAATCACTCACGATTAATATTCTTTTACTTATTAAATTCGATTTCAATTAAAACGATAAATTGAAATGCCTGTTATTAGTTATTTACACTGTTATTTATGTTATTACCTGTATCAGTTCACCTGCGACATCTGACACCATTATCTGTTAATTATTTATGTGATGATAATACAGTTTGGCTGTTAATTGATTGATTGTTTGATGTTTATATTGGACGTTAAATTGTTAATGTATGAAGTGATAAATAATTTAACATTGAAATTGACATAGGATAGTTAATAATTTAAATTTGATATATGGGTTGAATTGATTAGTTAAACTTGTTTAGTATGACCCATTTAAATGTTAAATAAATTGACACGTAGAAATAGTGTTAACTACACATTGAACCATCGAATGTGTGTTGTATAAAATGATGTAGTATAAAATTGAAAAATGAATACAAAGTGGATAACCTATTAATAATAGTGTAATAATCTTTAATTTACATGAAATGATTGTGTAGATTCTAGGAACACTTGTATTAATTTGCATAAACAACAAATGTAAATTAATACGATTATTTTGGGATTATTTGAATTAATTGTTTGATTGTATTAATTGTTGTTATTGCTTGTTTATTTACTTTGACACCATCCCATTTATCACACTGCAAGTTCCTTTTGTTATGCTTTGATTTTTGAATTGAATTAGAATCGGGTTGAAATGTTAAATACCCAAATAAAACTTGACTTAGGATAGAGAATTAAATAAAACCCGATTGGTCAATAATGATTTGATTTAAAAGTAAAATAAAGACTTTATTTGAATAAATAATAAGTTTTGAAATGAAGTTGGAATTTAAATTTTTATGAAAGGGAAATGTTAATATTTAATAATTTGAAACAAAATATTAATAAAGTAATTGATGAAAGATCGTTGTTAAATTTAAGAAATTATTGAATTAGTTTTGGAATTATTTAATAATTAAGTTTTGAAATTATCTAATAATTGAATTTTGAAATTATTTAATAATTGAATAAGATTGAATTATATGATAATTGAGTAAAAATTTGAATTCTTTGATAAAAAAATTGAACTTTTGAATAAGTGAATTTGAACATCGTTGATAAATGAAATTGGGTTCCTTTATTAATTAAGCTTTGGAAAATTTAAGTAAGTTAAGAAGTGAAATTGAACTTCTTCAATATATGAAATTTAGTTTCTTTATTAATTGAGTTTTGAAATTTGTAACTAAGTAAAGAAATAAGTGAAATTGAATTTCTTTAACAAGAGATAAAATGTGATTTATTGAAATTAACGTAAGACTTGTAATTTAAAGAATTGATTTGACGAATCTAATTAAATTCAATTTGTAAGCTTGATAAAATGGAGTTGAACTTAAGAATTGATCTAATGAATTGGAAATTTAATAGAAATCGTTTGAATGATAAATTAGCTTAACAAATATTGAATGTAATCATAAATGAGTTTAAATCAATTCGAACATTAAATTAAGTTTAAATGATTATGGAATGAACTTATATATACAAATTCAAATGTATATTTGAATTGTTAAAATCAAAATTTGAAATTGTATTATAGAATTTTGAAATGGAAATTTGGAAGTTATGAAACGTCAATTCTGGAAATTGTTGGAAGACAAATGAAATGTTGATTTACAAATGCTAATTGAAATTTAATTTTATTTGGTTTTGAAATTTATTAAACGACCAATTGGTGTAATAATTATGAAAGTTATTAAAGAAACCAGAATCGGTTATGGACATACTCTCTGTCTAAACCGAAAACCACTTTAATAACTATACGCGGAGTGTGATCCAAACTGAAGTGGTTGGAATGATGTACGTGATGACTGAAGAAAGAGAACGATGATGGATAGCTTTGACACTTGTGTCAAATTGAAAATGACTAAAACAGGAGCCATGCCGGGCCAAATGGGGTTAGCCACCTCGAGCGAACACACTTCTTCGTAAACTACTCATTACTTGTTATTGATTGGTGCACCCTCGTACTTTTGGGAGTGTTGTTTCGCGGTGTTGCGATCGTTGCAGCGATGCATTTTCACCAGTCCGGATCAGGCAAACGGTAGTTTCACTACCTTGGGTATTTCCTCATGTTCCTTGCCATACTTGTATCCCTATATACGCGACCACTACGAATTTGTTTTGTGTTATCCCTATGGAGTACTCCCTGATATCCCACCAGTTTACGGTGGAGTTTACAGTGATGTATAGACTATAACGCTTATATAAAATGTGTTAAGGGGGATAATGTTGACGCCTTAACACTATTTTGATATTTATATTACTGGTAGGCATTATCTATTTAGCGTATACTACTACATAGTAGATAGTTTAACGGATCCTTAAAGGATGGTTATTCCAACATTCTTTGAGTTACTTGTATTTCAATTGTTATTTCACTTGAGTTGGATTTATTGATATAAGAATGTTAATCCTGACTCGTGTGTTTTGTGTTTTGATTTACGCTCGGGTCAGACCGAGTGGTTCAGCTTTGAGACTCACCTTTGGAGTTGGAGCTTCGCTTGGAGATCCGGCTATCTATCCAACTTCCAGATATTCTTTTAATTCCAGTGATGTATTCTGATTCTTGTATTTGACTATTGTATTTGAGACATCTGTTATACTTTATTTAACTCTGATATATATAATAGCTTCATGAACTACTATCTTTTGCTTCCGTTGCATTTTATTACTCTGTGTCTGTGATACTGTGATTATTTATTTACTGTATATGCTCAAATTTGCCAAATTTAAATTAACAATTCGGTATTTTGAATTATTCAAGTCCGACATGTGCAGATGCGAATAGTCTAAAATTGCAGGTCGTTACAGTTGGTATCAGAGCTTTTGGTAGCTCTAGGCAAAACTTAACATATAGGGTAAATGTATTTACAGAATCACTCCCATTCGAGTTTCAATCTCTTCTTCTTGACTCATTTCCTTTGAATTTTGAAACGTTCCCTGCGGTTCCAAAATTCATTCGTGTCCCTCAATATTCGTCTTCTTTCAATTCTGGAGCATCCCATAACTCCATTTCGAAGGATATCTATAATAGGTCGGCGGTCTTGCCAATCTTCGAATGATTTGTAAAAGGGTCAAACTCCTTTATAATAGGCATCGATTTACCGGAGATTTCTGTATTCTCGGTTTACGATGCTATCTATCTTCTGCTGTTCCCGAATTCTATCTCTTAAGATCGAATGTAGATTTGCATTAAATTCTGCATCGATCTTATTCTTTAAGTCTCGATCGACTCGGTTTAGGTTGCCCTCGATTTATAGGAACTTCTCCATCTCTCTATTTTGTTATCTAATTATTTTATATTTGTTCCGAACTTATCTTCAAATCAAAATTCTCTTTAATTTGAGTCCATCAAATTTAAATCTCTATCCTAGCCTTGGAAATTTGTTTATGTATTGTCGAGCGAGGAAGTATATTGTAAATCTACATTTAAAATGTTTTATATATTGTGTTGTTTGAGTTGTTGATGTTGATTTGGATTTTCGATCGATTCGTCTGATCAACGTTATCGATAGAATTTCTAAAACACTTGAGCAGAGCAAACTGACACAATATGGTTTTCAAATTTGGTTAATGAAATAAATTTTGTATGATTATATTATATATATATAAGTATGACTTTCTAAAATTGAATTGTTAACTGAATTGGTTATTAAAAGATAATATTTGATTTTCATTTATTGTTGTAAACCATTGACTATTGCATAATATAAATAAATGAATTTATAAAACTTAGCTATAATTTGATTTCGAATTTGAAGTGAATTTAAAATTAGAATTTAAGAACTTAATTTCCGATAATTTCGAGTTATGGTTTTAAAGTTTAAAATGTATATTGTTTAAAAATATTTTCGAATAGAAATGGTTTTTAAGGAATTTTAGATGATTAAATCAGTGCTCTCCTCTTTTGTCGCTGGAAAATAATTTCGGTGATGACGGCCGCATCATCGACATTCATTTTCGAGTTTCAAGGTGGAGAGACCATTCTGTAGCTTTGCTACGGCTTTACTTTGGAAATTAAATCGATTTGAATTTCTAAACATGACTTGATTTATAATATATATTGAAGATTTTAAATTCGATTTGTTATTATGTATATATATTTATTTTAGTTATAAAATGGTTTGAAGTTAATCGAAATTTAATTCTTAAAATTTTGTTTTAAGGATGATTTTCAATGAAAATTTTGACTAAATGATTAAGTTGAAATAAGTGAATCGTAAATTTCATTAGATAATACTCAATTGCATTATATATATATATAACTTACCTAAATTTTCAAAAGTTAACTATGTAATTGAATATTATATAATATAATGATATCAAAGGAATTTTTTAAAAATAAATTTGAGTAGTTATAATAAATGTAAATAGACTTAATATATGTTATAAGATATATTAAGTAGAATAAATTTAATAATAATTTGAAATAAAAAGAATTAAATTGGTCGAATTTATAAAAATGACTATTCAAATTTATGATCTTTGGAATTGTTGATTTAATAAAATTGGATAATATATAATATAAATTTTCTTTATAAATAAAATGTGATTGCGTATAATAAATGTTATTAATTCAAATTTTGATTATAAAATGTTTATGGAGATAAATTGAATAATAAGTTAAATAAATAATAGGTGTGATTAATAGAAGAAAATATGTTTTGAAAGCCAATAAATTGAATTAAATCAACTTAATGGGATATCTGGAATTAATTGAATTTAAATTGAATTTCATTTGAAAGAAATCTTTTGTGTCTAACATTAATAAATGTGAATTTAAATCAATTTATTGGAAACCTTAAATTAAAAAAAAAACAAATTGTTGAATATAAGTTTATTGAAAGGTATATATGGTTTAAATTAATTGTTTATAATGTAATTCAAGTCTATTTTCTTTTGGTTGCTTCTATTCTCCTACCACCTTCCTTTTCGAGGACGAAAGTTTTGAGTAGGGAAGAATGTAACAACCCGGATATTTTAACGATTTTTATTAATTTAATTAACCGTTTTTGTGTGAAATTTAATTGAAATATATATATATATATATATAAACGATAAAATTTTTAAATATAAATATAATATTTCAAATGCGTCTTGTTAGATATAGCAACTGGTAAATTTTCGTCTGAAAATATGGAAGTTTATTTCGCGCGTAAATTAACTTCAATTTAATCAGTTAAAAAGCGATGAAAATAAATGTTTACGGAACCTAAATATTTTTACATAGAAAAATTCTAAACCATCTTCTGAGCAAACACTATTTTTTGTTTTTCCAAATTCGGACATCCTTAGCTCCGTCGATCTTATTTTTCTGTGTTTTTCATGCATTTTCCGTAGTAGAAAATTTCGAATTTTTATAATTCAATCGTACCACTGATATTTGTATACCGTTGTGAGCGTCTAGTCAAACCGATCTCTTCGGTGTATTCGATTGTCTATTTCGGAGACTGGCACGCTGCGAACTCAGTAAAACGTAACCGTGTCGGTAACTAGTTGCGTTTATTGGTTCTTGTAGCCTTCCATTTCCTATTGTATAATTCCAATAGCCTAAAACTCTTTATATTCCTTAAACCAAACAGTCGTGACTTTACATTTTTCATTTTTCTTTCTCTTTTCAAAAACCGTGCTTGCTTTCTTGTTCTCCTCACCACCCTTTCCTTCTCTGTTCTGCAATCCATATTTCCTTCCTCCTCCACTTTTTTTCTTCTATTTAAATGAAACAAGCGGGGATTTTGAATATGCCAACATGAAAGTAAAAAAAAAGAGTCCTTCTTTCGCCCACACTCCTGCTCGCTTCTGCATCCTCCCACGCCGTGTCCTTGCGAAATCTTGGTGTTGCCTGATCTTTCAGGCTCGACAACAAGATTTACTCCTTTGCTCGCATTAGTTTCTGACTTGGATAATTCAAAGGCTTATGTCGTTAAGGCTCCAATTTCTGGCATTGTCATCAATCGCTCAAATGGTGCGTTGCTTTCGCCTCTACTTCATATTGCGGCCACTGGTGAAATTCCACAGTGGTCTGAAAAAGTTAGGCCAACCATTGACGAAGTTAATTCTGAAAGTGCGTGTTTTGATGGAACTGTTATCGCTGTTGGGAATGAAACGTGCTTAGGAGTTCTGGTTTCGCACATATGCTTGGTGATATTGCGTGCGATGGTATTGTTGGTAATGTTGGTAAAGAAGTTGATGTATCTGTTGATAATATTGAATGCGTACAAGGTGAACGACTGAATGCGCAGTCTAGTACATGTATTCGTGATGAGAATGAAGTGGCCCAGGTTGCCTTACCCACATTAGTATCCCTGCCTGTGTTGTGACACAACAGCTCGCAAATCAGGTTGCCAGCCTATCCCCTCCACCATGCGCACGCACAGCCCACACGTGGCCTTCCTCCGTAACCCGACTACCTGCACAACCTCCGCCTTGCATCTGAAGCTTACAAACCATCACAGCTTGTGCAATCCAAGACCACCTCCACGTGGACCAAGCCCTCCACCTCCATGACAGCCTCACACCACCATCCACCGTTCCATTATCTTTGCCTCGGCCCAGATTTATTGGCCAGCATGCAAACCCGAGTTGTGGCCTTCGTCCTCGAACACGATCTCGCCTCCCTCTAGAACACACTTCCGTCTTGCTTTCTGGTGGCAGAATAATGCCAATGCCTTCAACTCGGCAACCTATGCGGCCTCTGTTTTGATTTTGGTATGTATATTATATATAAATTTATAAAAATGGATTCGTGTATAATATTTTTTGTACATATATGTTGCATAACTATATATGTCGCCATTTTATATAGCCTGTGTAAGTTCATGCATTATCTGTGCAATTATATATATTATTGCGTTGAGTATATACGTACATATATATATATATATTATTGTATATATATAAAGCTACTTTTATACTTGTTAGTTTATATATATAGATACGGTATGCACATGTTTCGAAAGTAAGATATATGCATTCACATATTAGTCTGCATGCATTCTTCTACATATGTAATGGTTTTTATGTACAAAATTATATAATATATTGGTTGTAAAAGTTTATGTACATTTCATAGATATTTTGGTTTGTATATATAAATATGTTCATATATTGTTCGCATATATAGGTACTATATGATTTTGTTGGGCTGTACTTTATAATAGTTTTAAATCCTAAAGCTATAACTAGTGTATAAAAGAGCATATAAGTTTATACATTGGTTACTTTTGCATTTATATGTTTAAAGGATATTTGTTTACTGATTTTAACATTAGAGTTTAAGTATAATGATTTTGGATTTTGTTGATTAATATCTGTCTTAAGCTAAATTATTGAAATTATATATATAAACAATATAATAATAATGTATATATTTTCAATTTATATCGACTGACTTGATTTGTTTCACCAGTTCCTGTTATCAGCTTTGTCGTCAAATTCGTACCAACCTTGTTTGTTTTGGATTCGTACCCGGATTTCATCAATTTCGTTGTCTACCTCTTTAGCCTCGAAGGGTGAGCAATCACTCACGATTAATATTCTTTTATTTATTAAATTCGATTTCAATTAAAACGACAAATTGAAATGCCTGTTATTAGTTATTTACACTGTTATTTATGTTATTACATGTATCAGTTCACCTGCGACATCTGACACCATTATCTGTTAGTTATTTATGCGATGATAATACAGTTTGGCTGTTAATTGATTGATTGTTTGATGTTTATATTGGACGTTAAATTGTTAATGTATGAAGTGATAAATAATTTAACATTGAAATTGACATAGGATAGTTAATAATTTAAATTTGATATACGTGTTGAATTGATTAGTTAAACTTGTTTAGTATGACCCATTTAAATGTTAAATAAATTGACACATAGAAATAGTGTTAACTACACCTTGAACCATCGAATGTGTGTTGTATAAAATGATGTAGTATAAAATTGAAAAATGAATACAAAGTGGATAACCTATTAATAATAGTGTAATAATCTTTAATTTACATGAAATGATTGTGTAGATTCTAGGAATAATTATATTAATTTGCATAAACAACAAATGTAAATTAATACGATTATTTTGGGATTATTTGAATTAATTGTTTGATTGTATTAATTGTTGTTATTGCTTGTTTATTTACTTTGACACCATCCCATTTATCACACTGCAAGTTCCTTTTGTTATGCTTTGATTTTTGAATTGAATTGGAATCGGGTTGAAATGTTAAATACCCAAATAAAACTTGACTTAGGATAGAGAATTAAATAAAACCCGATTGGTCAATAATGATTTGATTTAAAAGTAAAATAAAGAATTTATTTGAATAAATAATAAGTATTGAAATGAAGTTGGAATTTAAATTTTTATGAAAGGGAAATGTTAATATTTAATAATTTGAAACAAAATATTAATAAAGTAATTGATGAAAGATCGTTGTTAAATTAAAGAAATTATTGAATTAGTTTTGGAATTATTTAATAATTAAGTTTTGAAATTATTTAATAATTGAGTTTTGAAATTATTTAATAATTGAATAAGATTGAATTATATGATAATTAAGTAAAAATTTGAATTCTTTGATAAAAAAATTGAACTTTTGAATAAGTGAATTTGAACTTCGTTGATAAATGAAATTGGGTTCCTTTATTAATTAAGCTTTGGAAATTTAAGTAAGTTAAGAAGTGAAATTGAACTTCTTGAATATGTGAAATTTATTTTCTTTATTAATTGAGTTTTGAAATTTGTAACTAAGTAAAGAAATAAGTGAAATTGAATTTCTTTAACAAGAGATAAAATGTGATTTATTGAAATTAACGTAAGACTTGTAATTTAAAGAATTGATTTGACGAATCTAATTAAATTCAATTTGTAAGCTTGATAAAATGGAGTTGAACTTAAGAATTGATTTAATGAATTGGAAATTTAATAGAAATCGTTTGAATGATAAATTAACTTAACAAATATTGAATGTAATCGATAAATGAGTTTAAATCAATTCGAACGTTAAATTAAGTTTAAATGATTATGGAATGAACTTATATATACGAATTCAAATGTATATTTGAATTGTTAAAATCAAATTTTGAAATTGTATTATAGAATTTTGAAATGGAAATTTGGAAGTTATGAAACGTAAATTCCGGAAATTGTTAAGACAAATGAAATGTTGATTTACAAATGCTAATTGAAATTGAATTTTATTTGGTTTTGAAATTTATTAAACGACCAATTAGTGTAATAATTATGAAAGTTATTAAAGAAACCGGAATCGGTTATGGACATACTCTCTGTCTAAACCGAAAACCACTTTAATAACTACACATGGAGTGTGATCCAAAATGAAGTGGTTGGAATGGTGTACGTGATGACTGAAGAAAGAGAACGATGATGGATAGCCTTGACACTTGTGTCAAATTGGAAATGACTAAAACAGAAACCGTGCCAGGCCAAATGAGGTTAGCCACCTCGAGCGAACACACTTCTTCGTAAACTACTCATTACTTTTTATTGATTGGTGCATCCTCGTACTTTTGGGAGTGTTGTTTCGCGGTGTTGCGATCGTTGCGGCGATGCGTTTTCACCAGTCCGGATCAGGCAAACGGTAGTTTCACTATCTTGGGTATTGCCTCATGTGCCTTGTCATACTTGTATCCCTATATACGCGACCACTACAAATTTGTTTTGTGTTATACCTATGAAGTACTCCCTGATATCCCACCAGTTTACGGTGGAGTTTATAGTGTTGTGTAGACTATAACGCTTATATAAAATGTGTTAAGGGGGATAATGGTAACGCCTTAACACTATTTTGATATTTATATTACTGGTAGGCATTATCTATTTAGCGTATATTACTACATAGTAGATAGTTTAACGGATCCTTAGAGGATGGTTATTCCAACGTCCTTTGAGTTATTGTATTTCAATTGTTATTTCACTTGAGTTGGATTTATTGATATAAGAATGTTAATCTTGACTCGAGTGTTTTGTGTTTTACTTTATGCTCGGGTCAGGCTGAGTGGTTCAACTTTTGACACTCACGTTCGGAGTTGGAGCTTCGCTTGGAGATCCGGCTATCTATCCAGCTTCCAAATATCTGTTAATTCCAGTGATGTTTTCTGATTCTTGTATTTCACTATTGTATTTGAGACATCTGTTGTACTTTATTTAACTCTGATATATATAGTAGCTTCATGAACTACTATCTTTTGCTTCCGCTGCATATTATTACTCTGTGTCTGTGATACTGTGATTATTTATTTACTGTATATGCTCAGTTTTGCCAAATTTAAATTAACAATTCGGTATTTTGAATTATTCAAGTCCGACATGTGCGGATGCGAATAGTCCAAAATAGCGGGTCGTTACATATATATAGTATATATGTCAAATCAAATTAAATTTAAAATAATATACCTACATATATAAATCAAATCATACTTAAGAAATTCAAATAAAATTTAATTTCCAAAACAAAAGTGTAGAAAAGTGTGATGACCCGGAATTTTCGAGCGTTTAAAATTGGAATATTCAATTGATTTTGAATATTTAACTGTTAATTTTGTAAATCGAATTCAAATATCACTGTTTATTTGACAATTAAATTATTAAATTAAATATTTGAAATTGGATAAATTATTGAATCTGGAATCTTTAAGCCTGTTAAAATATAATTTGAAAGCTTATAAAACTTATATTGAATATACTGAAGACAATAGAAGCGTTAAAATTTAAATGAACAGGGGTTTGTTCAGTTTAAAAAATATATATATATATATCTATATATCGTTTAAATTGAATTTAAAAATAGCTTTCCGAGGCACAGTCTCAGAATTCAACGAAACCAGTTCCATTGAATTCGTAATATTAAATTATTATCGGATTTCAATTTTCGTAGTAATTGGAGCAGTTGTGTGAGCGTACGGTATATTAACGCATTGAAAATTCTATTTAAAATTCTATTTATATATTCACGTACTATCCCTATCAGCTGCCTTCTCTCAAATCCTTGTCCCCTCTCGTACATGCTGTCATCATCGTGTCTCCCTTTCTCTTATCGCGCAAGCTTCATCTTCCTTAAATAAAAATTCACCGAAGCCTCTTTCGTAAGGGAATACTCAGTAAACTAAGAAAAAACTAAAAAAAATAAATAGATAATCATGGCCGCGTTTTCCTCTTCCCCTCCCTCCCCCTTTACAATCTCTGTTCGAATAAATAAAAAAAATGGCAGCCTTTACTTGTTTTTCTTTTTCTCAATTCGATTTTAGTAAATCGCAACCATGAACCAACCCCAAATCGTCGTTTCCTCTACCATGAATTCCCTGACCCTTTTCGAAGAAAACTTAGGGCCAGCTCGAGCTCGCATGTGTGGGGCTGTGGCACATGATTTCGAGCGGCGCACGATTGTGAGTCGCGAGTGGGGCACGACAGGGAGTCGCGACTAGGCGAGGCGATGTTCGAGCCGAGCATTGTCGTCTTCGATTTGTCAAGGAGGGAGGGGTCGCGAATCATAGGAGGCGACGGCCTGACCAGGAGGTAGCAGTGAGGTTCGACAGTGGGGTCGAGCGCATCCAGTTGGAAGGCGAAGTCGAGAATTTTACCTCCAACTTACTGTTCGATTTCCATCTCGTTCGTCAGGGTCGTAGCGTCTCAGAGTAAAGGCCGTGGAGTAGGTTTGCGAAGCCGGAGTTCGGTGTGGGTTAACGAATGGAGGCAGTGAGGTAAAAGTATATGCTGCTTAAAATTTATATCTATATTAAGGGACTTTTAACAGTAAGCAAAAAGGTTGTTAGACAATTCTATTTATAACAGTAAGTTTATATTCAGCTAATTTATATATATATATATATATATGTATATATGAATAAGGAAATTACTGTTGTTATTACAGGAAAGGAAAATAGGTTTTTGTTTTCAAAGAATAGAAATAAAGGGTATATATATACACACACTTACATATTTAAAATTTATATATAAGTAAGACAATAAATGTATATATATAAGACTTTGGGAATGTAAGAGTTTATGTAAGTTAGATTTTTATGAGATCTATATAGAATATTTTTATAAGTATATATGTAGTTTCGAAATAAAATAAATATTTACACCCTGTATATCTACTAGTTTTAGTATATATGTAGTCACTAAAAAGATTTTTTAAAGGAAATTAGTTAAAATTAAATTTATTAAATGGTAACCTATCATCCGATCAACTCAAATAGAAGTTAATCATGAATTGTTTATACAAGGTTTAAATTCAAGGAATAAATAAAAATAGAGTTGTTCGATTAATTCAAATATTAATAGATCATATAATATTTTATTCAAGGTCAAAAATCGAGAAAACCAAGGAAATATTGGAGTGAATGGCGAATGCAAAATCAAAAGGTGAGTTAATCTCACTCAGTTTAAAATTTAAATTTAAAATGATTAAATTTAAATAATTGTTTGAATGGCTGAATTGATTGATGTGATATAGTATGATATTTTGGAATTGGCATATTATATGGTGCTAACATTTGTGGATGCAGGGAAATCAGGTTGGAGGGATCTAACTGGACCCCTCACATTTATTTAAATCATTCAATACTCTCTGTTGTGATTATTTAATATCTTATGATGAGTTATATTGGGATATTGAATGTTGTGGTTCGATTGGATATTTGGGTATAATGAACTACCAAATTATATGAATTGGATTGTTGAAAAGAAATTAAAAAGAAGTAAATTTGTAAGCGAAAAAAGTATAGAAAGTTTGAATAAATTAAGAATGAATTGAAAAGAAATAGAAGTAATATGAAATAATAATAAATGACTTCGAGTATGAAGAGAAATGTAATTGTTAATAAAATGAAATTGATGAATTATAAACTTAAGTTATATCAATTAAAGGAATAAAGGATTATTTTAAAATTCAAAGTTTAAATTTATTTAAAAGAATAAAGAAGTAATTGAGAAATCTAAAAATTGGAATTTTTAGTTAAAGTATTTTTTTAAATTATAATCAAGAAATGAAATCTGAAATTTATAGATTCCGAATTAAAAGGGGATAAATTGGAAATCAATTTGGGAAATTGATTTAAGTGATTGAAGTTGGAATTCTCCCTGGATAA
Organism: Allium cepa; assembly: GCA_030765085.1. Taxonomy (NCBI): domain Eukaryota; kingdom Viridiplantae; phylum Streptophyta; class Magnoliopsida; order Asparagales; family Amaryllidaceae; genus Allium; species Allium cepa. Next base: position 470,887,566 of record CM060940.1, on the reverse strand, counting down.
CCAAGTACGTTTTCAAGTAACTTTTTTTAAATATAAATTAAAAAGTTTAAAGTTATTTAGAGAAGTATGTTTTGAAAATTTATTATTTCTAAATATATGAATTCTAAAGAAAGTGTTTTCTTTTAATCTATTACAGTTGTAATTATTTAAAGAGTGACTTAGTATTTTATTTTTAAAAGTAAAAATCTAGTTTTATATTTTATTAAGTAACTTTATTTTCAAATATTTATATAGTATGTATTTTTAACAAATTATCAAAGTAGTTTTTAACTTAAATGTTTTAAAGTATATATATTTCAAAGTAAAGTGTTTTAAATTATTTTAAAAATCTAGTTTTGTGCTTGGTGATTTCAGAGGAGATAGAAATATTTGGGAAAGTTGATTCAGAAGAAAGATGGTTTTGAAAACTGTTTTCAATGGATTGAAAATAGGAATATATCTTGGGAAGATATTTTTGGAGATTAATAAATAATTTGAAAAATTATTTATTGGTTGATGGTTGTTTTGTGAATATAATTGATAGTTAAATAATCGACTATCAATATTGGAAAATGCGTTGATCATTTCGAAGAGACCGGGATCGAGATTTATTTCTCGAAAACCACTTCGATCCGGTTTGTACGTTTCGTGTAAACGATTTTGGATTCGAAGATGGAGCAGTGGAGTGCAAGGGCTAGTCGCTACTAATCCTGAGGATATTTCCAAAATGGATGTAGTAGGAATAGTGCCTTCGGTTCCGTTCGAACCCGGGACGGACTTGTATGGACGAATGCTTGCGAAACATCGTCAGGTGGACGATGGGCATTCTAAGTGAAAACGTTCTAAAGGTAACGCTTAGCCTCAAGCCTCATCAACCGGGAATGACTGAAAATCAGGGGATATGCAGCAAGGTTAGGTGGGTCATGCCCAAGCAAGACTAGATATTTCCCCTGTCTAAATGTCCCTTTTTATATATTTCGGCTTAGTGGGTGGTTGGTCGCGCCAACCACGAGGTTTATCTTATTCGGGACTGTTCAGTAAAGAATGGTTTCGGCTTTGTGTTGCAGGGGATGAAGGGAGTAATCCTCGGTACGGTGATCTAGGCCCCGTACTGTGACAGGTGGTACCCCAGTGCCTAGTCATTGTTGGAAATCCATTCTCCCTACGAGCCTTTTACAAGTTTTGTTTGTATTACCCACTCTGTGGCTAGTAGCTGGAATTTAATCATGTAACAATTTCGGCTATTTTATAAGTATTTATATATAGACCCTATTATAATATCAGAGGATTTCTATAAAAATGTTTTAGCTATCGTAAGGTAAAAACCCGACATGTTTATTTGTGGCGTGGTTTTACGAGATGCTTTTGTTTTCAAAGGATTTTTAAACTTTAATAATCAATTGGGTGTGATTTTCTCACGCTGGTAATCCAGACTGACTCGGGTGTTATTTAACTGTAATGCTCGGGTCAGACCGAGTATTATAGGATACAGGATATGATGCTGTGGAACTCACGAGACGAGCTGGATGACGATACGTATTCTCGTACTTGTATATATATATTTCCGCTGTGTTGAGTTGTTGTGTACCCATTGTATGCTATTGATGCGAGCCGTGACTGATGTACTATGATGATGTAATATATGTAAACTGATATATTTGATTTTGAGTAAAGATTATTAATTCTCTATTATATTTTATTCCGCTGCGATGGTTAGATTCTGATGTTGATTTTGTTTTCTCTTCTTCTACCTCTTCTTCTTAAACCCAAATGGTTCGTATTTCTGTGCAACTTGAGTTGATTGTTGTAGAATAGTGTTGACTCAAGGGGTACGGATTTGCTGGCTGTTACAGTTGGTATTAGAGCTTAGGTTGGAGATAACCTTGGCTCTGGTGGGAATTACTCATTTAAATTAGAGTCTATAGTACTCTAAAATGAGTTTGAGCGTATTAATAAATATGAGCGCGTATTTGTTAGTGAATACAAATTGTTTTAATATTGTGTTGATTGGTTTATTGAGTGGCATATGAACCTTCGTCGGCACAGTCTGTACAACTGTATTGAAGGGGTTTCTAAACACTTGAATAGAACAATTGACACGATATTGTTTTAAATATGGGTGAATATAATAATTTTACCCAAAAACATATTTTGATATAAAGAATAGTTTTTGACAACTATTTAGCTAATATATGGTTGCTTGGATGTTAGGAAGAATAATGTTAAAGCATTATCATTGTTAAGTGAGAATTTGACTAGAAATGGAAATGTAACTAAAATTAAGGAAATAAATTCATTATAAAATGAAATTTATAAATATGTATTTTAAATGTAATTTATGCATTAAAATACAATTAAATGAGAATTTGTACAAATAAAGTGTACAAGTGAATTATAGTTAAAATTTATTTAAGCAGGCTTTAGAAAATTAAAATCCCGGAGATTTGGAAATGTTTATCGAAGTGTTTTAATGATAAATGACAGCATTATTGTTTTGGAAGTAATTCTGAATGGAAATTTGTTTTAAAATGGATTTTGAAAGTGAAATAGCATTGAATTCACTTCAGTTACTGGAAAATAACTTCGGTGATGACTGCAGCATCATCGATGTTTATTTTCGAGTTTCTAAGTGATGGATTGCTACAAAAAAAATTGATTTGTTTATAAATTTAGTTGTTTTTGAAAATTTCAAAGGAAATTCGTTGGGAAGTAAAAACCAGGATTGGTTTACATTTTTGAGAAATGCGAGTTGAGATGTTGAAGATTTCAAAATAATTGAAATCAAAGTCGGGTGTTTTAAAATACTGATGAGATAGGTTATAAGCTTATAAATTGAGATGATTTTTAAATCAGGGAAATATAAGCTTTGGATGATGGAATTTAAATTTAAAGAGGAAAGTTAAAAATGAAATTAACTTGGACGGGAATAAATAATTTAACTGGATTGAAGTAATTGAGTAGGTTGGAAACAATATCCAGTTGTTTTCAAATTAAGTTGAAATCAAATTGGGATTAAATAAAGCTAAGTTTAGAATGAAATTGAATTGGAATAAGAATTCAATTAAGTTATTAAATGAAATTAAATTTTTATCTAGATAACTGGGAAATAAGTTGGATAAGAATTAGATTGAGTTAAATAAATCAGAATGACTTGTAAAAGAATTAGAAATCCATGAAATAAAAATATGCTTGGGTTACAACTAAGCATAAGGCTTGGGTTAGAAATAAAAGATGAATATATTCAAGCCTAGAATGAGTGTGATTGTATGAAATATAAGTTGTGACTTATAAATTGAAAATTGGGATAGAAAATCCAAAATAAATAGAATTGATGAATTGGAGAATAGAAATAAAATCAAAACTTGAATTATAAACTAAATTGAACTAAGAAAATTAAATGAAGTGATATTTGGAATAACAAAATTCAAGTATTGGATTATAAATAAAGAAGGAACAAATTCGTTAATGAAATTGAATTGTGAGTTTATGATGAAGTTTGGAAATAAACTCGAGTTATAAATTGAATTTGACTTAAGTTGTTGATGAAGTGAAAGTAATTGAGAATGAAGTTGAATTGTGAGTTCATAAAAGTGAATGGTGAATTAAAAAATGGCTAGTGGATTCAGAACTTGAGTTATAAATTAAATTTAGTTGAAGTGTTAATAAAATTAAATATAATTGAAATGTATCGAATGAGAATGGAAATGGATTTAAATTGTAATGGTTTGAATTGTAAATAAAATCCAACTAAGTGGAAATAAACTGGAAATGGCCTTGTAATAAATTGGATGAGTTGAATCTGGAAAGTTAAATTCTATAATAATCAAATAAATTTGTAGTTGAAATGAGATTGGATTGAGATAGAATCAAATTAAAGCGACAAGAGGAATTTATTTGCAAAATGAAATGAGCTTAATAAAAAAAAATGGGATTTGAATAAATTGAAGTAGATTAACTTAAGCTAAAAGATGGAAAGGAGTTGAATTGAATTCAACCTAAAAATTAAGTTTAATGATAGTGGATTGGGTTTAAATCAAGTAAAAATAAATTTTAATTGAAATAAAATTCGGTGAGTTGCCGATAATATTGAATGGAATGAAAATTCTTAAATAAAATAGTTTGGAATAAACAAATATGGAATGAAATGTAAATAACTGAATTGTAAATAAAATTTAAATGGAATGTGTCGAGCTAAGTAAATGATTGTGAATGGATTAAAATAAAAGGGAAGTTTAATTGGCAATAAGATGAACCTAAATTGTTAATGGTTTAGGATGGAACTTGTTTGAATAATGAAACTAGTTTGGTTAATAAAATGGAAATGCAATGAAACTGAGAATATATGGGTTGTGAATAAATTTTAAAGGTGAAATAGAATTAGGTATAAATGGAGTTGAAATCCATTTAAAATGGTTATAAAACATAAATACTTATTTATTCAAATAACTCTCGTCAAATTGCATGGAATAAATTGTTGTTTGTTGTAAATGGGGTAATTAAACATTCTATGAGTGAGGGTAGTAAAATAAATTGATTTTGAAAGCAATTGAATCAAATATGAGCTCAGTTTGCTTAAAAATAAATTAAATGTAAGTGATAGAGATTAAAACCATTTAAAATTGATGAGGTGTATGCGAATGGATTGAAAACCATTCAAATTGCATAAAAATGGTTTATAAATAAATTGGAACAGTTGAATTAACATGGAAATTGTAGAAGTTGCTTATGGAAAAATGTTTGGTGTGAATTTCTTTTAGAATTCATATGTTTTAACTATTGCAAGTAAGTGAAATGTGTTAAACTTCTTATATTTGGCACTTACAAGTTTAAACTGAGTAAGTACAGGTACCTGGAAGCCGTGAGGCTGGATTTGCTTGTGATATATGATAAAAATAATAAGCCACTTGCTTAAAATGCTAAATAAGTTACGCCTACGCAATAAAAATAGGAAATATGAACTGTTTTTGGTTTTTCCGACCGTGTGGGTCGATGTATATACTTTTTTGTCAAATTGCAAAAGCTCCTCCGTACAAAGGAGACTCTGCCAAAATTTTTCGAAAATTTTGGGACTTAGAAAATTTTTGAAAAAATTATTAACGACAAAACAAATTCAAACTAAGAACTGAAATAAGTTAGTAAATGGAGCTAATTAAAATAATGATATGAATTAGTTATTAATGGAAAATAAAATTTAAATATTCAGAGTTGAAAATAAATTGAATTCGTATGGAAATGAAAGAATCAATGTGAATAAAAAATGGGTATAAACTAAGTGATAGGATGAAAATAAATATAAGAAACACATAAATGCTTATACTAGCTTAAGTAAGGAATGAGACATTCTCAATTAAAAATTGATATTTCAAATATAATCTAAGTAAGTATTTGAGTTAATGGATATTGAGATCTGTAAGTGAGTCGATAAAATGTTTTGGGATATTGCGATTGGATATTAGTATTAAGCAGGATATGCAGGTAATCTAAAGGAAAAATAGAATTGGATTGATTTCAAGAGATAAATTTGAAATGCTCGATAAAAAGGTATGTATTTAAAATTTGGTATGAAATTGATTGGGATTTTGGATTGAGCCACTTGGCATTTTGTTTCTTTTTGGAATTGGGAGGCCGTAGAGCCATTTTGTAGCAGTACCGAGCTAGCCGCGCAAAGGAGACGCTGGCGAAATTTTTCGGGAATTTAGGGAGTTAGAAAAATTTTGAGGAAATTTTGATAATTCAAAATTTGGTTTTAAATTGAAACTTGAATGGTTAAACAAATGGTATGGTTTGGAATTAAGGGAAAGGTTTAGAAGTTAATAAGAATGATAATGGATCTTTTATAAAAGATAGTTGGTAAGATGTTGAATTGTTAGAAACTGTTTGGTTTTGGGAAAAAATAGTAACGCGTATTGGATCATTCTTCCAAATTAGTAATTTCGGGGACGAAATTCTTTAAAGGGGGGAGGAATGTGACGACCGGGAATTTTCGAGCGTTTAAAATTGGAATATTCAATTGATTTTGAATATTTAACTGTTAATTTTGTAAATCGAATTCAAATATCACTGTTTATTTGATAATTAAATTATTAAATTAAATAATTTGAAAGTGGATAAATTATTGAATCTGGAATCTTTAAGCCTGTTAAAATATAATTTGAAAGCTTATAAAACTTATATTGATAATACTGAAGACAATAGAAGCGTTAAAATTTAAATGAATAGCAGTTTAAAAAAATATATATCTATATATCGTTTAAATTGAATTTAAAAATAGCTTTCCGAGGCACAGTCTCGGAATTCAACGAAACCAGTTCCATTGAATTCGTAATATTAAATTATTATCGGATTTCAATTTTCGTAGTAATTGAAGCAGTTGTGTGAGCGTACGATATATTAACGCGTTGAAAATTCTATTTAAAATTCTATTTATATATTCACGTACTATCCCTATCAGCTGCCTTCTCTCAAATCCTTGTCCCCTCTCGTACATGCTGTCATCATCGTGTCTCCCTTTCTCTTATCGCGCAAGCTTCATCTTCCTTAAATAAAAATTCACCGAAGCCTCTTTCGTAAGGGAATACTCAGTAAACAAAGAAAAAAAGAAAAAAAATAAATAGATAATCATGGCCGCGTTTTCCTCTTCCCCTCCCTCCCCCTTTACAATCTCTGTTCGAATAAAAAAAAATGGAAGCCTTTACTTGTTTTTCTTTTTCTCGATTCGATTTTAGTAAATCGCAACCATGAACCAACCCCAAATCGTCGTTTCCTCTACCATGAATTCCCTGACCCTTTTCGAAGAAAACTTAGGGCCAGCTCGAGCTCGCATGTGTGGGGCTGTGGCACATGATTTCGAGCGGCGCACGATTATGAATCGCGAGTGGGGCACAACAGGGAGTCGCGACTAGGCGAGGCGATGTTCGAGCCGAGCGTTGTCGTCTTCGATTTGTCAAGGAGGGAGGGGTCGCGAATCATAGGAGGCGACGGCCTGACTAGGAGGTAGCAGTGAGGTTCGACAGTGGGGTCGAGCGCATCCAGTTGGAAGGCGAAGTCGAGAATTTTACCTCCAACTCACTGTTCGATTTCCATCTCGTTCGTCAGGGTCGTAGCGTCTCAGAGTAAAGGCCGTGGAGTAGGTTTGCGAAGCCGGAGTTTGGTGTGGGTTAACGAATGGAGGCAGTGAGGTAAAGGTATATGCTGCTTAAAATTTATATCTATATTAAGGGACTTTTAACAGTAAGCAAAAAGGTTGTTAGACAATTCTATTTATAACAGTAAGTTTATATTCAGCTGATTTATATATATATATATATATATATGTATGTATATATGAATAAGGAAATTACTGTTGTTATTACAGGAAAGGAAAATAGATTTTTGTTTTCAAAGAATAGAAATAAAGGGTATATATATACACACACTTACATATTTAAAATTTATATATAAGTAAGACAGTAAATGTATATATATAAGACTTTGGGAATGTAAGAGTTTATGTAAGTTAGATTTTTATGAGATCTATATAGAATATTTTTATAAGTATATATGTAGTTTCGAAATAAAATAAATATTTACACCCTGTATATCTATTAGTTTATGTTAAAACAATATGTTTGGGGTGATCAACCTGTTTAATTAACTTGTTTAATTACTTTAGTCACTAAAAAGATTTTTTAAAGGAAATCAGTTAAAATTAAATTTATTAAATGGTAACCTATCATCCGATCAATTCAAATAGAAGTTAATCATGAATTGTTTATACAAGGTTTAAATTCAAGGAATAAATAAAAATAGAGTTGCTCGATTAATTCAAATATTAATAGATCATATAATATTTTATTCAAGGCCAAAAATCGAGAAAACCAAGGAAATATTGGAGTGAATGGCGAATGCAAAATCAAAAGGTGAGTTAATCCCACTCATTTTAAAATTTAAATTTAAAATGATTAAATTTAAATAATTGTTTGAATGGCTGAATTGATTGATGTGATATAGTATGATATTTTGGAATTGGCATATTACATGGTGCTAACATTTGTGGATGCAGGGAAATCAGGTTGGAGGGATCCAACTGGACCCCTCACATTTATTTAAATCATTCAATACTCTCTGTTGTGATTATTTAATATCTTATGATGAGTTATATTGGGATATTGAATGTTATGGTTCGATTGGATATTTGGCTATAATGAACTACCAAATTATATGAATTGGATTGTTGAAAAGAAATTAAAAAGAAGTAAATTTGTAAGCGAAATAAGTATAGAAAGTTTGAATAAATTAAGAATGAATTGAAAAGAAATAGAAGTAATATGAAATAATAATAAATGACTTCGAGTATGAAGAGAAATGTAATTGTTAATAAAATGAAATTGATGAATTTTAAACTTAAGTTATATCAATTAAAGGAATAAAGGATTATTTTAAAATTCAAAGTTTAAATTTATTTAAAAGAATAAAGAAGTAATTGGGAAATCTAAAAATTGGAATTTTTAGTTAAAGTATTTTTTTTAATTATAATCAAGAAATGAAATCTGAAATTTATAGATTCCGAATTAAAAGGGGATAAATTGGAAATCAATTTGGGAAATTGATTTAAGTGATTGAAGTTGGAATTCTCCATGGATAACAAGTACGTTTTCAAGTAACTTTTTTTTAAATATAAATTAAAGAGTTTAAAGTTATTTAGAGAAGTATGTTTTGAAAATTTATTATTTCTAAATATATGAATTCTAAAGAAAGTGTTTTCTTTTAATCTATTATAGTTATAATTATTTAAAGAGTGACTTAGTATTTTATTTTTAAAAGTAAAAATCTAGTTTTATATTTTATTAAGTAACTTTATTTTCAAATATTTATATAGTATGTATTTTTAACAAATTATCAAAGTAGTTTTTAACTTAAATGTTTTAAAGTATATATATTTCAAAGTAAAGTGTTTTAAATTATTTTAAAAATCTAGTTTTGTGCTTGGTGATTTCAGAGGAGATAGAAATATTTGGGAAAGTTGATTCAGAAGAACGATGGTTTTGAAAATTGTTTTCAAGGGATTGAAAATAGGAATATATCTTGTGAAGATATTTTTGGAGATTAATAAATAATTTGGAAAATAATTTATTGGTTGATGGTTGTTTTGTGAATATAATTGATAGTTAAATAACCGACTATCAATATTGGACAATGCGTTGATCGTTTCGAAGAGACCGGGATCGAGTTTTATTTCTCGAAAACCACTTCAATCCGTTTTGTACGTTTCGTGTAAACGATTTTGGATTCCAAGATGGAGCAGTGGAGTGTGTAACGACCCGCTATTTTAGACTATTCGCATCCGCACATGTCGGACTTGAATAATTCAAAATACCGAATTGTTAATTTAAATTTGGCAGAACTCAGATATACAGTAAATAAATAATCACAGAATCACAGACACAGAGTAATAATATGCAGCGGAAGTAAAAGAGATAGTAGTTCATGAATCTACTATATAAATATATAAGATACATCAGAGTTTACAACAGAAGAGAAATACGATACATCAAGTACAAATCAAAATACATCACTGGAATCATCGAATACTGAAGCGGAATAAATGGCTGGATCTTCAAGCAAAGCTCCAACTCCAAAGGCGAGTCTTGAAAGCTGAACCACTCGGTCTGACCCGAGCGTAAAGCAAAACACAAACACTCGAGTCAGGATTAACATTCTTATATCAATAAATCCAACTCAAGTGAAATAACAATTGAAATACAAGTAACTCAAAGAATGTTGGAATAACCATCCTTTAAGGATCCGTTAAACTATCTACTATGTAGTAGTATACGCTAAATAGATAATGTCTATCAGTAATATAAAATACCAAAATAGTGTTAAGGCGTTACCATTATCCACCTTAACACATTTTTATATAGATGTCATAGTCTATACAGCACCGTAAACTCCACCGTAAACTAGTGGGATATCAGGGAGTACTCCATAGGTATAACACAAAACAAATTCGTAGTGGTCGCGGATATAGGGATACAAGTATGACAAGGCACATGAGGCAATACCCAAGGTAGTGAAACTACCGTTCGCCTGATCCGGACTGGTGAGAACGCATCGCCGCAGCGATCGCCACACCGCGAAACAACGCTCCTGAAAAGTACGAGGGTGCACCAATCAATCACAAGTAATGAGTAGTAGTTACGAAGAAGTGTGTTCGCTCGAGGTGGTTAACCCCATTTGGCCCGGCACGGCTCCTGATTTTAGTCATTTCCAATTTGACACAAGTGTCAAGGCTATCCAATATCATTCTCTTTCTTCAGTCATCACGTACATCATTCCAACCACTTCATTCTGGATCATCACTCCGCGTATAGTTATTAAAGTGGTTTTCGGTTTAGATAGAGAGTATATCCATAACCGATTCCGGTCTCTTTAATAACTTTCGTAATTATTACACCGATTGGTCATTTAATATATTTCAAACCAAATCAAATTCAAATTTCAATTTCAATTCGTAAATCAACATTTCGTTTGTCTTTCTAAATCAATTTCCAAAATTTACGTTTCAAACTTCCAAATCACCATTTCAAAGTCTTACAATTCAATTTCAATTTTTTTTTATTTAAACAATTCAAATATTGATTCAAGTTCGTAAATAGTTTTCATTCCAAAATCATTTAAATTAATTAAATTTAACATTCAAATCAATCTAAATTCATTTATCGATTTCATTCAATATTCGATGAGTTAATTTATCATTCAAAACAATTTCTATTAAGTTTCCAATTCATTAAATCAATTACTTAAACTCAACTTCATTATATCAAAACTTACACATTGAATTAAATCAAGTTCGTCGATCAAATTCTTTAAATTCCAAGTCTTATATTTACTCCAATAAATCACGTTTTATTTCTTGTTAAAGAAATTCAATTTCACTTATTTATTCCTTAGTTACAAATTCAAACTAAATTACCGAAGAACTAAATTTCACATATTCAGGAAGTTCAATTTCATCTATTAACTTACTTAAATAATTTCTTTTTTAAAACTTTAATAAATAAAGAAATTCAATTTCATTTATTAACGAAGTTCAAATCCACTTATTCAAAAAGTTCAATTCCACTTATCAAAGAATTAAATTTTTATTCAATTATTAAATAATTCAATCTTATTCAATTATTAAATAATTCCAAACATAATTATTAAATAATTTCAAACTTAATAATCCCAAACTTAATTATAAATTCAAAATTGATTATTAAATAATTTCCACTTAATTATGAATTCAAACTTAATTATCAAATCATTTCAACTTAATAATTTCAAACTTAATTATAATTCCAAACTTAATTATAATTTCAAATTTAATTATTAAATGATTTCAAACTTAATAATTTCAAACTCAAATATTACTACTTCCAAATTATATATTAATAATTCCAAATTTAATTATTAAATAATTAAATTTCAAACAACGTTCTTTCATCAATTACTACGTTAATATTTGTTTCAGATTTCGATCTTTACATTTTCCTTTCAAAAAAATTCAAATTCCAACTTCATTTCAAAACTTATTCTTTGCTCGAATAAAATTATTATCTTATTTCTAAATCAATTTATTGACCAATCGGATTTTATTTAATTCTCTATCCTAAGTCAAGTTCATTTGGGTATTTATCATTTCAACCCGATTCCATTTTAATTCAAAATTTAAAGCATAGCAAAGGGAACTTGCAGTGTGATAACAGGGATGGTGTCAAAGTAAATAAACAAGCAATAACAACAATCAATAACAATCCAATAAATTAATTCAAATAATCCCAAAATAATCGTATTAATTCGCATTGTTATTTGTGCGAATTAATATAATTATTTCTAGAATCTACACTATCATTTCATGCAGATTAAAGATTATTCCACTAATTATTTATACGGTTATTCACTTGTCATTCAATTTCAATTTTATACTACAACAAGTAATCCAATATACGTTCAATGGCTCAAAGTGTAATTATCACTATTCTACAAGTCAATTAATTTAACAATTTTAAAGGGGGTCATATTTAACTAATCAAATTTTAACCAATCAAATTCAGTACATATATCAATTCAAATTTAAACTATCTTACGTTAAATTCAATTTCATAATAATTATCACTTTAAACATTAACAATTAAACGTCCAACGTAAACATCAAACAATCAATCAATTTTCAATCAAACTGGATTATTATTGCATATATAACAGATAACGGTGTCAGATGTCACAGGTGAACTGATACAGGTAAATAGCATATATAACAGTGTAAACAACTAACAGCAGCATATTTCAATTGTCGTTTCAATTGAAATCAGATTTAATAAATAAAAGAACATTAATCGTGAGTGATTGCTCACCTTCCAATGCTAGATAGAGTCGACAAGGAATTTAGCTACGAACCGGGTCACGATCTATACAACCGAACAAATCCAAACACAAATCTCAAAGCGAAGTAAGCTGAAAGTGGATTGACGGCAAGGCTGAAAGATATGGATTGATGGAAACGAATCAGAATCTTCAAAATATAAGTTATAATTTCTCTCTAAACCGATTTTAGACATACAGTTAAAATAAGATATGTATATTATATTTAATTTCAAATCAAAGTAAAACACAAATCATATTATATATATATATATATATATATATATTTCAAAATCGTTGTTTTAAATTAAACCCATGTATTAAAATAAAATATCCATGTTCACCAAACAAAATATATACTAAATAAGACGCACAATACTTACATATATTGTATGTTCATTGAAAAATATCTATATATGAAATCTCATATAACTCATATATAAACTTTATATACTTAACCATCCTAACCACTAGTATATATAATATATAGCTTGCAACCCGAATACGAACCTATGTTGAAACGTTATACAGACAATATATATATATATATATATATATATATATATATATATATATACTGTTTACAAAAGCTTTTACAAATTTACAGATCTTATATATAAATATGTAGGTTGGCATACTTTCTTTCAGTTTCGGCCAAAATTTGTTAAAAGTTACTTCTAGTTTTGTCAATTGGTGATGTTACAAATGTTTATTGTTTATCAAAAAAAGTACTAGCATATATTAACGTTTGAAAAAGTAGCATCTATTTATGGTTGGAAAAAGGTACCAGCACTGTGCTTATTAATGAATCCCTGATGCTGACTTCTTTCTAATACCATGATGTAGGCTTCATTCTATTTTAGGCACATGCTGTAGACTTTATTAATGCTTTCAGTTAATTTATCAATATGTGCACGTTCGATTTACCTATGATAGTTAACAATATGTTTTAATAGATAGTGATACAATTAAACCGATTTATTATCATTTTTTTTTATATTACAATACCGGAATTCAAAATCAAAATCTTTACCAAAGCTTATAAAATGTAAAAAAAATCATCTTTCAATATCAAAATAAACTAATGTAAATCCCTATGCAGTATCAAATACACTATTCCTTATTTATATCAGTAAATATAGTTAATACCTTATTTATAATACTATAACTTATTCATATAATAACAGATAGTTTACAAGCAATCTATGTATATTACCGTTATAATCTATTGTAACCTTTATATATAAATGGAAACAACTACATATAGACTAAAATATTTCATTATAAATCTACATATCTAGCATATATAAGTTATATATAATTATAGTATCTTTAAATTTCCCTACAAAATAACCATGATATGTAACATACCAAACATAAACTACAGAGAAGGAAGATGAAGGCCAAAGCGTGGGCTCCGCTTGGAGATGAGGTGGCGATTTCAACGAGTTGAGGCTATTCAAGCTTGCATGAGGAAGAGCTGACTGGCACGAGAAGATCGAGGAGGAGGCATTTACTCATGCGAGTGCGAGCTCGGTCAGTAGTTTTTTTTTTTTTTGGGTTGTGGTGCCGTGCATGTGTTGCATTCTCGGTGTGGGGGGTTGGCGCAAGGGGGAAGGCGGCTGATGGTGGAGCAACGTGGGTTGCGGGCTGTATAAAGGTGGAGGTGGTTGTGGATGTAAGGAACTGGAGTGGCTGAGCTTTGTCGTGGGTGGAGGGCAAGGTCGCGGGTAGGCGAACGGCCGCTGGCGGTTGACACGCGGTGGAAGGAAGAGTAGTTCGGTTGGTGGTGCAGGCCCGGTGAGGCAGAGCCGGAGGTGGAAGAGTAACATGGTAAAGGCATTTGATAAAAGATGATGGCTACAGGTAAAAATAATGTAAAGGAGGAGAGGAGAAGAGGCAACGTGCAGGAAAAGTGGAAAATAATTGAAAAGGCAAAGAGAACCCTGTAGCAAAAATATAATGTTTTCAACTGTGAACGTGCATCGTAAATATCAAATAACAATTTTTTTTGAACCGATGGAATGAAAAAGTCAGTATGCTTGAATTCAAGGCGATATTAAAAGCTGATGACTCTTAAATTTTTTTGAACGGTGGAATATTGAAAGTTCACAAGAAAGAAAAAGGCATTGAACCGGTACCGATACGGGAGTCGTTTTACAGATTTCGTTGTCACCCGGACTCTAAAATACACAAACAAATATAGCGTAAAGATCAGCGCTACGAGACGATCAAAACGGTATACGGATATCAGTGGTACGATTGAATTATAAAAATTCAAAATTTTTATACTAGCGCAAAATGCATGAAAAATACAGAAAAATAAGATCGACGGAGCTAAAGATGTCCGAATTTGGAAAAACGACAAACTGACAACTTGTTTAAAAGATGATTTAGAATTTTTCTATGTAAAAATATTTTGGTTTTGAAACGTTTTATTTTCATCGCTTTTTAACTGATTAGATTGAAGTAAATTTACGCGCGTAATAAACTTTCATATTTTCGGACGAAAATTTACCCGTTGCTATGTTTAACCGGACGCATTTCAAATATTAAATTTATATTTCAAAATTTTATCGTTTATAACTTCACAAAATTTCAATTAAATACGTTACTAAAACCGGTTAAATTTTACGGGTCGTTACATTCTCCCCCACTCAAAACTTTTCGTTCTCGAAAAGGAAGGAAGTAGGAGAATAGAAACAACCAAAAGAAAATAGACTTGAATTACATAATAAACAATTAGTTTAAACCATATAAATTTATATTCACAATTTGTTTTTAAATTCAAGATTTTCATTAAATTGATTTGATTTCACATTTATTAATGTTAGGTACAAAAGGTTTCTTTCTAATGAAATTCAATTAAAATTCAATTAATTCAAGATATTCCCTTAAGTTGATTTAATTAAATTTATTATCTTTCAAAAAAAAATTTCTTCTATTAATCTCGCCTATTATTTATTTAACCTATTATTCTATTTATCTCCATAAACGTTTTATAATTAAAATTTAAGTCAATAGCATTTATTATACGCACTCACATTTTATTTATAAAGATAGTTTATATTATATATTATCCAATTTTCTTAAATTAACAATTTCAAAGATCATAAATTTGAATAGTCATTTATTATAATCATACTTTATTCGACAAATTTAATTTTCTTTATTCCAAATTATTATTAAATTTATTCCACTTAATATATCTTATTACATATATTAGGTATATTTACTCTTATTATAACTACCCAAATTTTATTTATAAATTTCTTTATCATCATTTTTATACTGTATAATATCCAATTACATGGTTAACTTTTGAAATTTAGGTAAGTTAGATATAATGAAATTGAGTATTATCCAAATAAAATTCAGGTTTAAACCTTTATTTAAAATTTCGATTTCATTTTGTAATTTAATTTATCCTTTAACATAAATTTAAGAATTAAATTTTCGAGTAACTTCAAACTTATTTAGGGGTAGATAAATATATAATATATCAAATCAGATTTAAATCATATATTAATATATATTACAAATCAAATTATATTTTAAGAATTTTAAATTAATTTATTTCCAAAACAAACCATAGCAAGGCTACAGAATAGTTTCTCCACATCGAAACTCGAAAATGAATGTCGATGATGCGGCCGTCATCACCGAAATTATTTTCCAGCGACAAAGAGAAGAGCTCAAATTTAATCATTTAAATTCTTTGAAAACCATTCCTATTCGAAAAAAATTTAAACAATACACATTTAAATTTTAAAACCATAACTCGAAATTATCGGAAATTTAATTCTCAAATTCTAATTTAAATACATTTTAAATTCCAAATCAACTTATAACCAAGTTTTATAAATTCATTCTTATACATTATGAAATAGTCAATAATTTATAAAACAATAAATGAAAATTAAATATTATCATTTGGGACAACAGATTCATTAACAGTTTAATTTCAGAACTTTTATCCTTATATGATATAATCATTCTAGACTATTTTATTTACCAATTTCGAAAATACTATTATGTCAGTTTGCCCTGTTCAAGTGTTTTGGAAATCCTATCGATAGCGTTGATCAGACGAATCGATCGGAAACCCAAATCAACATAACCAGCTCAAACAACACAGTATATATATAACATGTCTAATATTAATTTTCAAATACACTTCCTCGCTCGACGATACAAGGATGATTTTCAAAGCAAGGATAGAGATTCAAATTTGATGGAAATTAAATCAAAGAGAATTTTGATTCGATAATAAGTTCGAAATATAAGGTAAGATAATTCAATTAACATAATTGGAAGATGGATAAGCTTATTTAATTTACGGGCAACCTTAACCGGTCGACCGTAACTTCAAGAATAAGATCGATGCTGAATTCCGAGGTAAATCAACATTCGATCTCAAGAAATAGAATTCAGGTATAACAGGAGATAGATAACATTGTAAACCGAGGATATAGAATTCTCTGGTAAATCAATTCCTATTGTAAAGGAGTTTCACCCATTTACAAATAATTCGAAGATTGGCGAGATCGCCGATTCCTAATAAAGATC
This sequence comes from Allium cepa, assembly GCA_030765085.1. Lineage (NCBI taxonomy): Eukaryota > Viridiplantae > Streptophyta > Magnoliopsida > Asparagales > Amaryllidaceae > Allium > Allium cepa. Next base: position 470,870,634 of record CM060940.1, on the reverse strand, counting down.
ATTCAAAGTGGAGTTATGGGATGCTCCAGAATTGAAAGAAGACGAATAGTGAGGGACAAGAATGAAACCGAGGGAACGTTCCAAAATTCAAGAGAATTGAGTCAAAGGAAAGATTGAAACTCGAGTGGGAGTGATTCTGTAAATACATTTACCCTATATGCTAAGTTTTGCCTAGAGCTACCAAAAGCTCTGATACCAACTGTAACGACCCGCTATTTTAGACTATTCGCATCCGCACATGTCGGACTTGAATAATTCAAAATACCGAATTGTTAATTTAAATTTGGCAGAACTCAGATATACAGTAAATAAATAATCACAGAATCACAGATACAGAGTAATAATATGCAGCAGAAGTAAAAGAGATAGTAGTTCATGAAGCTACTATATAAATATATAAGATACATCAGAGTTTACAACAGAAGAGAAATACGATACATCAAGTACAAATCAAAATACATCACTGGAATCATTGAATACTAAAGCGGAATAAATGGCTGGACCTTCAAGCAAAGCTCCAACTCCAAAGGCGAGTCTTGAAAGCTGAACCACTCATTCTGACCCGAGCGTAAAGCAAAACACAAACACTCGAGTCAGGATTAACATTCTGATATCAATAAATCCAACTCAAGTGAAATAACAATTGAAATACAAGTAACTCAAAGGATGTTGGAATAACCATCCTTCAAGGATCCGTTAAACTATCTACTATGTAGTAGTATACGCTAAATAGATAATGTCTATCAATAATATAAAATACCAAAATAGTGTTAAGGCGTTACCATTATCCCCCTTAACACATTTTTATATAGATGTCATATTCTATACAGCACTGTAAACTCCACCGTAAACTAGTGGGATATCAGGGAGTACTCCATAGGTATAACACAAAACAAATTCGTAGTGGTCGCGTATATAGGGATACAAGTATGACAAGACACATGAGGCAATACCCAAGGTAGTGAAACTACCGTTCGCCTGATCCGGACTGGTGAGAACGCATCGCCGCAGCGATCGCCACACCGCGAAACAACACTCCTGAAAAGTACGAGGGTGCACCAATCAATCACAAGTAATGAATAGTAGTTACGAAGAAGTGTGTTCGCTCGAGGTGGCTAACCCCATTTGGCCCGGCACGGCTCCTGATTTTAGTCATTTCCAATTTGACACAAGTGTCAAGGCTATCCAATATCGTTCTCTTTCTTCAGTCATCACGTACATCATTCCAACCACTTCATTCTGGATCATCACTCCGCGTATAGTTATTAAAGTGGTTTTCGGTTTAGATAGAGAGTATATCCATAACCGATTCCGGTCTCTTTAATAACTTTCGTAATTATTACACCGATTGGTCGTTTAATATATTTCAAACCAAATCAAATTCAAATTTCAATTTCAATTCGTAAATCAACATTTCGTTTGTCTTTCTAAATCAATTTCCAAAATTTACGTTTCAAACTTCCAAATCACCATTTCAAAGTCTTACATTCAATTTCAATTTTTTTTATTTAAACAATTCAAATATTGATTCAAGTTCGTAAATAGTTTTCATTCCAAAATCATTTAAATTAATTAAATTTAACATTCAAATCAATTTAAATTCATTTATCGATTTCATTCAATATTCGATGAGTTAATTTATCATTCAGAACAATTTCTATTAAGTTTCCAATTCGTTAAATCAATTACTTAAACTCAACTTCATTATATCAAAACTTACACATTGAATTAAATTAAGTTCGTCGATCAAATTCTTTAAATTCCAAGTCTTATATTTACTCCAATAAATCACGTTTTATTTCTTGTTAAAGAAATTCAATTTCACTTATTTATTCCTTAGTTACAAATTCAAACTAAATTACCAAAGAACTAAATTTCACATATTCAAGAAGTTCAATTTCATCTATTAACTTACTTAAATAATTTCTTTTTTAAAACTTTAATAAATAAAGAAATTCAATTTCATTTATTAACGAAGTTCAAATCCACTTATTCAAAAAGTTGAATTCCACTTATCAAAGAATTAAATTTTTATTCTATTAAATAATTCAATCTTATTCAATTGTTAAATAATTCCAAACATAATTATTAAATAATTTCAAACTTAATAATCCCAAACTTAATTATAAATTCAAACTTGATTATTAAATAATTTCCACTTAATTATGAATTCAAACTTAATTATCAAATCATTTCAACTTAATAATTTCAAACTTAATTATAATTCCAAACTTAATTATAATTTCAAATTTAATTATTAAATGATTTCAAACTTAATAATTTCAAACTCAAATATTACTACTTCCAAATTATATATTAATAATTCCAAATTTAATTATTAAATAATTAAATTTCAAACAATGTTCTTTCATCAATTACTACGTTAATATTTGTTTCAGATTTCAATCTTTACATTTTCCTTTCAAAAAAATTCAAATTCCAACTTCATTTCAAAACTTATTCTTTGCTCGAATAAAATTATTATCTTATTTCTAAATCAATTTATTGACCAATCGGATTTTATTTAATTCTCTATCCTAAGTCAAGTTCATTTGGGTATTTATCATTTCAGCCCGATTCCATTTTAATTCAAAATTTAAAGCATAGCAAAGGGAACTTGCAGTGTGATAACAGGGAAGGTGTCAAAGTAAATAAACAAGCAATAACAACAATCAATAACAATCCAATAAATTAATTCAAATAATCCCAAAATAATCATATTAATTCGCATTGTTATTTGTGCGATTAATATAATTATTTCTAGAATCTACACTATCATTTCATGCAGATTAAAGATTATTCCACTAATTATTTATACGGTTATTCACTTGTCATTCAATTTCAATTTTATACTACAACAAGTAATCCAATATACGTTCAATGGCTCAAAGTGTAATTATCACTATTCTACAAGTCAATTAATTTAACAATTTTAAAGGGGGTCATATTTAACTAATCAAATTTTAACCAATCAAATTCAGTACATATATCAATTCAAATTTAAACTATCTTACGTTAAATTCAATTTCATAATAATTATCACTTTAAACATTAACAATTAAACGTCCAACGTAAACATCAAACAATCAATCAATTTTCAATCAAACTGGATTATTATTGCATATATAACAGATAACGGTGTCAGATGTCACAGGTGAACTGATACAGGTAAATAGCATATATAACAGTTTAAACAACTAACAGCAGCATATTTCAATTGTCGTTTCAATTGAAATCAGATTTAATAAATAAAAGAACATTAATCGTGAGTGATTGCTCACCTTCCAATGCTAGATAGAGTCGACAAGGAATTTAGCTACGAACCGGGTCACGATCTAGACAACTGAACAAATCCAAACACAAATCTCAAAGCGAAGTAAGCTGAAAGTGGATTGACGGCAAGGCTGAAAGATAGGGATTGATGGAAACGAATCAGAATCTTCAAAATATAAGTTATAATTTCTCTCTAAACCGATTTTAGACATACAGTTAAAATAAGATATGTATATTATATTTAATTTCAAATCAAAATAAAACACAAATCATATTATATATATATATATATATATATATTTCAAAATCGTTGTTTTAAATTAAACCCATGTATTAAAATAAAATATCCATGTTCACCAAACAAAATATATACTAAATAAGACGCACAATACTTACATATATTGTATGTTCATTGAAAAATATCTATATATGAAATCTCATATAACTCATATATAAACTTTATATACTTAACCATCCTAACCACTAGTATATATAATATATAGCTTGCAACCCGAATACGAACCTATGTTGAAACGTTATACAGACAATATATATATATATACATTGTTTACAAAAGCTTTTACAAATTTACAGATCTTATATATAAATATGTAGGTTGGCATACTTTCTTTCAGTTTCGGCCAAAATTTGTTAAAAGTTACTTCTAGTTTTGTCAATTGGTGATGTTACAAATGTTTATTGTTTCTCAAAAAAGTACTAGCATATATTAACGTTTGAAAAAGTAGCATCTATTTATGGTTGGATAAAGGTACCAGCACTGTGCTTATTAATGAATCCCTGATGTTGACTTCTTTCTAATACCATGATGTAGGCTTCATTCTATTTTAGGCACATGCTGTAGACTTTATTAATGCTTTCAGTTAATTTATCAATATGTGCACGTTCGATTTACTTATGATAGTTAACAATATGTTTTAATAGATAGTGAAACAATTAAACCGATTTATTATCATATATTTTTTTATATTACAATACCGGAATTCAAAATCAAAATCTTTACCAAAGCTTATAAATTCGCAAATGACTTATTTTGATAAGTAAATTGTTGAAACCTATTAATGGAGTTATATTCACATTTTTGAATAGTGAATAATCCTTTGAATTAAAATGAATAGAAATGATGAAATGTGTTAACGTAGTATCTTCACGTTTTTGAATAGTGAATAAGATGTTAAAGAAATTGTTTTGAATGTGATATTTGAAATAGAATTAAAACGATCGAACAATGTTTTAAAAATGTGTTGAGATTCGAAACCATAGATTTCAACATTTATTGTTGAAATAGACGTTTTCGAGAAATAGAAGGAAATAATGGACTATAACACTGTTGTTATAGTAAATGATTTCCGAAAGGAAATGTTTTGTATAGTATTGGGATTATATATCTATTTTTAATTTCGAATCCCTATACTAGTGATTTTGGGACGTCGTAACGATGTTCTACGCAACATTCGTTTTGGCCCAAATAAATATGTTTAAGTGAATGATTTCCTTAAGGAATGAAATATATACTTAATTTCGATTAGAGTATATTAAATATTTTCTAAGTATAGAAAATAAAAAGATTTGTGAATTACTTATTAAATAAGTATGGAATTGTTTTCCAATATAAAGTGAATATCTTAAGAATTTATCTTTTTGAAGAAAAATTGAAATGAATGATCGAAATCGAATATTCATTGATATTTTGGAATTATAAATTCACTAAGGAACTTATAAAGGAAGTGGAATTTGTCTAAAAAATAAATATTGATTTATTTTTGAAGTGTGAAATTTTATATCTTGTAAAGATATTTTGGAAAATAAATAATTTGGAAAATTATTTGGAAACTGGTGATGTGTGCATATCCAGTGATAGTTCAATAACCGACTATCAATATTTCCCTTTGAATGGGTAATTGATGTGATTTGTTTGAATGTGAATGCCACACTTATTTTTGAATAAGCGCTCACTATTCGGGTTAACCGGAAAAGGACCATGGGGTCGTATAACCCATTCCGAATATGTGATACGTCGTTATAAATTGCATTGAAGATCGGTGTTGAAGACCCGGTATTTGCGAGAGCGATAGGATGACCTATCGATTGTCTCTGCACTGAGTTGCAACGGTATAGAGACTCCCTAAGTGATGGGAAATCCGATCAGGATTGTGAATATCCGGATTGCAAGGACTTCTTTGTAAGTGCCTTCGGTTTTGTTCGAGCCCGGAACAGACTTGTATGGATTGTGTGTCTGACATTACAAGTTGAGATATAAAGCCGATTTCATTCAAATATATTTCTGTTGGTGGCGGAGAATTTATTCTTTTAGCTTAACACCCTTCTCTGAGACGTACGAGCTCAGAGGTTATATAGTTGAAGTTATCAGCGATATATTCCCAATTTGGTAATGTGACATGCTGAGTGTTGCTGAAATGATCATTGTGTTGATTATTGTGATAGGATCGTTTATTTGATCGTCTATCTTAGTGATCATTGTGTTGATCATTTGTTGACCCAAACCATGGCTTTTGTATAAAGTATGTTTTTGTGGACGTGACTTCGTCGAACCTCACACCCCGGAAATGGTCAAAACAGGAAATATGCGGCAAGGTTATGAGGGGTAGCACCCTTTAGGGTATGTACATTTCCTTCTGGATAGAGGTGGTATCATGGTATGGAGCCCAGATATTTAACCTATGTGGTTACTACGAATTTATTACTTTGTGGTTGTTGGCTATCGGGATCCCGTGAGAAAGGTCGTTTACGATCGGGGAATGGCGTGCTCGTGTCAGTAGTTACCCAGTTAGGGGTAACCCGGCCTTGTGTTGGCAGAGTTCCGGTTTGGTTCTCGGGGATGTCTTTCCAGAGGCATTCTCATGTGGCAATGGGAAGTTCCTTGGCCTGACCATTTGTTGGAAATCCAAAGAAACAATACGAAACTTGTACGGTTTTAGTTGTAGAACCTGCTTCCTCAGGAGGTAGCTATAGTAGGCATAATATAATGGTACCTATGCCGGCTAAGATTTATATTCTACTTTCGAAATGAATTTCTTCTACACTATGCACTAATAATAATATCAAATTGATTTGATTTTAATGCGTATCAAGCATGTTTGGCTATCATAAGGAGAAATCTTCTCCAAGTCTGCGTTTGCATTGTGTGTGTGGCAGGAGGTCTTATGGTAGTCTCATTTTTAAAAGCATTGCGAATTGAATTTAAAAATATTCCTCTATTTTGATTTTAAAGATAAATAAACTGTTTTGAGTTCTCACACCAGTCACATGACTGACTTGGAGTTTATTGTTTTCCTTCCTAAACTCTGGGTGCCCACCAATTTTCACACTTGCAGTTAAGAGTTAGGTTTATCAGGATATTCTGGATATTCTGGAGTTGCTGGAGGCAAGCTGGATGGTATGGCATATTACTTATATAGTATTTCTTTTTCCGCTGCATTGTTTGTTGTTGTTGATGTTGTACACTCTGATGATATGATGTAATGTAATGTGATGTAATGTAATAACTGATATAGTTCTTTGTTTAAAGATTATTCATTTATTATTATATGTTGTTCCGCTGCGAATTGTGAGATTCTGATGCTGTTCTGTTCTATGTTCTCTATTCTCTTTTCTATTCTATTTTCTAATTTTCTGTTTTTCTTTTCCCTCCATCTTCTACCTTATCTATTATCTTCTTTTCTTCTCTTCTTTTCTACTTTTTCTTTTCCTAAATTCTTTTTAAAACCCATAACTATTCGATTTTTCGGCAACGAAAAATCGAAACGTTACATTTGGTATCAGAGCTTATGGTTAAGCGACAACCATGGTTCTGTTGGGTATTACTCATTAGGGATAGAGTCAGCAGTACTCTAGAATGAGTTTGAGTGTAATAATAGATATGAGAGCGTATTTGTTAGTGAATATAAAATTGTTTTATATTGTGTTGACTTATCGGTTGATTGTTTATAGATTCCAGTCGATGTAGTCTTGCTAACTATCGTAGATAGGGGTTTCTAAACTCTTAAACAAGATAATTCGACATAATATTGTTTTAAATTGGGTAAATGAAATAATTTTACCTTGAGTATATTTTGTATATGAAAAGGAATAATTTTTCAGAATTATTAAGTGAAAATAAGTAGATTGTTTGGTTGTTGAACAAGTTGTTTGAATAATCTGAATTGAAGAATTATTGTATAAACAAAAGAATTATAAGAATTGAATTATAATTAAAGTGATTTACAATTGTGAAATAAACTTATATATATAAGAAATGAAACTATATGAATATAAGTTGTAAATAAAAATGAATTTAAAAGTTGATATGAAATAATGAATGTAAGTGTTAATTCATTAAAATCTAATGTTATTGGAAGTTGAATGAAAATCAATTAATTAAACCAATTGAAAAGCAAAGTAATTTGGTTGTAATTATATATACATTGATTGTTATATGATTGTTAGTTGATTGTATATGAATTCGTTAAGTGTTAATGAAAGTGAATTAGCGAAATTGGAAGCTATGAAATTGAATTCAAATTGAAAGTTATTGGAAATTTGAATTGAATTGAATGTGAATTGGATTTAATTAGTAAATGTTAACTAATTGAAATATGAATGAAAGTTGATAAAATCCAATGTAAATGAATCAAATGTGAATTAAATTGAGAACCAATTCATTGAATATTAATGAGAATATAAATGAATATATTGATTATGAATTTGTTGGATGATAGTTGGTTGATGGTTGATGTTGGCATTTGTTGTTTATTTGCATTTGCTATGTGACATATATAGTTATGTTATTACATGTTGTATATTGAGATTATTATCTATATGCATGATTCTCATGTTGTTTGTTGAGTGATTAGTAGGTGCGGATCGCGTTTGCTTCGCATTTGGAGCTCGCTTTTACGCTATATTAGCCGTATATGCTTGCTAATAAAATATAAGGTACATATCTCGGATTAAATACAGTACTTTTACACTTTTTTCCCTACGGGATGCCTCATTACTTGATGAGATGTATATTTGTGATATATATACTGTCATTTTTTTTTCGGATCGAGCCGCGCAAAGGAGACTATGGCGAATTTTTCCGGAAATTTAAAGCGTTAGAAAAAAATTTGAGAAAATTGAAAATTTTGAAAACTTTAATTTTGATTTGGAATTGAAAGTTAAACAATAGTAGTTGTTTTTGAAAGGATAACTAAGTATGATTTGGAAAACTTAGTAAGTTATTGTAAAAAGTTTAACTATGAATTTTGGAAAATTAATAGATTCTGTAATTTTTCTTACTTGTAATTTCGGGACGAAATTCTTTTAAGCGGGGAAGATTGTAACGACCCAGAATTTTTAGAAATTAAAATTTGAATATTTAATTAATTTTAAATATTTAATAAGTGAATTTCTAAGTCAAATAAATTTTTATTTGAATTATTGGATTTAACTGAATAATTAAATCGATAATTTAATATGTTAAATTATGGAAATAATTGAAAATTGGGTTAAATATGATTGAAAATGATTTGTAAAATTTTATTTTATCATATTGAAGTTAGAACGATATTTTAGAACTTTTAAAATCGAATTAAAAGTTAATTTGTGAAAATTGAATATTTTAATAATTTAATCGACTAGTGAAAATAGTCAATTTTTGAACAGTCTCAGAATTGAACGAAACCTGTTCCATTGGATCCGTAATAGTTAGTTATTACCGGATTTCAAATTTCGTGTCAATCGGAGTTATCGTTTGAGCGTGGCAGCTCGAAACGCATCGATTTATTTTTAATTTAAATTTGACGAGTGAAAATAGCCATTTTTCAAAAAGTCTCGAATTTTGACGAAACCAGTTTCATCGGATCCGTAATGTGATATTATTGTAAGGTTACAAATTTCAAGTCAATTAGATTTACCGTTTGTCCGGTGCAAATTAAAAGCCTAGAAAATCGCTTAAATCGGTTTAATATAAATTGAGCGTTTGTAGCCATAACTCGCACAGATGTCCGAATTAGCTTCCGAAACCTGTTCCATTGTGTCCGGAACGCGGGGTAAACCCTAGAAACGCTGGTTACGGCGCGTAAATCGGAGTTCGGAATTTCCGGGATGAATAGTTTTTCGTCGGTTCCTTATAAATAGCCCACTATCTCAAAAATTTATAAAAAAATACACAAAACCCTAATTAAAACTGCACAGCCGCCAGTTACAATTCAACGGCCAGAAATCATTCTCCTTTCCCCCTCAATCTCTCTCAATCCGTAAAGAATTACGCGAAGTGTTCAACACGGAAGTCGTAGAGCACGACGAGAGCTTCGATTCCATACGGTGATGATCGAATTTGGAGCGACGATGGAGGAGAAAAGGGGGCCGTTCTCTTCAGGCCTGCGCACGTTTTCCTATGAAGAGGAGATGGCCGAGCTTCAGGTGGTTGATGGTGGTGGTAGCTCTCGCGAAGAGCTTCGATTTGCAAGTGGTTTGATCGAATTTCGTCGAGTATTGGCGATGCAAATTGAAACCCTAGTTGTTGTTGTATGGGTTTGTGGTGCGGCCTAATTTCCTGTAGAAGAACGTGAAGAGGAGAGAAAGGGTGAACGGCTATGATGGAAAGATGAGGGATCCAATGGCCCATGTTAGTTGTAGGTTTTAAATTTTTAAAGTTATGTTGTAATTGTTATTAAAATCGTGTACAAACTTCAATAATTCATAACTTTTTCGTACGAGGTCGAAAACGCGCGAAACCAGTTGCGTTGGAATCGTATGGACGAGCACTACGCGATGAAATTGGTTTGGAGTCGTTTGGAGTTAGTGAGAATTTTGGGTAAAATTAAACGTCTGTTTAATTTTATTCGAAATAAAAGCTGAAACGGAAATTAAAATCAATGTGAGAACTTCTCACTCAATCGAATCAGTTTCGATTTTATTTTAAATAGTTAGATTTAAAATATTTGAATGCATGTTTGAATGTTGATTAATATCTATTGATTGTTAAAATAGACATTATGCGCCGTTAGTAAGCGGATGTTATTTAATAAAAACATATACCGCGAATATTTCATAAACAGTGAAATTGGTATTATATATAATAGCAATATATATATATTGGCATATGTATATATTGGAGTTATTGATTCCCCGCATTTTTTAGCGGATGAGACCCTATTACGCCGTTATTAAGCGGATAATATTTAATAAGAACATGTACCGCGATAATTTTGTACTGGAGCGAAATTGGTATTGTGCTAATGTTTTTGGATGCAGGGAAACAGGTTGGAGGGATCCAACTGGATTCCTCAACAGTTTTTAATTGATTTCAGATATTTTGATATTTGATGGATTTTCATATTGATATATGATATCGTTGTTGTCGTGATTGACTATTTGGTGTGTAGCATCATTGGACCAAGTTTTGGAATTTTAAAATGATTTATAAAGTGATTTTTGAAAATATACTATATGTTTGGAATTTGATCTATTTTAAATAAATAAACGTTATAATTTTTAAAGTTATAAAAATTATGATTTTGAGAAATATAGTTAAAAACTGATTTTTGAGAATGTGATGCTAATGATTTTATAAAATAGTTTAATCGGGATTTTAGAATTTATTGTGAAAAGTCTAAATATAGGATTTATAAAATTTAATTATTTTATGAATCAAAATGGTGAAATTATAAAGGAAATTAAAGACGTTTTAAAATATTAATATAAATTGATTTATATTAAGAGATTTATAAATGGATATTTATAAATTGAAATATTGACATTATAAAACGAGTTTTTATAAGTGTTTGAATGAAGTGGAAATGAATTTTGTAAATGAATGGAATTTATAAATAGTAAGATTTATAAATTTATAAAGTTATTAAAGGAATAGATTTGGGTGAATAAGTGAATCTTATAGATTATAAGATTTATAATTATGAAGTTCAAAGTAACGGTTTTTGCAAACAAATTTATTATAAGTGTTTAACTTATAATATGAACTTTTAGTTTATAATTGAGTTATGAACTGGAATAGATTAATAAAGGAATTTATTAAAGGAAGTTTTTATAAATAAATAGAAATGGAATTTATAAACGTTGTTTTATAAATTCGCAAATGACTTATTTTGATAAGTAAATTGTTGAAACCTATTAATGGAGTTATATTCACGTTTTTGAATAGTGAATAATCCTTTGAATTAAAATGAATAGAAATGATGAAATGTGTTAACGTAGTATCTTCACGTTTTTGAATAGTGAATAAGATGTTAAAGAAATTGTTTTGAATGTGATATTTGAAATAGAATTAAAACGATCGAACAATGTTTTAAAAATGTGTTGAGATTCGAAACCATAGATTTCAACATTTATTGTTGAAATAGACGTTTTCGAGAAATAGAAGGAAATAATGGACTATAACACTGTTGTTATAGTAAATGATTTCCGAAAGGAAATGTTTTGTATAGTATTGGGATTATATATCTATTTTTAATTTCGAATCCCTATACTAGTGATTTTGGGACGTCGTAACGATGTTCTACGCAACATTCGTTTTGGCCCAAATAAATATGTTTAAGTGAATGATTTCCTTAAGGAATGAAATATATACTTAATTTCGATTAGAGTATATTAAATATTTTCTAAGTATAGAAAATAAAAAGATTTGTGAATTACTTATTAAATAAGTATGGAATTGTTTTCCAATATAAAGTGAATATCTTAAGAATTTATCTTTTTGAAGAAAAATTGAAATGAATGATCGAAATCGAATATTCATTGATATTTTGGAATTATAAATTCACTAAGGAACTTATAAAGGAAGTGGAATTTGTCTAAAAAATAAATATTGATTTATTTTTGAAGTGTGAAATTTTATATCTTGTAAAGATATTTTGGAAAATAAATAATTTGGAAAATTATTTGGAAACTGGTGATGTGTGCATATCCAGTGATAGTTCAATAACCGACTATCAATATTTCCCTTTGAATGGGTAATTGATGTGATTTGTTTGAATGTGAATGCCACACTTATTTTTGAATAAGCGCTCACTATTCGGGTTAACCGGAAAAGGACCATGGGGTCGTATAACCCATTCCGAATATGTGATACGTCGTTATAAATTGCATTGAAGATCGGTGTTGAAGACCCGGTATTTGCGAGAGCGATAGGATGACCTATTGATTGTCTCTGCACTGAGTTGCAACGGTATAGAGACTCCCTAAGTGATGGGAAATCCGATCAGGATTGTGAATATCCGGATTGCAAGGACTTCTTTGTAAGTGCCTTCGGTTTTGTTCGAGCCCGGAACAGACTTGTATGGATTGTGTGTCTGACATTACAAGTTGAGATATAAAGCCGATTTCATTCAAATATATTTCTGTTGGTGGCGGAGAATTTATTCTTTTAGCTTAACACCCTTCTCTGAGACGTACGAGCTCAGAGGTTATATAGTTGAAGTTATCAGCGATATATTCCCAATTTGGTAATGTGACATGCTGCGTGTTGCTGAAATGATCATTGTGTTGATTATTGTGATAGGATCGTTTATTTGATCGTCTATCTTAGTGATCATTGTGTTGATCATTTGTTGACCCAAACCATGGCTTTTGTATAAAGTATGTTTTTGTGGACGTGACTTCGTCGAACCTCACACCCCGGAAATGGTCAAAACAGGAAATATGCGGCAAGGTTATGAGGGGTAGCACCCTTTAGGGTATGTACATTTCCTTCTGGATAGAGGTGGTATCATGGTATGGAGCCCAGATATTTAACCTATGTGGTTACTACGAATTTATTACTTTGTGGTTGTTGGCTATCGGGATCCCGTGAGAAAGGTCGTTTACGATCGGGGAATGGCGTGCTCGTGTCAGTAGTTACCCAGTTAGGGGTAACCCGGCCTTGTGTTGGCAGAGTTCCGGTTTGGTTCTCGGGGATGTCTTTCCAGAGGCATTCTCATGTGGCAATGGGAAGTTCCTTGGCCTGACCATTTGTTGGAAATCCAAAGAAACAATACGAAACTTGTACGGTTTTAGTTGTAGAACCTGCTTCCTCAGGAGGTAGCTATAGTAGGCATAATATAATGGTACCTATGCTGGCTAAGATTTATATTCTACTTTCGAAATGAATTTCTTCTACACTATGCACTAATAATAATATCAAATTGATTTGATTTTAATGCGTATCAAGCATGTTTGGCTATCATAAGGAGAAATCTTCTCCAAGTCTGCGTTTGCATTGTGTGTGTGGCTGGAGGTCTTATGGTAGTCTCATTTTTAAAAGCATTGCGAATTGAATTTAAAAATATTCCTCTATTTTGATTTTAAAGATAAATAAACTGTTTTGAGTTCTCACACCAGTCACATGACTGACTTGGAGTTTATTGTTTTCCTTCCTAAACTCTGGGTGCCCACCAATTTTCACACGGGCAGTTAAGAGTTAGGTTTATCAGGATATTCTGGATATTCTGGAGTTGCTGGAGGCAAGCTGGATGGCATGGCGTATTACTTATATAGTATTTCTTTTTCCGCTGCATTGTTTGTTGTTGTTGATGTTGTACACTCTGATGATATGATGTAATGTAATGTGATGTAATGTAATAACTGATATAGTTCTTTGTTTAAAGATTATTCATTTATTATTATATGTTGTTCCGCTGCGAATTGTGAGATTCTGATGCTGTTCTGTTCTATGTTCTCTATTCTCTTTTCTATTCTATTTTCTAATTTTCTGTTTTTCTTTTCCCTCCATCTTCTACCTTATCTATTATCTTCTTTTCTTCTCTTCTTTTCTACTTTTTCTTTTCCTAAATTCTTTTTAAAACCCATAACTATTCGGTTTTTCGGCAACGAAAAATCGAAACGTTACATTTGGTATCAGAGCTTATGGTTAAGCGACAACCATGGTTCTGTTGGGTATTACTCATTAGGGATAGAGTCAGCAGTACTCTAGAATGAGTTTGAGTGTAATAATAGATATGAGAGCGTATTTGTTAGTGAATATAAAATTGTTTTATATTGTGTTGACTTATCGGTTGATTGTTTATAGATTCCAGTCGATGTAGTCTTGCTAACTATCGTAGATAGGGGTTTCTAAACTCTTAAACAAGATAATTCGACATAATATTGTTTTAAATTGGGTAAATGAAATAATTTTACCTTGAGTATATTTTATATATGAAAAGGAATAATTTTTCAGAATTATTAAAGTGAAAATAAGTAGATTGTTTGGTTGTTGAACAAGTTGTTTGAATAATCTGAATTGAAGAATTATTGTATAAACAAAAGAATTATAAGAATTGAATTATAATTAAAGTGATTTACAATTGTGAAATAAACTTATATATATAAGAAATGAAACTATATGAATATAAGTTGTAAATAAAAATGAATTTAAAAGTTGATATGAAATAATGAATGTAAGTGTTAATTCATTAAAATCTAATGTTATTGGAAGTTGAATGAAAATCAATTAATTAAACCAATTGAAAAGCAAAGTAATTTGGTTGTAATTATATATACATTGATTGTTATATGATTGTTAGTTGATTGTATATGAATTCGTTAAGTGTTAATGAAAGTGAATTAGCGAAATTGGAAGCTATGAAATTGAATTCAAATTGAAAGTTATTGGAAATTTGAATTGAATTGAATGTGAATTGGATTTAATTAGTAAATGTTAACTAATTGAAATATGAATGAAAGTTGATAAAATCCAATGTAAATGAATCAAATGTGAATTAAATTGAGAACCAATTCATTGAATATTAATGAGAATATAAATGAATATATTGATTATGAATTTGTTGGATGATAGTTGGTTGATGGTTGATGTTGGCATTTGTTGTTTATTTGCATTTGCTATGTGACATATATAGTTATGTTATTACATGTTGTATATTGAGATTATTATCTATATGCATGATTCTCATGTTGTTTGTTGAGTGATTAGTAGGTGCGGATCGCGTTTGCTTCGCATTTGGAGCTCGCTTTTACGCTATATTAGCCGTATATGCTTGCTAATAAAATATAAGGTACATATCTCGGATTAAATACAGTACTTTTACACTTTTTTCCCTACGGGATGCCTCATTACTTGATGAGATGTATATTTGTGATATATATACTGTCATTTTTTTTTCGGATCGAGCCGCGCAAAGGAGACTATGGCGAATTTTTCCGGAAATTTAAAGCGTTAGAAAAAAATTTGAGAAAATTGAAAATTTTGAAAACTTTAATTTTGATTTGGAATTGAAAGTTAAACAATAGTAGTTGTTTTTGAAAGGATAACTAAGTATGATTTGGAAAACTTAGTAAGTTATTGTAAAAAGTTTAACTATGAATTTTGGAAAATTAATAGATTCTGTAATTTTTCTTACTTGTAATTTCGGGACGAAATTCTTTTAAGCGGGGAAGATTGTAACGACCCAGAATTTTTAGAAATTAAAATTTGAATATTTAATTAATTTTAAATATTTAATAAGTGAATTTCTAAGTCAAATAAATTTTTATTTGAATTATTGGATTTAACTGAATAATTAAATCGATAATTTAATATGTTAAATTATGGAAATAATTGAAAATTGGGTTAAATATGATTGAAAATGATTTGTAAAATTTTATTTTATCATATTGAAGTTAGAACGATATTTTAGAACTTTTAAAATCGAATTAAAAGTTAATTTGTGAAAATTGAATATTTTAATAATTTAATCGACTAGTGAAAATAGTCAATTTTTGAACAGTCTCAGAATTGAACGAAACCAGTTCCATTGGATCCGTAATAGTTAGTTATTACCGGATTTCAAATTTCGTGTCAATCTGAGTTATCGTTTGAGCGTGGCAGCTCGAAACGCATCGATTTATTTTTAATTTAAATTTGACGAGTGAAAATAGCCATTTTTCAAAAAGTCTCGGATTTCGACGAAACCAGTTTCATCGGATCCGTAATGTGATATTATTGTAAGGTTTCAAATTTCAAGTCAATTAGATTTACCGTTTGTCCGGTGCAAATTAAAACGCCTAGAAAATCGCTTAAATCGGTTTAATTTAAATTGAGCGTTTGTAGCCATAACTCGCACAGATGTCCGAATTAGCTTCCGAAACCTGTTCCATTGTGTCCGGAACGCGGGGTAAACCCTAGAAACGCTGGTTACGGCGCGTAAATCGGAGTTCGGAATTTCCGGGATGAATAGTGTTTCGTCGGTTCCTTATAAATAGCCCACTATCTCAAAAATTTATAAAAAAAATACACAAAACCCTAATTAAAACTGCACAGCCGCCAGTTACAATTCAAGGGCCAGAAATCATTCTCCTTTCCCCCTCAATCTCTCTCAATCCGTAAAGAATTACGCGAAGTGTTCAACACGGAAGTCGTAGAGCACGACGAGAGCTTCGATTCCATACGGTGATGATCGAATTTGGAGCGACGATGGAGGAGAAAAGGGGGCCGTTCTCTTCAGGCCTGCGCATGTTTTCCTATGAAGAGGAGATGGCCGAGCTTTAGGTGGTTGATGGTGGTGGTAGCTCTCGCGAAGAGCTTCGATTTGCAAGTGGTTTGATCGAATTTCGTCGAGTATTGGCGATGCAAATTGAAACCCTAGTTGTTGTTGTATGGGTTTGTGGTGCGGCCTAATTTCCTGTAGAAGAACGTGAAGAGGAGAGAAAGGGTGAACGGCTATGATGGAAAGATGAGGGATCCAATGGCCCATGTTAGTTGTAGGTTTTAAATTTTTAAAGTTATGTTGTAATTGTTATTAAAATCGTGTACAAACTTCAATAATTCATAACTTTTTCGTACGAGGTCGAAAACGCGCGAAACCAGTTGCGTTGGAATCGTATGGACGAGCACTACGCGATGAAATTGGTTTGGAGTCGTTTGGAGTTAGTGAGAATTTTGGGTAAAATTAAACGTCTGTTTAATTTTATTCGAAATAAAAGCTGAAACGGAAATTAAAATCAAGGTGAGAACTTCTCACTCAATCGAATCAGTTTCGATTTTATTTTAAATAGTTAGATTTAAAATATTTGAATGCATGTTTGAATGTTGATTAATATCTATTGATTGTTAAAATAGACATTATGCGCCGTTAGTAAGCGGATGTTATTTAATAAAAACATATACCGCGAATATTTCATAAACAGTGAAATTGGTATTATATAATAGCAATATATATATATTGGCATATGTATATATTGGAGTTATTGATTCCCCGCATTTTTTAGCGGATGAGACCCTATTACGCCGTTATTAAGCGGATAATATTTAATAAGAACATCTACCGCGATAATTTCGTACTGGAGCGAAATTGGTATTGTGCTAATGTTTTTGGATGCAGGGAAACAGGTTGGAGGGATCCAACTGGATTCCTCAACAGTTTTTAATTGATTTCAGATATTTTGATATTTGATGGATTTTCATATTGATATATGATATCGTTGTTGTCGTGATTGACTATTTGTTGTGTAGCATCATTGGACCAAGTTTTGGAATTTTAAAATGATTTATAAAGTGATATTTGAAAATATACTATATGTTTAGAATTTGATCTATTTTAAATAAATAAACGTTATAATTTTTAAAGTTATAAAAATTATGATTTTGAGAAATATAGTTAAAAACTGATTTTTGAGAATGTGATGCTAATGATTTTATAAAATAGTTTAATCGGGATTTTAGAATTTATTGTGAAAAGTCTAAATATAGGATTTATAAAATTTAATTATTTTATGAATCAAAATGGTGAAATTATAAAGGAAATTAAAGACGTTTTAAAATATTAATATAAATTGATTTATATTAAGAGATTTATAAATGGATATTTATAAATTGAAATATTGACATTATAAAACGAGTTTTTATAAGTGTTTGAATGAAGTGGAAATGAATTTTGTAAATGAATGGAATTTATAAATAGTAAGATTTATAAATTTATAAAGTTATTAAAGGAATAGATTTGGGTGAATAAGTGAATCTTATAGATTATAAGATTTATAATTATGAAGTTCAAAGTAACGGTTTTTGCAAACAAATTTATTATAAGTGTTTAACTTATAATATGAACTTTTAGTTTATAATTGAGTTATGAACTGGAATAGATTAATAAAGGAATTTATTAAAGGAAGTTTTTATAAATAAATAGAAATGGAATTTATAAACGTTGTTTTATAAATTCGCAAATGACTTATTTTGATAAGTAAATTGTTGAAACCTATTAATGGAGTTATATTCACGTTTTTGAATAGTGAATAATCCTTTGAATTAAAATGAATAGAAATGATGAAATGTGTTAACGTAGTATCTTCACGTTTTTGAATAGTGAATAAGATGTTAAAGAAATTGTTTTGAATGTGATATTTGAAATAGAATTAAAACGATCGAACAATGTTTTAAAAATGTGTTGAGATTCGAAACCATAGATTTCAACATTTATTGTTGAAATAGACGTTTTCGAGAAATAGAAGGAAATAATGGACTATAACACTGTTGTTATAGTAAATGATTTCCGAAAGGAAATGTTTTGTATAGTATTGGGATTATATATCTATTTTTAATTTCGAATCCCTATACTAGTGATTTTGGGACGTCGTAACGATGTTCTACGCAACATTCGTTTTGGCCCAAATAAATATGTTTAAGTGAATGATTTCCTTAAGGAATGAAATATATACTTAATTTCGATTAGAGTATATTAAATATTTTCTAAGTATAGAAAATAAAAAGATTTGTGAATTACTTATTAAATAAGTATGGAATTGTTTTCCAATATAAAGTGAATATCTTAAGAATTTATCTTTTTGAAGAAAAATTGAAATGAATGATCGAAATCGAATATTCATTGATATTTTGGAATTATAAATTCACTAAGGAACTTATAAAGGAAGTGGAATTTGTCTAAAAAATAAATATTGATTTATTTTTGAAGTGTGAAATTTTATATCTTGTAAAGATATTTTGGAAAATTATTTGGAAACTGGTGATGTGTGCATATCCAGTGATAGTTCAATAACCGACTATCAATATTTCCCTTTGAATGGGTAATTGATGTGATTTGTTTGAATGTGAATGCCACACTTATTTTTGAATAAGCGCTCACTATTCGGGTTAACCGGAAAAGGACCATGGGGTCGTATAACCCATTCCGAATATGTGATACGTCGTTATAAATTGCATTGAAGATCGGTGTTGAAGACCCGGTATTTGCGAGAGCGATAGGATGACCTATCGATTGTCTCTGCACTGAGTTGCAACGGTATAGAGACTCCCTAAGTGATGGGAAATCCGATCAGGATTGTGAATATCCGGATTGTAAGGACTTCTTTGTAAGTGCCTTCGGTTTTGTTCGAGCCCGGAACAGACTTGTATGGATTGTGTGTCTGACATTACAAGTTGAGATATAAAGCCGATTTCATTCAAATATATTTCTGTTGGTGGCGGAGAATTTATTCTTTTAGCTTAACACCCTTCTCTGAGACGTACGAGCTCAGAGGTTATATAGTTGAAGTTATCAGCGATATATTCCCAATTTGGTAATGTGACATGCTGAGTGTTGCTGAAATGATCATTGTGTTGATTATTGTGATAGGATCGTTTATTTGATCGTCTATCTTAGTGATCATTGTGTTGATCATTTGTTGACCCAAACCATGGCTTTTGTATAAAGTATGTTTTTGTGGACGTGACTTCGTCGAACCTCACACCCCGGAAATGGTCAAAACAGGAAATATGCGGCAAGGTTATGAGGGGTAGCACCCTTTAGGGTATGTACATTTCCTTCTGGATAGAGGTGGTATCATGGTATGGAGCCCAGATATTTAACCTATGTGGTTACTACGAATTTATTACTTTGTGGTTGTTGGCTATCGGGATCCCGTGAGAAAGGTCGTTTACGATCGGAGAATGGCGTGCTCGTGTCAGTAGTTACCCAGTTAGGGGTAACCCGGCCTTGTGTTGGCAGTGTTCCGGTTTGGTTCTCGGGGATGTCTTTCCAGAGGCATTCTCATGTGGCAATGGGAAGTTCCTTGGCCTGACCATTTGTTGGAAATCCAAAGAAACAATACGAAACTTGTACGGTTTTAGTTGTAGAACCTGCTTCCTCAGGAGGTAGCTATAGTAGGCATAATATAATGGTACCTATGCTGGCTAAGATTTATATTCTACTTTCGAAATGAATTTCTTCTACACTATGCACTAATAATAATATCAAATTGATTTGATTTTAATGCGTATCAAGCATGTTTGGCTATCATAAGGAGAAATCTTCTCCAAGTCTGCGTTTGCATTGTGTGTGTGGCTGGAGGTCTTATGGTAGTCTCATTTTTAAAAGCATTGCGAATTGAATTTAAAAATATTCCTCTATTTTGATTTTAAAGATAAATAAACTGTTTTGAGTTCTCACACCAGTCACATGACTGACTTGGAGTTTATTGTTTTCCTTCCTAAACTCTGGGTGCCCACCAATTTTCACACGGGCAGTTAAGAGTTAGGTTTATCAGGATATTCTGGATATTCTGGAGTTGCTGGAGGCAAGCTGGATGGCATGGCGTATTACTTATATAGTATTTCTTTTTCCGCTGCATTGTTTGTTGTTGTTGATGTTGTACACTCTGATGATATGATGTAATGTAATGTGATGTAATGTAATAACTGATATAGTTCTTTGTTTAAAGATTATTCATTTATTATTATATGTTGTTCCGCTGCGAATTGTGAGATTCTGATGCTGTTCTGTTCTATGTTCTCTATTCTCTTTTCTATTCTATTTTCTAATTTTCTGTTTTTCTTTTCCCTCCATCTTCTACCTTATCTATTATCTTCTTTTCTTCTCTTCTTTTCTACTTTTTCTTTTCCTAAATTCTTTTTAAAACCCATAACTATTCGGTTTTTCGGCAACGAAAAATCGAAACGTTACAGTTGTGGAAGTAAGGAACTGGAGTGGCTGAGCTTTGTCGTGGGTGGAGGGCAAGGTCGCGGGTAGGCGAACGGCCGCTGGCGGTCGACACGCGGTGGAAGGAAGAGTAGTTTGCTTGGTGGTGCAGGCTCGGTGAGGCAGAGCCGGAGGTGGAAGAGTAACATGGTAAAGGCATTTGATAAAAGATGATGGCTACAGGTAAAAATAATGTGAAGGAGGAGAGGAGAAGAGGCAACGTGCAGGAAAAATGGAAAATAATTGAAAAGGCAAAGAGAACCCTGTAGCAAAAATACAATGTTTTCAACTGTGAACGTGCATCGTAAATATCAAATAACAAATTTTTTTTTTGAACCGATGGAATGAAAAAGTCAGTATGCTTGAATTCAAGGCGATATTAAAAGCTGATGACTCTTAAATTTTTTTTAACGGTGGAATATTGAAAGTTCACAAGAAAGAAAAGGCATTGAACCGGTACCGATACGGGAGTTGTTTTACAGATTTCGTTGTCACCCGGACTCTAAAATACACAAACAAATATAGCGTAAAGATCAGCGCGACGAGACGATCAAAACGGTATACGGATATCAGTGGTACGATTGAATTATAAAAATTCAAAATTTTTATACTAGCGCAAAATGCATGAAAAATACAGAAAAATAAGATCGACGGAGCTAAAGATGTCCGAACTTGGAAAAACGACAAACTGACAACTTGCTCAAAAGATGTTTTAGAATTTTTCTATGTAAAAATATTTTGGTTTTGAAACGTTTTATTTTCATCGCTTTTTAACTGATTAGATTGAAATAAATTTACGCGCGTAATAAACTTTCATATTTTCGGACGAAAATTTACCGGTTGCTATGTTTAACTGGACGCATTTCAAATATTAAATTTATATTTGAATATTTTATCGTCTATAACTTCACAAAATTTCAATTAAATACGTTACTAAAACCGGTTAAATTTTACGGGTCGTTACAGAGTGCAAGGGCTAGTCGCTACTAATCCTGAGGATATTTTCAAAATGGATGTAGTAGGAATAGTGCCTTCGGTTCCGTTCGAACCCGCGACGGACTTGTATGGACGAATGCTTGCGAAACATCGTCCGGTGGACGATGGGAATTCTAAGTGAAAACGTTCTAAAGGTAACGCTTAGTGTAACGATCCCGAATTTTAATTTATTTTAAATTGATAATTTAATTTATTTTTGATTTAAAATTGTGGAATTAAATGATAAATTGATTCGAATTTTTTCAAATTCAAATAAATTATATTAATTATTAAGAAAGAAATGGTTTCTTTTATAATTTTTTTTAAATTTAATATGGAGTTATTTTTAAACAATATTAACATAAAGATATTTGAATTCAATCTTATGAAATGGATTTTTAAATTTGTCTAAATATAACAAAATTTTTGAAATAAATATTTAAGTTAAAAATAAAAGCAAACAAAACAAATAAAGTATACATACATAAAGTAAGAACAGAAAAAAAAATAACAACATAAATAAATGCATATACAATTGAAATAGTATGAACTTATAAAATTAAGCACCAAAAACAAGATATCATCTCAGCCACAAAAGAAAGATTTGCAGTCAAAATGAAGAGAGAAAAAAATAAATAAACATACAAATAGAAACAAAGCTTACAAAACAAAACAAAATATGCATATATAACAAGTATGAATAGAAATGAGAATAGTATATGTAGATTTGTACAATAGTCATTAATACCAAATGTCCTTAGCATTAAATGTTGCCATATCTCTAGCAGCAAACAAAATTGATTCGAATTGTTGAAGAATCATTTCAGCCAAAACAAATAAAATAAGTATATGTATGTAGCCTGTTGAAAGTTAGAAAGGCAAGGATAGAACAAAGCAAAAGGAAAGAAGGAATATATGGACACAAGTAAACAAAAAAATAAATATTGGTATGTAAACAAATGAATATGCATGTAAATTAAGCTTGCAAAGGAAGCCAAAGAAAATATCTCATATTTGTACAAACAAAATGAAAAAAAAAATATGAGTGTGTACAAAGCTAATTAATGCAGCCATCAAAAATGTAAACTATCAGCCGAAATAAGTTTACATCTGGTAAACAAGAAATAAGACAAAGACAAAGGAAAATGAAAAAAATTATATGATAAACATAAGCTTATAAAATAATACAATGGAAATTAATGTTAGCACACAACATCATCTTATCAGCCAACAAAGAAAAGAAAATATCTAATCCTATTGTACAAAACACTATAATCACTTGTACAAAAATATCACCCTGTATACTCATTTTATATGTCAAGCTATTCATTTCTATTCGTTCATTCTTGGCCAAGAACCTGAAGCAATACCACCTCACTCTTAAAACAAACTACAAATCAAACAAGCAAAAAGCAGATTCAAGAAAAAAGAGGAAACTGCAGTTCATCAAAACCCAAAAGCAACTCTCTGCCTTCAACAAATCAGGTGAGTAACATCATCTTCCCCAAGAATTTAAGAGTATGAAATCTTTTGCAAATACCAGTGAATAAGTATGCGTGCATATATTTATTAACCCTTTGTGTATATACATGAAGTATGAGTACATGTCTGGAACAAGAAGTTTACTCTGTTCTTGTTTCATTTTCCAGGTTTCAAACTTTTCAAAAAAAAAAAAATCATTACTTCATAATCTATTCGATGTTTGGATTTAGTATTAAAACAAAACTTGTTTGTTATAACATAAAATCAAGATTTAAATTTTATTCGAGTGAAAGTAACTTGTACATACCACTGGAAAACAAAATACTTGAGCAAGGCTTTAAATAAGTTCAAATTCGAACCTTTTAATATTCGAATTCAGGTATGTAGATCGAACTCGTATGCTGTAACTCGAGTTTTAAAGCTTAAATCATGATTTTTAGATCAAAGATAAAGGAGTAGTTTGGGTTTGTAGGAATTTCAATGTTTTAGTGATCTATGGTGATTCACTGATTAGTAGGGTTCGGGGTTTTGGCTAGTGATGGAGGGATGAACGGTGGTTGCAGGAAAAATGGTGGGATAGGGGTCTGATGATCGTGGTGGCGGCGGCGTAGGTTTAAAATTTTTAAACCTAGTTTTGACGCAGTTTCGTTTTGGTCTCGTTCGTTGCCTAAGGACGATCGAGCGTTACGTGATTTTGGGAATCGGTAGAGGAAGGGTAGGCGAAGCTACGGCCGGAGGTGATGGCTCTCAAGTGGTCGGAGCGCCGAGCACGGGGTGTTGCCAGGTTTGGGGTTGAAGTGGTCTTCCTGTTCCAGGTTTTTGCTTTAGCTGCTCGAATTTGATTCTAGCCAATATGATGATTTCTGGGTAGTCGTGAGTTTAGAGAAGATCAACGCTGATGTGTGGAAGGTCATGGTGTTGAACGGAGGCGGCCGGTGCTCTGGTGCATGTGCACGGTGCACGGCAAAGGTCTGGGAACGATGGGTTTTGGGTTTGGGAACGACATTGGTTTACTTCGAGTTCGACGCGGAAAAAGAAGAAGATGGGCTCGGGTATATCTTCGGGTTAGTTGGTTTGTACAGGTTTTTGTAAACCTGTCTGCAAGTTTTAAATTTAGAGCAATTTAATGAATTCAAATTTGTGAGAAAGTTTTAAACAAAGTAAATCCAGTTTTAGGTTTAGTTCAAATAAACTTTGAATTTAAAAGTTTTAAAATAGGTAAATGTTTGTATTAAAGGTTATTTATTAACTTAGAAAAGTTTTAAAAAGTTAAAAGTTAAAATCTGAATGCTTAGTTAATTGAAATTGATTTCGAAAGTATTTTATTTAAAATAAAGTTGAAAATTAAGATTTAGTGATCAATCACTATAAAAATTTATCTTAAGTAATTAAGAAACTTTGATGAATTAAGGTGAATAATTGTGAAGTTAATTAAACCAATTCAATTATTATTAATAATTTAAGAGTATTGGTTAATGTAGATACTTTAATTAAAGTTGATTAATCAAGTGATTAAGCAATAATTAATGTAAGGATAATGTGATAAATTAATTAAAGTAATTAAGTTGAGAATAATAAATTTATTAAGGGCTAATTAATAAATTAAAGTGATCAAAAATAATTATTAATTAAGGAGTGATTAATGATTAATTAAAGGATCGTTTATTAAATGTTTTGAAATTTGTTTATTATTAGTTTACCATAACTAGCAAATTTATTCATAGAAATTTATATGATTAAATTAATCAGATAAATTGAATTAATCCTATCTATGGATGCTTGGATTATATTGGTTGTTAAACTGTTTGATATCCCTGACATATGATGCTCTATGATTATCCTGATTTGTGTTGTGATCTATGATGCAATTTATTATCTGTGATATAGTTTATTATCCGTGATATATATATCTGCGAATTTGTGTATGAAAGATAAGCATTATAATTTATATCGCTTATCGAATACATTGTTGTATCAGATCTGTGATGATTGAATGATGTTGCACTATTGTGTTAAACCCCTGGACCACACTTACACACACAAATATGGATTTCACGAGGAAATCGATTAAGTCACAGATTTTAAAATGATTTTTAAATTGAATATTTGAATTCAAATATTTTGAAATGGATTGGGTTTTAAGTGAAAAGCTTTTGAAATGAAATTTCAAAGATGAAATTTATTTTGAATAACTTGATTGAGTTTTGAAATTCAAATATTTTGATTTAAATTTGAATTCAATATTTGAAATTGAATTCTATGATCTGGAAACTAGGGACTAAGGAAGTTATACCAGTTTATATAGGTTAAACTATTTTAAGGGTATTGATTTGAGAATTTGAATTCAAAGGCTTTAACTAATGTAAATAAAATTGGATTCTTTTGAACTGAAAATATTGTTTTCAAATAATAAAAGCTTTCACCCAAGTCATGAACTTCCAAATTGTGTAAAAAGGAATTTCAAGTTAAAAATGAAAATGATTTTCCAAGTTATGGAAACGGTTTGGAAGTTATAAGTTAAATCTTTAATTTAAAGATTTTAAACGAGTTAATCCAATTGAAATGGGAATTGATTTAAAATCTTTAAATGGATCTTTGCGAAATTGGGTGAACTTAGTGAAATAAATCTTTTGTTTAAAAGATTTTAAAATGGTAATTTGTTAAAACCATTTGAAGAAAACTTTGAATTATTAAGTTGTGACTTAATTGAAATCCCATATCCATATATTTTAAATATTGCGCTCACTATTCGGTTTAGCCGGGAGAGGACCTTTGTGTCGTATAACCCATTCCGAATATGTGATTCGTCGTTATGGATAGCATTTGAAGACCGGTGTTGAAGACCGGGTATTTGTGAGAACGATAGGATAACCTATCGATTGTCTCTGCACCGAGTAGCTACGGTATAGAGATTCCCTAAGTGATGGGAAGTCCGATCAGGATTGTGAATACCCGGATTGCAAGGGCTTCTTCGGAAGTGCCTTCGGTTCTGTTCGAACCCGGAACAGACTTGTATGGTTACATGTCTGACACTACACTTTGAGATATAAAGCAGATTTCTTTCAAATACATTTCTGTTGGTGGAGGAGAATTTATTCTCTTAACTTAACACCCTTCTCTGAGACGTATGAGCTCAGAGGTTATGTAGTTGAAGGTTATCAGCAATATACTTCCAATTTGGTAGTGTGGCATGCTGAGTGCTGCTGTGTGTTGACGATCCTTGTTTGATCATTTGTGATATGATCATTTGTTTGATCATTTATCTTTGTGATCATTACTTTGATCATTTGTTGACCCAAAGCATGGCTTTTGTATAAAGCGTAGCTTTGTGGACGAGACTACATCAGGACCTCACACCCCGGAAATGGTCAAAACAGGAAAGATGCGGCAAGGTTATGAGGGTCGCGCCCTTTAGGGTGTGTCATTCCCTTCTGGTAAAGGGTGGTATCATGGTATGGAGCCCAGATATTTACTTATGTGGTAGCTCCAATTTCATTTACTGTGTGGTTGTTGCTTAGAGGCGCCTCGGATAAAGGTCCCAAAGGACCGGGGAATGGCTTGCTCGAGTAGTAGTTACCTAGTTACAGAGGTAACCCGGCCTTGTGTTGGCAGAGATCCGGTTAGGTTCTCGGGACGTCCCGCCAGAGGCGATCCCATGTGGCAGTAGGAAGTTCCTTAGCCTGACCATTTGTTGGAAATCCAAAGAAACAATACGAGCCTTTTACGATTGCAATTGTATAACCTGCCTCCTCAGGAGGTAGCTATAGCGGGCATAATATAATGGTACCTATGCTGGCTAAGATTTATATTCTACTTTCGAAATGTTTTCTACACTATGCGCTAATAATAATAAAAATCAAATGATTTTGCGTAGTAAGCATCTTTGACTATCATAAGAAGAAATCTCCTCCAAGTCTGCGTTTGCATTGTGTGTGTGGCGGGAGGTCTTATGGTAGTTTCATTTTCTAAAAAGCATATCGGATTTTCTTTTATAAATCTTGTTTATTTTAAAGATAAACTGTTTTTGTTGCTCACACCAGTTCCATGACTGATCCGGAGTTTATTGTTCCTTTCCTAAACTCTGGGTGCTCACTATTTTCCACACGAGCAGTCTAGAGTTGGGTTTTATTTCAGATAGTTAGGTTTGGTAGACTGAGGTTAGTTCAGTCTTTGGATGTGGACGAGACTTGCTTATCTTAGTCCATCGTTATTGGGAGTTCGTGCTATTTCTGGATTGGTTCTTGGAGTTGGAGTTGCAGTTTTGGAGTTCTTTCTTGAAGACTATCTTGAGTTATTGTTCCGCTGGTGGTGTTATCTATTTCCTTTCCGCTGCTATTTTATTGTATCCTATCTCTGATGTATATCGATATCTATCGTATCATCTGTTGTATCAGATGTTGTGTATTGATATTCATTATTTCTTCCGCTGTGTTGTTTACTTAATTGTGTTATAAGCTCCGGCGCACCAGGTTCGACGTTTGGATCTGCGGCATTAGAATATGAATGTCGTATTCGGTGCCAATTTTCGAAGGTCGAGTCAGGATCGTCACACTTAGCCTCAAGCCTCATCAACCGGGAATGACTGAAAATCAGAGGATATGCAGCAAGGTTAGGTGGGTCATGCCCAAGCAGGACAAGATATTTCCCCAGTCTAGATGTCCCTTTTTATATATTTCGGCTTAGTGGGTGGTTGGTCGCGCCAACCACGGGGTTTATCTTGTTCGGGACTGTTCAGTAAGGAATGGTTCCGGCCTTGTGTTGCAGGGGATGAAGGGAGTAATCCTCGGTACGGTGATCTAGGCCCCATACTGTGACAGGTGGTACCCCAGTGCCTAGTCATTGTTGGAAATCCATTCTCCCTACGAGCCTTTTACGAGTTTTGTTTGTATTACCCACTCCGTGGCTAGTAGATGGAATTTAATCATGTAACAATTTGGGCTATTTTATAAGTATTTGTATATAGACCCTATTATAATATCAGAGGATTTCTATAAAAATGTTTTAGCTATCGTAAGGTAAAAACCCGACATGTTTATTTGTGGCGTGGTCTTACGAGATGCTTTTGTTTTCAAAGGATTTTTAAACTTTAATAATCAATTGGGTGTGATTTTCTCACGCTGGTAATCCAGACTGACTCGGGTGTTATTTAACTGTAATGCTCGGGTCAGACCGAGTATTATAGGATACAGGATATGATGCTGTGGAACTCAGGAGACGAGCTGGATGACGATACGTATTCTCGTACTTGTATATATATATTTCCGCTGTGTTGAGTTGTTGTGTACCCATTGTATGTTATTGATGTGAGCCATGACTGATGTACTATGATGATGTAATATATGTAAACTGATATATTTGATTTTGAGTAAAGATTATTAATTCTCTATTATATTTTATTCCGCTGCGATGGTTAGATTCTGATGTTGATTTTGCTTTTTCTTCTTCTACCTCTTCTTCTTAAACCCAAATGGTTCGTATTTCTGTGCAACTTGAGTTGATTATTGTAGAATAGTGTTGACTCAAGGGGTACGGATTTGCGGGCTGTTACAAAAAGCTACAGAATGGTCTCTCCACTCCGAAACTCAAAAATGAATGTTGATAATGCGGCCGTCATCACCGAAATTATTTTCCGACGACAGAAAAGGAGAGCACTGATTTAAACATTTTAAAATTCTCTGAAAAAAATTTCTATTCGAAAATACTTTAAACAATATGCATTTTAAACTCTAAAATCAGAGTTTGAAGCCACCGGAAAATTAAATTCTCAAATTATAGTTTAAATCCTTTTAAATTCTAAATCAATTTATAAACCATGTTTATAATTCATTTATTTATATTATGTGATGGTCAATGATTTACAAAACAATAAATGAAATCAAATATTATCATTTCGGAAAAAAAATCATTAATAATTTTAATTTCAGACAAATTTATACTTATATATAATATAATCGTACAAAAATCTATTTCATTTACCAATTTGAAAATAATATTCTGTCAGTTTGCTCTGTTAAAGTATTTTGGAAATTCTATCGATAGCATTGATTAGACGAATAGATCGAAAACCCAAATCAACTTCAACAACTCAAACAACACTATATATAAAACATTTTTAATATAAATTAACAAATAAACTTTCCCGCTCGACGATATAAGAATGGATTTCAAAGCAAGAATAGAGATTCAAATCTGATGGACTCAAATCAAAGAGAATTTCAACTTGAAGATAGGTTTGAAACGAAGATAAGATAATTAAATAATAAAATATGAAGATGGATAAGTTTACATAAATCCCGGGCAACCTTAACCGGGTCGACCGTGACTTCAAGAATAAGATCGATGCAGAGTTACAAGGCAAATCGACATTCGATCGCAAAAGATTGAATTCAGGCATAGCAGGAGATAGATAGCATCGTAAATCGAGGATATAGAAATCTCCAGTAAATCAATGCTTATTGTAAAGGAGTTTCACCCCTCTACAATGATTCAACGATTGGCGAGGCCGTCGATTTATTATAAAGATTATTCGAAGTGGAGATATAGAATACTCCAAAATCAAGCAACATGAATAGGTGGAGATAAGGATGGATTTTGGAACCGAAGGAAACGTTCCAACCAACATGACTCAACAAGCCTTAATGATAAAAATAACATATTATTATCTCCTAATATCTCAACCAACTATACTATACTATTTTTGAAAATCATTCTTTATATATATATATATATATAATATTCTAATTAAATTTATTTCATTTACCCAATTTCAAAATAATACTCTGTCGATTAAACTTGTTTAAGTGTTTAGGAAATCTCTATTGATATCGTTGGCTAAACATATCGACCAGAATTCTTAAGCCACTCAAAAGAATAAACAACACAGTATAAAACCTTTTTATAGCACTAACAAATACGCACTCTCATATACACACACACACTCAAACTTATCCAAGGGTCTCACTTACCCTATCTTTGATGAGTCAAACCTAACCAAAGCCAAGGTTCTCGGTTAACCTTCAGCTTTGATAGCACATTGTAATGACCCATCTTTCCGAACCCTAGAAGTCGACACTAATACATCCACATAATAACATGCTGAACAACTAAGTGTTGGAAAGACAAATTGTTAGGGGAAAAAGGAGATAAAAGATAGAAGAACTAGGAACAAATACGGAATCTCACAATGCAACAGAATAATATATAATATAATCAAGTCTTTGAAAAATCCAAGACCATCTTTTTTTATATGCATATACATATCAGAGTTGGGAAGTTATAACACCTATCCTTACAACAACAGACAATCTACACATAACACATACGCAACATAAGAAATCCAAAATACGAGAGTATGTCCTAGACCTCCAACTCGACTCCATAGCTCCACTGCATCTAAAGCTAACCTAGAAAACATGCTTGGTTTGACCCGAGCATTACATGGAATAACGCCCAGGTCAGTCTGGTAAACCAGCGTGAGTAAAACTCGATAACAAGTAACAACCAAATCGATTTCCACATTTGAAAAAGTTTCAAACAAAGGGTATATCGTAAGACCACACCGCACATAAAAACGGATGGGTTTTTACCTTACGATAACCAAAACATTTTATATCAAAATCAAGTGATATTATCATAGTGTCTAGGTTTAAAGTAAATTGATAAAATAAATAAAATGCTTGCATCTCACATTCCAACATACTAGGCTCTACAATCAAAAAGTAAGGCACATATTGGAGAATGGATTCCAACTAATGACTGGGCTACTGGGGCAACACCCGCCGTAGTACACCTCTAGAAAAATGTACTGAGGTAGTACCTAACGACCCCTACCAACATAGAACCGACCTGCCCCTTGCTGAATACTACTGAATATATCATCACCCCAGTTGCTTTTCAACCTTTAACCTAGCGCTCCCACGTGCACGAATTCATTGATGATTGTGTATATATCTTGAAGATTGATGATATACCCTAACCAGTGCAACCCACATAGCCCTATTGCATATTCCCCATTTTAGTCATTCCCGGTTGATGAGGCTTGAGGCTATGTTTTACCTTATGAATAGCTGTCCTTCTTGGAATGCTAACACTGCCCTCCAGGCAGTAGTGAAGTGCAAACATTTTACATACAAGTTGTCCAGGATAAGGACAAACCGAAGGCACTA
Source organism: Allium cepa (assembly GCA_030765085.1). Taxonomy (NCBI): domain Eukaryota; kingdom Viridiplantae; phylum Streptophyta; class Magnoliopsida; order Asparagales; family Amaryllidaceae; genus Allium; species Allium cepa. Next base: position 470,838,836 of record CM060940.1, on the reverse strand, counting down.
CTTCTACTACATCCATTTTGGAATCACCTCAGGATTAGTAACAAGTAGCCCTTGTAATTCAATGGCTCCGCCTTTGATCCCATGCTTCAAGATGTCTTCATTTCAAAATGCTTAAGGTGGATCGAAGTGGTTTTTGGATAAAATATTCGATCCCGGTCTCTTTGAAACAACTTTCGATATTTCCTGGTAAACTCAAGCTCGGTTCTTTAGGAAATAAATAGACAAATGACAAGAGCGGAGTTCACCTCCTAACCGTTTGTGGACGAATTTCCTTATCATTCGTTCTACAAGAACGAATGAGTTTATACGTATAGTATAGCACCTTCGACGGTAATTGTACCATATAATTATCATGTTTCTCCTAGATATTTCCAAAGTTACATTTTGGTTCCAGCTTTGATAGTTGGTTATTTAACTATCATATAAACAAACATTCAATCATGGTTTAATTTCCATATAGGATCCACTAAGATTTTATTAATTCTCTTTAATTAATTAAACCACTTTATAAAATCTAATCACAAGATCTTTTCAAAACACTATTCCCAAACCCCTTACATTTCCTTTATACTCGGAAACATTATGTACTTTATCTCAATAGTATAAGTATATTACCAAAACATTTTACTTTTCGTGCCTTGAAACAAAACCATATACTTATTTTATCAGTATAGTATATTTACAAATTTTTCGAAGTTTTCTTTTTTCCAAATCCCATATTAAATAACCAAACATTTCTTTTAAATAAAACATTCCGCTTATCCTTTATCAAAATTTTCCTTTTTAAAAGCTCATCTCATATTTCAATTAACTTATAACTTTCAAAATAAAGTTATAACCCACTTTTATAAACCCTTAAGTTAATTTATAATCCTCTTTCCAAATCTCTGAAATGATTTATAAACCTTTTTCCTATGTTTAAAACTCTTTATATAAACCATTCTATACTCCTTTATAAAATATCCTCTATAAATATCATTTACAAAACATCATTTGTAAAACACCCTAATATTCCTGTTCATTAGAAAAACCCCTTTCTATAAACTAGTTATCCTTTATAAATACGTTTATAAGAATTATATAACTTGAAAAACCATTTATTAAACCTCAACCTCAAATTGATTAATGAATTAAAGTAAATTCAAACCATATACTTTATAAATTCCTAATGAGGCGTAGTGGTACTAATGATGCTAATTTAAGTTACCATTCAATTTTAATTCCAATTCGATTCCCAAATCATATAACAATTATTTACATAAGCTACCATATATGTAAATACAGTTCATATCCAATCAGGGAATAACACGTCAACATAACTAATTGGCATATACAAGTACAAATAACATAACAATAGGATGGTGATTTGTCCTGCTAAATTAATGTCCAAACAATTCAATTAATTTATTGTAGAACGAAGATTTATTCTGCTTAACACATGTCCATATAATTAAATCACTTACACCATTACAGAATGGTATTTTGTTATACTAACGGATGTCACTTAATTCTCCTAATAATATGAGTTACTTAAGGGTCCGAACAGGAGATCCTTTGATATGGAATCGATTTACTTTGAAAAATAAAATTGATTAACACACATTCTGTTTAGTTTAAAATCAACTTTGAAAAATTAAAAGTATGCTTAATTAGCTTAAACCCTAACTAAACATTAATTAATCCAATTTAAATCAAGATTAAATCATAATTGAACTCTAATTAGGCACAATGAACTTGATTAAGTACTAATTAACTTCCTAATGCAACTTAGTTAAGGTTAAACCAAATTGTTTCAGAGTTAAACCCTAATTAATTAAATATTAATTAACTAATCCATTATAAACTTAATAATTAATTAACCATTAATATTAATTAAATAATTATTAATCACTTAATTATTTTTTAACCATATAAAACATTAATTAAAACTTTATTAATTAATTACAGTCATTAACTTAACTTAAGTGATGATTAACCTTTAATCACCATCTTAATTACCAATTTAGTGCTAATTACCTTTTAATTAATTAAATATATTACAGCTTAATTTCTTTTTATCATTACTAGTAAAGTTTTAAATTTTTTTAAAACTAATTTCAAAATAAAAAAAATTTGAAATAGAAATTAAAATTTTTGCCCAAGTACAAACATAACGACTGTCGCTATGAGTGCACTTTGCTCTAACCCAACTTTAAGCGAAGCCACTTTACTAAAACCATACTATTTTATGATTGAAACTTATCTTAGTAAATTTTCACACTTTAAAACCAATTACACAAACTTTAACCAAAATCTAAATTTTAAACTTTTGAAACGAGTTTGATTTCAAATTCGACCTCAAATCCGTCGTGGCTACGTACAAAGTTTCAACTTTGTTTCAACCGATCATGACTATAATCAAGTTCATCATCAACCTTTTTTATTCACACATTACATTCATGCTTCAAATTGTATACATATACCATATATATACAATTACTAACTTTGCTATAACACATCCATTCTAGTGCTAACACTAACCCTTACATTAACACTTATCATCACATTTCAAATATGCCAAGATCCAACGTATATATAATATACATATAGCCAAGGACCAAAACAATATATAATGGAAAGTTCTTTCCAAAAGATTAGGAATTTACTCATCGAAAGCTGTCCAAACCCTTGCTAAATTAGAGTATGACATAGCACTTCCATTCCTAAGCAACAAGATGGAGTATTGAACCCTGAATGCACTAGGTAGGCTCGGCCTTGAAGGGAAGAGGAAGTGAGACTTGTTTTGGTAAGGTGGAGCGACTTCGTGTAAACATCGTATTCTCAATAATAAACTCGAAAATTGGTCATTTTTCAGCTTATTTTTTTGCTGCATACTCATCAAATTTCAAAAAGAACTCAATGAGAAGTTATTGGAATTTCTTTTCTATATCATTTCGAAAAACAGAATCTCTCATTTTGATTTGTTTTGAAGAAGTTATGATCAAAAGAAGAAGGGTAATTTTCGGACTTAAATTCTAGGTGAAAACTTGCTTTGCAAAGATTGGATATTTTGACATAGCTATGATTGAAATTTGATAAAAATGGCCAACTAGAATGTTGTAGCCATTAAAATTTCATACGATTTCAAAAAAGATAAACTCCATTTGAGTTTGAAATGAGGAAAAAAAAATTGGTGGTAAGAGGGGGAAAAATGGAGAAACATATGGGCTATTTATAGGCAAGATATCATACCTAATCATCTTGTCAAGTCACATTACAAATCTTTTATTATATATATATATAATTGTGTTTAATCATATCACTCTTATATATATAATTGAATTTCGTCACATCACTTTCTTTTATATGTATATAGTTATTATGTTTAGTCACATCACTTTCTTTTATATATACAATTACTATGTTTGGTCACATCACTTTTATATATATATAATTATTATGTAAGTTTAATTATTAATTAATTAAGATGTGAAAAGACATAATTATGGTTAATGATTTCAAATCTAAGATGTGGCAATACTTAATATATATATTTATATAACTTGTTTATTTATTTTGAAACTATGTCTTGTCACATCACTTACTAATCCCAATTAACATAAGATAATTTATTTCTAAGTGTATCATATCTAGTTAATTAACTCTTAAATATGTGTACATATAGTGCACAATGAGGAACAACGTTTCCGACAACTTTCCGGTGTCGAAAGGTCGAAATTTCGAAAAATGTTCTTTGGTCACATTTTCTGTTTTTCTACGAACTATTTAATTTGATAAAGAAATATTGAATATGATTTTTTCATCATTATTAATTAGTTAAAATGAGTATATGTTCATTATAAAACCTATATATTGAATATTTTAAATTAATTAAATATTCATTATTCGAAGTAGTGAAATTTCGGATCGTTGCAAAAATAAATAATAAATTTGTTAGGTCCCACCGGTCGACCTTTGAAAGGGGCTAGTCAACACGAGTGATCAACTGATCAGAGTCGAAAAGGCTGAGGTTAAATCTCGGCCAATGGCCTGGATTTTATAAATTTTAATCTGACGCATGCAATTTGTTCTAACATCTATAAACACAGTCAAAACACTCCTCCTCTTCTCATATTTTTTAATGCAGACAGCGAAGCTCTACCATTTTCTCCGCTCTACTTTTTTCTCCAAAAATAAAATAGACTATAAATGTATGCAGATTTGAGAAAATTGAAAAATTAGAAAATAAGAGAAGTGAAGAATGTACAAATTAACGTTATGTAATAATAAGGTAAATCTCAAATTAATAAATCTATATTCTCCCTTAAAATCCTAATTCTCTTCCTAGATCTATGAGTCTAATATTATGCATATACCTTTTTATACACATGCTTTGATTGAAAAGGGAAAGCAATCGAATCAGAAGAATCAGATCTAAAAGTTTGAAAAGCTTAAAACTATGAGTGGGAATTTATGTAATTTATTTATAACATTATAATTTATGACATTGGATTTTGTTTGATTATCATTCCTAATTGAAAGATGTACAGTTACATGCTTGAATTCAATGTACCATCCACCTATTCTGTAAATTAGAAAAGATGGAATATAAATGTTAATTACAACCAGATCTGTAAATTAGTCCCAATTTATTGGTAGTTGAATATGAATTGAATGTGGAATTGTTTCAGATCTACCAATTGGTTTACTATAGAATTTATTTCAGAACTATATACGTATTAAAGGGTGTTAATATGAATTAATTTTTTTTTGATTTCATTCAAAAGTGAAATTTCTATATTCTAATCTGTTGGGTACGTAATTCTTCAATTTTCCATAGATTTATCTAATCTTTTACTTATATTGAAAAGTGCGGTATTTGATCTGTTGGATTTCGATTTCGTCAGAATTTGAGCGCACTAAGATGGGGTTGTTACAGAAATATTATGTACATATATGTATTTCTTTGTATTAAAATATTAAATTTAGAAAGAACTTAATTTCATGAACTTGAATGTATATAAAGTGAGAATCAAAAATAATTTTATATACAACGATGGGAATTTTAAACTACATGGACTTGAATGAAAAATTAGTTTTACAATTTGGTTAGTACAGTCGTAGTGTACACATTGAATTAGAATCATTTTTATGATTTATTAGATCAATTATAAATATATGTTAATTTGATTTATTTAAAAAGTTTAATTTAAAATCATTTAGGTAATTTATTAATATGTGGACCAAAATACAAAAAAAAGAAGAAACTTAGGAGAAATATGAAAGTGTAATTTTGTTTGAAAGACAAATTTCCAAACCTTTTTTGGCTTCTAGAACGCAACTTCAAAATTTAGCAACAATGACACATTTTTATGCATAGGACAAATCATGCTCTCCCACGCCACTACACCTCACGTTGCTGCCCCACAACACTGTCGCATCCTATGACGGCTCACTCTCCATGCTGTCATATACCTCAGCTGCACCACTATTCATGATCGTCGCCTTCCATCATCGTCGCCTCTCTAGGCATTGCCTCTTCAAACCTAACCCTAAAAAAATCATGCATCTACTTGTTACCTACTGTGTCGCCTATTGCTTTCAAAACATAACAACATCGTTCCTCACCTCATCTTGCTTGTCAATCATTAATTACTAAAAAATACTAACAGGTTAAAAATAATACCGTACAATATCACTATATGAGAAAAATGATGTAAAAATAAATATAGTGAGCACAAAATACTACCGAGTCGTATTATTTAAGAAAAAAATGATTCACAAAGTAAGGTACATTATTACACTATAGAATTGAAATATACTTGCTGTATTCTTTAGTTTTAAATTCGCTAAATACGAAACTAATACTAATGCTACTTATAAAAAAATCGTGTGAGATACAATAAAATTGTGTACAAACTGCTATAATAATTTTTAAAACCTTCTAAAATTCAAAAACTACTACTACAATTCACAAAATACTACTATAAAATACCATAACAAATATAAATATTCATAATGTAATTTATTTAAAAAATGATACAACATAGCCTTACTATGCACATAAAAAAATAATGCTACAATTGTTTATAAAATACTACCACAATTTAAAAAACTACTATAATTCAGAAACTGCTAATACAAATCACGAAATGCTAGTATAAAATAGATCTACAAATACAAATACACAAAATGAAATGTATGCAAAAAAATGATATTGCACGGCAGCATTATTACAAACGTCTAAAAAGATGTTACAACTGTTTGCAAACTACTACTACAATTTCAAAAAATACTACAATTCAGAACAACTTACAAAAAATGCTACTATAAAATAGCATTAGAAACATAAATATATGTAATGCAATTTGTTTATAAAACAAAAATGATACAACGTAGTAGCATTTCTGTATATATGTAAAAAAAAATCACAATCGCTTATAAACTACTATTGCAAATTAGAATAAAGCCACCACAATTCATGAAATGCTACTGTAAAATTAGTATTTTGTATAAAAATATACATAATTGTATATAAAAAAAAAAGATATTGCACAATAACATCAATACACGTTGTCATCTTCTTCCTCAATTTACTACTTCTTCTTCCTCAAATTAATGCTGCTTCTCTAACACCACTCCTTCACTATCATTATTGCCATCAGAGCCACTCATCCACCATTGCTGTTAGAACCTCCAGTTTATATTTCAATGACAACAACTATACAATCATACAAACACATATTTGAAGATAACAAGTATATACTACAAGAAGACATCATGCTCGAACATATCGAAACTCGAAGACAAACGACGATCTATCAACCATACTGTGGTTAGTAAGGGTATTCTACTGTTAAAGAGTCTTCAATAAAATATTGATAAGGTCTCCTTGAGTATATATGCATACACGATCATGCACGATTTCATATACACCGAACTTAAGGTGAAAAACTGCATTTACTACTCACAAACATCTAAGGTAAAACTACATACATCTATGACAATCCTTGGCAAATTATTTTCTAAAGTCATAGACATTTAAAAAACTGCAAATTTTGGAAAAGGCAATTCCATTGAGACAAAACGAAATTACCCTTCATCGAAAGATTGCAGCGATTAAAATGAATAGAACTTATCTAATAGTAACAACTCTTCATCTGCATCCTTTCAAGTCTATAAATACTACCATGATTAAGATGTAGAGATTAACAAAATTTAATTAATTAAATCTATTCTCTCTTGATTTCTTATCATTATCTTGTGCATACATTGCTTACATACTCTCAATCTACTATAACCAAAATATAATTTAGTTAAACCACTTCCTACAACTCAAAGGGCTCACATTCACATACTCAAAGGAGATCATAGGAAGATTTTTACTATCAGTTAAAAATCGTGTTATTTGGAACACAAGATTGTCAGAGATATACATTTGTATTAGCCTATTCCTCCAAGCGAAGCTAGGGTTAGTTGGTTAAAGGAAATAGCAAAGGGGAGCTTCGGGACTAGACGTAGGAAGGGGTGTCCGAAACAGTATAAAATATCTGGCGTGATTGTTTCTATTATTTATCTTATATTCAATTATTATTCTCTTCACAACTGTTAGTAATATACAAAGTTATATATATAATTTGCATTATTTTCGAAGATCCTATATACCTTCAATTGGTTACAGAGGAAGGTTATTTCAATCGATATCAAAGCGAGGTTATTTCAGTCTACAGTAACACGTAATTGAAAGAAATCATTAAAATGGCAAGCACATTTCAAGAAGGTCAATCAACTGCTCGTCTACCATAATTTATCGGTTCTAATTATGCTTATTTGTCAACACGTATGCGAATTTTTATGGAAGCCAATGGATTAGAAATATGGCTAGCAACTCAAAATAAGTATGAACCACCTGACACTGATATTAGCACATGAACCGATGCACAAAAAGTAGAGGCATCTAACAATGCCAAAGCTATGAATGTATTGTTTTGCTCACTTAACAAAAATGAGTTTTCACGTGTCATGCCCTGCTAGACTGCATATGATATATGGTGCACTTTACAAGTCACACACGAAGGCACAAATAAAGTCAAGCAAACTAAAATTTTTATTTTACAAACCAATTCTCATCTTTCAAAATGAAAACAAGTGAATCAATTGTTGACATGTATGTAAGATTTCAAACCATTCAGCATGATCTCGTATCAGTTGGAGTCTAATTCATAGATTTGATTTAGTCACGTGAATTTTAAACACTTTGATAAACAATTGGAAACAAAAAATTTAGCCATCGAAGAAGCTAACGATCTTTCTCAACTTAAAGTCGAAGAGCTAATAGGAAATTTGATATCATATGAAGCTAATTTGGAGGCTAGAAGGATTAAAATCATGAAAAAAACATAGCATTCCAAGCAAGTAACAAAGATTCAAACTTAGTAAAAGAGGAGATTATCGTTATTGCCAAAAACTGTAATAAATTCAGGAAGTTCAAGAAGACGCCCAAATTTTAAAATGGCATCAAATCAATCTCTTCAAATCAAACTCGATTAAATGCTATGAATGTGAAAATTTTGACCACATGAAGAAGGTTTTTCTATAGCTCAATAATGATAAAAAGAAAAGAAGATTCGAAAAATTCAAGAAAAAGAAAAGAGCATTTCAAGTAACATGCGATGATTCAAATTCGTCTTCTTCTTCGGATAGTGAAAGTGAAAGCGACTCGGAACAAACAAATGTGTGTTTTATAGCTAACACCGATGAGGTACATCCTAAACTTACTTGTGATGAAATAATGGAAATAAATTAGACGATAAATATAGAGAATAAAAAAATTAAATAAGGAATATACAGGAAAGTTAAATAGATCATAATTAGAAATTGGATTATTAAAAGATGAAAAAATCATCTTAGAAGAAGAATTAGACATTGTTCAAAAAATATGCAACATTATTATCTTAAAATGACAAATTATTAAATGATTTGGAGAATTATAAGTTAAATAAAGTTAATCTAGAAAAAGAAAAACTAGAATTACAAGCAAATTTAGATTCTAGAAATATTGAAATTTGTGATCTTAAAAGTAAATTAGATAAAATAATAAATAATGTGACAAAATTTAAGAAAGAAAAACAAAATTTAGAAAATTTGATTACGATATCTAAACCATCTGGAAATTGAAATGGATTAGGTTTTAAAAATAAACAAAAGTAAAAGAAATATAGCACAGTATACACAAACTTCAAAAAGCCAAAGTTAGAAACTAAGTTTAAGAATTCATATACAAATATGGTAAAAATAGGGATTCCAAAAACAAATAATAAATTAATTAGACAAAAATATATTGATGAATATTTACAGAAGGTTAAATATAACATAAATTACATTTCTAAAGGAACCAAATGCTCGTTCGGATATGGCTACATTCCTCCACTAACATGTAGGACCCTTATCAAAGAAGGTGGGTACCAATTAAATTTTTCTTATTCTGCAAGTACCCAAAATTAAAATAAAAAATAAAGAGAAATGGATACTCGATAGCGGTTGTTCTAAGCACATGACTGGAAATGCTATTATGTTATCAAATATAATCTATTTCGATGGTGGAGCTGTAACATTCGAAGATAACTCAAAAGAATTTGTCATCGGCGTTGGAGAAGTTATCAATATCGGTATTCCTAACTTTCCTATAATTACTAATGTTCTATTAGTAAAAAATTTGAAACATAACTTATTAAGCATAAGTCAATTATATGACAATGGATTTAAAATTGATTAAAAAAATAAATAAAATATATTTTATCAAAATAAAATTTTAATTTTTGAAGCATTTAGAAATCGAAACATATATGTTTTAAACATGAATGTCAAAAACAACACAAATTTATGCTTAGCCGCAAATCATGGTGATCCATGGCTATGGCATAAGAATTTTTGTCATATAAATTTTGAGAATATCAACAAACTAGCTAAAAATGAATTAGTTAGAGGATTAACTAAAATCAACTACAAGGTTAAAAACCTATGTGACGCTTTTCAATTTGGTCAATTAAAGAAAAGCTCCTTTAAATCTAAAAAGGAAATTTCCACAAAACAACCTTTCGAATTACTCCATCTAGATTTATTCGTACAAACTCAAGTACGCTCAATAAATTATAATAAATATGTTTATGTAATTAATGATGATTTTTCAAGATACACTTGGACATTATTTCTAAAACATAAAAGTGATACTTTTGAAATGTTTAATTTTTTATGCTTAATGAATTTTTTTTAATGAATTTAGAAAGTAAAAATATATGAAGTGATCATGGAGGTGAATTTGAAAATGAACTATTTACAAATTTTTGCAACAAAAAGGGAATTAGTCATAATTTTTCGTACCTCTAACATCATAACAAAACAGTGTTGTAAAAAGGAAAAATCAAACTTTACGAGAATGTACGCGAACTCTACAAAGTAGTAGTAACTTACTAAATAATTTTTGGTCTCAAGCCGTTGCTACTACTTGTTATGTATTAAATCGTGTAACACTTAGATCAATGATTGAAAACATATGCTATGAAACACTTTTTAACAAGAAACCTAAAGTATCATATTATCGTATATTTGGGTCAAAATGCTTCATATTAAACACTAAAGATTATCTTGGAAATTTTGATTCAAAAGCCAATGAAGGAATTTTTGTTGGCTATTTAGATCGAAGCAAAGCATATGGAATCTTTAATAAACGAATAAATATTATAGAAGAAAGTCTTCATGTCTCATTTGACGAAAACAAAAATGACAATGATGAAGAAATTGTAAATAAAACTAATTATACATGAAAATAATAATATAATGACAATACCAATAATGATAATATGATAACTCATCACATAGAATATTAAAGGACCATCCTAGTAATAATATTATTGGAAATTTAAATACAAGAATATCAACCATAAACAGTTAAATTAAATGAGTCATGTTGCATCTATATCAAATTTTGAATAGAAAAATTATAAGAAAGCATCAAAAGATGATTTTTAGATTATTGCAATGCAAGAGAACTTAATCAATTTAAAAGGAATGATGTTTGGAAACTTATACCAAGACCAGACGATCAATATGTAATTGGAGCAAAATAGGTTTTTAAAAATAAAGCAGATGAAAATGGAAATTATGTACGAAATAAAGCAAGATTAGTAGCCCAAGGATATAATCAAGAATAAGGAATTAATTATGATGAAATATTTGCTTCTGTCACTCGTCTCAAAGCAATACGAACATGACGGGCTTTTGCATGTCATCACAATTTTAAACCTTATCAAATGAATGTAAAAATTGCATTTTTAAATGGATTTATAAAAGTAAAAGTTTATGTTGAACAAACTCCTTTATTTCTTCATGAGAAATATCCTGACCATGTATTTAAACTTTAAAAGGCCTTGTATGGATTAAGACAAGCACCTCATGCTTGGTAAGATAGATTAAAAACTCATTTACGGAGTTTCAGTTTTTTCAAATTGGTAAAATTGATTCTACTTTAATCATAAAACAAGAAAATAATGATATTTTACCATACAAATATATATTGACGATATCATTTTTGGATCCACTAACGAAAAATTATGCACTGAATTTTCTAACATAATGAAAGATGAATTTGAAATTTCACATATGGAAGAATTAAAATATTTCTTAGGTTTACAAATAAGACAATTAGTAAATGGAATTTTTGTATGTCAAGAAAAATACTTTCAAGATTTATTAAAACATTTTGGAATGGAAAATTTATCAAGAAAACCAACTCCAATGAGTACTACTCTACATTTAGATAAAGATGAAAATGAAAAAGATTTCGACCATAAATTATATCTAAGTATGATATGATCTCTGTTATACTTAACAGCTAGACTAGATATTATGATGAGTGTATGTTTATGCGCTCAGTTTCAAGCATAGCCAAAAGAATCACATCATCGAGAGGTAAAACGAATATTAAGATATTTAACAAACACTAGGATTAAAGACTTTTTTTTACCCAAAAGGAAGCTCGTTCGAAGTCGTGTCATATAGCGATGCCGATTTCCGCTGTTGTAAACGATAGAAAAAGCACAAGTGGCATAAGTCATTTTATTGGTCAGTTTTTAGTTTCATGGTTTAGTAAAAAGAAAAATTGTGTTTCACTCTCAACATGTGAAGCCGAATACATCTTAGCAACCTTAGCTTGTGCGCAAGAAATTTATATACAACAAACTCTTCAAGATTTGGAAAAATCATACCAAAATCTCCTATATATTGTGATAATACCAGTAGCATAAATTTTTAAAAAAATCGTATTAACCATTCTCGAACGCAACATATTGATATTTGTCACCATTTTCTAAGAGATAATGTGGAAAAATGAATTATATCACCGGAACTTGTACATACCAAAAATCAAATAGCTGATATTTTTATTGAACCATTAAGTGAAGTAAATTTTATTAAATTAAGATGAGATATAGAAATATGTTCTGACAATGAATTGATTAACTAAATTTGTAGGATTAGTTTTGTACACATAAACTATATAGGATAAAATTTCTAAATTTAAACTAATACTAAGCATATAAAACCTAACCACTCTCTGTTAAAAGTTATATGGTTGAACTTCTTCCCTCTACCAATCTTTTAAGTATGGTAAAAACTTCATCTTATAAATCAGCTTACTTTCCTCCTAACTAAATACAAATAGTATCATTACTCAATAAAAAAAGTCTTTTGATCACAACTCCACCTATTTAACTATCGAATATAAATCACCCTCATCAAATAGAACTTACATTTCACCAACTAAATCCACACCTCCATCAATTCACTTAGCCTCTCTGAACATTATTACATCACCTACGTATCACACTGGCTTTTCCCCTAAAGAAAAGAAAGCCAAATCGTCAATTGATCTATAGCCGACATCTCTCACTAACAAAGTCAATGAAATATATCACTATCAACAGAAATGATGGGAGTTCAACGTGAAATGTATTACGAGCAACAGTGTCAACGATCTCATCTATTTTTATCAAAAAATTTATTCTTACTATTTGTGGTCATTCACCAATAAAAAATTGCATACATCAAAAATCTCCTCGATTACAAGAAACTCCTATAAAAGCATATAACATTACCCCAAGAAATCTATGCAAACCAAGACCATCAAACCAAGCTTAGATTGGCACTCTAGCTTGTTCGAGTTAGTCCCCACTAAAGCCGTTAATTGACGACACAAAGGCTGAACCAAATTCAAGGGATATGCAAGAAATCAAAAATTCTAAATTCTCAGTGAAAACTAAACTTATGCTGCACATCGTGTAAAATAAGTTCATTCGTTAATTTTTGGTATGTATATTGTTTTATTGAATTGATATTTCAATAAAAATTGTTTGCTATTTAAATTCTATCTATAAATTTATAAAAATGCATACCATTATGTCTATGAAAATACAACAGACGTCTTTTAAAAGGTACGAGAAAACATTTTCCTGTAACCGCAGACGTCTGTGGGAACTCACGAACGTTTATCATATCTCTCTGTTTATTTTTTTTGAAACCACATATGTTTGTGGAAACCTAACAGACGTCTGTTATACATTACCATCTATAGCTAACTGAAAGCACAAATATCTATGCCACACCCGTAGACGTCTATCGCTGTTCGAAAACCCTATCTCCAACAGTCATATATATAAGTTTTTTCCCAATTTTACCTTCTACCTCCAAATTACATCCTAATTCTAAAACTCTAGCCTTCATTCAATCTCTATTTGCTCACTAATGTCTCCCAAACCAAAAACTCCATTTAACAAACGATCCAAGAAAAGTCAATCATCCTCTTCTCACAATCCCATAGTTAATGATGCTCACATTCAAGAATGGCTTTACAATAGCATGATTACCAACAAGCAATTTGACGAGCTAAAACAAAAGAAGCTTCATTCCCAGTTCTATAGATTATGCAAGTTTTGAGAATATAGCATTCAAGAACTTACTGTCACCTCCAAATGCCGGGATTTAATCAATTTCGATGAAAATGAGGCACAAATCGACCAATTAGCTATCTTTCTTTTCTACGCCAATTTATGTAGTAGTGATATTTGGAATCTTGAGAATGATGAAGGTTGGTTATGGACGAGTGTGTATAGACACGTTTTAAAAATTGGCATTAATACCATTGGGCGTGTACTTAATTATTCTGCAATCGGGATCTATTTGGAAGAAATTACTGACCATAGAAACTTGCCATGGGACGAAATAACTCTTCTTATTTGACAAGATAGGATGCCCTAGTGGAAATCCGTCTACTTATGTCAAAAAGCTAGATTGTTAAATCGTATGATAATAAATACAATAATCCTGCGTCTAGGTAGTCATGAACAAATCTATGACATTGATCACAAAGCCCTTTATGCTATTTTCGATGGAATAAAAATAAATTAGGCCAAATTCATTCATGATGAAATTAAAAGCTATTGGTCTCATCATCGACACACTATTATCTATGCTCCATACATTATGCATCTATTAAATGATTTTGGGGTACCCTTTTATATCTCTCATTTTGAAGAAATCCTCGTTAAAGAAAGCGGTATACGGTTTTTATCGTTGATGCATCTTCCCCCTCGACCACCCCCAATAATCTCCCTTGAATATTGGTCCTTACAATAGCAACAACAAGTGCATCATGTTACTCCGCCCACTACTACTACTCAGCAAACTTACTTACCTCGTCCTTCATGACAACCTACATCCTCCACTCATCCTTTATTCGGATTCTGAAATACAAGAAGCTCGCATTGAACCAATGCAAAATGAATCTCCTCATGATTTAGTGCTTAAAAACCAAAAGCTAATCACGGCTAACCAACGGGCTTTAAATAAAAAATGAGTGGTTTGTAATGTTCCTTTTCAACGAGAATGACTAAAATGGAAAAGACATTAGAAAAAGTTGTTTCAACTTTAGGAAAAATTATGAGAAAGGTCCATGGTAGATCATCCTCCCGCTCATCATCTTCGCCATCACCGATACCCCCCCTTCGAGCACAGACACCTATTTATCGTCTCATACTTCTGCTAAAAGATCTCCTCACAATAGAAGAAAGAGTCCTATGCAAGAAAAACTTGAGGATGAAGAAGATAGTGATGATATGTACACGTATGATACTCTGCAATTCCAACATCAACCGCACATGGCATTCCAAGGTCTCTCCATTCAAGAAGATGAGGAGTACAATGACCAAACATAATGGTCAGGTACATACCAACAGGATCCTTCGTCTTATTGGGAATACTATAAGAGTTATGGGAACTTATCTTAATCTTCAAACCAATAAAATTAGCATTTTATTTTAGTTATATTTTTTACTATTTTTCCATCATTTATGCTTATGCATGTTTGTTTAACTATGTACCTCCTACTACACTGGTTTCTGTTTCTATTTGAACTTCCTTATTTAGTTTTAAATATTCTTGATCTTATACATAACATGCTATTAAATGTCTATTTAACATTTATGTTTACATCTTATATCATTCCTTCCATTTTGATAATGACGAAGGGGAAGGAATTTATGCATATACATAAGGTGAGACAAATATAATAATTCTTCCATTTTGATTGTGTAGTTGTCATCATCAAAAAGGGGAGAATGTTAGATCCTCCAGTTTATGTTTCACTGGCAACAACTATACAATCACACACACACACATTTTAAGATTACAAGTATATACTACAAGAAGACATCATGCTCGAAGATATTGAGACTCAAAGGCAAACGACGATCAATCGACCATACTATAGTTAGTAAGGGTATTCTATTGTAAAAGAATCCTAGACAAAATATTGTTAAGGTCTCCTTAAGTATAATATGCATACACGATCATACACGATTTCATATACACTGAACTTAAGGTGAAAAACTGCATTTACTACTCACGGACGTCTGAGGTAAAACCACAGACATCTGTGAATCCTTGGGAAATTGTTTTCTGAAGTTAGAGATGCCTAAGGTTTAGAACAAAGGTCCATCATTTGAAAAACTGCAAATTTTTGAAAAGACATTTCAGTTGACAAAAAGAAATTACCCTTCATCGAAAGTTTGCAACTCTTCATCTGCATCCTTTTGAATCTATAAATACTACCATGATTGAGATGTAGAGATTAAATAAATTGAATTATTAAGTCCATTCTCTCTTGATTTCTTATCACACTCTTGTGCACATTTTGCTTACATTCCTTACATACTCTCAATCTATTATAACTAAAATATAATTTTGGTTAAACCACTTCCTCCAACTCAAAGCGTTCACATTCACATACTCAAAGGGGATCGTAGGAAGATTTCTTGTATCAGTCAAAAACCGTGTTACTTGGAATAAAAGATTGTCAGAAATATACTTTTGTATTAGCCTATTCCTCCAGGCGAAGCGAGGGTTAGTTGGTTAAAGGAAATGCCAAAGGGGAGCTTCGAGACTGGATATAGGACGAGAGATAGGAACCAGTATAAATATATGGTGTGATCATTTCTATTATTTATCTTATATTCAATTATTATTCTCTGCTTAACATAGTTAGTAATATACAAATGTATATATATAAGTTGCATTATTTATAAAGATCCTATAGACTTTCAATTACTTGTTGCCACTACATCCTCAATAAACTTAAACTTCGCACTCTCTTTAAAACTCTACTTATGAAGACTGCCCTACACCATCGACACCCAATATAACTGTTTGCACCAAAATTGGTCACAAGCACCCAATAGTCGCTGAAAGCACCAGTTCGCAATCACAGATAACAAATATGTATGAAAATCACTCAGAAAATTCATAATAAAGTAGTAAATGACACAAGATTTATAGTGGTTCGACGATCTTGCCTACGTCAACTCTGAAGCTTATGTCTTTATTGATTCACTTGATGATTTCAATCAATTAAAGCGGATAACAGTTGATATAGCTCTGAAATATGATTACAACAGCGGAAATGAAGAGTAGAATTGAATCCGGCAGAGTCTGGACGTTTAATGGCCAAAAGATCCCTTTTCTGAAGGCTTCCGGGGGCTATTTATAGGCATAGGAGGTTGAGATCGCGCTCAAACTTCGGGGGACTTTTTCTGGCACGTGAGTGGGCCCACTCGACCGACCCCACCTGTAACATCCCGGAATTTTTAACAATATCAATTTAATAATCTGTAGTTAAAATTAAATTGATATTGATAATCTATAAATAATTATTCAAATAAATTTAATAATCTTCTTCAATAAATATTTAAATTAGTTATTTTATCTTTTAAATGATATAAATTGATTTCTATTTACAATATAAATATATGGTTTATATTTTAATAGATTGGCATTGTTTTAGTTTAATAAGTAAAGCATATTTTCTAGTTGTAGTAATTTGGAAAATTTGTTTTATTTAATATTTAAGATTTTCAAAAATTTAATATTTGAAAACCCTAGACACTATTATAATATCATCGGATTTCCTATCAAATGTTTTGGTTAGCGTAAGGTAAAAACTTTTCCATGTTTATGTGTGGGAAGTCTTACGTGATAACTTTCTTTTCAAAAGATTTTTGAAAGTTAAGCAACTTTAACCTGTTACTCACACCAGACTCATGTCTGACCCGGAGTTTATTTTTGTTTTTCATAAACTCTTGGGTACTCAAATTTTTATGAGTAGTCAAGGGATTCAGGTTTTCTTTGACGAAATGTGGAGGAGAAAATGGAGCAGGAGGCTTCTGCGTTAGATATTAGTATTCCGCTGTGTGTTCTCTGTGTTGTTGTATTGAGTTGTAAATACTAGATAGGTGTTTATAACTGTCTAGTATATGTGATGTATATGCTGTGTATCTCTGATAATGGTTGTATACTATGTAATATTTATGTTATTAATATAATTTATTCGTTCCACTGTTAGATTCTGATGTTGTTTCTTTCTTCTCTTCTTTCTATTCTCTTTTCTATCCCTTTCTTTCTTAATTCATGATGCGATTTTCTGGGAGTAGAAAGTCGGGTCGTGACAGTTGGTATCAGAGCATTAGGTTGAGTGAATACCTAGGCTCTGTAGTGTGTGTAACACGACTACTATTGGTTGAAATTTGAATGTGTGAGGTTGGAGATGTATCTGTCGAGACTGTAGACCTAATACCATCTCGAGTGAATTTTGTAGTGATGAAGAACTTCATTGATCTCTGATGGAAACCTGTTAAGGTTCAGAGTGAATTCTTTGAAGTTGATGAGTAGGATTTGGATCTGTTGATTGAGCAGAAGCGAGTGATGGTATTTTGAATACCTCGGGAAGTAGCAACTGCGAGATGAGATGCAGTGACTATGGATGTTCCCGAAGATGTTTTCTTTGGAACAAGTTAAGGAGGTGAGTCCGCCTCGGTGTTGTGGCTGTGTTCAGCTGGAGTTTCTGTTTGCTTTGAGGATTGAGTTTCTCGGAGAGCTTTGTTTGGAATTCTTTGGCATCCGTGGCAGCGGTGCAGTTTGAAATGTTCTCGGTATTGGCAAGAGATCTTCTGGCTTAGCAGTTTTCTGAAGTGGAGTTCAGAAGCAGTTGTGTGGAACCGTTCCTTTGATAGGTTGGCTAGTACAGAGTAAGTTGTTCTGTTTGGTTAAGGAAGAACAATTTTCTTTGGATTTGGTTTGGTGGATCGCAAAAGTTACTTGCGATTGTTTGAGTGTTCTCTTGGGTTATCTGAGTTTTTCTGGATGTCTTCAGGAAGTCAGAGTTTGGTTCGCATCTGGAGATTGAGCTTTTCTTATCGACTGGAATTCCCGGAGTGGTACCGGTGGTTCAGCTTAATAGAAGAATGGTTTTAAGGAGATTGAGTTGGTATAGTAGCTCGGAGTTTTGGAGGAACTCCTGAATGATTCTTATGGATTTGTTGAACCATATCTCTAGGGTGCGTTGTCCTGTTTGTGCTTGCATTCTTCTTCAGCATTCTCTTCTATGTCGGATCAGAGTTGAGCAGCGGAAGCAGTTGGGAAGTGTATCTGCTTTTCTTTTTCTGGACAAAAGAAGTTGTTGTCTTCTGATGTTGAGAAATTGAGTTTGAGTTGTTGGTTTTGGTTGATCTTGAGGAGATTATTTTGTTGGGTTGATTGGTCTAGTTTGTTTCTAGAAGTATCAGCAAGGTTGAGCTGATCAGTAAGTTGTAGACAGCCCAGGATTGTCTGAAGAGTTTTGTGGATAAGAGTCGGAGGAATTTAGACTCTGAAGTCGGAGATTTAATTTTGGATAAGTTTTCTCCGATCAAGTGAGCTATAAGTTTGGGTAGGTCTGTGAAGCTAGCTCTGAAGTGTTTTGGATCTTTTCTTTGATCTTGGAGATTAAGTGATTGATCTACAGGATTGAATTGCCAGTGTGGATAACTGGGATTCGATGAGTTTCACGTATCTCTGAGGGAGTACGTGTATGATCTATCTCTGGTTGTGGAACTAGCAGTTTGGGAATTTTAGTTGTTAAGTCAGACTCGTTTGTAGTCTGATATCTTGTCCAGTGTTATAGATATAGTTGTATAGGAGCTTTGTAGCTTCATAGTATTGTTTGTTTGGATTTTCTAGAGCGAGTATCCTGGTGTGTGTATATATACACCTGGGGAAACTCAAAAGGAATTCTATCCAGAATTTGTCTGGATAATTAGAATTGTTTGATTGGTTGTTTTGGTTGTTAGCATAAGTTTGATATATGCTTATGTTTTTAAAATTTAATTTAAATTTGATGAGATTATTAAATTACCATTGTTTTAAATTTCGAGGACGAAATTCTTTTAAGGGGGAAGGATTGTAACATCCCGGAATTTTTAACAATATCAATTTAATAATCTGTAGTTAAAATTAAATTGATATTGATAATCTGTAAATAATTATTCAGATAAATTTAATAATCTTCTTCAATAAATATTTAAATTAGTTATTTTATCTTTTAAATGATAGAAATTGATTTCTATTTACAATATAAATATATGGTTTATATTTTAATAGATTGGCATTGTTTTAGTTTAATAAGTAAAGCATATTTTCTAGTTGTAGTAATTTGGAAAATTTGTTTATTTAATATTTAAGATTTTCAAAAATTTAATAAATGATTTTGGTTTAAAATTAATAAATGAATCATGTTTTAAAATTCTAATATATACAATTTTTTTTAATTTGGAAATTTTAATACAAACTAGTATTGAGTTTTCTAAGACTATTTCATAAATAAAAATATGATTTTAAAATTGAAAAGAAAAATATTGGAATATTTTTAAATTAAATTGGATTTAGTTTTAAATTTAGAATAAATTCAATAAAATGTTTTATGGTTTAATAAAATGGATATTTTACTTATAAAAATATAATTTCTTATAAAATGACTTTTGTAAAACAATATTAAAATTGTATTGACTTTATAAATAAGTTTGAATAGAATTTGTAATTTTTATTTCAAATTGAATTTTATTTGTAACTTGATTTGAGAATATTTGATTTGGAATTTAGTTTGAATTTAAATTCAAAAGTATAAATTTTGAATTGTTTAATTATTTTATGTAAATGTTTATTTATAAACATGAATTGTTCTTATTTCTCTTGTAAATTTATACACATGTTAAATATAAACTAACAAATTTAATTTAAGATTACACACATTATTTTATAAATTTAAATACTAATTACTTTTAAAGGAGAAACATGTGTTGCATTCTTTTACATGTGTTTAAAAACTAATACAAATAGACAAGTGTCTAACTTATGACAAGTGTTAGAATTTAGTTTTAAATTTTCTTTTCTTACATAAAATCTGAAAATACATTAGTTTACATCATTCATACATAATGCATTTTCATTTCCTAAATCAAATGAAAATCAAATCTGCATTTTCCTGAACCAAAGAAATCTGCGTATCTTAATTCTGCATTTCCTCTTCAAATCAAGTAGAAACCTGCATACCTCAAATTCATTAACAAGCCACAAATCTGCATACCACAAAAATCTGCATATACCAATTTATCAAACCCTATACAAATTCATCAATCAGCATAATTCACTTCCTCAAAAGCAAATTGAAGTCTGTTCTTTTTCTCTACACTCTGGTTCAAACCTGGTTGATTGAACACCTGCATGCAAGCATTTTAAATCAGTGGAAACAATTAGGCAAACCTGTGTATTAATTCAAAACTCAGAGTTCAACAGAGGTCAAGCCTGCATATCCTATTTTCTGCAAATTCAAGGGATCAAAACAACTCTGCATTTGTTAACAAGTGAGTAACTCTTAAAATTTAAGGTTTAAATTTAAAATGGTTGCATGCTTGTATACTGAAGTAACTTAGTATTGCATGTGTGAATGTTGATGTGAAGTTGTATTTGTGAGCATGATATTTGAATGTCCTCTGTTATGTTTTCCAGTAACCCTGTACTGTTTTAAATACATACTCTTTTTGATTCAATCTCTGTAGGAATTAGATTACAGACAACAAGTGTTTGTTTAAGTTATTAAGTAAATTAAAATTTAATTAAGTTAGTAATAAACTGGGATGGATACTGGAAAACCAAATAAGTAAACAAGTCCAAAAATAATTGAATTTTAATCATCATGTTTTCTGGATTCATAAATATAGGATGAATACATAAATCAAAATATGATTTTTAAAGAAAAAACTAAATTTTTAGTAAAGAGGCTTAGGAACAGTTAAGAGTTGAACTAAAAATGAACTCTGGGGTTTCTCTGGTGATGCATGAATTTGGAGGGGATGGGATTCTGCATGATGGTGGAGGGTTGATCTGAGAAGCTAGGAAAAATATTGGTTGGTGCTAAATTCCATTGTGGAAGATGCAGTTTTGAATTTTATTTTTAAACCCTAGTCTGTAAATGGTTTGAAGAATTGGCAATGTCGGGGTGTAGTGATGATCGAGTGTTGAGATATTTTGGGAATCGATAGATTGGCCGTAGTTGAGTTCGAGGCCGGAGGGGTTAGTTGTCAGGTGGCCGGAGAGGTAGGTTATCGCCGTTGACAGGTTAGAGGGTGAAACCTGTTTTCTGCTCCCAGGTTTTGATATTGGGTATCATCTTCGATTTCTGGTGATGGTAGCTCGAATTGATGGCTATAGTGGGTAGTTAGGAGGGTTTCTGATGAGATGCGATGGTTGTTGGCGATCATGAATGGCCGGAGGCGCCGCGCATATGCACAGTGGAGTAGGGTGTAGGTGATATGTTGGTTAATTGAGGGAGCACTCGGGTAAACTCTGATTTGACTCGAAGTGTAGTAGTGTTTTTCTCGGGGATGTGGTGTTGCAGACTCGAAGTAGATTTTGTGGTGGGGGTTTAGGTGTTTGTTTACAGATTTTACAAACCTGTAACCTCTGGGTTTAAAAAACTTGTAAAGCCTGAATCATTTGAATGATTTAGAAAATTTAAATCATATTTGAATTCAAGTTTGAATTTATTTGAATTCAAGTTAATTTAACATTCCAGTTTAAATAAATAAAGTGTAAAAGAATTTTTACAGGTTTAATAAACCTGAACCTTTTTTACATCCTGACAGTATTTGAGTTTTTAAAATTTAAACTGAATTTAAAAAGTGTAGAGCAAGTTTTTAAAACAAAATTTTGAAACAAGTTTAAAATCTTAATTCAAATGAGGTTGAATTATAGATTTAAAAATATATAAGTTTCATAAAAATAAAGGGGTTTTAACAACTTTGAAATTTGTTAAAGTTATTTATAAAATGTTTAAAATCTGAAGTTAAGATTTAAACAGAGTTTAAAATTTAAATTTTAAATCTGGATTCAAAGTTAATTTGAATCTTAAGCTTAAAACTGGAATCAAAGTGGAATATGTATTTCAGTTTTTGAAAATTTAAAACAAAGTTTGAAGTTGCAAGAATTAAACTAAATTTAAATTAAGTTATTGAGATGCTAAAGTTAGAAATTGTTTAAACTTTGATAAGTTTAAATTATTTTCATTTTAAAACTTGTATTTAAAATGAAATTTGGGAAACAGTTTCAAAAGTACTATGTTTAAAATAAAATTTGTTTAAACATAATTTTGAAATATTTTATTTTAAAATTAAGTAAAGAATTTATGTTTGAAATTAATTTATTTAAAAAAGTTAATTAAGAAATAATTAATTAATTTATTTAATTAATTATTAAGGTTTAATACATATTGATTTAGGAGTTAATCAATTTTGAAATTCAGATCATTAATTAGATTTTTAATTAATGATTAATAAATTATTAATTAAGTAATTAAATTTTTAATCAAGGTTAATTTATTTAATAATTAGACTTCAAATTATAGATAATTAAAGTTAATTAAAATTGTAATAAATTTCAGTTAATTACTTTATAAAATAATTAGAGAAGGGTTAATGATGGTCATTAACCAGGATTATTTAAATAATTAATTAATATGATTAATTTTTATAATTAATTAGATTAATTAATTTATTAATAATCAATTGTTAATGATTTGAGTATAATTACTTAATAAAGTAATTATGAAATTAATTACCTAATGTAATTAATTTAGTTTAAATGGATTGTTTAATTTAATTAATTAAGTTTAATTAATTTTAAACATTTGGGTTTATAAGTAATTACTTTATGTAATTAATGATTTGGGAATTACTCGGTTAAGTATTGTTAATAATTACAGATTGTAATTAAGGAGATGTTTAAGTATGAGATAATTTGAATTAATTATTTAGTAATTAATCAAATAATTAATTCAGAAATTAATTTAAGGATAATTATTTTGGTTTAATATAGTAATTAAGTTAGTTAATTACTTAGAGTAATTAATTTAAGGAATAATTAAGGATCATTAATTATTTAATTAATGATGTAATTAAAGATGATTAATTATGATTAATTAATCAATAATAAGTAATTAAAGGTAATTAATTAATATAATTAATTAAGGATTAAAGTAATTAATTATGATTAATTAATTAATTGAAGTAATTAAAGGTTAATTACTGTTTAGTTGGGGATAATTAATTTGTGAAATTAATTAAGGATAATTACATGAATGTAATTAAGAGCAATTAATCAAGAATGATTAATTAGGATGATTTATTTATGATTAATTGATTGTAATCAATTAAAAAGGGGGATAAGCAAGTTATAATTTGGTGAAGTAATTAATTTAATTTATTTTCAATTAATTAAAGATGGGGTAATTAATTTAATTCATTTTAAATTAATTAGAGATAGAGATAATTAATTTAATTCATTTTAAATTAATTATATGATGATGAATAAATCATTGCTTATGGATGAATGGTTGAATTTGTTTGACTTGGATGCTTTGTGATCTCAGTAATGAGATAAATGATATTATGTGGTATGGATGTTTGATTGTGTTGTGATGATAACATAGGTTATCTATGGTGATGATAGTATATGGAATATCTATTTGATATTGATGATTATAGATTACCTATTATGTGATAATGTTGATTATCAGTTATGATTTATAAGTTATCTATCTGTGTGTATATAGATACAGTATTGAATTGTTTTAAACCTTTAAAACAACTTGGCCCTAAAAGACACGCTTTGGATTTCGATGAGACCGGGATCGGGTTTCCATATTTGGATATCCGAAAACCACATCGATTCCAAATAACGTTAGGTCGTGAATCCAAGTGGAGCGAGTGAAGACTCGAGATGTAAGAGCTATACGTCAGTATAACTCTGTGGGTGATTCCGTAATGAGTTTGACGGAATAGTACTTATAGATTCGAGATGAAGGATCAGAGTGAAAGGGTTATTGTCGTTAACTCTGAGGGTGATTCCAAAATGAGTGTAACGAGATAATGCCTTCGGTTTCGTTCGAACCCGGAACGAACTTGTATGGATTGAATGCTTTCAGAACATCGTCAGGCGGACGATGAGCATTCTAAGATGATATGTCCTATAAAGGTAATCCTAACCTCAAGCCTCATCAACCGGGAATTGCTAAAACAGGGGAGGTGCAGCAAGGCTTCGTGGGTCGCACCCACTGGAGAGCAAGATTGATCCCTGTCTAGAGGTCCCTTTATTTTTCGGCTGTGTGGACGGTTTTTGAGCTCCAACCGTCGGGGTTGTCTTGTTCGGAACTATTCAGTAAGGAATGGGTCCGGCTTTGTGTTGCAAGGGAGTGGGAGTACTCCTCGGTACGGTGATCTAGGCCACGTACTATGACGGGCGGTACCCCGGTAGCCCTGCCATTGTATGGAATCCAAAATCCAATAAGTGCCAACGGTTTTGATTGTATTACCCACTTTTGTGGCTAGTAGCTGGAATTTAATAAATGTAACAATTTCGGCTATTTCTTATTTATTTGAAAACCTTAGACACTATTATAATATCATTGGATTTCCTATCAAATATTTTGGTTAGCGTAAGGTAAAAACTTTTCCATGTTTATGTATGGGAAGTCTTACGTGATACCTTTCTTTTCAAAAGGTTTTTGAAAGTTAAGCAACTTTAACCTGTTATTCACACCAGATCCATGTCTGACCCGGAGTTTATTTTTGTTTTTCATAAACTCTTGGGTACTCAAATTTTTATGAGCAGTCAAGGGATTCAGTTTAGGATTCAGGTTTGCTTTGACGAAATGTGGAGGAGCAAATGGAGCAGGAGGCTTCTGCGTTAGATATTAGTATTCCGCTGTGTGTTCTCTGTGTTGTTGTATTGAGTTGTAAATACTAGACATGTGTTTATAACTGTCTAGTATGTGTGATGTATATGCTGTGTATCTCTGATAATGGTTGTACACTATGTAATATTTATGTTATTAATATAATTTATTCGTTCCGCTGTTAGATTCTGATGTTGTTTCTTTCTTCTCTTCTTTCTATTCTCTTTTCTATCCCTTTCTTTCTTAATTCATGATGCGATTTTCTGGGAGTAGAAAGTCGGGTCGTGACACCACCAAGTTTCGACTCAATCTGTGATCGATACGAATGATTTTGTATCCATCAAAAATTGATCCAATCGAGCTGAAACTTGGCAGAAACAATCTTTACCTTGTATGAAAGCTTCTGTGAAAATGTCGTTGCATTTGGACCAGTGGATCGTGAGATATGATCGATACGAGATGGTGATTTTCATTTCCTGCTGTCTTCGAATCCATGCCATTGTATCCATCCCCTTCGACTCGATGGAGCACGTGGTACTGTAGTGACGTGACGCGCCTCCTCGCATCGATCCTATTTTCGCTCCGAGCTGACCTCTTCGTACCCACGAATTTTGCTTTGTTCGTA
This sequence comes from Allium cepa, assembly GCA_030765085.1. NCBI lineage: Eukaryota > Viridiplantae > Streptophyta > Magnoliopsida > Asparagales > Amaryllidaceae > Allium > Allium cepa. Next base: position 470,812,587 of record CM060940.1, on the reverse strand, counting down.
TCAAGTGCCTCAACCCAGTTTGTATCGATGGATATGAATCATTGATCGATACGAACGGGATTGAGATGAACCGCGTGGATACGAACAGGGAAGATTTCATGGATACGAAACAGCAACTTGTCACTGTTGATGGATGCGAGGACGATCGATACGAAGCAGTGCTTGGGGGTGGATACGAGACCGAACGACTCGAAGTAGGGTATACCGATGGATGCGAAGCGGTGCGGTTTGATCAATGCGAATGTCATCGATTCGAACCTGGCAGTTACGAATCTGATGGATTCGAATAGACCAATGCATGACTTCCTGATGGATACGAACGATGGATTCGAACTGCTCTAAATTCAATGGATACGAACATGTTGAGGCGATGCCCATTTGATCAATTCGAAATCGATCGATTTGAACAGACCGATATCATGTAATGATCGATTCAAACCCAATCATTTCGAAGTACGTGGAACCTGATGGATTCGAACATGATGGATTCGAATCCGATGGATTCGAAATGGACATCTCCTCATCAATCTGATGGATACGAACAGCGTACTTTGGCTAACTTGCATCAATCATATCTCGTTCATACGAACTCCGATTAACCTGAAATTTGAAATGCTGGCTTTTATGATCTTCCTTGTCATGTCCTATCAGTTGTAGCCTGATCCGGGCTCGAACAAAATTCATCGATATCCATAGCGAAGCAATGCGTAACCAATCTTTGAGACGAACTGTCTATTGTTTTCGACCAATCTTTTGGTATCACGGCTTTGCCAAAAAGCGGGATAACATTTGCCCCCCAAAACATGCCTTGCGGTAGGAAGGTGTGTTTTGTAATGCCATAAGCTGGATGTTCATATCCTAGCAACGACCTGTATGGAACTTAATAATTTCATATGATCTCGAATGACGATCATTCGAGATCGTATGCCATTTAAGGTGAAACGAGACCGTTCGCGGTCGATGCCGTTCGCGGCGAAGGATGGAATAGGACCGTTCACGGTCGATGTCGTTCGCGACAAATGGTGATACGGGACCGTTCGTGGTCGAATGTCGTTCATGGAAGATGGTGATCGTTCGCGATCAGGTGCCCTTCAAGGTGAATTATGACCGTTCGAGGTCGGATGGAGTTCAAGGCAAATCGTGACCGTTCGAGGTTGGATGTGATCGTTCGCGATCGAATGTCATGTAAGGTGAGCTGTGACCGTTGGCGATCGGGTGCCGTTCAAGGCAAATTGTGATTGTTCGTGATCGTGTGCCGTTCGAGGCGAATTATGTGTGCCCGGGGGGGGGGGGGCTTAGTATTATCGATGCCGAAGTTCATATTCAGGGGATTTTCTGAATCAGAGACTTTGGCAGTTCATCGCCATACAAGAGATGCTCGTGGACCGTTCGCAATCCAACAGGCATACAAGTAAATTCTTTCACAGAATTGCAAATATTAAAGCAGTGATCATACGAATCTCACAACAGAAATGTCCAAACAAGCAAAGTCTAAATGTCCAAATCAAAATGAAGCAAAAACAAAGCAAGGATGTCAAAGTGTAAATTCTCACTATGGTATGGTCAGTAGTCATTCAGAGCATGCCTATGGATCGTGCGTGATCGCTAACATGTGTAAATGATTTAACCGTGCTAGTGAGAGGCTTACGACTTATTCATCATTGTTTCAATCAATTAATCAATTGATAATCAAACGTTGCCCCGGTTCAGAGTTGTTTCTAGCTGATGTAGATGGTGGTCGCTCTGGCTCCATCGTTGGAGTTCGCCTCCTCACATACTGAAGTAGCATACCGTCCCTGATATACCCTTCCACCTCATCCTTCAGATGTCTACAGTCATTTGTGCTATGACCATTCAGTTCGTGGAACAAGCAATATTTGTCAGATTTCCTATCGTTAACAGTTGGATCCCTTCGCATTTGTCTACGATAGGGAACTTTCTCTCTTGTATCCTGATAGATTCGCTCCAAACTTTCATTCAGCTCAGAGTAAGTGGTGAATCGCGGCTCCCACCGTGGCCGCTTTGACCTGTCACCGTTATTCTCAGCCTTTCTTTTTCCTTTACTAGTCTCCGCACCCTTTCCAGGTGGATTTCTGCCTTTGATTGCGAAAACATCAATCCCTTCCTCTCTTTCTGCACTAGCATCTTCTAGTCGCAAAAACTTTTCTGCCTCGTGATATAATTCTCCTAGATCCATAGGCGGATCTTTAGTTAATGAATTTTTGAATTCTGTGCCATCAGCTATTCCGGACACAGCTGCCATCATAACCATGGATGGATCTGGCCGATCCACCAATGCTGCTGCCGCATTGAACCGCGTCAGAAAACTCCTCAAAGACTCTCCATCTTTCTGCTTCAAAGTTGCCAAACTCATCATGTTCTTGGGTCTTGCGATGTGAACCCTAAATTGCCTCATGAATCTCCCAGTTAAATCTTCCGATGTTCCTATGGAGCCGCTCTCCAGTTGCCTAAACCATAATGCTGCGACATCCGTCAGATACAATGGAAAGCACTGGGCCATGAATTCTTATGATGCCCCCAGCACTTCCATGTGCCTCATGTACTTTGTTAGGTGGACCGCGGGGTCCGTCCTCCCATCATACATCTCCAGTGATGGTAATTTGAATTATGGAGGGTTCCTAGCCATCCTAATAATAGAAGAAAAGGGACTCCTAGTCACGTCTTCCAGATCTCTGTTTACTAGCCTGCCTCTCATGGCTCGTCTGACCATCTCTGCCAATCTGTCGTTGTCTCCAAGCTGCAGTCCTCGTTCACTGCCTTCGACCTGCCCCCCGAGTCCGTGTGAGCTTTCGGGAGTCTTCCCCCCTTGTTGAGCGTTCATCCCTCTATCGCCACCAGGTTGCTCGGATCCCTCTCTCACTCTCCCCGGGATTGGATCTGCATACTCTAAGTGTGTGCCTCCAGGTCCTGGTGCTACGCTAGCTGGTCCTGCTTCACTCTAAACCCCATCTGCTCCTCGATTCTGCGTTCCAAGTTGCGCAATTTGCTGAAACAAATCCTAGATCATTTCTTCCTGCCTTTTCATCATTGTCTCCATCTCGTCCCTGGTGATGAAGACTGAAGCTTAGTTTGCTCCTGAGGAAGCCTCTTGACTCCCCTCGTCTGACTCCTCTCTGGTCTCTGCCTTCTACTCGATTGCCTAGTCATAATTCTAGAATCTGAATCTCCAAACTCTCTCATTCAACTCTTAATTGATAGAACTCCTGAATTAGCCTTCTCAGTGAAAGCACCAAAATGTTGCACCAAAATTGGTCACAAACACCCGATTGTCGCTGAAAGCACCAGTTCACAATCACAGATCACAGATAACAAATATGTAATGGCTCCAGGCGATTAGGGCTCCGCACGTTCCCCTTCTCCGCGAATTCCTTTCTTCGTCCCTTTTCATGTCCTCTTCCCCTCCCTTTCCTCAGCATCTCCCCTCCCCCTCATCAACTCGCTCTGGTCGATGTTTTAGATCCATGGCTGTTGAAGATATTGCTCGTCCTGACCTCCTCTCATCCTGAGATTTCCCTCCTCTCACTGCAATCAATCGGACCCCTCTGGCTCCTACAATTCATCATTGTTTGAGTGATGCAAAAGCGGTTGCAACCAGTATTGCTACTATGAATTCAACTTCGTCTATATCTGTTGTACCGAATTTTCTCCCAGTGACCGGATCCAATGAGAAAGTTATTAATAAACAATGTTGCAATTTGGAACTCCTTGACTCGGACTCTCTGGTTTTGGACAGTGTTTTGGGTGTGGCTGGTCCTGAAGCTCCTGCGGCTTCGCTTCCTTGCGCCAAGTTTGGTGCAGACAGTGGCACTCCAACTGTTCGACTGAATGCCAATGACAATGTTGGCCCTGTGCTCACTGTTTTACCTCCTGGTGATTGCTTAAATGCGGACGCTTCTCATAGTGTGGTACACTGCCCCATTCCAGTGGTTACTTCTGGTGTTGTGGAGTGTCGCCCTGCTGCCCCTAACCCGTCTGTACCCAGATCATGGTCTTCCCTTTTTACATCCAAGCCCCGTAATGCGGGAGTTTATGAACTAGTTGATTTCGAAATCGTTGAGGAAAATGGAGTTATGATCCCTCCCCCCTGTGTAATGAAAGCCGGTATGGATTTTTGGTCTGGATACGTTGTTGGATTCTTTTTGGACCCTAAACATCGTCTTCATGATGTGGCAGCTGTTTGTCGTAGGTCCTGGAAACTTCAAGGTGGTCTTAGAGTTAAGTTGGTTGATTCCTTGTACTACCTTTTGTTCTCCTCCCCTGAGGAACGAAGCCGTGTTCTTGAGTCAGAGCCTTCCTTCTTTGATGGTCAGCCCTTCATTATTACCCCATGGTCGCCGATGGTTGCTAGCGCTCGTGAGCAAGTTTTATCTATCCCTGTTTGGGTTTTTTTCTCCCAAATCCCTTCAGCTCTACAACCGCTGCGTGGTTTGAATTGGCTAGCATGCACTGTTGGTAAATTGATTTGTTTTGACTCTAATACTGTGGCGCGAGATAAGCTTGTATACGCCAAGGCACTGATTGAGATTTCTCCCCATAGGGCGCTTCCATCCTCCATTCCTGTCCAGCTTGCTGTTGGTCACGTGGTGGACGTTCGTGTTCGTTATGGATGGGTCCCTGATATCTGTTCCTCCTGTCACTCTTTTGTCCATGTTGCCTCTGCCTGCAAGCACTCTGCTATTTCTGCTGCTGCGCCTAAGATCCCTCTGCCTCGGCCTCCTCTAAGGAAATGGGTACCCATTGTGTCTCAGGTTGCTTCTGCCCCTGATCCTTCTCTTACCTTAGTTCGGCCTGAGTCACCGGTTCCTGCTGTTGTACCTTCTGTTCTGTCTACTGAGCCAGTTCCCTCTCCGCCTCGAGTTGTTTGGGCCGAGAATGAACTTTGTTGGGTTGACCGTCAATCTGATATGAGATTCAACCCTGTGAACGAATCCTACTTTAAATATGTTTCTGAAGACCTGTTGGACCTTCGATGCCTTTATTACAGAATTTCTGGAGACTCTTTGGACCTTGATTTGGATGGTACGTATTCTGAGATCAATTCCGTAATTCTAGCTGATACAGCATGGGACCGATCTTTTATTTACTCCTCTGAAGTTGGCTGTTTTGATCCCTCTCTTGCTCTTCGTTTCCGCCCCTTTTTTGGTCTTCGTGGGTGTGGTTCTCTGGATTCTTCCCGGGTTGATGAGGGTGATGGAGATTCTTCCTCTGCGAAGGAGAACTAGTCGAGTTATATATATATCTGTAGCTGTGACATGTCTGTCACACTCCTGTGCTGTACTTTTTATTCTATTTATCATAGTAGCTAAGGTGTATCTACCTTACTCCTGTACTTCAACTTTATTACGTTCGTAATAAACAGTGGTCGGTCCACTATAAAACCGTCGGCCTTGCCAAAAAACAAATATGTATGAAAATCACTCAGAAAATTCACAATAAAGTAGTAAATGACACAGGATTTATAGTGGTTCGGCGATCTTGCCTACATCCACTCTGAAGCTTATGCATTTATTGATTCACTTGATGATTTCAATCAATTACAGCGGATAACAGTTGATTATAGATCTGAAATCTGATTACAACAGCGGAAATGAAAAGTAGAATTGAATCAGGCAGAGTCTGGACATTTAATGGCCAAAAGATCCCTTTTCTGAAGGCTTCCGGGGGCTATTTATAGGCGTAGGAGGCTGAGATCACGCTCAAACTTCGGGAGACTTTTTCTGGCACGTGAGCGATCCCACGCGACTGACCCCACCAAGTTTCGACTCGATCTGTGATCGATACTAAATGATTTTGTATCCATCAAAAATTGATCCAATCGAGCTGAAACTTGGCAGGAACAATCTTTACCTTGTGTGGAAGCTTCTGTGAAAATTTCGTTGCATTTGGACCAGTGGATCGTGAGATATGATCGATACGAGATGGTGATTTTCGTTTCCTACTGTCTTCGAATCCATGCCATCGTATCCATCCCCTTCGACTCGATGGAGCACGTGGTACTGTAGTGACGTGGCACACACTCCTCGCATCGATCCTATTTTTGCTCCGAGCTGACTGCTTCGAACCCAAGAATTTCGCTTTGTTCGTATCAAGTGCCATAACCCAGTTTGTATCGATGGATACGAATCATTGATCGATACGAACGGGATCGAGACGAACCGAGTGGATACGAACAGGGAAGATTTCATGGATACGAAACAGCGACTTGTCACTGTTGATGGATGCGAGGACGATCGATACGAAGCAGTGCTTGGGGATGGATACGAGACCGATCGACTCGAAGTAGGGTACACCGATGGTTGCGAAGTGGTGTGGGTTGATCGATGCAAACATCATCGTTTCGAACCTAGCGGATACGAATCTGATGGATTCGAATAGACCAATGCATGACTTCCTGATGGATACGAATGATGGATTCGAACTGCTCTAAATTCAATGGATACGAACATGTTGAGGCGACGCCCATTTGATCAATTCGAAACCGATCGATTCGAATAGACTGATATCATGTACTGATCGATTCGAACCCGATCGTTTCGAAATATGTGGAACCTGATGGATTCGAACATGATGGATTCGAATCCGCTGGATTCGAAATGGACATCTCCTCATCAATCTGATGGATACGAACATCGTACTTTGGCTAACTTGCATCGATCATATCTCATTCATACGAACTCCGATTAACCTGAAATTTGAAATGCTAGCTTTTATGATCTTCCTTGTCATGTCTTATCAGTTGTAGCCTGATCCGGGCTCGGACAAAATTCATCGATATCCATAGCGAAGCAATGTGTAACCAATCTTTGAGACGAACTGTCTATTGTTTTCGACCAATCTTTTGGTATCACGGCTTTGCCAAAAAGCGGGATAACAATAACCATACAATACGTTGCTGACGTGCTCGGCCGATGTAGGATGATCGTCAAGGGTTGAATAAAACATCTAACAGAACCTATCGTACATCTCACAGCGCATGGAACAAAATAGAATATACTTCACATATATAAAACATGAGAGAAAATAAAAACTATGTGATCCATATATCAGAGTAGAGATCCATAGATGTAACACCCTATATTTTTAGTAACATTATTTAGGACATTTAATTGGTTAAATAAAATAAAATAATGTAAGTTGATTAATGGATTAGGATTTGTGATTAAATAAGGGGTAGTCGTGCCATGTTAACAATGAACTAAAGAATAAAAATGAGAAGTGTTAGGGTAAATAGATAAGAGGCAATATAGGAAAAACATTATTCTTGCACCTTGAACCCTTAGGCCATGCAATTCACACGTTCATTCATACATTCACAAATAAAAATATATGCTAAGGCTGCCACCATTAGCAAGCTCAAGAGAAGGTAAAAGCTAGGATTTCAAGAGGAAGAATCAAATCACATAATCAAGAACAAATCTCACTTCTTTAATCACGAAGCCAAGGTGAATAATGAATACATCTCATTTTTTCTATTGTTACCATTCTTAAGATGAATCCGAAGCATTGATTATGCCATGTTTTTGAATGATTAAATGTTTATATATGCTTGTTGACGATACATGCTTATTCATATAGGTTTTATGATATATTTAATGTGAAAAACCTATTAAATGACATCCAAATGCCTTGTGATTTTAGATTTAGATCAGAAATGATATTTTAGAAATGTGTTTCAACTTTCATAATTTTCTAAATTAATGTGAAATTTATATAAAGTTTCTGGCGAAGAAAATGATTTATTGGGTTTAAAATAATTTATGGTTAAGTTATACATAATTTTGGTCTAAAATTTATATATGTTAGAAAACATATTAAAAATGATTGTTTGGAATTTTTGTAGAATCTTTATAAGTGTTTTTATGAATATATAAAATTATTTAAGGTATGGGACTTAAATGTTTTATATATTTATAAAAGGAGAAGGGGTGTTTTGTAAATGATTTAAATTGTTATTTCTGAAATATTGGCAGCACTTTTAGAAAAGAAAATTAGCAACCAATAAGATTTTGACAAATAAGGCAGTTTAGTTAAAAAGATTACTTAAAAAGGTTAAAAATCAGTTTTACATGCAAATTGCATGTTTCGCCACTTTCGGCACCCTGCTTCCGTCTCAAGTGGCTTTCGACTTAGTTCCTCCGCCTCGATCGCCATCGAAACTGTAACCACCCTGTATTTTGTAATTACTTTAATTGTATATTTTAATTATTTCAATTGAAATTCCTGATTTAAAAACTTTATGTTATTTATTAAAATGGATAAATTTTGTTATTGTAAATATAAATTTTGATTTTGTGTGAATTATAATTCCAAACCTGAATAAATGGAATATTTCCAAAAAAGGGGATTCTGGTCAAAATGGTCAAACTTTGACTTTTAAATTTAAAATTTAAATGTTAGAATTTTTTTAATTTTATCTTTTATTATGAAAATAGAGTTAATTTCAAGAACACTGCTTTTCGTTTCGTTGAAATCAGATTTATATTGTGAAAGTTATGCTTTTTATAATATTGTGTGTAAATTGTTTTATTAAACAAATTTGTTTATTTTAATTTATATAAATAATATCTTTTTTACAAAATCATGTTCTAATTTGTGTAACATGATATGTTATATACATATTTTATTTTTAAAACATTTTTAAAAGTGCAATTGAAATTTCCAATGTCGGTTGTATTTTGTTTTTTTACAGTTTTTAATTTCTAGTTTCAATTGATTAAGGTAATTCTTTATTTTTTTTTCTCTATTTTCTTAAGATCTTATTTTATTTTCATTTATACTTCATTATCTTTAGAATTTATTTTATTTACTTGACTTTTATTTATTTAGAAGTGTTGTTGAAGTTTTTCAAAGTCAGTTGAATTGTATTTACAAATTTTAATTCTAGTTTCCATTTAATAGAGTATTTTCTTTATTTATTTCCTACTTTTCCTAAAACTATTTATTTATTTTTCATAATATCGATCTCTACCTTATTTTTCTATTTTAATTTTTTATACATTCATTTAGTAATTAAATGGATAAGTGTTTAGATCCTTATTTATTTCTTGGAAGAAATTTCAAATATATATATACACACACGTTATTACTTTAAAAGGCATACCTTTAAAATGTATTTAATTTAACGTTATTGTATTGATTTGTTTTTGATAGCTTCTTTTATACACCTTTCTTTAATATATAGGAAACGCATAAATTAAGATACATTACCTATTTTTAATTAAAGGCACACGTTACGTTTTGATTTATTACCTCTTTATCTTTCCATCCATTGATTTCATACCATAACTACTCCATATTTGTTGCCATTTATTCCCTTAACCCTAACCGTCTCCATCATATTCCGTGTGAAAACATCACTTTATCACTTCACAATACATGCATGTTCAGATCTGAAGATAAAGCTTTGGGTAATGTCTCTTCTTCTTTTTCCACTTTTTCTTCTTTGTTTGCCTTGTTTTTCACTTGAATTCGCCTTGATCTTCACCTATGTTGCTCGGCCCATACCCCTACCATCTCCTCCACCGACCACCACCACTTCTTTCCCTATATAACCCATGGTCTGACATCATTCTCCTCTGATCTGAAAGTGCCTTGATCATCCCTTGCACAAAACTCCACAAAAACAATGCCAAACTCCTTGAATTTGTACGTAGCCAAGCCTATTTTCACATCCACTTCATTTCCTTGCCACGACCACCTCCTTAGCCTCTACCACCAGCAAGTAGCACACCTAAATACCACTACTAACATCTGACCTGACCTGAATTAGCCCCTGGCCAAGCCCAAATGTGCCAAGGCCGAGCCCAAAATGAGAACAAACCACCTCCCTTCTGCTTGCCTTTTTACCTTCCTCATGTTGTAACCTCCGAACCCTTTGCCTTCTTGACCAAGCCTTGTTATTTTTAGATCCAAACCTGACCATTACAACCTGAAAACATCCAACGCCGAACCAATATAGCCTTGTGGCTGAGCCGATGTGGGTAAAGGTCAAGCAAATTTGATAGGAAAGCTTGGCGATGTCTCTTGTTATTTCTATTTCCATTTTGTTTCAATAGATTTTTGGTATTGTAAAAATATTTATATATGGTTTGTTTCATTGTTGAATACAAGATTTATATCTTGGCTCTCTCTCCACTCAAATCAAGTCGTGCTATCGTGCTTTCTGGAGTTCATTTGTGTGTATTGTTTTGCTACTCCAGCGTAAAGGTGAGTTTTCACTCGTGACATTTGTACTTATATAATTAGTGAAGTGACAACAAGTGAATGTGTAGAATTGTTATATCATGTTATACTTGCCTATAATGTTAATTATGTGATGTTAAACCCTGTTATAAACTTGTCTCATCATCTGTTATGTTTTGTTCTATTATACTGTGGATTTGTTTTTGTTTCTCACACTGCAACTTCCCTGTAGAATATAATCACTATGGGTTGAAATGATATATACCTGAACGGACTTTAAAATAGGAAAAATCATTACGGGATGAAATGATAGGCCTGAGTAATTTTTATTTATTTGTATTTGTCTTGGGATTTCGGCTTTGAAATAATCAAAACCCAATTTTTTTTACTGATTACGGATTTAAATGATAATTTCCGTATCACTTGATTGAGGTGTGAAATATTATCCGGACCTATAATTGATTTCAAAATATGATTTCTTATAAAAATTCATGTATTGTAAATGAAAGAAAATAATAATATGAAATTTGACTTATGTTGGATTTAAAATGGCTAAGTAGAGATTTTCGAAAAGGTTAAATGGTATATGTTAAAAGATGGTTTGAGTTGTAGTGTGAAAGTTTTATTTAACTTAATAATGGGAATTTAAGTAAAAATGGAATTATAAGATTAACTTGGTTATTAATATAATTGATGTATGAATTGATAAATATAAAGTAAAAGAAAATATCAATTTATTTGTAAAATAAAGTTAAGCAACTTACAACGTATTTTGAATTTATGACATTAGTTTAAATGTAAAATAAATGGATAGTTAAATGGAAATTTGGAATTTAACTTGACTTGGAATTGTGAGATTTGGTTTTAAAATTGAAATTTAAGCAAATTAAATAAAATGGAAATTTAGTTTAATGTATGAAATGGAAATTTGAAATTTAAGTGATAAATAATTGTTAAAAGGTAAAGCATGGGAAATTTGTACGCTTGAATTTAATAAGTGAAACTATTGATATTTATTTGTGAAATTTACTTTACAAAAATCATAAGTTAAAGGTATTTTCATGAATATTTTTTAGTGTTAAAATATGATTTTTATAATATTTAAAGGGTTAAAATCAAAGTTTATTTGTTACTGCAATTACATTGAAAATCTGGAAATTAAATAACAGCACTTCCGAAATGCTATCATTTTGAAGTTGACTTAAAATCTGAAGTAAAGGTATTACATCACTTTATAAGTGCTGTAGTTGCAGAAGTGAACTAAATGGTTAAAATTAACTAAGAGCTATTGTAGCACTTGTTAACTGCTGCAGTTGGCTGAATTTAACTATTTTTCAACCAAAACTGAACTATTACAACAGTTTTAAATGCTGTCTTTGCCGAATTGAATTGTTTTTCAAATGTAACTTACCGTAGGATTTTCTAAGCGCTGCGAAAGCTGAAATTTCACTGTTTTATTGTATTTAAGTGAATAAATGAACTCTGAATGGCTAAATTTTTGGGAATTGAATATTTGATTTGTAAGTATAAAGACTTATTTTTAATGGATTAAATGAATGATTTTAATTCAAGATTATAAACCATTTTGAAATGTATAACCACGGGTACACTTCCTTGGGTGTCATTTGATTTCCTAGTGTTTGTTTTGATGCACACCTTCAATTTGATTGTGTGACTAGAGGTGAGCGATTACTGCAGCTCTGCGCTACCCTAGTCACATTTACACTGTTAGTCGCATGGTTTACTTTAATATGGACATTTCTATGATATTGTTTATTTCTGGTTAATTGATGGTTTAATGGATCCTTAAAGGATGGGCGACCTCAAGCATCTTTTATGTTATTATGCATTGCTATTTCAGTTCACTTGAGTTGGTTTACATTTTATAAGTATGTATGTCCTGACTCGAGTGTTTATATTTTACTTTACGCTCGGGTCAGCCTAAGAGTCACAACTTTGGATTCACCTTCTGGAGCTAGCGATTTGTTGGAGCTTATCTGACCATCTATTCCTCCATTTTTGATCCAGTTATTTCCTATTCGGTATTGCTTCTGTATTAGTGATTTATGTATCCAGACTTCTATTGTATCCATTTTTAAACTATGATATTTTGTATATGTTTTGAGACTATGTATATAGTAGCTTCATGAACTACTATGGTATTTTATTTCCGCTGTAAGTTATTCTGATATTTTGCATCTGTGATTCTGTGTTTGGTTTTATTTGCTCCAAATTTTATTACATCTGTTATTTTGAATTATTCAAGTCCGACATGTATGGATTATTATCGATTTGAATGGTCCAAAACAGTGGGTCGTTACAATTTGGTATCAGAGCTTTGGTTTTAGGCAAACCTTAGTCTGAGGAGCAAAAACTCATTAGAGATAGGTAGAAATACCCTAGAATGAGTGAAATCAATCTCAGAATCATTTCCTTGTGAGAGAACGTACTTCCGAAGTATAAAATGATTTTCAAATGATTTTAAAGGATTTTTAAAGATTATTTTGGCATAAATTTTATTTCAAAAGCAAAATTTTCTAAACTTCATCCTTTTTGCATCCACCTTGTTAGTAAATCTCTTCAGTTAGGATTCGCTAGAATTTTGAACTTCTATCTTGTTCGATCCTGATGCTTTGTTTATGTAGGTGTGGTGTTTTGTGGCTGTTTATTATCTGTAGTATGTTAGGTTGCATTAAGTGAACTCTATTGTATCTTTTGCTTAGCTGAAGTTGTCAAACGAAAGATATTTATGCTCCTGTTCTTCGTATGATATGAATTTGAGTCTTTCCCAATAATGAATATAAACTCTTTTGTAATGACATAAGTTATATATCTCTAATCTTGGTTAGGATTCTTTTGATTAGGGTTCCTCTAGATTTGAGTCTCTATTCTATTTTGAAATCCATCCTTGAATCATCCCTTGAAAAAATTTTGTTGACTGTATTTTGAAATTGTGTATATATCGAAATTATTATTTTGATAAGGATGACCGTATTTTTGTATAAAAGTGAAATGTTTTCTATAAGGATTATATACCTTTTAAAAACGAGTGTCTGAAATTTTGAAAGAATTTGAAAATTTGAAAATTTATAAGGAATTCGATTACATAAAAGGATTTATAACCGAAGGGTTTTGAATTTGAATTTTGTGGAATTGAACTCTAGTATTTTGAAATCGGTTTTAAGATTTTGGAAAGTATATAATAATAATAATAATACGATTTAAAAGTATTTTTCGTATAAAAAATGTTTCAAAAGAGTTCAAATGAATTCCAATGATTTAAAAGAAATTTCAATGAAGTTTTCAAGAAAATAGAAGTCCAGAACTCACTTTTGTCATTGGAAAATAATTTCGGTGATGAGTGCATGCATCATCGACATTGATTTTCGAGTTTCAGAGCGGGGGAGAGGCCACTCTAGTAGCTTTGCTATGCGAGTGATTTTGTGAAACCAATTTTGATTTCAGATTTCGAAGTATGATTTGATTTTCGAAAGATGTATGTATCTATATTTGAAATGATTTGAAGTGAGCCCAGTGTTCAATCCTCGAGTTTTCGATTTGATTTAGTATAACTTTATTTATAAAAATTGATACTGATTTGTTACTGATTTCCAACTCTTGGATTTGAAATTTGATTTCACCGACTATTTGAAGGTTCTAACACTTCCAAATCAAGGTTTAATTTTTAAAAGCTAAGAAATTTCGAAGAGTAAAAAATATTTAATAAAGCATATAAGTTTAGTTTTGTATGTTTAAAGTATGAAGAGTATGACTTAAATAAATTTGAAACTTTTGTTAAGTAAATAATTGCAAAAGGTAAATTGGATCTTTTGAATAGAAATAAATAGTTTAAAGGTTTTAAAGGGATAGTTATAAATTTGGAAACCATTTTGGGTATGATTGATTTCTGAGAAATATTTGGTTTCGAATATAGACTGGAATGTAAAACCCTGTATTTATATGATGATTTTGGAAGTGAATTCGTTGACTTGAATTATGTTAATTTGGAAACTGGGATTATTTTCTAAACCTATTATTTTGGGAACTTTGAAACTGAGTATTTAATTTGGAAGAAAATTTGGTGAAATCATATATGATGTTGAAACTAGATCGATATTGAAATGATTTGAAATTGAGAACCTTATTTTACTAAATACATTGATTTGGGAGTTGTCGAACTTATATAAAATGGATTTGTATAAGTAGGAATTTGATTTGAAAACTATTGATTTGAAAGGTACTCAATTTGGAAAGAGAAACCTTATATAATCGAAGTCTATATAAGGGTGATTTGATATACTATTGATTTCGAAAGTATTTGATTTGAAAGTGGAATCTAATATATAATGGGCTTTATATAAGCATGATATTTGAAAGTGATTTGAAAAAGGTACTATATGAGATATATTTTCGAAGTAAAGATATGGGAAATGCCTTCTGCTTGATATCCGCTCTGTGGCCACATTGTGGATTCATTCTATCGATATTATTCTCTTCGATTTTTGGTTTTCCGGATGTGATACTCGAGTGTCCCACCATGGCATAACCCATGGTTTTTTTCGAGCGTGACTACATAGCGTGATTCACCTGGCTGAAATGGCCTAGGGGTACGAATTGTTTCCTGGAGGATCCAGACGTAATCATTGTGTATCTTGTAAACTACCTAGGTCGCATTAGTAGCGAAATCTGCCTGGCTGAGAAGGCCTAGGGGTACGGATTATTTCCTGGGGGATCCAGGTGTAATCATTGTGTATACTGCGGTCTACTAGTCATCATGGCGTAACTCGCAGGGCTGAGAAAGCTTATGGATATGGATTGTTTCCTGGGGGATCCAGGCGTAACCATTATGTATCTGCGAACCATGGTTAGACTAAGGTTTTGGTTTGGTTGTTTCGTTTGGATTGTACTTTCCATATATGTTTTTAAAAGTTTTTCCAGTATTTTCACTGGATGTTGAAACAAGTTTACTAATATCTGGAGAATTCTAGTTTACGCCTAATCAACGCACTCCCAGAGTCTGCAGGAACGTGGATAAACTTATTAAGACATCGAGTTATAAAAGTATTTTGATAAAGTATTATATAAGATATTTTGATCATTTATTTTACCTTTCTAAATAGTTGAAATTTATATAGCTTTAAAATAATGGTTCATCCTTGTCTTTCAACCTATTTTTCCCTTCTAGCTATTCCTATTATCCACCTTGTTAAACTTATCTATAACAACAGTTATCGGGTATAATTTTAATCTTCTTGTCATCTTGTCGTAGTCCTATTTCATTCTATTTTTTCTGTGTTTTCCGTACCTCGTTCCTTTTCGAGGATAAAATGATTTGAGTGGGGGAGAGTGCAACAACACTGTATTTTGTAATTACTTTAATTGTACATTTTAATTATTTTAATTGAAATTCCTGGTTTAAAAAATTTATTTTATTTATTAAAATGTATATTTTTTTATTTTAAATATAATTTTTTTTGTGAATTATAATTCAAAACCTGAATAAATGGAATATTTCCAAAAAAGTGGATTCTGGTCAAAATGGTCAAATTTTGACTTCTAAATTTAAAATTTAAATGTTTGAATTTTTAAATTTTATCTTTTATTATGAAAATAGATTTAATTTTAAGAATATTTCGTTTTGTTTCGTTGAAATCGGATTCATATTGTGAAAGTTATGCTTTTTACAATATTGTGTATAAATTGTTTTATTTAACAAATTTGTTTATTTTAATTTATATAAATATTATTTTTGTTCGTAAAATAAAATTCTAATTTGTGTTGTATATATTTTATTTTTAAATCATTTTTAAAAGTGTAATTTAAATATCCAATGTCAGTTGTATTTGTTTACAGTTTTTAGTTTCTAGTTTCAATTATTTAAGGTAATTCTTTATTTATTTTTTTCTATTTTCTTAAGGCCTTATTTTATTTTCATTTATACTTAATTTTTTTCAGCATTTATTTTATTTACTTGGATTTTATTTATTTAGAAGTGTTGTTGAAGTTTTCCAAAGTCAGTTGAACTGTATTTACAATTTTTAATTCTAGTTTCCAATTAATAGAGTATTTTCTTTATTTATTTCCTTCTTTTCCTAAAACTATTTATTTACTTTTCATAATATCGATCTCTACCTTATTTATCTATTTTAATTTTTTTATACATTCATTTAGTAATTAAATGGATAAGTGTTTGGATCCTTATTTATTTCTTGGAAAGAAATTTCAAATATATATATACGTTGTTGCTTTAAAAGGCATACCTTTAAAATGTATGTAATTTAACATTATTGTATTGATTTGTTTGTGATAGATTCTTGTATACACCTTTCTTTAATGTATAGGAAACACATAAATTAAGATACATTATCTATTTTTAATTAAAGGCATACATTACATTTTGATTTATTACCTCTTTATCTTTCCATCCATTGATTTCATACCATAACCCCTCCATATTTGTTGCCGTTTATTCCCTTAACCCTAACCTCCTCCATCATATTTCATGTGAAAACATCACTTTCTCACTTCACAATACACGCATGTTCAGATTTGGAGAAAAAGCTTTGGGTAATGTCTCTTCTTCTTTTTCTTCTTTGTTTGCCTTGTTTTTCACTTAAATTTGCCTTGATCTTCACCTATGTTTCTCAGCCCATACCCCTACCATCTCCTCCACCAACCACCACCACTTCCTTTCCCATATAACCCATGGCCTGATGTCATTCTCCTCTGACCTGAAAGTGCCTTGATCATCCCTTACACGGAACTACACAAAAACAATGCCAAACTCCTTGAATTTATACCTAGCCAAGCCTATATTCACATCCACTTCATTTCCTTGCCACGGCCACCTCCTTAGCCTCCACCACCAGCAAGCACCACACCTGAACACCACTCGAAATATCTGACCTGACCCAAATGTGCCAAGACAGAGCCCAAAATGATGAACAACCACCTTTCTTTTGCTTGCCTTTTTACCTTCCTCATGTTGTAACCTCCAAACCCTTTGGCTTCTTGACCAAGCCTTGTTGTTTTCAGATCCAAACGTGACCATTACCACTTGAAAACATCCAAGGCCGAACCAATATAGCCTTGTGGCCGAGCCTATGTGGGTAAAGGTCAAGCAAATTTGATGGGAAATCTTGGAGATGTCTCTTGTTATTTCTATTTCCATTTTGTTTCAATAGATTTTTGGTATTGTAAAAATATTTATATATGGTTTGTTTCATTGTTGAATACAAGATTTATATCTTGGCTCTCTCTACTCAAATCAAGTCATGCTATCGTACTTTCTAGAATTCGTTTGTGTGTTTTGTTTTGCTACTCCAGCGTAAAGGTGAGTTTTCACTCATGACATTTATACTTATATAATTAGTGAAGTGACAACAAGTGAATGTGTAGAATTGTTATATCGTGTTATACCTGCCTGTGGTGTTAATTATATGATGTTAAACCCTGTTATAAACTTGTCTCATCATCTGTTATGTTTTATTCTGTTATAATGTGGATTTAATTCTGTTTCTCACATTGCAAGTTCCCTATAGAATAGAATCACCATGGGTTGAAATGATACATACCCGAACAAACTTTAGAATAGGAAAAATCATTACGGGTTGAAATGATAGGCCTGGGTGATTTTTATTTATTTGTACTTGTCTTGGGATTTCGGGTATGAAATAATCAAAACCCGAAAATTTTACCGTTTACGGATTTAAATGATAATTTCCGTATCACTTGATTGAGGTGTGAAATATTATCCGGACCCATGGTTGATTTCAAAATATGATTTCGTATAATAATTCATGTATTGTAATGAAATAAAAAATAATATGAAATTTGACTTATATTGGATTTAAAATGGTTAAGCAGTGATTTTCTAAAAGCTTAAATGATATAAGTTAATAGATGATTTGAGTTGTAGTGTGAAAGTTTGATTTAATTTAATAATGGGAATTTAAGTAAAAATGGAATTATAAGCTTAACTTGGTAATTAATGTGATTGATGTATGGATTGGATAAATATAAAGTAAAAGAAAATATCAAGTTATTTGTAAAATAAAGTTAAGCAACTTACAATGTATTTTGAATTTACGAAATTAGTTTAAATGTAAAATAAACGAATAGTTAAATGGAAATTTGGAATTTAACTTGACTTGGGATTGAGAGATTTGGTTTCAAAATGGAAGTTTAAGTAAATTATATAAAATGGAAATTTAGTTTAATGTGTGAAATGAAATTTGAAATTTAAGTGATAAATAATTGTTAAAAGGTAAAGAATGTGAAATTTGTACACTTGAATTTAATAAGTGAAATTTTTGATATTTATTTGTGAAATTTACTTTATAAATTCATAAGTTAAAGGTATTTTAGTGAACATTTTTGAGTGTTAAAATATGATTTTTATAATATTTAAAGGGTTAAAATCAAAGTTTATTTGTTACTGGAATTACATTGAAAATCTGGAAATTAAATAACAACACTTTAGAAATGTATCGTTTCTGAAGTTAACTTAAAATCTGAAGTAAAGGGTATTACGGCACTTTGTAAGTGCTGTAGTTGCAGAAGTGAACTAAATGGTTAAAATTAACTAAGGGCTATTGTAGCACTTGTTAAGTGCTGCAGTTGGCTGAATTGAACTATTTTTCAACAAAAACCGAACTATTATAGCGGTTTTAATTGCTGTCTTTGCCGAATTAAATTGTTTTTCAAATGTATCTTACCGTAGCATTTTCTAAGCGCTGCGAAAGCTAAAATTTCACTATTTTATTGTATTTAAGGAAATAAATGAACTCTGAAAAGGCTAAATTTTGGGGAATTGAATATTTGATTTGTAAGTATAACGACTTTATTTTTAATGAGAGAAATGAATGATTTTAATTCGAAATTATAAACCATTTTGAAATCTATAACCACGGGTACACTTCCTTGGGTGCCATTTGATTTCCTAGTGATTGTTTTGATGCACACCTTCAATTTGATAGTGTGACTAGAGGTGAGCGATTACTGCAGCTCTGCGCTACCCTAGTCACATTTACACTGTTAGTCGCATGGTTTACTTTAATATGGACATTTCTATGATATCGTTTATTTCTGGTTAATCGATGGTTTAATGGATCCTTAAAGGATGGGCGATCTCAAGCATCTTTTAAGTTATTATGCATTTCTATTTCAGTTCACTTGAGTTGGTTTACATTTTATAAGTATGTATGTCCTGACTCGAGTGTTTATGTTTTACTTTACGCTCAGGTCAGCCTAAGAGTCACAACTTTGGATTCACCTTCTGGAGCTAGAGATTTGTTGGAGCTTATCTGACTATCTATTCGTCCATTTCTGATCCAGTTATTTCCTATTCGGTATTGTTTCTGTATTAGTGATTTATGTATCCAGACTTCTATTGTATCCATTTTTAAACTATTATATTTTGTATATGTTTTGAGACTACGTATATAGTAGCTTCATGAACTATTATGGTGTTTTATTTCCGTTGCGAGTTATTCTGATATTCTGTGTCTGTGATTCTGTGTTTGATTTTATTTGCTCCAAATTTTATTACAATCTGTTATTTTTGAATTATTCAAGTCCGACATGTGTGGATTATTGTTGATTCGAATGGACTAAAATAGCGGGTCGTTACAGAAACCAATGCACATGTCATCAAAGAATTGGTGCACAACGAATTGGAAAGAAGCCGGAAGGTATGAGATCGAAACCAGGAGTTTCAAAGGAGTCGAAGCGTTGCTTTGTTTTAAATGAAAATGCATCTGCTTTGCTTTCAATAGTATAACTTTCGACTTGGTTTGCTTTCGACTAGGTCAATGGTTTTAAAAGATTGATTTTAAGAGGTTGCGTCTTTGTTTTAAGTATACGCTTTCGACTAGGTCGAAGCCCTCTGCTGCCGCCTTTTTACCTTTCAAAGTCAATGGTTTCAAAGGGTATACTTTGTTTGATAAAGCCCGCCACTTCTCCAATGCTTTCGGAAGGTTGGTTTTGAAACAATCTCTTCTTTACTTAGGAATGCTTTAGAATTAAATGTTTTATGACCCTTTTGCTCCGTTGAAGGTAAAACCCAAAGGTTTCGAATGGTTTAGTTTTAAATGGTTTCGAAAGGTGTTTCCACATGTTTTAAATTGACCCAAATGCTTTCGTAAGGTTAGCTATTTATAAAGGTTTTGCTTCTTTCGAAAGGTTTTAAAGAAAGGTTTCTAAGGGGTTGTTCCCTAATGGTTTCGAAAGGTCTAAAAGGAATGGTTTTACTACTGTTTCGAAAGGTTTGAAATGAATGATTTTCCAATGGTTTTAGAAGATAATGTCTGAAGGTTTTAAAGAAGGATGTCTAAGGTTTTATAGCTTTCAAAGGAAAGGTTTTTCAATGGTTTCGAAAGGTTTATATAAATGGTTTCGAAAGGAAGGTTTTGGCCTTTCGGCCTAGGTTATAAAGAAGGGTTTTACTTAGTTTCGAAAGGGGTACTTTCAATGGAATCGAAAGGGGTACCTTCGAAGGTTTAAGTGTTTTCATCAATAAGATTTGTGTAAAGTATGTATGTATATATATATATATATATATATATATATATATATAACATGGGAAGGTGATTTTGAGTAAAGCGTAGTATATATATTTTCCTTGTTTAAGTTTGGTTTAAAGATTTTAAATCAATTTGAGATGAAAAGTTTTTCAAGGAAAATTTTGGACGGATTACCCTAAGTAAAATGACTCAGATATTAGAATGGCAGATGAGACTGGTATAGGGTCATGCCCTATACATTAGCTATTAGCCCTAACTAATTTAGTCCAAAATTCCAGTGTGTAGGGCTTTGCCCCAAGCAAGACTAGAATGATGATTACACATAGAAGGGAATATATATTTATATACATATAGGTTATTGGTGAGCCTGCAAAACCATTAGGATCAGGTGATCCTGGGAGAAGTTAAGTTAAGGACAGGCGTCCAAAAGAGGAGTATTTAATAGATAGTTAAGGATAGACCATCTAAAAGAGGATTATCTAATAGGTGTTAGATTATTTTGTTTATATTGTCTGGTGGGCTTGAGTCAACCAAATGTTATTATTTAGCTAGACAAAACTATAGTATTCGGACAGATAATTCATTTGTTAACTGACATGTAAGTGTACATGATATTGCTTTACAGTTTTAACAAGTTTTGGTTGCAGGAAATGGATTTATAAAAGATATATTTTAAAAGGATATCAGTGAGGGGAAACCCGTTCCGCTAAGCGGCATGGTCTCACTTAATATCAAATAACCGAGATGTATAGTATTACTCATACTAGGCTTTATGTCTGACTTGAAGTTTATGTTTTTCCCTTTAAACTCTCGGTTGCTCAAAACTGATTTGAGTTGGCTGAGGGTTGAAGTTTACCGGTTTTAGCGGGTTGGCGAATAAAGCTTCTGGAGATAAGCAGGTGGCCGATAGATAGCTATTTAGGGGTTGCTATTTTATTTTGTTTAATTCTGCTGTGTTGTATTAAGTCAGATATGACAACATAGCACTCTAGTCAACCAAGGGGCATCACCATATGTCGCTTTTGGCATATTTATGTAATAATTATATTAGATCTTTACCTAGGATACATTATAGGATTGTGTAGTTTGAATATGGAACATGTTTTGGAAATGTAATAAAAAATGTTGTTTTTGAAATTTGTGATTTTGTTTCATATTTAAGTGCTTTTGATATTATGGGTACCACTAAAACTACTGTATTTGATCACCGAAAGTTAATACTATGGATGACTGCAGCATCTGCAATGCCTAGCTTCGGGCCTCCGGATAGGGGATGTTACAACTTGGTATTAGCAAATAAGTTTATGAGAAACTTTAACTAAAATGATTTTTGAAAACATAATCCTTAGGAATTATAGTTAAGATTGGGGTATGGGATAACGCTATAGTAACGTATTGTATTTGCTATATATAAGTATATGCTATATCTTTACTTTCCAATCTCTTTTAGGCTATTCTTCTATATCTCACAAGGCTTGAATAAAGATATAGACGCTAGAAGTGGAAGAGTGAATCTTGGAGGAAGCACCACCACAAATGGAAACACTAAACCAAATACTAAAATGAACCAAGGTCTGGCATAAGCAGGGAATGTAAGTGCTGGAGTTCCACAAGTGGATATGGGTGCTATGTGTCAGTTTTTCATGAATATGATGCAAGCTAGAATTGCTGCTGGTATGTTAGGAGGAAATGTTGGAGTAGGAGTTCCAAAAGCTCAGGTGGTCAACGACTATGCTATGTTGAGTAGGGACTATGTCAGGCTTAGAGGGAAGCCATTTATTGGAACTGAGGATGGTATTGAGGTAGAGAGCTGGTTGTTGCACTACGAAAGGATATTTGCTGATTTGCGGCTCAATGACGAGCAGAAGAGAAGGTAGGCTTCGAGATAGCTTCAGGGAGCAACTTTATTTTAGTGGAATAGTGTGACAGCTGGAGTGAATGAAGAGATGATGATGTGGGATGAGTTTAGGAGGAGATTGCAGGAGAGGTTCATGTCTGTGATGGCGCAGTCTGCTTTGCTCAGAAAGTTCGCTGTGTTAGAGAAAGAAGAGATGTCTATTTTGGAATATGCTAAGAGATTTGAGGAGTTGGCAAGGTATGGGTATGCTACAGTGATACTATGATGAAGAGGAATGAGAAGTTCATCAAGGGGTTAAAGCCTAAGTTGGCAAGGGCTACATTACCTCATATCAGAGATCCTTGTAATGTTGTGGTGCAAATGGCTTTAAGACATAGGAGATGTTTGCTTCTTTGGAAAAGAATAAGACGAAGGAGGTCCATGTTGGACAGGGTCAAAAGAAAAAGCTCTTTCATAAGAAGGGTGCTCAGAAAGGTGGATGTGTAAAGAGAGGAAAGTTTGAGGTTGTTTTCTTCAAGTGCGACAAGAAGGGGCATTTTGCGAATGAGTGTCATACTGGAAAGGCGAAGAGAGTGATCGGGAAAAAGAATATCAGATGCTTCAACTGTGATAATATTGGTCATTATAAGAATCAATGCAAAGAGCCTGCTAAGGATGGAAGGGGCAAGGTATTTGCATTGGAGCCTGCTGCATCCGGACCAAAAGTGCAGGAGAAAGGGAAGGTAGTTGGGAGGTGTGCTTCAGATCTATGGTATGTATGCTAGCATTCTGTTTGATACCGGTGCATTGCATTCTTTTATTTCTCTTTGTTTGGTAGATAAGCTTAACCTAAAACCCATATACTTTGTTTCTTCCTTAAGGGTTGCAAATCTGATAGGAGGGTATGCGACACTTGGGATGAAGTGTGACTGGTTAGAGTTTGATGTGTTAGTGCATACCTTTGTTTGCAGTTTGCATGTGTTTGATTTTATACGGTTTGAAATTATATTGGGTAATGATTGGCTCAGTAAGTATGATGCTAAGATATTTTGCCTTGATAGGAAATATCACTCAGACACCCTGATAATAGTGATCAGATAGTATATACCGTAGAAAACCCTAGTTGTGAGGTAAATGCTTTGTTGGGTGTTGTGGAGCTGGAAGATGAGTTGAATCGAGTTTTCATGGTTAGAGAATTCACAGATGTGTTTGAGCATGTAGTAGGATTACCACCGAAATGAGCCATTGAGTTTCAGATAGATTTTATGCCTGGAGTAGAACTAGTTAGTAGGCCACCAAGCAATATGACACCTACCGAAATGAGGGAGCTAAAGGTGCAGTTGGTGGATTTGGAAGGCAAGAATTTTATTAGACCGAGTAGTTCACCTTGGATAGCAGCCACAATGTTGGCTAAGAAGTCGGATGGACCGTTGTGGTTATGTATCGATTATTGTAAGTTGAATGAGAAGACAATAAAGAATCAATATCTGTTACCTAGAGTTGATGATTTGTTCGAGCAGTTGAGTGGAGCTAAGGTATTTTCTCAGTTAGATTTAGCGATAGTTATTCATCAGCTTAGAATAGCAGAGGATAGTATTCCTTTGATGGCGTTTTGGACAAGATATGGATCGTACAAATGGTTAGTGATGATGTTCAGACTAACTAATGTGCTGGCATTCTTTATGGATTTGATGAACTGAATTTTCCGAGAGCACTTGAATAGGTTCGTGTTGGTTTTCTAAGATGATATCTTGATATACTATAGGGATGAGAAGGAGCATAAAGTTCATCTTAGAGTTGTGCTTGAGATGTTGATGCTGAATCAACTGAAGGTGAAGTTTTCGAAGTGTCATTTCTGGAAGAAGGAAATGAAGTTTCTTAGTCATATTGTCTCGGAGAAAGAGTTATCTATAGATCGGACTAAGATTGAAGCGGTGAATAATTGGAAGAGACCCGAGACAATGATTGAGATAAAGAGTTTTCTTGAATTGGCTGGATATTATACGAGATGCATAAAGGATTTTTCGTGGATAGCAGCATCAATAATCAAATTAACACGAAAGTATGTGAAGTTTATTAGGACCGATAAGTGTGAAGAAGCAATCCAGAGCTTGAAACACTTATTGACCCATGCACCTGTGTTGGTTGTTTTGGAAGGAAATCAGGATTTGGTAGTTTATACAGATGCATGTGAAACTGGATTAGGAGCTTGTTAATTCAGAGAGGTAAAGTGATTGCCTATGCTACTCGAAAGCTTAGACCACATGAGGTTAGATATCTAGCGTATGATTTGGAATTGGCTGTGGTGATATTTGCATTGAAGGTGTGGAGACATTACCTCTTGGGAGAGAGGTTTGAGCTTTATACAGATCATAATTTGCTAAAGTATCTGTTCTCTCAAAAGGAGCTGAACATCATACAACAGAGGTGATTATAATTATTAGCTGCTTATGATTTTGGTATTGAGTATAAATCGGGAAAGGCAACAAAGTTGCAGATTGTAATGCTCCATAATTTTAATTAACATTATTTGGGATATTTAATTGGGTAAATTAAATAGAATAATGTGAATAATTAAGGAGACGAGATTAATAAATCCAATGGTTGTGCCTTAATGGATAAACTAAAATAAGACCTAACTAAATTTAGAAGGAGCAATTTTCCTAAGGGGTAAACTTGAAAATGATGCTACATTTCTTAGTATATATATCTCTTCCTCCACCTTAATAAACTTTTAATTTCTCATTCATAACTCCTCACCTATATTTCAGAAGGCTACTAAAAGCTCCAGGAAGAGCAATAAATTAAAGGTAAAGCTAAGGAATTAAAGTTAGGAAATTATCTAATTCTCCAATTAACTAATCAAGGTGAATAATCATGTTTATCATCTTATTTTCTACGTTTGGATCGGTTATTGGTTATACCCGATTCATGTTTGTGATTTTGGTTAGTATATAACCATTTAAACCTTTATTCGGATAAGATA
The DNA here is from genome assembly GCA_030765085.1 of Allium cepa. NCBI lineage: Eukaryota > Viridiplantae > Streptophyta > Magnoliopsida > Asparagales > Amaryllidaceae > Allium > Allium cepa. The sequence goes on along the minus strand of CM060940.1, from coordinate 470,787,038 downwards.
TAGGTGTATTAAATGTTAATGGGCTAATTAACATGTTTTACTCGATTTTGGTTAAATTCCGAGTTTTTTTATCTTCATATGCTTTGAAATTTTAATATGTTGAAGTATATGATTTTTCAAACTTTTGGTGATTTTTGGGAATTTTCCTTAGTGATTTACAAAGGTAATTAAATTATTTTAACCTCAGGGAAAAACTGCAAAATTGCCTCCGAGTTAGTTAATTCGGATGGAAGGCTGCAATTCGAAAATTTAACTGGAGAAGAAGAATAGTGTTTTAAGAAAAAGGTTAACATTTGTATACTTGTCACTATTTGGAAATACAGAAGAAGGCTTTTCAGCCAAAATTAGACAAGCAAGATAAAACATCACTTAAGTACATCCAGTTCTGCCTTCAACTCCAACAAGCCTGCTTTTACGCTTTTGACGAAGTCGAAAGGTACCTTTCGTCTTAGACGGAAAGTAAACAGTTACCCTCCACCTAAGTAGGCATGGTGTCAAAGGGAAGCAGGGCGAAGGGATGGAGAGGCTACTTCCTTTGCTTTTGAATAGAAACATATTTGCTCGAATGAGTTGAAGAGGGATCCTTCGACTCTATCATTTTATAAAAGACCGAATTTTTTTACGTATTCAAGAAGGGGCTTCAAAGGGGATCTTCGAAAGTTTAAATCTTCAAGAGAATTGTTTTAAGTGTTTTCCAAAAATATGTTTTGGAACCTTTAGACTAATTCAAAAGGTAGGAGAGGAAAAGGAAGGGGTTTACTTCCGAACCTTCCCATTGTTTTAAAGTTAAGTTTTTATAGCCTTTGAAAGTCATGCTTTCGAAGAAGATGTTTTCTTTCGAAGGAACAAAGTCGAAGGGCGGCTTTCGACTCAGAACTTCGAAAGGAACAAAGTCGAAGGAGAGCTTCCAACTTCATTCCGCATAATGTTTTATATGACTACGAATGGAATATTCGAAGAAAGAGTTACACTGCTAGATTATACCTTTCGACAAAGTCGAAAGGTGAGCCCTCACCCTTCCAACTAAGTCGAAGGGTAGGGATGTTTCAAAAAGGTGGAAGGCTTTCGAAGGGGATATCTTTGTATGTTTTAATGCTTTCGAAGGGGTTGCCTTTGATGATTTCAAAAGGTTTTAAATTTCATTGCTTTCAAAATTTTTGTAAATGGTTTTATAAGGGGATACCCCAGGCCTTCGACAGGGTCGAAAGGTAGAACCTTTCGACTAGGTTGAAAAGAAACCTTCCGACAAGGTCGAAAGGTTTGGTTTTGTGATACTTTGAAATGGATGGTTTCCAAAGGGGCTAACTACAGAGGGTTATTTGCTTTCAAATCGGACTTCATTCGAAGGGTTGTAAAGGACTATTTTTAGCCATTTTTCTAGAGTAAAGTCTTGCTAATTCAAAGCGACTACTTCGAAGGGTTGTAGCATAAAATACTTATCTCCATTTGAATATGTATCGGGGATCCTTATTTAAATTGAATGTTATAAAACCTTAGGGACACAGGAGTGGGTTCAATGTTTTCGATACATAGTTTGGGGTTACAAATAGAAATATGCTTTCAAAAATATACGTTGGGGATATCAATGTTTTATTATTTAATTTAACCTAATTGGGGATACCAATGGGAATAAGTTAAACATGTGGTATACCTGGGGAAAATAATTAATCATGCGGATCATGAATTTTTATAAGTAATCATGGGGATCATGATATTTTAATTGGCCAAATGATGGGTTCTTGGTTAACCTAGGAAAACCATGGAATGTGCGGTGGATAGCCCACATCAAATATATAAAGAAAAGAATGTTTTGCAAGAGGTGGTTAGCCTGGGATTTGGCACCCAAGGGTTCGTAGTCATCCTAGAAAAACTATGGGGTGTGTGACAGATAGCCCACAATTTTTTTTATTAAATAATGTATGATGGATAATCTGCATTTATTTTGAAGAATTTGGTATGGATAATCATATTAAAGTTTTGAAGGATAGTCATTTTGAAAGATTTAAGGGGGAGCTCTAATAAATTGATTTTAGATGGGAAATCTAATAAATTGCTTTTAGATGGGATATTTAATAAATGGGTGGAGGGGATATCCATTATATATGATTTACAACTTTATTTGATATTACATTAAAACTAATCATTTTCGGTGTAGGGGCATAGTAAATGATTTGAATGTTTTATTTTGGATACCAGTGAGAGGAAAACTCATTCCACTAAGCGGTGTGGTCTCAATAGCTATCTATTTATGATAAGAGTTGATATGGTATTATTCATACCAGACTTATTGTTTTACTCAAAGTTTGTGTTTCTCCACAAACTCTCGGATACTCAAAATTAATTTGAGTAGTCTGAGAGTGGAAGACTTTCAAGTTTTTGGACTAATACGCTTCCGGCTATTTTGTGTTTTCCGCTGCGATGTACCAAGAACTATAAAGTTCATATTTATTAGTTCTCTGATCATCATAAGGGGACATCTTCATATGTTTCTCTTATCGTATTTTCTATATGTATATGTGATCTAAACGTGGTTAATGTATGGATCATGTAATTAGATCGAAAATTGTGATTTGCTTGAAATGAAAATTTTGTTTATTGGAAGTTTAAATTTTTTCATATTCTTTTGTTCCAATGTATCAATATTAAATGTGCCGCAATCGGTCGCCAAGAAATAATAAATACGGGTAACTGCAGCACCAGTAGCGGTTAGTTTTGGGCCTCAGAATGTAGGATGTTACAAGTTGGTATCAAAGCATGGTTTATGTACCTAAAAGGAATCTTAACTATAAAATATTTTTAAAGCATAATCTAATGAATCTAAAATATGGTTGGGTTGGGTAAGCATTATAGTAATGTATGTGATCTGAACATGGTTAACGTATGAGATTATGTAATTATATCTTAAATTGTGATTTGCTTGAAATGAAAATTTTGTTTATTGGAAGTTTAAATTCTTTTCATATTCCTATGCTTCAATGTATAAATATTAACTATGCCGCATTTGGTCGCCAAGAAATAACAACTACGAACGATTACAGCATTTGTAGCTGATTGTTTTAGGCCTCAAAAGGCGGGATGTTCCTAAAAATACCTAAGTATGTATTCCCCACTCTCTTAGACTGTTCTTCTGTATCTTACCAAGATAGGGAAGTTAGATATGGATGAAGGAAACGGAAGAGTGAGTCAAGGTAGGAGGCACATCGCAACAAGTGGAAACGTTCGACCTAATACTAGGAGCAACCAAGGTTAACAGGCAAATGCAAACCCAGATGCAAATACTAATTTTGTTGCTGACATTCCACCAGTTGATATGGGGATAATGTATCAGTTCTCCGTGAATATGATGCAAGCTGGAGCAGCTGTGGGAGTGGCTGTAGGGAATGCTGGAGGAGCTAATCCAATAGCCCCAATTGGCAATAACTATGCCAAGCCGAGTAAGGATTACGCTAGTATGGGAGGAAAGCCTTTTCTGGGAACTGAGGGTGCAGTAGGAGTGGAGAACTGGCTATTGCATTGTGAAACGATATTTGCAGATCTCAGCTTGATAGATATGCCGAAGAGAAGACTAGATTCAAGGCGATTGCAGGGATCAACATTGTTTTGGTGGAACAGAGTTATCGTAGGAGAGCGAAAGGAAGACCTGACTTGGGCTGAATTTCAGAGGAGGTTCGAAGAAAGATTTATTAGAAATGCGGATTACGGATCTTAAGGCTAGAATAACACTAGGGGGGAGGGGTGAATAGTCTTTTGTGGATTTAAAAAATCTTTTCAAACTTATGTAATTAAATCACCAACAATGCTATACACAGACATAGATATAATCACAGAATCAGTCACAGACGCAAATAATAAGTAAAAGCAGTAAGGGAAAGAACACACCAGGATTTTATACTGGTTCGGTGTTACCCTACATCCAGTCCCACATAATTGTATGGGTTTCTTTTCAAAATAATCTCTCAGATTACACCCTCGATTTCAAGGCCACGATGTACACCCTCCTGTATTCGAGTCCAGGGCAAACTCTCTTGATTTACCAGGCCATAAGATCATCTAATCGATTTCCGAGACAACAATCACACCCAATTGATTTCAAGGCTCAACCGCACCTTTAACTCAATAATTTTGAAATCAAAATGTTAAAAATGATAAAGATAATTTTGAGGCTAAAGTATTTCAAATAGGAGAGATGTCTTTTTGAAAAGCATTTTCACAAAATTAGTGGATATCAAAATAGGACCACTATATATTCCACTAGATATTGTCATGGGTTCCATCCCACTAGGGTTCCATCTTTTAATAGGCTCGAAGTTGATTCCAATCCACGAATAAATTTCGAATAAAGATGTAAGTGCTTTCAAGAAGTTTTAACATAATTCTAGACTCAATACTTATCTTGTACTTTGAAATCTCTAACTCTTGATATCTTGTTACTCATGAGTTTTCAATATTGATATCTTTGATCTTTAAATTCATCAGTCTTGTATCTCTATACTGTACAGTCTTCATTCTTGGTACCTGCATCTTTATATCCTGCATATACATATATATCTAAACTATAATGTTAGTATTTATATTTTATAATAAGTCCTAAGGTTGTTGTCATCAAAACCATCCTTCTCAAGGACTAACAATCTCCCCCTTTTTGATGATGACAACCTATGTTTATAAAATATACTTCACCTTTACTATAACTCCTCCTAAAACTAATAATTCCCCCTAAAACTAATAACTCCCTCTTAATCGAAGCCTAACTACTCTATTTTATAATTCTCCCCTTTGTCATCAACAAAAAAAGCCATCCTAAAACCATAAAACTATAAAACTCCTTCTTAAACTTATATTGGAGTACCCGTGACAAATTAAGATGGAATATATATATATATATATATATATATATATATATAATAACATGAGTTACTTAATATAACAAATATGATAGTTTAAATCCAATAACCATATACTATGTTTTATATATTATTATACATTCCATTCAAACCAAATAATTATAATCAAAGCAAATCAAATCAAATCAAACAATTCAAATCAAGTCAAACAATTCAAATAAAATCAAACAATCCAAGCAATTTAAATTATAAGAAGTTCAAATAATTTTAGGAACTTCAACCCATCCTTCTTCTCCATAAATAGGGACCTTTTTAATATCTTCCCAATCTTCATTATCTTGAATCAAAGTTCCTTCAGGATTTGCATCGAAATCGTCTTTGTTTAGGGCAGAAATCATCCAACGAAGGGCATCGAAATGCTTCTCTTACTCTTTTATCATCTGCATTTGATTTAGATCTTAGTTCCTTTGTTTGCGAAGAATAAAAGTAAGCATATTCTTGAATGACTTGAGAGTTTCTTCAAGATTTTCACTTAGAGTTCGAGAAGAGGATGCCATTTTTGGTAAATAGTTAAAAGATGTAAATAGAGATGATTAGAAATAAAGAGTTTACAAATTTCTGGAAGAAACAGGTGTTTAAATAGGAAGGAATTCTTTTAAAATGAATAGACACAAGTTAGTTATTTTAATTCAAAATGTAAAAAAATAACTAAATCAGACAGTTATATGTCGACATAGGGTGTTGGGGTATGTCGACATGTATATGTTGATCTATGTATCTTCTTTGTTTTATGCATAATTATGTATATATATATATATAAACTTATATATTATACTATCATTTATAGATAAGCATAAGATTGATAAAAAATTTATAGATAGATGAGCTAATACATGAGATACTTCATAACATGATAAAAGGGCAATACAAGTTCATACAGAATAAACTAGTACATCACATCCTAGTTTTTAGAATGTGAAAGATGATGAGGAGGATGATGATAGGCCAAGTTTTCGACCAACTTTAGCAAAGAAATTGTTCATATTAGTGGTCACTTTATCCAGTTTCTTACTAACGGATCTTTTGAGAATCCGTTGATTATCCACCATGATCTTTTGATTTTAGAGGATAGTTTTGTTGTAAGGATTGTTAGTATTGGTAGGATATTCAATACTTTCCAAGGAGGTATCTTCATTCTCTTCTTCAATTTCCATTTCCTTCCCTTCTTCTTCTTCCTCATTTTCTTCTTCCATCTCTTCATGTGCCAACCTTTCATCCTTATCGGTAAGAGATTTGTATTGTTGAAATATTAAAGGAATTTTCATAAGAGAAATATTAGCATGGTTAAATTTTTCTTGAAACAAAATTTTATCGTTTATAAACAACGCCAAAACAATTAAAAATCCGAGTGAGATAGATTACATGATACAAAGTATTCTCACCCATTTCCAAATTCTTAGGACAAAGTACATCCATAATCACTTACGCCCAATTAATGACATAATGACCAAAAATAGCAAAAAGAGCTTTACAAACTTTCAAAGTTGGATTGTTGAAATTTTCCGACCTAGGAGTGATAATATTTTGCAAAAGAAGATGAACAATACGTGCTTTCGGACGAAAGTTAGGATTTTTAAATTCCAAGTTGTCATCTCCTTCGAAAATATGATGATATGTCTCGCAATCATGTTCATCTATATTAAAAGTAGAAAGATCTATTCCCGAATTCTTGCAATTGAGAATGTTGCCCAAAATTTCATAATTTAAAACAATTTTGGTGCCTTTAACAATACTTCAAATTTCATTTTCATTTTGTTTGCACAAAAAATGGGCAAACACCTCCAAGTCGTGTGATTTAGTTGATTTTATGTGATTCTTAATGATTTAGATGAGTTATGTAAATATGAAAAAGGCAGGGGCTGAAATGTAAAAGACACGCAGATTTATAGTGGTTCGGCCAGAACGTGCCTACGTCCACTTTATATGTTATTATCCTCTTTTTTCAGATTACAAGTACAATGCTTGGTGTACAAGTGTATGAAAGTAGTTTGAAAGTTCCTTCCGTGCTTGAGCTCTCAAACTTGTCTGCCATTGTTGTACCCCTGCCCCTCTATTTATAGAGTGAGGTAGGGGGTAGGGGTCTTGGATGTATATAGCTGCTGGTGGGCCCGGGCTGAAGCAATCTGGCCTAGTAGCATTCTGGTTCGGCGAAGCTTGGTCCGGTCTTGAGTGTGTGGTGTTGGACCGGTAGGACTTTGGACCGGTAGGACTTTGGTCCGGTTGCAGGAGATGGTCTGGTCCGGTGGAGCGTGTGAGAGGGGCTGGTCCGGTAGGGTATTGGACCGGCTGGAGGTTGGTTCGGTATGGGGGAAGTATGTGTTGGTTCGGCATGGGGACTGCCGAATGGTGTTTGACCGGATGTAGGTTGGATGCATGGACTATCGTCACCGAACGAGATATGCCGAATGGCACTCGAAACATGCCGGATGAATCCCTTGGCCGAATGGGTTCTAGATTGGATTGCCGAACGGACCCTTGGCTTTGCTGGGTGAAGTGTGGGTTGCAAACCTGGGTGAAATCAACGCTTCTTGGTCTCTAGGTCTTCTGGGTGAGAATTCGCCCAACATTTGCCCCCCAAAGTGGGGCACGTGCTTGCATGTGTCGCGCTTTGCTTCTCTGTGGTAGGAAGGCTTGTTTTGTAACGTCACGGGCTGGATGTTCGTATCCTGTTGATGTCCTGCAAAGGAATTTACAGTTTTAGTGTGATTTCATGTAACGATCGTTCGGGATTGACATATTCGAGATGAAGTAAACTGTGTCGTTCGGGACGAGAGAGTGTGCCCCGAGGGGGCTTAGTATTATCGATGCCAGGTTCACGTTAGAGTGGGCCCCTGGATCGTTTGCTAAGGTGGTTTATCGCCAGCTCAGAGTGTGCCTAAGGATCGTTCGCGACCCTGTACATGTGTAAGTGGCTTAGCCATTTCCTAATTATCAGAATCAAATATCCATTTAACCGATGAGCTTAAAAAGGAATGTCAAAGTGCAAATTCTCACGATGATAGGGTTAATAGTCATTCAGAGCGCGCCTATGGACCGTTCGTGGTCGCGTACATGTGTAAATGATTAACCCACGTTGGTGGGAGATTTACGACTCGTTCATTGTTATCATATTCTCTACTTTATTAGTAGGTCCTAGAGTTCGGTACTTATCTGATTGAGGCGCTCCGCATGCCCCTAGTCCTTGGTTTTTGTTGGTAGAGAGAGAGTTTCATTCGGTTTTTGGTTGGTCCGGTTGTTCCCATTCGGCTTCTGGTTGTTCCGGTATTATGGTCCGGTGGACCGAACCATTTGGTTCGGCGGTGGCCTGTGTTCGCCTATATATAGAGGCTACACCCCCTTAGTTTTTCCTTACCGAACCAAAGAGAGCCGAATCAGTTCTTAGCCGAGTGAACCTTCTGCCGAACCAAGCTTATACCGAATCAGGTATATATCCTTTTGCCGAATGGTTTTTTATCACCGGATGAACTTGATTGCCGAATGCACACGAAGGGTTTTGTTTTACCGAACGAGACTGTATGTCGGATGTGCTTTTAGTGCCGAATGGACTTAAGACCCTATTGCCGAATGAACTTATGTCCCTAGTGCCGAATGAACTTATGACCCTAATGCCGAATGAACTTTGTATTCGGACTTTGGGTGGAACTCTAGACTTATGTATGCTTGCTTGTATTCTTGCTCTAACGACCTGTCTTTTCACTTTTGTGTATGCAGATAAATGTCTCGCAAGGCGGAAACACGATCAGACAGACGGAAATCCAAGGATGGAGGCGAGCCTTCCTCCGTGCCCCCAGCTCAATCGGGGTCCGGGGAGCATGGAGCTGCCTCGAGATCGCTGGTGGAGGGGTATGGACCCCAGGAGCTCCTGGTCTCCCCTCCCGACTGCTTCCCTAGTTCTCTAAAGGAGGAGCAGCTTGATGCTATATCCCGTTCTTTCGGGATAGATAGGGCGCTTATGTTGCTTCCGGGAGTCGGGGTGATGCCATACGACCCTCCCGAAGGGTATTTCACCTACAGCCGGTACCATTGCATGTGCGGGGCCATTCCCCCTATCAACGCCTGGGTTGTTAGCTTCCTTACATATCTAAAGGTGGCGCCTTTCCAGCTTCAGCCCAACTCGTATGCCATCTTGGTGTGCTTATATTCTATCTTCCAGAAGAGGTACGGGCGCTCTCCATCCAACCGGGAAATCCAGTATCTATATAATCTGAGGGGCTATAGGAAGGGGTCCCCCTACATTAGCTTAGAGTCGGCCGTCTCCTTCAAGCCGGTCCTGGACCTATACTCAAAGTACAGCATGTTCAAGAAGGAGTGGTTCTTTGTGAGGGACGATTCTGTCTCCATTCATCGCTTCACTTCCGGATGTAAGTTAACTCTTTATTCGTAATTCCTGTCTTGATTGCAATTCCTTTCCTTATGTGCTTCTGTTTTTTGTCAGCGACAGGTGGTTTTGCGGTGGTGGAGAGCGATCGCCTAGTCCATATGGCAGCAGAAGTTAAGGCTATCTCCGAGAGGGACAGGTCAGCCGCTTATCTGATCAGGAATGCTACCCTCCTGGAGTACAATTTGATTCTGCTGCACCAGTCCGTGGTTAAGCAGAGGGACACGGCCGAGGAGAAGGCTGCCAAAGCTATGGAGGGGGTCACGGTGAAGAGTGGCAAGAGAAAACCCTTCGCACAGCATCCCGTCGCGGGGGGCAAGAAGCTTAAAGAATCGGAGGGTCCCTCTCCTAGTACTTGCCCGATCATTCCGGAGGAGGAAGGTGTGGAAGAGGGCGAAGGAGGCGATGTGGGAGGAGAGTCAGAACGCGGAGGAGATGGCGATGGAGATGGTGATGGTGATGCTGGTGCCTTAACCTCTGGGAAAGATTCTGAACTGGATGAGGCCCTCCGTCAGGCCTTCGGGGAATCGGAGGAAGAATCGGAAGTGGAAAAGGCAAAGGAGGCGGGCAAGGCTGTGGCTGGTGCCGATCCATCCCCTAAAGGCTCCTCGGCTAGGGTAACTTCGGCGGTGCAAGGTGAACTTTTGTCCTCTGTCGATTCCATTTTCGATAAGGACTTAGGAATATTTTATGGTTCACTTCCGTCCTGGAATGAGATTCAGGACTTATTGCAGTACTCCACTCCTCCGCAGGGTTTGTATAATAGACGTGCCTTCACACTTTTCTTTCTTTTTACTTAACATGTTTCCTGAATTGGGGACCATCGTACGTTCGTAACACTTGTTCTTTATTTCAGGGGCAGGCCAGGTGGTTACAACATCAGACGTTCGACACCGCCTCGAACAATTCAAGTTGATGAGAGCTTCTGCGAAGCCTCCCACTGGTCGTACTGGGGACGTGGTCAAATACCGCCCTCTTCTTGGGGTCATCGAAGAGGGCCTTCAGAAAAAGAAGAGGAGTCGTTCTTTATTTGAGTCTTCCCCTGGTCCGCAGCTTCCTGTTCAGCCTCCTCGTGACGCCACGGAGGAGAGCACGGAGTTTATCCCCCTCCACCTCCTTCCAAGAATCCTACAGTTATCCGCATAAGGCGTCCTGACGTGCCCCGTGACCCCTTTGCCGGTCATCCTGATTTAGATCCAAGCTCTCGGGATGTTTCATTTGATGAGGCCACGGGTGAACACCTCCTTCCCCGCAACCCCATGGTACGAGTGTTAGACGAGGCTAAGTCTCTAGATCTTGATCTTCTTACCACTCGGGTAGTTACCATGGGAGACGAGGCCAAGGCTAATATTGATCGGGTGGTTGAGGAGACCAAGAAGTTAATGAAGTATCATGCTCAATTGGTCAAGGCTGGGGAGGAGATTGGAAGTGCTAATATTCGGTTGCGGCTGAAGGTTGCTGATCAGGCCGAACAGCTTGCCGGTCAAGCCGTTCAGATTTCTCGGCACGAGGAAGCCTCCAGGCGTCTGAAAGAGACCATGGAAAAGGCTAGTAGGGCGGAATTACGGAAGATGGAGGCCGCCTGTAAGGAGCGGATTGACATGGCCATTGCGACAGTGGACGAGGTTCGGAATGCGGATCTCGAGCAGGTAGAGGAGTTGTCTGGGAGGCTTGAGGCCGCGGAGATGGCTCAAGTCAAGTTAAAGGAGGAGATGGAGGAGATGAGGAGGTCTCTCCAGGCTGACTACTCGAGATACCGATCAGAGAGGGATGCCGCTGTCGCCAAGTTGCAGGCTTCCGAGGCCAGGGTGAGGGAGTTCGAGGAGAATGAGGGGATGATGGACGAGATGCTGCAGGACATGTACTTCCGCACTTGGAAGGAGGGCAGCTTGTCTTGGATGGATGACTATCCCCGGGTCATGGCTAAGATATATCTTCGGGCTTTAGAGGAGGCCAGGGTCGATGTGGGTAAGGAAGGTGGAGCGGCTTTTAGCCTGGATGTGGTCACTGCTCAGTTCTCGAAAGAGGAGCAGGTGGCGGTGAAGGAGGGGATGCGGTTGCTCGCTGCGGAGGAAGCGGGTGTGCAACTGGAGGATGAGGATCAAGCGGCGGACGCTGGTGAGTTATTCTTCTCTTTTCCTTTTCTTTCTGGGTTTCCATGACTTGATTGTTTATCGTTTGTTTAATGGATTCCTCTTCTGAATTGGACAGGTGGAACTTTCGATCAACATGCTGGGGGTTCCGGCCCTACGGCCAAATAGGCTTGGGAAGTCGGTGATGGAGTGTGGACGCAGCTGGTTACTCGTCCGGATTCGGCCGCTCTTTATTTCTTTTTTTACTGTTGTTTACGTTAGTCCGAAACATTGATATGACTGTAATAATATTATTTGTAGAGAATAACTTGGTGTGATTTCATAATATAATCTGATTTTGTTATGTTTAAACGTTGTTGTCATTTTGATGTGCTGCGTGAGATGTATAACCATGTATATGCCTGTGATTTTAGTTGTGTTCGATGTTAAGCCTTTGCTTGAAATATAATTTCATGTTTTGCAATGTTGGTGTGACATATGAATAAGCTATAGTTATGCATCTATGTACAAGAGAAGAGAGTACCGCCCTTCATGTTTTATTTGCAGACGGTAGTTTTGAGCATCTTGTGTAACTGATCATGAATATATTTGAGTACCTTGCCACCCAGTACGCGGGCTTAGATTCTCATCAGTGAATGCTCCCTGTTCGGTTTCCTGTAATTTAGAGTTTGTTATACAGGGTAGGAGAAAAGTATTTAAATGAAATGGAAATATAGAGAAAGTAAAACTTCCAGTCACGGAAGGCCGTCGATGTGCTTAAGTTCGTGGCAAACAGGTTTTGTAGTCACTTTCCCTAGCTGTGGGTCTTGGAGACATTTGTCACCCATCTTACGCCTCCGCGGGGAGTTTTCTTTTTTACCACAGCCGCACTTAAGACACATCGGAGCCGAGATCGCGCACGGTAACTACCCGAACCATTATGGTCCGTAATCGTGTGTATTATTCGATTTACCGTGGCCGGCTAGCGTGGGTGCCGTTGGCCGTGAACTACCCCTGGCTGGCCACACCTTATGTTGGGGCTTAAAGTAGGTTCACGGTTACCGGCGAGCCGAACGCCGTAATGAGCTGCCATCGGCTATAATCGGCCTTTACGATGACTCATAATCGGCTCATTACAGTTGGCTTTGAGGGCAGGCGCGAGCAATGAGTTAACCCGCAGCAGAGGGATGCTGGAGCAAAAGAGTCTCATTGGCGAGTGCATAGAATCGTAGCGTACCTGTTAGGCCTTGTCCAGATGAGGCCGTGGTGCGTCTTGAGTGGAGATGCCATAAGATTTTGTTCAACAGAAAAGGATAAAGCTTAACAAGCAGCCAAGATATAAAGGAACAAGTTAAAAAGAGACAAGATTTTTAAAGTGGTTCGGCATGAAAATGCCTACGTCCACTGATTCTCTTTGTTAATTCACTTCATATGGGCAGTACAAGTTAAGAAAAGTATCGACGGAGATGTCGGATGTTCCATGCCCTCTGGAACACCTCTCCGTCCACTGTTGACAAAATATAAGCTCCGTTGCGGAGATCTTTATGAATTACATATGGTCCGTCCCAGATGGGGTCCAGTGCCCCGGGGCGTGGAAAGATTCGCCTGAGGACAAGATCTCCTTCTTGTAAAGTGCGATGCTTGACTTTGGAGTTGTATAGCGCTGCTACTTTTTGTTTGTGAGCCGCTGCTTTAAGTGCTGCATCATTTCTCCTTTCCTCAATCAGATCCAAAGACATGAGGAGGAGTTCTTCGTTTTCTTCTGGATTGTAGTGGATCCTACGGTGGGAAGGAACAATAACCTCGACAGGGAGCATTGCCTCCGATCCGTATGCCAAAGAGAAAGGAGTATGTCCCGTTGATGTTCTGAAAGATGTGCGGTAGGCCCAAAGTGCCGTAGGAAGTTCGTCCACCCAAGCGCCTTTTGACTTTTCGAGTTTCTTCTTGATTAGAGTTTTGAGAATTTTGTTGACAGCTTCAACTTGTCCGTTTGCCTGAGGATAAGCTACTGATGAGAAGCTTTTATGAATTCCATGCTCCTGGCACCAGTCGGCGAATTCTTCGCTGTCAAATTGGAGTCCGTTGTCTGATATGATCTTGAGTGGTACTCCGTACCTGCACAGAATATTATTGATCAAGAAGTTGATAACTTTTGCTGAAGATATTTTATTTAGGGGTTCCGCTTCCACCCATTTGGTGAAATAATCGACTGCCACTATAGCATGTTTGGCTCCGCCTCGGCCCGTTGGCAGTTCACCAATTAAATCAATTCCCCATACAGCAAAAGGCCAAGGGCTGGTCATTTGAGTAATCTCATTTGTGGGTAGTCGAGGAATCTTGGCAAATTTCTGACATCTGTCGCATCTCTTGACGAAGTCTATGGCGTCTTTGTTTAGTGTGGGCCAGTAATATCCATATCGGAGTATCTTCTTCGCCAGAGTCTGCCCTCCAGTGTGATCTCCGCAACTACCTTGATGGATGTTGAATAAGATTTCCTTGGCTTCCCTTCCAGCGACGCATCTGAATAAGGGGCTAGAGAAGCCACGCCGATAGAGGATGCCTTCTTGTATTGTGTAGTGGGGAGCTTTCCTCAAAATTCTCCTGACTTCATCACGTTTGTCTGTTAGTGTGCCGTCCTGTAGATATTTCCGGATAGGAGTCATCCAAGTTGCTTCTTCAATTGCAGTTATCAGATTCACTTGTTCAAAACTTGGGGCTAGCTGCCTTGAGATGGCTAGTGCTCCGGAAATGGTGCTATTCATCATACTAGCTTGCTTTGCTAGTTCATCGGCCTCTTGGTTATCTTCTCGAGGAATGTGTTTGATTAGATAATGGTCCAATTGGTCGAGCAGCAGTTTGGTTTTCTTTAGATATGCTGTGAGTCGTTCTCCTCGTGTCTGGAATTCTCCTAGTACTTGGTTTACGATAAGTTGAGAATCACTATGAAGACATAACGAATTGACTCCAATTTCTAAGGCAAGCTCCAATCCCGCTATTACTGCCTCGTACTCCGCATCGTTGTTAGTGGCCGCGAATTCCAAACTTAATGCATAGTACAGCTTTCTTCCCCTGGGGTTGATTATCACAATACCTGCCCCCGAGCCTTGTTCGTTTGATGCTCCATCTACAAAGAGGTTCCACTTGATGTTTTTTGCTATTTCAAACTGATCCTTGCCTTCGTTGATGGTGAATTCGGCAATGAAATCGGCCAGAGCTTGCCCCTTGATAGCAGTGCGAGGATGGTAGGTGACGTCATACTGACTTAGTTCAATGCACCATTTGAGCAGTCGTCCAGAAGTGTCGGGACGATGGAGCACCTGTCTTAGTGGCTGATCGGTTAGAACTATGATGGAGTGAGATTGGAAGTAGTGTCGTAGTTTTCGTGACGCGATCAATAAACAATATGCCAATTTCTCAAGTTTAGGATATCTGGCTTCTGCCCCTGTAAATCTCTTACTTATAAAGTACACCGGGCGTTGTGTGCGGTCTTCTTCTCTTACCAGGGCAGCGCTTAGAGCATGAGATGATACGGCGAGGTATAGGTATAGCTCTTCGCCTTCGTTTGGAGTCGAGAGTACTGGTGGTTTCTGAAGGTGTTCGATCAGGTTAAGGAAGGCTTTTAGGCATTCATCGGTCCACTCGAACTTTCCTTTGTCTTTCTTGAGAGCTTCGAAAAAAGGGACGCACTTGTCAGTTGCTTTGGAAATGAATCTGCTTAGGGCGGCTACCTTTCCGTTTAAGCTCTGCATTTCTTTTCGGGTGGAAGGTATCCTTATTTCTTTTAGAGCCCGGATTTGTTCAGGGTTTGCTTCAATTCCTCTGGAATGGACAATGAACCCTAAGAATTTTCCCGATGACACTCCGAAGGAGCACTTTAGAGGATTCAGCTTTATTCCATATCGGCGAAGTACCTGAAACATCTCGCTCAGGTGGCTTACATGATCGTCGGCTTTCCTGGACTTTACCAACATGTCATCCACATATACTTCCATAGTTCGTCCTATTAATTCCGCGAACATCTTGTTGACGAGGCGCTGATAGGTGGCTCCGGCATTCTTGAGTCCAAAAGGCATGACTTTGTAACAATATAATCCCCGGTCAGTGATGAAGCTAGTGTGGTCTTGATCGAGAACGTGCATGGGAATCTGGTTGTATCCGGAGTATGCGTCCATAAAAGATAAAAGTTCGTGCCCGGCAATGCTGTCCACAAGTTGATCGATTCGGGGGAGCGGGAAGCAGTCCTTCGGGCAAGCGTCATTTAAGTTGGAGAAATCAATGCATGTTCGCCACTTCCCATTAGCTTTCTTTACTAGTACCGGGTTAGCTATCCACTCGGGGTAGATGGCTTCTCGTATGAAGTCATTAGCAAGTAGGTTCTTTACTTCCTCGTCGAGGGCTGCTGATCGTTCTGCTCCCATGCTTCTCTTTTTCTGCTTTATCGGTGTCCTGGTGGGATCGATGTTCAGCATGTGGCATGCTATGTCTGGGGAGATTCCTGTCATATCGGCATGTGTCCACGCAAATACATCTAAGTTGTGGCGGAGAAAGTCGACGAGTTGATCATTCAATTCCGTTTTTAGCTGAGATCCTATTTTTAATAGTCTGTTTGAATCATGTTTGTCTACAGATACGAATTCCATGGCCTCTGCAGGCTCAGCAGTAGCCTCCTCCTCCTTATCCCTGGGGTCTAGTTCATTGAAAGGATCGCTGGTGTATCGAAGAGGAGGGGCTTTCTTTAGTTGCTATGCTTCCAAGCTTTTCATGCAGAGAGTAGTCTCTGCATCTTTCCCTTTATTCTTTCTATGGTTATTGCGAAGTTCAGTTACATAGCAATCTCGAGCGGCGTCTTGATCTCCTTCAACTTCTCCTATTCCGTCATCTGTTGGGAATTTCATCTTTAGGCACCACGGGGCTAGGACGATTTGGAAGTCAGACAAGGCTGGTCTTCCCAAGAAGGAGTTGTAGGCCGAGTGGTTTTCTATTAGTACGAACGTTTGTCTTCGTACAACGGAGCGGGGATGACTTCCTATTTCGACGAAGAGGTCGAGTTGCCCGAGGGGCATTTTCGCATCTCCAGTGAAACCGTGCAGGGGTTTGTTGCAGGGAGACACATCCTTCATTGACAGCTTCATTTTGTCGAAAGCATGCTTGAACAGGATATTTACGGAGCTTCCTGTGTCTATTAGAATTCGGAAAACTTTAGCTGGACCGAACCAGGCAGAGATGACCATGGGATCCATATGCGGATACTGTCTTCCTTCTAAATCACGCTTACTGAACACGATGTCCTCACTCTCTTTCCGTTTCGGGTGGCGTTCTTCCATAATGGAGTTAACATAGCCTTTAGCATTTCTAAGTGACTTGCCGTATCTTTCCATCTCTGCCCAGCTTCTGTCGGCGATGTGTGGTCCTCCCGAGATGGTATGGACCACTATCTTCTCTTGACTAGAGCCACTGGTGTTGCAATTCCCTCCGCTTACTTCTGGGAGGGGTCGCTTTGAGCTCTCATTGATAGGAGTTGGAGTCCTGTTCTGACCTTTCACATAGCGTTCCAGCCTTCTTCTCCTGATGTGTTCTTCGATCAAGTCCCGGAGATGGTGGCATTCATTGGTGTCATGTCCGTGGGATTCGTGGAAGCGGCAGAACTTTCCAGACTTGAGGGCGTTATCAGATTCTTTCTTGTGCGGGGGGCGCTTGTATCCGAGTTCACCCTGAGTGGCTAGATAGATGTTTTCGATGGTTTCATTCAAAGGAGTGTAGGAGTCAAATCTCGGTCCAGGTCGATATTGGCGTTTTTCAACCTTCTTGCCCCCAGCATTGTCTCTAGATTCATTTCTTCGAATGTCCTTGGTTGCAGCGGGAATCTTGTCCGAGGTTGTCTTACCTTGTTGTACTGACTGCCTCTCAGTGGCGGCGTCTTCAAGTCTCATATACTTTCCAGCTTCATGGAAGAAATCAGGTAAAGTAGCTGGTTTTTCCTTAGTTAGTCTTGTTGCGAACTTGGTATCTGGATGCACACCGCTATAGAGGGCCATTAGGGTGAGTTTCTCATCGGCATCTTGGACTGCGGCCGCTGCGGCGTTGAACCGAGTTAGATATTGTTGCAGTGTCTCTCCGGATTTCTGTTTAACATTGGATAGAGAATAAGCATCCTTGGGTTGTTCTACATGGATGCGGAACTGGCTAATGAACCTTTCTTTCAACATCTCCCATGAGCTGATAGATCCTTGGGGTAGATGGCAGAACCAGGAGGTAGCTAGATCTGCTAGGAATAGCGAAAAGCATTTACACAGCACCCCTTCTGTTGCTCCACTCATGAGCATATGCTGGGTGTATCTTTGTAAGTGTACGATGGGGTTGGAAGTTCCCTTGTAAGGTTCCATGGTTGGCATTTTCCATTCCCGGGGGGTGATGGCATTTTCGATATTGCGGGTAAAGGGGCTGGTGACCCTAGCGCCTATTCCTCGGTCCCTTTGCTCCCGTTGGACGCATTCTCTGAATAGTCGTGCCATTCTTTCATCAGAATTTGGAGCGGATAGAAATGAACTTGGTTCTTCCCTGCGAGATCGGTCCCGTCCAGATGACCTGTAGGGATGGTATAGTCTATCACTTCTGACGTGATCCAGTGGTTGTCTCTGGTTGCTCGGATGCATGCTAGGACCAGCTACAGTTGCCCCCTGCCTTGATCTTCCCCTGCGGGGTTCTGTTTCGAGCATTTCCATGGGGTCAACTTTGGGCTGGGTTCTAGCTCGGCTCCGTTCAGCGGGGTTTCTATGATTAGGTGGCATGACTGGCTCAGCCACATCCGACCCTCGCCTGGCGCCTCCCCCACTGGGTTCGGTTCCAAGTGCTTCATCGAGTCGGAGTTCGGGCTGAGTCCGGGCGCGGCCCCTATCATTGTTGTTCCTGTTGATGGCTTCCTCGAAGAGGGAAGACCTTTGCTGTCTCCGAGATCCTCCAGACTGAGATTCATCCCATGATTCAGTGTTGCGGTTGGATTCTTCGACATCCCTCAAGCGTGACATGAGTTGGTTCACCAAAGCTTCTTGTTGGGATGCGAAGCGGTTAGTCACTTCCACCACAACTCTGTCTAGGTCTGCTCTAGTGATTGCTGCCGGTTGTTCCGCGGCAGGGGCTGTTGGAATTGCCTGATCTACACGCGGCACTGCTGCTGTAGTGGGATGGTTCTCTTGATCTGGATCTACTGGATTTGGAGCGCTGCTAGTTGCGGCGTTCTTTCCCTTGTTGGCGTCTTTTCTTGGCCTGGAAGTCATGTTTCCTATGCAATGAAAGGTGCTATTGGGAAAGAAGGTTGAATGAGGGAAGCTGAAGCTTCGAGTTCGAAGTTCTCAGTGAAAGCACCAAAAATGTTTGCACAAAAAATGGGCAAACACCTCCAAGTCGTGTGATTTAGTTGATTTTATGTGATTCTTAATGATTTAGATAAGTTATGTAAATATGAAAAAGGCAGGGGCTGAAATGTAAAAGACACGCAGATTTATAGTGGTTCGGCCAGAACGTGCCTACGTCCACTTTATATGTTATTATCCTCTTTTTTCATATTACAAGTACAATGCTTGGTGTACAAGTGTATGAAAGTAGTTTGACAGTTCCTTCCGTGCTTGAGCTCTCAAACTTGTCTGCCATTGTTGTACCCCTGCCCCTCTATTTATAGAGTGAGGTAGGGGGTAGGGGTCTTGGATGTATATAGCTGCTGGTGGGCCCGGGCTGAAGCAATCTGGCCTGGTAGCATTCTGGTTCGGCGAAGCTTGGTCCGGTCTTGAGTGTGTGGTGTTGGACCGGTAGGACTTTGGTCCGGTTGCAGGAGATGGTCTGGTCCGGTGGAGCGTGTGAGAGGGGCTGGTCCGGTAGGGTATTGGACCGGCTGGAGGTTGGTTCGGTATGGGGGAAGTATGTGTTGGTTCGGCATGGGGACTGCCGAATGGTGTTTGACCGGATGTAGGTTGGATGCATGGACTATCGTCACCGAACGAGATATGCCGAATGGCACTCGAAACATGCCGGATGAATCCCTTGGCCGAATGGGTTCTAGATTGGATTGCCGAACGGACCCTTGGCTTTGCTGGGTGAAGTGTGGGTTGCAAACCTGGGTGAAATCAACGCTTCTTGGTCTCTAGGTCTTCTGGGTGAGAATTCGCCCAACACATTTACTTCATGAAAACCACGGTTCAAATTCGCATAAAATATTTTAACAAGATTTGGATAGCAAACAAAATCATTTTCAGAATTGTCAAAAAGACTAAGAATATGGTTCTCTTCAAGAAGAGTATTGATTTCTTTTGTAGAGAAATAGTTAGAGATATCAAACTTTCTCGTATGAAGTTTTCCATAATTAGCATAGCTTATATAAGCCTTGAGTGCTTCCGGATCATTATAGAGATACTCTTTAATGGTTATTGACAGCCTTATTATGGATGGAGTGCTTGAAGAAGCCATTTTTGAAGAGAGTAGAGAGTCTGAAAGAGTAAAAGAGAGTTTGGGTTTTGAAATGAAAGTGAAAAGATATGAATAGGATAAAGGAAATAAATAGATATTCAATAGTCATGTTCTCTGGTCAAGAGGTACCTTTCCAGAACAGTGGAGTTTGGGGAAAAGGGGATGGAAGTTCAAAGATTAAAATTTAAATTTGAGTTTCAACTTTCTGACAAGCATGTTGACATCTTGGGTAGGGCCATGTCGACATGGGTCAGAGAATCCATGTGACCTATCTATTCTTAAATACTTTAATATATATATATATATATATATATTACTTTTAATGCATATATATTTTTCTAAAGTAATATAATATTACTCTTTTAATAAAAAATATTATAATATTTAAAAATAAAAATATAATAATAATAGTTTAAAATTCAAACAATGTATAATTTCAAGAGCAATCAAACAACCAATCAATTTTAAGCAAACAATTTCAACAAAAATATTGTAAACGTGTACCAGTTTCTAGATTTGTATCTCTGAGATCATCAGAATCATGAATAGCCGTAAAACATATATTTGAATTTTCTGTCTTCTGATCATCATCGCTTGAGGATGAATCTGAGTCGGAATCATCTAGAGTAGCGGTATATGCTCTTTTCCTTTTCATTGTATAATCATTGCTTGCAGGAAACTATTGCTTATCAGGATGTGGATAGTCTCTTCTGAGATGACCTGGTTCATCGTAGTTGAAACATTTGACGTGATTTGATACTACATTATGATTTCTAGAATTCCTATGATCATTATTTTTGTGGTTGTTCATCTTTCCGTATTTTAGAAACTTCCAAAAATTCCTTGTCACGGAGGCTATTTCTTCATCACCATCACTACCCGATTCTGATTCATCTGTTAATGCATTGAACGCAATTGAATTCTTTTCGAATGCCTTGCTATCTCTTCTCCCTTGCATTTGAATTTTGAATGACATTATATTTCCAATCAATTCTTCAATCTTTAAAGTACTGATATCATTTGCTTCTTCAATTGCAAGAGTTTTCTTATCCCATTTCAGAAGAGAATTTAGAATTTTTCTAACTTGATCTTCTTCGGAGAAACTTTTTCCCAATGATATTATAGAATGCACAATATCCTAAAATCTATTATACATATCTATGATGGACTGGTTTGAATTCATTTGGAATAATTGAAACTGATTCGAGAGTATGGATATTTTGGTCTTTTTGACTTTGCTTGTTCCTTCACGATTAACTTAAAAAGTTTTCCAGATATCATATGTAGACTTACAAACAGATATTCTATTGAATTCATTCCTATCAAGTAAACAAAATAAAATATTCATGGCTTTGGAATTATTTTGTGCAATAGTCTTTTGCTCAGTAGTCCATTGTGTAAAACTAGTTGTGGGTTCAGAATATTCAGTTTGTGTGATATTCCAAGTGTCTAATCCTATTGACTGTAAATATATTTTCATTCCGTATGCCTAACATGCATAGTTACTATCATTAAAAGTGGTGGTCTAGCTGTAGACTGACCTTTTACAAATGAAATAATGATAGTGTTAACGATACTAGTGTTGGTAGCCATTTTAAAAACTTTTCAAAATTCAGATTATGGAAACTTTGAAGACCTTTCTCTGATACCAAGTGTTAGAAATGCGGATTACGGATCTTAATGCTAGAATAACACTAGAGGGGGTGAATAGTGTTTTGTAAATTTAAAAAATCTTTTCAAACTTATGTAATTTAATCACCAGTAAATGAAATACACAGACACAGATATAATCACAGAATCAGACACAGATGCAAATAATAAGTAAAAGCTATAAATGAAAGAATACACCAGGATTTTATAATGGTTTGGAGTTACCCTACATCCAGTCCCGCACAATTGTACGGAATTCTTTCCAAAATAGTCTCCCATATTACACCCTCGCTTTCAAGGCCACGAGTTACACCCTCCTGTATTCGAGTCCGGGGCAAACTCTCTTGATTTACTAGGCCACAAGATCACCTAATCGATTTTTGGGGCAACAATCACACCCAATTGATTTCAAGGTTGAACCGCACCTTTTACTCAATAGTTTGATTTACAAATAATCCTATAACTTTGAATAGCACTGAGATCTTATGGAGAAAGCGGCAGAGAATCAAACAAGAGACATTCAAGTTTGATTCACTTGGTATTTCGGCAAAGTATAGTTTTGGGATTCTTTAGAATACATGTGGAAGATGAAGAGGAGAGAAAATAAGTGAAACCTGATTAAAAATTTGTTTAGAACTACTGGTATTCATAGAAGATCAACAACCATACCTATTCGTGAAAGGATACGATGAATAGACACTTCTTTTAAAAATTTGAATTTTGAATATTAAAGGTACCATATCGACATGGGGGGTAGGAGTATGTCGATATGCTCTAGGAAAAAATGGTGATTTTGATTTTTTTTATTAAAATTGGCTGCTATAATTTTTCAAAACAATTGCTAAACTTTTATAAGTATACTTGAATATAGTTTAAACATATAAAAGAGTTTAGAAAGTAATTTTTAATATACGATATTAATCTATAAGGTGATTTAAAATCTGAGTATATAAATATTTAAAAGCTAAATATTAAAACAAGATATAGTTTAAAATCAAGGACAATTTTGAAATCAAAATATTAACAATGATAAAGATAATTTTGAGGCTAAAGAATTTAAAACAGGAGAGATGTATTTTTGAAAAGAAGGTTTTGAAAAACATTTTGAAATAAGAGATATATTTTTGAAAAGCATTTTCATAAAATTAGTGGATACAAAATAGGGCCACTATATGTTTCACTAGATATTATCGTGGTTTCTATCCCACTAGGGTTCCATCCCTTTAACAGGCTCGAACTGGATTCCATTCCACGAATAAATTTCGAATAAAGATGTAAGTGCTTTCTAAAAGTATTAACATAATTCTAGACTCAATACTTATCTTATACTTTGGAATCTTGAACTCTTGATATCTCGATACTTATGAGTCTTCAATCTTGATATCTTTGATCTTTAAATTCATCAGTCTTGTATCTCTATAATGTACAGTCTTCATTCTTGTTACCTTCATGTTTATATCATATATATACATATATATCTAAACTATAATGTTAGTATTTATATTTTATAATAAGTCATATGGTTGTTGTCATCAAAACCATCCTTCTCAAGGACTAACAAGATTTCTATCTGAAGTTTCCAAGTCAGCGTTGCTAAGGAAGTTTGTAGATTTAGTCCAAGGGATAAATCGATGATTGAGTATGCTATGGAGTTTGATGCCTATCCCGTTACGGATATGCTACTGTGAATTCAATCATTCACAGGAATGATAGGTTTATCAAGGGGGCTGAATCCGGAGATCTCCAAAGCAACCATGCCAAACCTCCAGGGTCCGTGTCATATTGTTGTTGAGATGGCTATTCGGAATGAAGAGATGCTTTCTACTTTTGGAAAAGGAAAACTAGATGAGGTTTAGAATTTTCAAGGTAAGAAGTGGAAGTTCTTCAAGAATAAGGGTATCTTGTCGGGGATAGCAGCTAAGAAGAGCAAGGCTGATATTGTTTGTTACAAGTGTGGTAATAAGGCGCACTGTGCTAATGAGTGCCGCTTGTGTGATGGAAGAGTAGTTGTAGTGAGGTCGAATGTAAGGTGCTACAACTGTGGCCATATAGGGAATTGTAAGGAAAAGTGTCCCGAGGCTGCTAAGGCTGGAAAAGGAATGGTCTTTGCATTAGAACCATCATCCTCTAAACGAACGGCTGCTGAGAAAGGAAAAGCCGTGATTGAAGGTATGCTTATGATTCATAGTACTCTGGTTAGGATATTATTTGATACCGGGCATTGCACTCATTTATATCTCAATATTTGGTAGATTGCTTATGTCTGAAACCTTTATACCTTATTACTCCTTTAAGGGTTGCGAATCCTATAGGAGGGTATGCAACTCTGGGAATGAGATATGACCAATGTGCCCATGTTAGTAGCTCCAAACAGGAATCATGGATTGGTAGTTTACACCGACGCATGTGGTTCTGGCTTAGGAGCTATGCTAATGCAGAATGGAAAGGTTATTGCATATTCTTCTAGAAGCTTAGATCACATTAAGTGAGATACCCTACTCATGATTTGGAGTTGGCATCGATAAATCTTCACATTGAAGGTGTGGAGACATTATCTTTTGGGTGAAAGGTTTGATCTATTTAGGGTCATAAGTCCCTACGATATTTATTCTCTCAGAAGGAGCTGAACATGAGACAATAAAGATGGCTTGAGTTTGTTGCAGCTTATGATTATAGCATCGAGTATACACCGAGAAAAAGAAATAATGTGGCAGACGCGCTTAGCAAAAACATCAGAATGTGGTGCTAGCTATGTTGACAGAATGAAAATACTTGGAAGCACTGGCTGCTTGCAGTGTGCAGTTGAGGTCGATTCTTGGATCTGGTCAAAATATCGCCATGATGTCTTGTTTGAAATTCGACCGGTTCTGATTGAACGGATTGCTTCTAGGCAGAAAGAGGATCTATGTTAGCCGAGAGGATTAGAAGGCTAGAAGCTGGAACCGAGATCGATGATCTAAGGATTTTATTCTTGACCCCAGGGGTTAGTTGAAAAAGAAGGAAAGATTATGTGTTCAGGATGTTGGAAACCTTAGGAAGGGAGTTCATAGGGAGTGTCATCTATCGAAGTTTATGATTCATCCTGGGGAACGAAGATGTATTAGGATATGAAGAGAAGTTTCTTCTAGGAAGGAGTGAACAGTGATGTTGGCTTATGGGTAAAACTGTGTTTGAACTATCAGCAACTAAAAGCCGAAAATCAGAAGCCAAATGGTTTGCTTCCGCCTTTGGATGTTCCAATTTGGAAATGGAACTCGATATCCATGGATTTTATTGACGGATTGCCAAGGTAAACCTAGGTAATGAAAGTATATAGGTCATAGTGGACGGATTGACCAAGAGGTCCCAATTCATTCCAATTTGGTCAACTAGGATGACACATGTTTTGGCTAAGTTGTTCATGAAGAACATCGTTAGACTACATGGAATTCCTAGTAGTATAGTTAGCAATAGAGATGCTTTGTTTACTAGCGGTTCTTGAAGAGCTTGTAGAGTGTGTTAGGCACTAAGCTCAAGATGAGTACCACTTATCATACTAAGATGGATGGGTAGACAGAAGGAGTCAACAAGGTAATGGAAGATCTATTGAGAGCTTGTGTGCTAGATTTTAATGGTTCTTGGGAAGATCACTAGCACTTAGTAGATTTTTTCTATAATAATAGTTATCAGACTACCATGGGAATGGCGCCTTTTGAAGCTTTGTATGGCAGGACAAGCAAATCACCAGTATGTTGGTTAGAGACTTGAGACACATTAGTCCTTGGTCTAGATTTGGTGAGAGAGGCGACGGAAAAGATTGATTTGATATGGGAAAGAATGGAGGAAGCTCAGTCTTGGAAGAAGAGTTACGTAGACAAAAGGCGTAAGGGCCTAGAGTTCTCAGTTGGAGATAGAGTTTTCATTGAAGTATCGCCGATGAAATGCGTGGTTTCGGAAGACCGAGAAACTAGCACCGAGACATGTTGGACCATTTCCTATATCAGAGAGGATTGGGAGACTCGCATACCCGAGTAGATTTGCCGAGTAGTTTGGCCGTGGTCCACAATGTGTTTCATGTTTGTCATCTTAGGAAGTGTGTTCATGATCCAAAAACTACTATCGCTCCATTGACACTGGAGGATTTAGTGGTGGAACCGGATACTACTTTTGTAAGGTAACCGGTTCATGTTGTGGCAAAATATGAGAAGAGGTTAAGAAACAAGACAGTCAGGTTGGTGAAAGTTCAGTGGAGCGATAACGTGAAGGATTGTACTTGGGAGACAGAAGATAGGTTTAGGGCTGCTTTTCCTGAGCTATTTTAGATGGTATGTTCTATACAAGGTTTATATAGAATTTGGCTAGTAGGTTATACTAGCTTTGCTTGCATGGGCTATATGCTTGTTGTTGTGTCCTCATTGAAATTTCGGGGATGAAATTCTTTAAGGGGAGGAGTCTATAATGCCCTTGAATTTTAATTAACAATATTCGGGATATTCAATTAGATAAATTAAATACAACAATGTGAATAATCTGGGAGATGAGATTAATAAATCCAATGGCCATGTCTTAATGAATGAACTAAAATAAGACTAAACTAAATTTAGAAGGAGGAATTTTCCTAAGGGGTAAACTTGGAAATGGGGCTACATTTTTTAGTACATATATCTCTTCCTCCGCCATAACAAACTTTTACTTACTCATTCATACTCCTCACCTATATTTTGGACGGCCATAAAAGCTCCAGCAAGAGCATTAAATTGAAGATAAAACTAAGTAATTAAAGTTAGGAAATTATATCATTCTCTGATTAACTAATCAAGGTGAATAATCATGTTTATCATCTCATTTTTTTATTTGGATCGGTTATGGGTTATACTCGATTCTTGTTTATGATTGTGGTTATGATATTACCATTCAAACCTTTTTTGGGATAAGACATAGGCATTTTAAATATTAGTGGGCTAATTAACACATTTTTATTCGGTTTTGGTTAAATTTTGAGTTGTTTTGACTTCATATGCTTTAAAATTTTAATATGTTGAAGTATATGATTTATCATATTTTTGAGATTTTCCTTAGTGATTGACTAAAGTAATTAAATTATTTTAGCCTAAGGACTAAACTGCAAAATTGCCTTCGAATTAGTTAATTCGGAGGGAAGGCTGCAATTCGAAAATTTAATTGGGGAAGAAGAATAGCATTTTAAGAAAAAGGTTAGCTTTTGTATACTTTTTACCATTTTGAAGTATAGGAGAAGGCTCCTCAATCAATCAAAACTAGGCAAGCAAGATAAAACATCACTTCAGCAGGCCCAGTTCTGCCTTTGACTCTAACAAGCCCACTTTTACCCTTTTGACGAAGTCGAAAGGCACCTTTCGTCTAAGACGGAAGGAAAATAATTACCCTCCACCTAAGTCGAAATGTAGGCACGGTGTCAAAGGGAAGAGGGGCGAAAAGATGGGGAGGCTACTTCCTTTTCTTTCGAATAGAAATATAATTGCTTTTGAATAAGTTGAAGGGGGATCGTTCGAATCTATCATTTTATAAAAGACCAAAAATTTTATATACTCAAGAAGGGGTTTTGAAGGGGATCTTGGAAAGTTTAAACCTTCTAGAGAATTGTTTTAAATGTTTTCCAAAAATAGGTTTTAGAATCTTTCGACTAAGTCGAATGGTAAGAGAGGAAAAGGAAGGGGTTTACTTCCAAAACCTTCCCATTGTTTAAAGTTAAGTTTTTAATGCCTTTGAAAGCCATGCTTTCGAAGAAGATGTTTGCTTTCGAAGGGATGTAGCCAACGGGGTGATTTCGACTCAGAACTTCGAACGGAACGAAGTCGAAGTGGAGCTACCGACTTCGTTCCGCTTTATGTTTTATATGCCTTTGAATGGGATATTCGAAGGAAGGGTTAAGTAGCCAGCTTATACCTTTTGACAAAGTCGAAAGGTGAGCCCTCACCCTTCGGACTAAGTCGAAGGGTGGGATGTTTTAAAAAGGTAAAAGGCTTCCAAAGGGGCTATCTTTGAATGTTTTAAATCTTTCGAAAGGGTTACCATCGATGATTTCGAAAGGTTTTAAGTTTCATTGCTTTCGAAAATGTTATAAATAGTTTTACAGGGGTGATACACCAAGATTTAAACAACGTCGAATGGTAGAACCTTTCGGCTAGGTCGAAAGAAACCTTCCGACAAGGTCGAAAGATAGGACCTTTCGACAACGTCGAAAGGTAGGTTTTGTTATACTTTCAAATGGAAGGCTTTCGAAGGGGCTAACTTCGGTGGGTTATTTTCTTTTGAACGGAACTTCATTCAAAGGGTTGTAAATGGCTGTTTTTAGGGGCTACTTCGGAGGTTATAGCATAAAATACTTATCTTTGTTTGAATATGTAAGGGGGATCCTTATTTAAATTGAATGTTATAAAACCTTAGGGACACCGGGGTGGGTTTATTTTTTTGATACATAATTTTGGGTTACAAATAGAAATATGATTTCGAAAATATACATTGGGGCTATCAATGTGTTTTTATTTAATTTAACCTAATTGGAGCTACCAATAGGAATAGGTTAAACATGTGGGATACCTGGGGAAAATAATTAATCATGAGGATCATGAAATTTTATAAGTAATCACGGGGATCATGATATTTTAATTGGTCAAGTGATGGGTTCTTGGTTAACCTAGGAAAACCATGGAATGTGCGGTGGACAGTCCACATCAAATTTATAAAGAAAAGAATGTATTGCAAGAGGTGGTTAGCCTGTAATTTGGCACTCAAGGGTTCATAGTCATCCTTGGAAAACTATGGAGTGTGCGGTGGATAGCCTACACCAATTTTTATAAAACAATGTACGATGGATAATATGCATTTATTTTGATGAATTTGGGATTGATAGTCCTATTAAAGTTTTGACGGATAGTCAATTTTTAAGATTTAGAGGGGAACTCTAACAAATTGACTTTAGATGGGAAATCTGATAAATTGCTTGTAGATGGGATATCTAATAAATGGTTGGATGAGATATCCATTATATATGAATTATGGCTTTATTACATATTACGTTAAGACTAATCATTTTGGGTGTTAGGGTATAGTAAAAGATTTGCATATTTTGTTTTGGATACCAATGAGGGAAAAACCCATTCCGCTAAGCGGCATTGTCTCACTAGCTATCTACTTATGATAAGATATGATAAGGGATTATTCATAACTGACTTATTGTCTGACTCGAAATTTTTGTTTCTTCACAAACTCTCTGGTACTCAAATTTAATTTGAGTAGTCTGAGGGTGGGAGACTTTCAGGATTTTGAACAAATAAGCTTCCGAAGATGTGCAGGAGGCAGTGTTTCTTATATATGAGCTATTTTGTATTTTTCGCTGTGATGTGCTAAGAATTATAAAGTTCATACCTATTAGTTCTCTAATCATCATAAGGGGACATCTTCATATGTTTCTCTTATCGTATTTTGTACATGTATATGTGATCTGAATGTGGTTAACATCTGGGATTATGTAATTAAATCTTAAATTATGATTTCCATGAAATGAAAATTTTGTTTATTGGAAGTTTGAATTTTTTCATATTCTTGTGTTCCAATGTATCAATATTAACTATGCGCATTCGATCGCCAAGAAATAATAACTACAGATGATTGCAGCATCAGCAGCGGTTAGTTTTAGGCTTCAGAAGGCAGGATGTCACACAGATGCACTTGGTAGAAAGCATTAGGATGCAGTTTTGGCTATGATAGCTAGTGGAAAGATTTGGAAGCATTGTCGACCTGTACGGTGCAGTGGAGACTTGCGGCTGGGTCTAGTGGAGGATCTATTGTGTTGCCTTGTTTAGAAGTTCCACCTGAATTGATCGAGAAGATTGCTTCTAAACAGGAGGAGGAAAGGATCAGAAAGTTAAAGGAAGGAACAGTGAGCGACGAATTAAAGGATTGTAGTCTTGACCAGAATGGGTGGTTGAGAAAGAAAGTAAGATTGTGTGTTCTGAATGTAGGAGACATTAGGAAGGAAGTTTTAGAGGAATGCCATCGTTCGAAGTTCAATATTCATCCACAAGGAACTAAGATGTATCAGGATATGAAGAGAAGTTTCTTTTAGGATGGTATGAAATGGGATGGTGGCTTAATGGGTGAAGCAATGTTTAAATTATCAACTTGTAAAGGCCGAATATCAAAAGCCAATTGGGTTGCTACAACAATTGGATATTCCGATATGGAAGTGGAATTCTATTTTTACGGATTTTATAGACGGGATGCCAAGATCTAGTAGAGGAAATGAAAGTAAATGAGTCATAATGGATAGACTGACTAAGAGTGCCCATTTCATTCTAGTTAAGTCAATCAGGATGACACATGTTTTGGCTAAGTTATTTATAAAGAATGCGGTTAGACTGCATGGAATTCCTAGTAGTACAGTAAATGATAGAGATTCCTTATTCACTAGGGAGATCTGTAAGAGTCTACAGGAGATTTTAGGAACCAAGCTCAAGATGAGCACCGCTTACCATCCACAGACCGATGGGCAATCGGAAAGAGTTAACAAAGTCTTGGAGGATTTGTTAAGAGCTTATGTGTTAGATTTTGGGGGATCAGGGGAAGATCATCGACACTTAATCGAGTTTTCGTATAACAAAAGTTATCAAACTAGTGTAGGGATGGCACATTTGAAGCTTTGTATGGAAGGCCATGCAAATCTCCCATTTGTTGGTTAGAGACCGAGGATAGTTTGGTTTTTGGTCCTGATTTGGTTAAAAAGATACAAAGAAGATTGAGTTGATTCGAGTTAGGATGAAGGAGGCTCAGTCTAGGCAAAAGAGTCATGCAGATGAAGAAGGAAAGACTTAGAGTTCTCTGCTGTAGATCATGTGTTTATTAAGGTGTCATCGATGAAGGGTGTAATTTGATTTGGGAAATCAAGGAAGTTGGAACCGAGATTCGTAGGACCACTTCCTATTGTAGAGAGGATTGGAAAACTCGCATACAGAGTTGAGTTACCAAACAGTTTGGTAGTAGTCCATGATGTTTTCCATGTTTCTCATCTAAGGAAGTGTGTTAGAGATTTGGAGACTACTATTGCACTGACCGTGTTAGATTACTTTGTAGTAGAGCCAAACTTGACTATAGTTAGATAACCGATTCGTATAGTCGCAAGAGATGGGAAGAGGTTAAGAAACAAGACAGTCCGATTAGTGAAAGTTCAGTGGAGCGACGATGAGAGAGATTGCACTTCTAAATGAGTAGTGAATATAAATTGAATTAACTCCTAAATGAGTAGAATTGTATCCAAGAGGTCAGGAAGACCAGAATATAGGATGCCTAAATACTAATTAAAGAAGTTGTCAGATAGAAAGGTTCATAGTAAACCCATGAAGCCAGGCCCAATTGGTTCAAAGTAAACCCATAAAAACTATGATTAGAAAGAGTTAATGGAAGGGGCCAATAGGTTTGAAGTGAACCCATGAAAACTATATTCGGATTAAGTTATTGACAGAAGTCAATAGGTTTTTAGTCAATCCATGAAAATTAGGATATGAAGGGAGTTATTAGAGATACCAATAGGTTCAGGGAGAAACCATGAAATAATGAAGATATTAA
Organism: Allium cepa; assembly: GCA_030765085.1. Lineage (NCBI taxonomy): Eukaryota > Viridiplantae > Streptophyta > Magnoliopsida > Asparagales > Amaryllidaceae > Allium > Allium cepa. Next base: position 470,755,995 of record CM060940.1, on the reverse strand, counting down.
CAGGGCCAATAGGTTCTTAGTGATCCCATGAAAACTATGAAACTGGATAAGGAGTCCATGAGTTTTAAACATGTTATTAGTAAGCCTATGAAAACTAATAGGTTAATAGTGACCCTAGAAACTATAACTAAGACAAATAGTCAAAGTGGACGGGAATGGGAAATCCAGAATCGATTTACTTGTTTGCATATCATCATAATATTTTGATTTGTTATGTTTTAACCATTGTTGATGCAGGAGCATACTATATGGTTTTTATAAAGTTTTGGATAAGGTACTAGTAAGGGGAAATACCGTTCCGCTAAGCGGCATGGTCTCGTTAGATATCTAAATGGTTTGAGATGGTAGATTATTGTTCATACCAGGCATTATGTCTATAACAACCAGAAATTTAACCCGTAATAATTGATTCATTAATTAACTAAATAATAAAATAACCTTGTGAAATTATCAAAATTGAGTCATAAAAACTGCACCATTGCATCTGTGGTAATTTTCTAGTCAATTTCCATAAATAGAATTTCAGAAACTGAGCTAATATGACCGAGTTATAAAATAAAAAAATAAGCAAAAGAAATATATATAGGCAGGTCAACCGGCCGGTTGATTTGGGTACCAAGGCGGTCGACCGCCCGTTCGACCCGCCTCTGTTATTTTCGAACGAAAGTTCAAACGTTCCATAGCCTATTTGCAATGTGTTTTGCATTCTTTATTTTAATTCGGTCCCTCCATTTTTACATCCGATCGTTTCTATGCAGCCTATGTCGTGGTTGCATCCTATTCAATCTTCAAATTCAACGGTCCGAGATCCACTTCTACCTTATAAATAGACCCCTAGACCTAACACTTTTTCTCATTCTAGGTTTTCTTCGATTGGGTTCACCTTTCTAGGAAGGACCGTAAATGGAATAATTCTTCCAAAGGAGAAAATCATTATAAATTAAATTATTTTACATCACCAAGTGGATCCGGGAAGACCACAAGAAGAGCTAAGGAGCGGAGGTTAGTGATTGTAATTATTTTAAGATTTCTTTAATTAATTTAAAATAATAGGGTTTCCGATAGTTGTTGTTTTACTACGATTTTTGGAATAGCTTTCTTAGTAATTTATTTACAGTTTGTAGAACCATTTTCATTCTATTTCCTTTTAACTATTTTTTCAATAATTTCAGTTTATTTATGTTAATTATATCTTTCCGTTTATTTACAGTTTATTTATAGTATTTTAGTTTATTTACTATTATTTATACGTTATTTACATCTTTCTACGCTTTGGATTTACTTCTATTTTCAGTTTTCTTTTATTCCTTCTTCTTATGATTAACACAAATATGGATTAAACTGTAAGAAAACTGAGATAATGGAATATTAGATGTAAATTTCAAAAACATTAATATGAATGGAATTGGACTGAAATTATGCCTAATTATGACTTTAGATGGACCGAATTAAAAAGTTTGGCCATGTTATAACTTAGAATTATAAATAAAAAGAGTAAAAGATGAAAGAAGCTTATTTTCTTTCTTAGACCTTGGGTTAAGTAATAAGCATGATTATGACATAGGTTATAATAAGAAAAAGAACAGAATAAGGCTTATTTTAAGACTTAGGAGAAATTAATAAACACGGATAGTAGAGAAAAATGAAAATGCTTATTTAAATAATTTACCTAAGTTAATAAGCAAGGACGAAAGTAGGACCTGTATCAAATAGCATTCCCCAAAACGGTGGTCTCACATTAACCTGAAGCGAGACGAGGGCACGCTTATGCTAAAAATGTTAGTAATCGACCCAATTAGAAGTCTAAACCACGAGGGATTTGGATAAGGGGAGCAACTAGAGATTGTTTGGATGACGGGCTAGTACCAAGTGCATTTCCCCTATTTTCTATGGACACACACGGTGATCACACGTTAGCCTAAAGTGGGACAAGGGGCACACTTATGCTGGAGTTTGAGGAACGCTTATGCTGGAGTTTGAGGTAATAAGAAGACCTAAACGGTAGAGCAAAAGATAGCATGGGCATTGTGGCAGTTATGCATACGACTTCCATTCAGGTGCTCAGTAATAGTTATGAGTACCAAGCGCTTAGTATGGGTGTCTTTCGTAGACACCAATGCCTTCTGTGTAGGGAGCTATATATGTCGTCTGGTCCACAACAACATTATGTGTAGGGACTTATATATAGTGTCTGGTCCACAGTAAATAATTGACTTTTGTGTAAGGAGCTATATATATCATCTGGTCCATAATAACATTCTGTGTAGGGAGTTATCTAGTAGCTGGTCCGTAGAAAGGTACTATAGAGTAGCACACTGATCAAAAAGGTTAGAATTATTATGAAGCAATTATGAAGTTTTGTTTTGATTAAGTTATTATTCTAAGTTTCCGCTTTTTTTTATCCATATTTGTCTTATGATTCTTAATCGCCGTCATCTTTAGTTATACCTACAACGCACCACGCCTTTTTACGTGTCTTTTGGTATACTAAGGGGTATAGGGTGTTTCATTAGGTATCAGAGCCTAAGGTTACAAGATTTCTAAAAATTTATTTCAAAAGTAAAGAATTTTTCAAGATAACTTACTTTAAAAGTATTTTTCATAAAAGAACTTTTATAAATTATTTTTAAATATAAAAGAATTTTTATAAAAATCCCCTCATAAGTCCAGTTCAATCTCCCTTTGACTCTTACCTAAACTATCATTTTCTTTTCGAAGAATGGCTAATGCTACGAACCTTCCCATGGGCATTACAGTCCCAGCCTGGTTTTGTAACTACTTACAAGCTACGAATCTAGAGGTGCATGGGCCTATGCCCAATGCTGCACCAGTGGGTGGGAATCCCATCAACCCACCAGCCGCCAGCAATTTCTCTAAGCTTTTTAAAGATTTCGCCAGTTTAGGCAGGAAAACTTTTTTTGGCAAGGAGGCTTTGGTAGAGGCTAGAGCTTGGCTTAGGGACACAAAGAGGATTTTTGGTCTTTTAGGTTTGGATGGTCAACAGCGAGTTCGGCTAGCCGCTTGGTAGCTAAAGGAGGAGGCATCTTATTCGTGAGAGGTGATCGAGTTGGAGGGTAGAAATGTTACTTGGGATGGATTCCAAGAACGATTCGATAGGAAGTTTCTGTCTCAGGCAGAAGAGAGTGTTCAGTTGGAGAGGTTTATTAATTTGAAGTAAGGGAGTTTGTCTGTTAGGGAATACATCAATCAATTTGATGAGTTGTAACGGTTTGGTATGGATTTGGTGAACACACTGGTCAAGAAAGCTATGAAGTTTGTGAAGGGATTGAATCAACCCCTTCAGGGACTATTGCTGACTCATGTACCGATGGGAGTTACTGATGAGTCTTTTGTCAAGATGGCGCTTAGCTCAGATACAGTCAAGGAGGGAGAGTCTAAAGAGGAGTTCAAATCAGAAGGTTCAAAGAAGAAGTGGTGGTAAAAGAATAAGAAGAAGAAGAAAGGTGATGGTCCTTAGAAGTATATTAAGAAGGGAATAAGGTGCCATAATTATGGGAAGGTTGGACATATGGCTAAGGATTGCTGGAAGGAGAAGAAGAAGGGTAAGTGCTATACTTGTGGGCATCCCAGTCATATGAGTGGAAGTTGTCCTTAGGGAGCGAGTGCACTAGTTCTGCAGATTCATACGTTAGACACAACACCTTCTAATAGCATTCCAGATAGAGGTAGGAATGTCACAATTGATGGTTTGATTTCTATATCTGATTTTCCCATTTGGACTTCATTTGATTTTGGAACATCACATTCTTTTATCTCTAGTTCTCTGGTAGATTGTTTGCACTTGGACATATCATTTGTAATAGACCCATTATTGTTTCAAACCCCATAGGAGGATCAACATACTTATCTATGGTTTGTGGGGGTTTGAAAATCCTTATCCTTGGCATAGAATTTGACCGCAGTGCCTCTGTTTTGGGATTCTCGGGGTATGGGATGATCTTAGGGATGGATTAGCTATTCACGTACGAAGCTATATTAGACTGCAAAAGGAGAGTCGCTAGACTTGAGACTTGTAGTGGTAGGACTCTAGAGTTATCTTGCGGCTCGCAAGGGTCAGTCATGTTGAGTTTTCTTTACTTCCACGATTCATCATCATCAGAGTTGCATTTGGTTTCTATCGTCAGAGATTTTGCGAACATCTTTCAGGAGGTTAGGGGATCGCCCCCAAAGTGAGAGACTGACTTTAGGATTTATTTGACCGAGAATGCCAAGCCAGTGGCATTAACTATGAGGCACATGGCACCTCGGGAGAGGGAAAAGTTGAGCAAGCAGATTCGTAAGCTTTTGGAGAAAAGATTCATTAGAAGTAGCATATCGGAGTGGGGAGCACCAGTCGTCTTCACCACTGAGGCGGATGGTTCTCACCGACTTTCATGGACTATAGAGAATTAAATAAGCTCACTAAGAAGAACCGGTATCCACTCCCTAGGAATGATGATCTTTTTGACCAATCGGTAGGTTCTTTGGTTTTCTCTTAGCTTGATTTAGCCATGGGATTCCATCAACTTAGAGTCGCTGATGACAGTGTAGATAAGACTGCCTTTAGGACACCAGGTGGATTCTTCGAGTGGTTGGTTATGCCTATTAGGCTAACCAATGCTCCATCCTATTTCATTGATTTGACGAGCCGCATCTTTAGGGATGTCCTAAATAAGTTTGTGGTGGTATTCGTGGATGATATCTTTATATTTTTCAAGAATATGGAGGACCATGCTGTTCATTTGGAAGAGGTTCTTAGCACACTTCGTAGTCATCATTTGAGAGCTAAGTTTTCAAAGTGTCATTTTTGAAGAGAGGAAGTTCGTTTCTTGGGGAACATAGTCTTGAAGGAAGGTTAGCTGTTGACACCGCCAAGGTTATTGCAGTGCAAGACTGGAAGGCCCTCAAGAACTATACTGAGGTTAGGAGCTTCCTAGGATTGGCTGGCTACTATAGTATGTTCATTAGGGACTTTGCCAAGATTTCGGCACTATTCATGCACCTTACTAAGAAGAATAAAGCTTTCGCATGGGAAGTGGATTGTAAGGATTCCTTCACTAAGCTTAAGAGATCCCTTACTAGTGCACCAGTGTTAGTTTTACCCAACGGAGCTAGGCCTTTCATAGTATACACTGATGCATGCGAAAAGGTTCTAGGAGCGGTGCTGATGCAAGAAGGGAGGGTAGTGTGTTGTGATAGTAGGTAGTTAAGGAAGCATGAGAAGAACTACCCTACCTACTATTTGGAGTTGGCGCAATAGTTTTTGCACTTAAAGCATGGAGGCACTACTTGCTTGGAGAGAGGTTTGAGCTTTTATTGACCATAAGTCATTAAAGTACCTATTCTCACAGAAGGACTTAAACTTGAGGCAACAAAGGTGGATCGAGTTTTCAGCCTCGTATGATTTTGAGATAGCTTATACCCCAAGCAAGGGTAATGTGGTTGCAGATGCATTGAGTAGAAAGAAAGCAACCCTTAGTCCTTTATTCGTAGAGTGAAGGAGCTTGGAGTTTATTTCTACCTTTGATTTTAATCCCTTTACGGACATTACTCCCGGGTTATTGGTGACATTAGAGGTGAGGCCCACCCTCGCGGATCAAATTGGCTCGAGGCAGCAGGAGGATTCAGATCTCATGGACATTATGGATAGGATTAGCTGAGGAGAGGTCTTGAGACATCTCCAACGCTATTCCATAGATAACAGGGGGTGGATTAGGAGAGATGGGAAGCTTAGTATTCCACACACCAGTGGCATGTTGAGAGCAGTTTTGGAGGAGGCGCACCATTCCCGTATGACTATTCATCCGGGTGGTGATAAATTGTATCGGGATATGAAGAGGATGTTCTATTGGGGCGGCATGAAGAAGGAAGTAGTGAAATTCATAGCTAAGTGTCTCATATGCCAAAGGTTAAAAGCAGAGCAGTAGAAGCCCGTTGGGTTACTTTAGCCCTTAGACGCGTTATGGATTTCATTGATGGTTTACCCCATTCCAGAAAGGGGAACAATAGAATTTGGGTGATTGCTGGTAGATTGACCAAGAGTGCTCACTTCACCCCAGTTAAGAGTAAGTGTACGGCTTCATATTTGGCATCCTTGTATATTCGAGAGATAATCTATCTACATGGAGTTCATTCTAGCGTTGTTAGTGATAAAGATCCCATTTTCACTAGTGAGTTTTGGAGATGCTTACAAGAGGTGCCAGGGATGCAACTTAGGTTGAGTATGGCCTATCACCTCTAGATAGATGGCCAAACAGAGAGGGTAAATAGGTTGCTTGAGGATTTGCTGCGGATGTGCATTTTGACTTTGGAGGAACTTGGGAGGAGCATCTTCCGTTGGTTGAGTTTGCATATAATAATAGCTACCAAACAACTAGAGGAATGGCACCATTTGAGGCTTTATATGTGTATCGACCCATAAATGTTTAATAATAAAAATTGTTAAATTGATAAAATTTTGGTAATTTAATATGAAGAAAAATAAATTTGTAATAAAATAAGGAAGGAATGTTAAAGTGGAAATGCATATTTTATTCATAAGGTAATATAAAAGAATGAAACTTATCTGAATAAATTTATTTGAGGATTCAATCATAATAAATGTACAAATTTAACAAATTCAATATAATTAAGAATAACTGTTAATACAAAGGAAAGAAATTAATTAAATCCATCAAGTCATTGCATGATTTCTTGCCTTTTTCTACATGGCCTCTTTATTTATTGCTTTAGCCATAAAAACTCCTTTCCTAGCCATGTATTTCTCATTTGAAAATAATGTACAAGAAGATTTATTTCTCATTTCAAAACTCCTCATTTTCATTTGCATTTAAGAATAAAACATATATACGTTTCTTTCTCCTTAACTTATGCCTTTTCTGTTTCTTAGCATTTACTCTCACTTTGCTTGCCATCCAAACCATCTATGTATCAACCCAAAATTTTTAATAAATGTTTTATTTATTTAATTTAGATAATTTTTTTATTTAAAATATAAAAATTGGTGTGGATTAGAATTCCACACATGAACTAATAGAATATTTTCTGAAAATGTGAATTTTATCAATATGGCCAAACTTTGACTTTAAATTTAAAAATTTAAAAGTTTGAAAATTTGAATTTTATCTTTTATTTTGAAAGTAAATAAAATTTTAAGAATACTTCTTTACATTTCGTTGAAATCTGATTTATAGTGTGAAAGTTATGTCTTTTTAACTATTGTGTGTAATTTGCTGTATTTAACAAAATTGTTTACTTTAAATTATATAAATAATATTTTATTTGGTCATGTAATGTTCTAACAGGGGTAAAATAACTTGTTTTGTATTTATTTTGGTTTTAAAACATTTTAAAAGTGTAATTGACATTCTCCAGTGTCAGTTGTATTTTGTTTACAATTTCTAACTTCCAACTTCAATTAATTTAAGATATTCTTTATTTATTTTTATATTTTTCTTAAGAATTATGTTATTATCATTCTCACTTTATTTTTTTTCTCAAAGATTTATTTTAAAGCATTTTAAAGAAGAGTTGTAATTTTCCAAAGTTAAGTGAATTGTGTTTGCAATTTTCTTAAACTAGTTTCAATAAATTAAGCTATTTTATTTATTTATCTTTCTATTTTCCTAAAATATAATAATTTATTTTCCTTTTCACTTTATTTAAGTTTGTTTTATTTTATTCTCTGATTTTTATTTGGTTTTATAGTGAGGTAAAATTTTTTCCAAAGCCAGTGGTATTGTGTGTAAATTTTTAAGCCTTGTTTTAATTTAATAAACTATTTCTTTAATTCTTTTCCATTTTTTCTTGAAATCATTTATTTGTTTCCTACCTTAACTTATTCCTCAAAATCCATAGCCGTTCCTTACATGTAGCCTATCAATTCACAAGTAGGTAGGAAGAGTTCTCATTTTCCACTTATTCTTTTTATTAAATAGGAATCAAATCCCTTCATTTTCTCTTGCCGTTTTAAACATTGATTGCTCGACAGTTTCTTCCACTTGATTGCCGTGAGTTTTCTCACTTTATTTCTCAAACACCTCCTCTCATTTTTATTTCTCACGGCTAGGAGTATGGTAATGGCCTGCTCTTTTTTTCTACTTTTTTTATTCTTCCAAACTTTTATTTAAATTGTATAGATTTGTACAACATTTTATTCCACTTTTGTTTCTTTTAAAATTGGTTATATAGTTTTTAAATTAATTAATAAATATTGTGCAAAAAGAAATAAATTTTACGTTTCTTTTATACGTATATACATCAATTTCTTAGTTAAATGATAAATAAATCAAATGAATGTAAACAAATCAAATTTTAAATCTAGTAATAAATAAATGTATAAATAAGCTATTTAATTACACGTTTTAATTGGTACGTTTATATCCGTTCTCGTTTTATTTAGTTGGCGTTATTTGGGCGTTATTTGATGAAATATCCGTTAGCGTATATTTTGCTAAATATATTTACTAAATGAATAAGAAATGCATAAATAAAATACGTTACTTTTGTAATAAATTTGGGCATAATTTGGACGTATGTTTCGTTTGTTTATCGCATCTATAGTACACACTCCTAAATTTCTTACCTCGGCTAATAAAAATCATTTATCAATCGTGCCTTTTCTAAAGGAAAGAAGTTTGAAATCTTGCCCCAAAATTCGCGTGTCTTGATTTATCTCCTATCCACTTTCCATTGCCTCCTTATACTTTATAGGAATGAATGCATTTATTTCTCTCTAGCCATTCATAATCCATTTAAAGATTGCTTGAAATTTCACGTGTAAACTTCTACACGTTCTTTTTTCTTCAATTGTTTTAATTGGTATATAATATTTGATTTCTCTTAGCCATTACAAAATCAATTACTTCTTGCCATTTTCTATCACCTAAATATACGCACTCATTTATCTCTTATCTCAGCAATTAAACAAAACAAATCAGCCGTGTATTTGTTAGAAGAAGAATTAAAACCTTGCTTAATTCATGTACAAACTTTTCTAGACTTTCCTTTTGCCTCTTCTGCTTCATAGAAGCGAAATCCTTTATTTCCTTAACGTTCAAATATCTTTATTTCTTGCGTTCTTTAATTAATTTATCAAATGCAATTACCTCTTATAAACTCAAACATCACACAAAAAATTTTCCTGGCCGTTTCAAAATCCCTTCTTGCCTTTTACGTGAATTTTTTTCTACTTTCCTTTCCTTCGTTTTCTTTAATAGGAACAAATTATTTGATTTCTACCTGACCGGTTAAAGATTTATTGCTTGCCCTGAATTCACGTGTAAACGTTATGCACTTTTCTTTTTCTTCAATTGTTTTAAATCGGTATGAAATCCCTGAATTCGCATAGCCCTCCAAAATCAAATATTGCATGTCGTTTTCTCCACTCAATCAACGCAAGTTTTTTTTAAATTTTAAACACGTTCACATAATTCCATCACCACCTCAATTGTCTTCTATTTCTTCGCATGTGGAAGTTTGCTCACCAGGTAATGGCTGCCAAATATTTTCGCGCTTTCTTTTATTTCTTTTGCTTCTTGCTTTGTTTTCTTGTTTCTACTATTTTGTCTTCTCTAAGTGGTGAAGGGCTGAGCCACTTGTTTCACGCCATTCTTTTTCAGATCTTAGTTCCAGTCTGCTTTATATAAATTTGATGATCGTATTTAAAATTCACGTAATTAGCTTATACGTTTGTGTTTCAAGAATTTGAATCTGATCGTCGCCTCTGCTAAAATTTGATCGTGCCTTCTGTACGCTTTTTCGGTGTGGATATCGTTGTTTTGAATAGAATCTTCAGCGGCGTAAAGGTGAGTATTCACACTTGACAAACATATTTATGGAATCGTAAATTAATAACAAGTGAAATTGTAGAATAATTATAGTATATTTTACTTGTCTGCGATATAAATTTTATGATGTTAAAACCCTTTTATAAAGATTTTCACATCATCCGTTATTGTATATGTTGTTATATTTATGCTGTTATAATATTTATTTATTTACTGTTTATCACACTGCAAGTTCCCTGTAGAGTAGAAATCATTATGGGCTGAAATGATAGGCCTGAACTATATTTATTTATTTATTTATTTATTATTTATTTAACTTGGGATTGCGGGTTTGAAATAATAAAATCCGGATTTTCTTTATAATTTACGGATTGAAATGATATATTATCCGTATCACTTGACCTAGGTTAGAAAATATTATACAGACCCGTGGTTATTTTATATATATATTTCTGAAAATATTAAGTATTTTAAATGTATATATTTTAATATTTTGATTTAAATTGGGTTAAAAATGATTATTAGTAGTTTTATACAAGTTAAATATATAAATAAATAAATGGTTAAGTTGGAATTTGAAGTATAAAAATTTATTTTGGAAACTTTGATGGAATTCAAGTTAAGTATGTAAATATAATAAATTTTGATATAAATTGGAATTTAAATGAATTAATAAGGTATTATTGAATTTTCTATGAATTTAATAGTTAAATATGTAAACACTAAAACATAAAACTTGAAATATATCTTAATTTAGAAATGGAAGTTTGGTTTAAGAATAAAAGGGTACGTTAAGAAATAAAGAGGAAATTTAGTTATATTTTGAAATGGTAATTAGACTAAATGGTTAAGTAAATTTTGAATATAGAAAATATAGAAAATTGGGTATTTAATTTTAATAAGTGAAGCCTCGAGAAGTTGATATTTATTAGTGGAATTTACTTTATAAAAATCATAAATTTTTGGGTAAATCTAAACGACTATTTCAAATAGAAATTATGATTTTTATAAGTTAAATTAGTTTAAAATTAAAGTTTAATTATTGATGAATTTATATTGAAGTCTGAGGTTAATTAACTTAAAATCTGTTGTAAGGGATATTACCGCACTTCGTAAGTGCCGTAGTTGATGCAAATGAACTGAAGGCTAAAATTAATTAAGGGCTACTGCAGTACTTGGTAATTGTTGTGGTCGTGAAATTAAAATCTAAACCCGAATAAATAAAAAGGTTACAGTAACACTTGTTACGTGTTGCCGTGGCTGAAAGTGAGATTTTGTACATTTTATTTGTTAATATAATAACTTCATTTTAAAAGTTAAAAGGTAGTATTTTGATTTAATATTAACTATTTTGGAAATTATAACCATGGGTAATAATAACGTTGGTTGTTAAAGAGACCAGGATCCGATATGGGCATACTCTCCGTCGATGCCGAATATTACAGTTCACTTGTATGAGCCGACACTGTATAAGTATGTATGTCCTGACTCTAGTGTTTGAATTTATTTCTTATGCTCAGGTCAGCCTGAGTATAAGCTCGAACTTCATTTCCGAAGCTAGGACTGCTGAAGACCATCTTTATCGAGCTGCTATCTATTTTATGTTCCATCTTTTATCTTAGCCTATGTAATTGAGACAAATAAATTTGGGATTTCTGTGGTTGCTTCAAACTGTATTGGTTTTAAAACAATGGAATTTGTACTTATTTGCAGACTATGTGATAATGACTTCATGAACTATTATTTCTCTACTTCCGCGGCATTTCTTACTTTGTCTGTGACCTGTGATTATTTATTTACTGTATATTCTGAGATTTGCCAAATTTTATTTACAACGCGGTATTTTGAACAATTCAAGTCCGACATGTGCGAATGCGAATGGTCGAAAATACCTGGTCGTTACATTTGGTATCAGTGCTTTGGCTCTAGGCAAAACTTAGCATGTATGGTAAATTTGATTTACAGAATCACTTTCATTCGAGCTTGAATCTCTTCCTTTTGATTCGATTTCCTTTGAATTTTGGAACGTTTCCTGCGGTTCCAAAGTTCATTCGTGTCCCTCACTATTCATCTTCGTTCGATTCTAGAGTATCCCATAACTCCACTTCGGATGGTCTTTATAGTGAATTGGCGGTCTCGCCAATATTCTAATAAAGGGGTGAAACTCCTTTACAATTAGCATTGATTCACTAGACATTTATATTTATCGTGGTTTAGATGCTAGTATCTTTGGTTATACCGAACTCTATCTCTTCAGATCGAATGTAGATTTACCCCAGAAAATCCACATCGATCTTATTCTTTAAGTCACCGTTGACCCGGTTAAGGTTGCCCACGATTTATATAAACTTATCCAGTTCCTTATTATGTTATTTAATCATTGGATCTTCTGATCCCAACTTATCTTTAAATCAAAATTCTCTTTGATTTGAGTCCATCAAATTTGAATCCCTATCCTTGTTTTGAAAAATTTATTCCTGTATTTGGAAAAAAATCTAATATTACATATATAAGTATAATTTTTGGAATTTTTGTAATTAATTTAACTAGTTGTCAAGAGATAATAGGCTTTGATTTTATTTCTGGTTTTGTAAACCATGGGTTTTGTCTCATATAAATAATTGAACTATAAACAATGGTTATAAATTAATTTGGCAACAGAAATGAATTTAAAACATGAACTTGAGAATTCAATTTCCGATGGTTTCAAACCTTGTGTTAAAGTTTTAAAAGGATATATTATTTAAATTATTTTAGAATATAAATTTGTTTCCAAAGAATTTTAAAGGTTTAAAAATCAGTGCTCTTCTCTTTGTCGCTATGAAATAATTTTGGTGATGATTGCAGCATCATCGACATTCATTTTCGAGTTTCGAAGTGAAGAGACCATTCTGTAGTCTGGCTACAGTGTTACCTTGAGAATTTAATTGATTTGAATCTCTAAAATATGACTTGATTTATAATATATACAGATATATGATTTAAATTTGATTTGACATATTATGTACATATATTAATTTATCTCTAAACGGTTTGAAGGGAATCAGAAATTTAATTATTAAATTTTATCTTGAAGAATAATTTCAATTATAAAATGAAAATCAAAATTTTGAATAAATGATTCAAACTTGAAATAATTGAATTTGAAAGTTTTATTTTTATAATACTCAATTGCCTTTCAATATAACTTACCTTGATTTTCAGAAGTTAACAATGTAATTGGATAATATACAATATAAAAAGATTTTATAAATAAAATTTGAGTAGTTATAATAAATGTTATACACTTAAATTCTAGTTATAAAAAGATTAACAGAGGTAAATAGAATAAAAGGGTAATGGAATAATTTATATTATAAAATGATGTTAAAGGAACTAAGAATAGATTTAAGAAGTTGTAATAAGTGTAAACATATTGAACATAGATGATAAAAATATATTGAGAAAAAATAAATTTAATTATAATTAGGAGTAAAGAAGAAATTAATTTATTGAACACATTTTTGAGTATAACAAATGATTTTCAAACCTATGATTTTAGAAATTTTTATTTAAGATAATTGGAAGATGAAGTAATGAAATTTGAAATAGTTAAATTTAACTCAAGTGAAAATTAAATAGATGAAATCAATTATTAATTTAAAATTGAATTTGCATGGTTTAGATTAATGATTCTATTTTGAGTTTCAATTTAGTTTTCTTTCAAGTTGTTTCTATTCTCATACCTTCTTCCTTTTCGAGGACAAAAAGTTTTGAGTGGAGGAGAGTGTAACGACCCTTAAATTTTCAATAATTAAAATTGTTAAATTGATAAAATTTTGGTAATTTAATATGAAGAAAAATAAACTTTGTAATAAAATAAGGAAGAAATGTTAAAGTGGAAATGTATATTTTATTCATAGGGTAATATAAAAGAATGAAACTTATATGAATGAATTTATATGAGGATTCAATCATAATAAATGTACACATTTAACGAATTAAATATAATTAAGAACAACTGTTAATACAAAGGAAAGAAGTCAATTAAATCCATCAGGTCATTGCTTGATTTCTTGCCTTTTTCTACATGGCCTCTTTATTTCTTGCTTTAGCCATACAAACTATTTTCCTAGCCATGTATTTCTCATTTGCAAATCATGTACAAGAATATTTATTTCTCATTTCAAAACTCCTCATTTTCATTTGCATTTAAGAATAAAACATATATATGTTTCTTTCTCCTTAACTTATGCCTTTTCTGTTTCTTAGCATTTACTCTCACTTTGCTTGCAATCCAAACCATCTAGCTATCAACCCATAAATTTTGATAAATGTTTTATTTATTTAATTTAGATAATTTTGTTATTTAAAATATAAATTCTGGTGTGGATTAGAATTCCACACATGAATTAACAGAATATTTGTCGGAAATGTGAATTTTGTCAATATGGTCAAACTTTGACTTTTAAATTTAAAAATTTAAAAGTTTGAAATTTTAATTTTATCTTTTATTTTGAAAGTAAATAAAATTTTAAGAATACTGCTTTTCGTTTCGTTGAAATCTGATTTATAACGTGAAAGTTATGTCTTTTTAACTATTGTGTGTAATTTGCTGTATTTAACAAAATTGTTTATTTTAAATTATTTAAATAATATTTTATTTGGTCATGTAATGTTCTAATTTATGTTTTCAGGGTTAAAATAACTTGTTTTTATATATTTTAGTTTTAAAACATTTTAAAAGTGTAATTGACATTCTCTAGTGTCAGTTGTATTTTGTTTACAATTTCTAATTTCCAACTTCAATTAATTTAAGAAATTCTTTATTTACTTTAATATTTTTCTTAAGAACTATTTTATTCTCATTCTCACTTTATTTTTTTTCTCAAAGATTTTTTTAAACCATTGTTAAGAAGAGTTGTAATTTTCCAAAGTTAAGTGGATTGTTTTTGCAATTTTCTTAAGCTAGTTTCAATAAATTAAGCTATTTTCTTTATTTATCTTTCTATTTTCCTAAAATATAATTATTTATTTTCCTTTTCACTTTATTTCAGCTTGTTTTATTTTATTCACTGATTTTTATTTGTTTTAAAATGTGATATATATTTTTCCAAAGCTAGTGGTATTGTGCGTAAATTTTTAAGCTTTGTTTCAATTTAATAAACTATTTCTTTAATTCTTTTCCATTTTTTTCTTGAAATCATTTATTTATTTTCTATCTTAACTTATTCCTCAAAATCCATAGACGTTCCTTACATGTAGCCTATCAATTCACAAGAAGATAGGAAGAGTTCTCATTTCCCACTTATTCTTTTTATTAAATAGGGATCAAATCCCTTCATTTTCTCTTGCCGTTTTAAACTTTGATTGCTTGACCGTTTCTTCCACTTGATTGTCATGAGTTTTCTCACTTTATTTCTCACGCAAAAACATCTCCTCTCATTTTCATTTCTCACGGCTAAGAGTATGGTAATGACTTCCTCTTTTTTACTACTTTTTTTTCTTCTTCCAAACTTTTATTTAAACTGTATAGATTTGTACAACATTTTGTTCCGCTTTTGTTTCTTTAAAATTTGTTATATACTTTTTAAATTAAGTAATAAATATTATGCAAAAGAAATAAATTTTATGTTTATTTTATACATATATGCATCAATTTCTTAGTTAAATGATAAATAAATCAAATGAATGTAAACAAATCAAATTTTAAATTTAGTAATAAATAAGTGTATAAATAAGCTATTTAATTACACGTTTTAATTGGTACATTTATATCCGTTCTCGTTTTATTTAGTTGGCGTTAATTGGAGCATTATTTGATGAAATATCCGTTAGCGTATATTTTACTAAATATATTTACTAAATGAATAAGAAACGTATAAATAAAATACGTTACTTTTGTTATAAATTTGAGAATAATTTGGACGTATGTTTCGTTTATTTATTGCATCTATAGTACACACTCCTAAATTTCTTACCTCAGCTAATAAAAATCATTTATCAACCGCGCCTTTTCTAAAGGACAGAAATTTAAAATCTTGCCCCAAAATTCATGTGTCATGATTTATCTCTTATCCACTTTCCGTTGTCTCCTTATACTTAATAGGAATGAATGCATTTATTTCTCTCGAGCCGTTCAAAATCCATTTAAAGATTGCTTGAAATTTCACGTGTAAACTTCTACACGTTCGTTTTGCTTCAATTATTTTAATTGGTATATAATATTTGATTTCTCTTAGCCGTTACAAAAGCAATTACTTCTTGCCATTTTCTTTCAACTAAATATACGCACTCATTTATCTCTTACCTCGGCAATTAAACAAAACAAATCAGTCGTGTATTCGTTAGAAGAAGAATTAAAACCTTGCTTAATTCACGTACAAACTTTTCTAGACTTTCCTTTTGCCTCTTCTGTTTGACAGAAGCGAAATCCTCTATTTCCTTAACGTTCAAATATCTTTATTTCTTGTGTTTCTTTAATTAATTTATCAAACGCAATTACCTGTTATAAACTCAAAAATCACATACAAAAATTTCCCAACCGTTTCAAAATCCCTTCTTGTCTTTTACATGAAAAAATTCTACTTTCCTTTCCTTCATTTTCTTTAGTAGGAATAAAATTATTTGATTTCTACCTGTCCGTTTAAAAATTTATTGCTTGCCCTGAATTCACGTGTAAACGTTATACACTTTCCTTTTTATTCAATTGTTTTAAATTGGTATGAAATCCTTGAATTCGCATAGCCCTCCAAAATCAATTATTGCATGCCATTTTCTCCACTCAATCAATGGAAATTTCTTTTAAATACAAAACACGTTCACATAATTCCATCACCACCTTAATTACCTTCTATTTCTTCACATGTGGAAGTTTTCTCATCAGGTAATGGCTGCCAAATATTTTCTTTCTTTCTTTTATTTCTTGCTTTGTTTTCTTGTTTCCACTATTTTGTCTTCTCCAAGTGGTGAAGGGCTGAGCCACTCGTCTTCACGTCATTCTTTTTCAAATCTTAGTTCCAGTTTGCTTTATACAAATTTGATGATCGTATTTGAAATTCGCGTAATTAGTTTATTCGTTTGTGTTTCAAGAATTTGAATCTGATCATCGCCTCTGCTAAAATTCGATCTTGCCTTTTGTATGCTTTTTCGGTGTGGATATCGTTGTTTTGAATAGAATCTTAAGTGGCATAAAGGTGAGTATTCACACTTGACATACTTATAGAATCGTAAATTAATAACAAGTGAAATTGTAGAATAATTACAATATATTTTATTTGTCTGTGATATAAATTTTATGATGTTAAAACTCTGTTATAAAATTTTTCACATCTTCTGTTATTGTATATGCTGTTATATTTATGCTGTTATAATATTTATTTATTTACTGTTTATCACACTGCAAGTTCCCTGTAGAGTAGCATTCGTTATGGGCTGAAATGATAGGCTTGAACGATATTTATTTAATTATTAATTAATTATTTATTTAATTTTGGATTGCGGGTTTGAAATGATAGAACCCGGATTTTCTTTGTAAGTTACGGATTGAAATGATGTATTATCCGTATAACTTGACATAGGTTAGAAAATATTATACAGACCCGTGGTTATTTTATATATATTTTTATGGAAATATTAAGTATTTTAAATGTATATATTTTAATATTTTGATTTAAATTGGGTTAAAATGAATGTTAGTAGTTTTATACAAGCTAAATATATAAATAAATAAATGGTAAATTTGGAATTTGAAGTATAAAATTTATTTTGGAAACTTTGATGGAATTCAAGTTAAGTATGTAAATATAATAAATTTTGATATAAATTGGAATTTAAATGAATTAATTAGGTGTTATTGAATTTTCTATGAATGTAATAGTTAAATATGTAAATAGTAAAACATAAAACTTGAAATATCTCTTAATTTAGAAATAAAAGTTTGGTTTAAGAATAAAAGGGTAAGTTAAGAAATAAAGAGGAAATTTAGTTATATTTTGAAATGGTAATTAGACTAAATGGTTAAGTAAATTTTGAATATAGGAAATATAGAAAATTGGGTATTTAATTTTAATAAGTGAAGCCTTGAGAGGTTGATATTTATTAGTGGAATTTACTTTATTAAAATCATAAATTTTTGGGTAAATTTAAATGACTATTTCAAATAGAAATTATGATTTTTATAAGTTAAATTAGTTTAAAATAATAGTTTAATTATTGATGAATTTATATTGAAGTCTGAGGTTAATTAACTTAAAATCTATTGTAGGGGATACTACCGCACTTCGTAAGTGCCGTAGTTGATGCAAATGAACTAAAGGCTAAAATTAATTAAGGGCTACTGCAGTACTTGGTAAGCGCCGTGGTCACGAAATTTAAATCTAAACCCGAATAAATAAAAAGGTTACAGTAACACTCGTTAAGTGTTGTCGTGGCTGAAATTGAGATTTTGGACATTTGATTTGTAAATATAATAACTTTATTTTAAATGTTAAAAGGTAGTATTTTGATTTAATATTAACTATTTTGGAAATTGTAACCACGTGTAATAATAACGTTGGTTGTTAAAGAGACCGGGATGAGATATGGGCATACTCTCTATCGATACCGAAACCACTTTGACAACCGCGAACGCGGTGGAGATTCCAGAATGAAGTAGGATGGTGGTGACGTTCTATTGAGGTATGTATGCGGACCCGACTCCCATGAGTTGGCATAAGATGACTAAAATAGGAGCGATCGACGGGCTAAGGAGGTAGCACCTCTTATCGGACACACTTCTTCATATGCCATTCTATTACTTTGTGATTGTTTGGTGTGCACCTTTGATTTGGGAGTGTTGTTCGAGGTGGGCGGTAGTAGCTGCTATGCGCTACCACTGGTCCGGAAGCGTAATTGGTAAATCTACCCTGACATTGCCTAGTTGTGCCATGTCACCTACCATAGCGAGTCTTATACGATTTTGGTTTTATACCATACCTATGGAGTGCCCTCTGATGACGCCCAGTACGGAGGAGATTACGGTACTGTATAGACTATGTGAACATATTATGCGTTAAGGGCTATATGGGTAACCCCTTAACGCTATTTAAAAGTAAGTTTATTTTACTAATAGACACTATTATAATTGCGAAATATTACTACATAGTAAATAGTTTAATGGATCCTTAAAGGATGGGCGGTCCTAAGCATCCTTTAAGTTACTTGCCTTTATATTGCAGTTCACTTGAATTAGCTTACACTGTGTAAGTATATATGTCCTGACTCGAGTGTTTGTATTTATTTCTTACGCTCGGGTCAGCCTGAGTATCAGCTCGAACTTCATTTCCGGAGGACTACTGAAGAACATCTTTATCGAGCTACTATCTATTTTTTGTTCCGTTTTTTGCCTTAGCCTATGTAATTGAGACAAATATATTTGGGATTTCTGTGGTTGCTTCAAACTGTATTGTTTTTAAAACAATGGAATTTGTACTTATTTGCAGACTATGTGACAGTGGCTTCATGAACTACTATTTCTCTACTTCAGCTACATTTCTTACTCTATATCTGTGACTATTTATTTACCGTTTATTCTGAGATTTTTTTCAAATTTTACTTACAACGTGGTATTAAGAACAACACAAGTCTGACAAGTGCGGATGCGAATGGTTGAAAATACCGGGTCATTACATTATATGGAAGACCTTGCAAGTCCTCATCATGTTGGGTAGATTCTACGGAGAAGTTATTACTTAGACCTGACATGGTTAGCGAAACCTCTGAGAAGGTGGATTTGATTCAACAAAGGATGAAGATGGCTCAAGACAGATAGAAGTCGTAAGCGGACAAACGTAGGAGAAACTTAGAGTTTGAGGTTGGAGACTTAGTTTTTATCAAAGTATCCCCACTTAGGAAGGTGGTAAGATTCGTATCAAACAAAAAGTTAGCCCCTAGATTTGTTGGACCATTTCCTATCATAGAGAGAATTGGGATGGCTTACCGAGTAAGGCTACCTGATAAGCTCAAAGGAGTGCATGACGTTTTCCATGTTTCGCACTTGCAAAAGTGCTTACATGACTCGATGGAGGTTGTAGAGTCTAGTCAGTTGGAGGAGTTATTGGTAGAAAGGGAAGCTTCTATTCGACGTATCCGTACGAAGATTATTGGGAGAGACACCAAGAGACTGAGGAATAAAGAGGTTCCACTGGTGAAGGTGCAATGGGGGGATGATGTTGCAAACACCACTTGGGATGCAGAAGAGAAGATTCGTACTTCTTATCCTCATCTTTTTGATAGTAAATTTTAGAATTCCTTTTTCCATCTTTATATTTGAATAAGTTCTTTCCTTTATTATCATTTCTGTTTGACCTATGAATGGTAGGATTTTATGTAAACATGTTAATAGAACATGTTATGAATAATGTATGCTAGTGGTTGTAAGTGTTTGCTAGTGGATGCTAATAGATTCATATAAGTACACTGGCACTATTATTCTTTAGGGATCGGCCTAACTAGAACACTAGAGTATATGCATGTGGGTGTATGCGCATTTTTATTTTATTTCCATGGATGTTATAAATGGATGTTTATTACATGATAGTTGCATTTGGATGATGTTTGTAGCATGCATATAGAGTTATCAGTTATCATTCGGAAATTTTTGCATTCATTTGGATACATGGCATGAACATGATTGCATAAAGGAGGTCAACTGAATTAGTGGACTGCCTAATTTTTTGCATTAGTTAGGGACATTTACACTGCACTAATTGCATAAGTATCATAAAATTGCATTATAAAAACTTAAGGACAATGGATGAATGGTTGATGATTGAGCAGTTGGTTGTAGAATTGGATGAAAACGTTTAGTACATCCTTTTAACCTTAGAAATTTTGGGGAAGAAATCTCTTAAGTAGGGGGAAATGTAACAACCCAAAATTTTACTTGTAATAATTAATTCATTGATTAACTAAATAATAAAACAACCTTACGAAATTATCAGAATTGAGCCACGAGAATAGCACCATTGTGTCCGTGGTAATTTTCTAGTCAATTTTCTTTTATGGAACGTCAGAAACCGAGCTAATATGATCAAGCTATAAAATAAACAAAATAAGCGATATGTATGCATGTGTGTGTATATATATATGTATGCATGTATGTATATACATATATATGTATGTATATATGTATATGTATACATATGTACGTATATGTTGAAATTATCAGAATTGAGCCACGGGAATAGCACCATTGTGTCCGTGGTAATTTTCTGGTCAATTTCCGTATATAGAACGTCAGAAACCGAGCTAATATGACCGAGCCATAAAGTAAACAAAATAAGCAATATATATGTATGCATATGTATGTATATAATGTATGTATATGTATGTATATATACGTATGTATATTTATGTATATATATGTATGTATATATATGTATGTATATATATAGGAAGGTTGACCGACCGGTTGACCTAGGTACCAAGGCGGTCGACCCGCCTCTGTTATTTATGAACGAACGAACGTTCTTTCAAACGTTCCAGATCCTATTTGCGACGTGTTTTGCATTCTTTATTTTAATCCGATCCCTCCATTTTTGCATCCGTTGGCTTTCAGCCCATGACGTGGTTGCATCCTATTCAATCCCCAAATCCAATGGTCCAAGATCCACTACTACTCCTATAAATAGACCTATAGACCTAACACCTTTTCTCATTCTAGTTTTTCTCCAATTGGGTTCACCTTTATAGGAAGGACCCTGAACGGGATAATCTTTCCAAAGAAGAAAATCCATATGAATTAAATTATTTTACATCACCAAGTGGATCTGGGAAGACAACAGGAAGAGCTTATGACCGGAGGTGGGTGATTCTAATTATTTTAAGATTTCTTTAAGAAATTTAAAATAATAGGGTTTCCAATAGTTGTAGTTTTACTATGATTTTCGGAAAAGCCTTTTTCAGTAGTTTATTTATAGTTTTTAGAATCATTTTCAGTCTATTTCCTTTCATCTATTCTTTTCACTAATTTTAGTTTATTTTGTTAATTATAGCTTTTCCAAAACAATTTATTTGTAGTATTTTAGTTTATTTACTATTATTTATACGTTATTTACATCTTCTTTCTACGCTTTGGATTTTCTTCTATTTTTAGATTTCTTTCATACCTCCTTTTTCTTTACGTATATATTAGAATAGGATTAACGTGAATATAAATTAAATTGTAAGAAAAATGAGATAATGGAATATAAGATTAAATTTCAAAGACTGTAATATAAATAGAATTGGACTGAAATTACGTCTAATTATGACATTAATTGGACCAAATTAAAAAGATTGGCCTGGTTATAACTTAGAATTATAACTAAAAAGGGTAAATGACGGAAGAAGCTTATTTTGACCCTTAGACCATGGGTTAAGTAATAAGCATGATTATAATGTTGGTTTTAATAAGAAAAAAAGGAATAATGCTTATTTTAGGACTTAGGAGAAAGCACAAATTGTTGAGAAAAATGTAAAGGCTTATTTAAATAATTTACATAAGTTAATAAGCAAAGATGAAAGTAGGACCTGTACCAAATAGCAGTTTCCAAAACGGTGGTGTCACATTAGACTGAAGCGAGATGAGGGCATGCTTATGCTAAAAATGGTAGTAATTATTCAATAAGAATTCCAAATCATGGGGTTTTTGGATAAGGGGCACAAATAGAGATTGTTTGGATGATGGGTTAGTACCAACAGCATTTTCCCTATTTTCTATGGACACACGGTGATCTCACGTTAGCCTGAAGTGGTATGAGGGGCATGCTTATGCTGGAGTTTGTGGTAATAAGAAGACCCAATAGGTGGAGAAAAAAGTAGCATGGGCATGGTGGCAGTTATGTGTGCGACTTCCATTCGGGTGCTCAGTAATAGCTATGAGGTCCAAGCGCTTAGTATGGGTGTCTTCCGTAAACATCATTTCCATTTGTGTGGGGAGATATATATATGTCGTTTGGTCCACAGTAACATTCTATGTAGGGAGTTATGTATAGTGTCTATCTACAGTAAATAAATACCTTATGTATAGGGAGCTATATATTCGTCTGGTCTACAGTAACATTCTGTGTAGGGAGTTATATAGTAGCTAGTCCGCAGAAAGGTGCTATAGAGTAGAAGGTCGATCAAAAAGGGTAGAATTAGGTTTAGATCCTAATTTCAGGATTAAGAATTCAGCCTAATCAAAGCAGAACTCAAAGACAAATGCAAGCAATCAAATTTAACCTATCTTATAGATTGAGCAATAATTAATCGTGCTTATTTCCAGTTTATTTCTTTCCTACTTCCTTTGTTATCCTTATTTATGCTAGGACAGTTGTAGAGTTTATTAGTTTTATCTTCCTTAAAGACTCTAGTAACTACTATCATTCACCAGACTTTTAGTCTGACCCACTCCTCTATTTTTCCTTTTTTACCCATAGGTAATCAAGGGAGAAGTTAGTAGATTGTTGCTGCTTGGAGTTTTCTCGGTGAAGATTTCTACTATGTACTTCTTTTATTTTCAGCTTGTGTTCTGTCTATGTACTAGCTTTTTATGAGGGATATTGTGTACTCTGATTTTTGAGACTAAGAGTTTTTTTTTCATGAGACATGTTGGATTTTCAGACATGTATGTGTTACTTGGTATTTGACTTATTTATGAATCAATTATGAAGTTTTGTTTTGATTAAGTCATTATTCTAAGTTTCCACTGTTTTTATCCATATTTGTCTTGTGAATCTTTTTCTCTATTAGCTTTAGTTATACCTGCAATGCACCATGCCTTTTAATGTGTTATTTTGGGTGTACTAATGTGTATTGGGTGTTTCAATAACTGACTCGAAGTTTATGTTTTCCCCTTAAATTCTCGAGTGCTCAACTGATTTTGAGTAGTTTGAGAGTTGAGGTTTTGAGGTACCTCTTTAGACGAATAAGCTTCCAAAGACGTGCAGGGCGCATGATAGCTATTTATAGTTCTTTTCTATTTTTGAGTCCGCTGTATTGTTATTGTAATGGAAAAGTTGTTTAATTGCCTATACATATACTCTGATCATCCAAGGGGACATCCTCATATGTCGCTCTTAGCATTTGTTGTTATTATTATATTTTCTTTGAACGTGGTTCTCGTTGTAATGAATTTAAAATTCTTCATAATGGAATGAGAATTTTCCCCATATCCATGTGAATCTGTTATATCAATGTATCTAACATTAATGTATTTAGTGACCGAGGCTTAATAACTATGGATGACTGCAGAGTCCATAGCCGTTAGTTTTGGGCCTCTAAGTTGGGGATGTTACAAGTTGGTATCAGAGCATAAGTTTATGAAAACTTAAAATAAATTTAAACTTAAAATAAATTTAAACTTAAAAGAGTTTTCAAAACTTAACCCAATGAATCAAAAAATATGATCGGGGTTTGGGATAAAGCTATAGTAACGTACTTGAATTTGATATATATATATATATATATATATAAGTATGTATTCCCCTCTCTCTTAGATCGTTCTTCTGTATCTTACTAAGGCTCGTATGCAGATTTATGAGAAAGAAGATATGGATGCAGGAAACGAAAGAAGAAATCTTAGTGGAGGAAGTACCACTACCAACGAAAATGCTCGATCCACTATGAGGACCCTGGGTCGACTGGCTAATGCTAACCAAAATGCTAATGCCAATGTGGGTGCTAAAAATTCACCATAATAGGGACGATGTATAAGTTCTTCGTCAATATGATGCAAGCTAGAGCAGCTGCTGAAGTTGTTGTGAATGTTGGGGTAGTTAATCCCGTGGCTCCAATTGGGAATAATTATGCTAAGATGAGCATAGGCTACACCAGTCTTGGTGGGAAACTGCTTATGGGAACAGAGAATGTCATAGAAGTTGAGAATTAATTATTGCACTGTGAGAGAATCTTTGCTGATTTCGGTTTAGATGATGAGCAGAAGAGAAGGCTGGCCTATAGGCAGCTTCAAGGCGCAGCACTTCACTTGTGGAATAATGTTACTGTCAATTTTTTGGAGGAGGAGTTAACTAGGGCAGAGTTTAGAAGAAGATTTGAATAGAGGCTTTTGTCTAAAGTTTCCAAGTTGGCATTGCTTAGAAAATTTATGGATTTGGTGCATGGAAAAATCTCGGTAATTGAATATGCTAATAAGTTCGATGAGTTGTCCCGATATGTGTATGCTACTGTAGACAACGTCATTAAGAGGAATGAGATGTTCATTTGGGGATTGAGGCCTGAGATTGCCAGTGGACCTGACACATATCCATGATTCTTGTAACGTAGTTGTGGAGATGGAAATCCGACATGAGGAGATGCTTGCTCTTTGTGCGAGAGAAAAGCAGGGTGAAATGCATGGTTTTTAGGAAAATAAAAGAATCTTTAGGAAGAAGGAAGCCCAGAAGGGAGAGGCTACCAAGAAGGGAAAGGCTGATTTATTTTTCTTTAAATGTGATAAGAAGGGTCATTATGCACATGAATGCCGGACACGCAAAGGAAATAAGGCTGTAGAAAAGAAGGGTGTCAAGTGCTTCAACTTTGATCAAGTTGGACATTATAAGAATCAAGGTCCAGAACCAGTCAGGACGGAAAGGGGAAAGGTTTTTGATATTGAACCATCATCTGCTAGGCTAACCACAGCTGAAAAAGGGAAGATTGTGATGTAAGGTATGCTTTTGATTCAGAGTATACCAATTAGGATACTATTTGATACCGGTGCATCACATTCATTTATATCTCAGTACTTGGTTGATAGGTTATGTTTGGAACCCACATAGCTTGTTACTTCCTTAAGGGTTGCGAATCTGATAGGAGGTTATGAAACTCTAGGGATGATGTATGACCAGTTAGAACTTGATTTGTTAGGTCATAAGTTTGCATACAGTCTGTATGTCTTTGATTTCAGGATCATCTTGGGTATGGTTTGGTTGGGTAAGTATGAGGCTAGGATATTTTTCCAGGATAGGGAAATATCATTGAGACATCCTGATAGTCATAACCGAATCATATTCTCAATGTGGAATTCTGACCGGAGTGTACGTGCTTCATTAAGTCCTATGGAAGTAGGAGAATGGTTAAGTCAGGTTCGAATAGCAGGTGAGTTTGTAAATGTCTTTGAGTCGGTCACAGGATAACCACCGAAATGAGCTGTTGAGTTTCAAAGAGATCTTGTGCCAGGAGCTGAACCTATGAGTAGACCACCTAGCAGGATGAAACAGACTGAGATGAAGGAATTGAATGTGATGCTAGTGGATCTAGATGGAAGGAATTTTATTAGACCAAGAAGTCCGTCTTGGGCAGCAACCACGGTGTTCGTGAAGAAACTGGATGGGTCATTGAGGATGTATATCGACTATCGTAAGTTGAATGAGAAGACGTTTATGAATAAGTATCCATTGCCAAGAATAGACAATATATTTGATCAGTTGAGTGGAGCCAGAGTGTTTTCCCAACTCTTTGCCAACTCATGGACGTTGCCTTATTCATAAACCTTTCGACATTGTCGAAAAGTGTCTTGTATGTTTCTCAAATGGTTCGAATGGCTTGGTATGCTTTTGAAAAGGTCATTAAGTAGCTGCTTACACTTACTTTAACTCCTTCTTCCCCTTCGAACTCTTTGGATACTAGAGACAAAATCTTTTGACCCCTTCGAAAGGTTTTATCTTAGTGAATTTCCACGAATGCATCCCTTGCAACTTTCAGAAGGTTAGAGCTACGCTTTTCTTTTCCTTGTTTGTTTAGAGACCCTTCGTCTTAGCTGGATGGTTAGTTTTTGTGTAACATCCCCCTAACATTCGAAGTGATGCTCTTGACTTTCCAAGTTATCTTTGTAGAAAGCTTCAAAATTTTCCGCCTCTTGATCTTCCCGCATCGATCCAACACGTCTACCTAAATCTAATCCGACGGTCGAAAATTTGGCCGACTTTTCTTTATATAACCTGCTCCTCCTCTTTCTTCCACTCTTACCTGAAATCAAAATTATCATAAAAATGAAGGAATTCTCAAAAAAATTCTAGATCTCAACTCACTGCAGCAAGGTGTTCTTTGAATTTTCTTCATAAATTTTAGTTTAATTTCCTCTATTAGTTTCTAATTAGATTTCTAATTTCCTGAATTTGAAATCGAATTGGGTTTTTTTTCTAGAAATTCCTTTTTTCCTTAAATCAGTTTTTTGGATGAACTTTATTTATGGTTTTGGATCCTAGATAGGCGGTGCTTGCCGTGAGAAACTCTCTTTATAGGGTTTAATTTTATTCCCAAAACATCTAAATTCAACCTTTGACTTTTGAAGATTGATTTTTTTTCTCTATTGAAAATGTTGTACTATATTTCGGAATCGAGCTAATTTGATTTTAGATGAGGGTAATTTTCGCTAACAGTTCATTTTGCTAGTCCTTCAATAAAAATTTGAAATCGCATTTATTATTGGGTGTGGGTTTTCTTAAACCCGATATGGTAACCTGGGCCCCACTAGCACACAATTAGGCGATGCGAAATGACTTTCCTACCCCTTTGAAATAAGACAGGGTAGCAAAAATTAGGTTTAACCCTTTGTTACCTTTCGAAGACATCGGAAGTTATTTTAAAATCACCCTGTCTTTGTGGTCAGAAGGTTAGGTAAAATCATGGTTAAACCTTTCGACCATGAGCTTTCCACAAGATTAGAATGTTTAATCCTTTCGTCTACATGCCTTCGACAATGTTGAAATACTTTAATCTTAAATTCGTATTTTAACACCTCCGACAAGACCTTTCTACAATATTAACAATATTCGTGTTTTCTTATTTAGGAAATTTCATATTTCCAATTTTATTCACGTCGAAAGGTCTTGCCATTTAACTTTAGGTTCTACTTGCAATGTGCCTAGGTTTTCACAAAACCTTTGGCATTATCAAAAGGTAGGGACTAAGTAAATATCTCACTTTCTCCTTTCGACCTTGTTGACGGCTTTAAGAAAGTAACATTTTTGCTTACTTCTAAATTTTGTTAATGCATAATGGCCAAAATTAAAGTCATTATTCCCTCCGACATTGTTGAAAGTTCACTCTATTAGTCCTTCGACATAGTCGGTAGCTGTTGTCATGTTCTTTTCGACTTCGTCGAAGGCTTTATCCTTAACCTTTTGACATTGCCGAAAGGTTAAACTAGCTTTGTGCATGTTTTCATGCCTAATCTATCTAAGAAGATTTTCCTACTTTTATATTCTTGATAGCCTTCTAAATCAATAATTGGTTAAAGGTTTTTAATTAGAACCTTTTCACCTGGCAGGACGGTGAGTTCTGCAAAAGTTAAAGATGTTGCCAAGCATTTTCTACTTAAAACTCAGAGTGAAGTAGATGCCATTTTGAAAGAGTTTGGCATCACTGGAGTTGAAGCCATTCCTCCTAACTTCACTGATACTATTGACGACCCTCTAATGGGGTACTTTGCATTCACTGCCATCCACATATGGCATGGTGGTTTCCTTCCATTTTCTAGATTTCTGCACTTCTTCTTGTCTTACATTGGAGTTGCTCCGGTACAACTCTCTCCCAACGTGTATACCTACCTTCTGTCTCTTGAAATGCTAGCGCAGGAGTCTGGACTTGCTTCACTTAGCCTAAAATTTTAGCCTCCTCGAGTAAATTGGAAAGGTCAAGAAAGTCCAACAAGCAGATTGATAGGGCGAATGTATATAGGAAACTGATATTGGACAACATTAACAAGTTTAAAGATTGAGAGAACCAATTCTTTTTTGTCAAGAGCTCCCCAGATGTCCACGGGGCCTTTGCTTCTCCTCATAGTTCATTTCAATGCTGTCTTTTCATTCCTCTATGCTTCATGTTAACTAATTTTGATCTTTTTCAGGCGAGCCTTCTAAAACACTCAGCAATGCATACCAAGAAGTTATCAACTCATTAATTGTAGCTCCAAAATATCTCAGGAGAAGGTTGACACTCTTAACCCTTTTAAATTTAAGGAAGCATTCTTTGTTACCAGCTGGTCAAAAGATTCTTGGCACTCCTCCTACCATTATGTGCACCTCCCAAAGAAATCGCTTCTATTCTTCGAGCAATGCTGATCATTTTACTTCATTGCTACCTATTGGTTCTGATGCTTTAGGTATCTCATTAACTTTGTGTTCTCTTTCCATAGAATTCTCAAATTTGCTTTATTTGATTTATATCTTCTGGTATTTGTTATAGCTCTCCTCAAGGCCATCATGCCTTTAAGGGAAGTTGCTCCTACATCCTTATATACGAATGTCACACAAGTTATGGAGCTTTTTGCTAACTCTAAGAAATCCTTGAAAAGAAGACTAGCAGTGCTGCCCTAGGAGGCACCTCCAACCAAAATTACAAATGCCATTGATGTTAATGAGGGAGAAGAGGACACACCTTCGGAGAAAGCTTCGCAAAGTCCAGTTGTGGACGCTTCAGAAAATATTTGGAGCCAATTCCTTCTTCTCCTGCTCCCATTCTGCCTCTTTCAATTTTTGTTTCACCAGCTGCATTGACATAGATGCATATTGCTCTTTTTGGGACTCCTTCTAAGTCTCATATTCTTCCAGAATCATCATCTTCCGCTTCTTTGCCAATTGATTTTGATGATCTTGTTAAGTATATTCTTTAGTCAGAATCCTTTACCTCCTCTTCTCTGCCGTTTTTAATCCAGACTTGGTGTAAAATCATCACTCTCTCGTGGAGCAACAACCCTTGGTAATCTCCTATCCCATTAATTCTATTATCATTAGGTCTTTCTAATTGTTAACCGGCGTTTCTTCTCTTGTCATAGATTTCTAGGAACTGGGTTTCCTTCAACGAGCATGTCTTTAAACATTCTATTGGATCCTCCAAGCTTCAAGAGGAAAATGTCGAGTTAAAAAGTTAAATATCTTCACTAACAAATGCTCGAAATGACTCTTCTTTCGAGTTGGAATGAACTATGGCTTCTTTTTCCAAGGTTGAAGCTAACCTTGAAATAGAGAGGCAAGCTCATCGGCTTACCACCAATGAGAAATTTGTAAAGGAGATTTCTCTAAAAGACTCGGATGATGAGAAGGATCGCTTAATTTTAGAGAATACATTGTTGGGGGACAAACTCAAGAGGTCCAAAGCTTTGCTTAAACTTGCTATTCAAACTCTCTCCAACTTCCAAAAGCATGTTTTTGATTTCATCGATTTCACCCTGGGTTTATGATGATGAACTGTTACGAGGATGCCCTCATGCTTGCTTATACCGATAATTGTGATAAGTGTTTTGACTTTGGATTTCCTTCACTTCTTCCGACTATAGCCAAAAGAGTAATTGATAAAATCGAGTGAGTCAAGCAGGGCTCTGAGTCTGAGAGTGAAGAGAAGATGGTTGGCTTTAAGAAAGCTCTCTCTTTTGATATCCCATTGTTTGACATTGAATCTGACTCTGCGGAGGAAGATGACTAAAATAAGGATCCTAATAAGAAGTAAGATGATGACCATATGAACTGGGGTACCGATGATGGTGATGGTAACCACGACAATCCTCCCAGAGGTCAGGGCCATGACAGAGACAAGGGAAGTCCCTTTGAGACTCAAGAGGACAATGGTGGCTCAACCAAATCCCCTGAAAAGGGGCCATCGCCCCATAAAAATATACCTTCATCATCTACTGGACTAAATGCTCCTTTGGAGGAGGAAATTGTTCCTATCCATTCCGAGGGTCCTTCAAGGAAAGAACAAGTTCCTCAAGTTTCTATCCCGATTTCTTAGGTATGGGCTTCTCTGTTTAAATGTTTTGCACTTGGTAGGCAACAGTTAGTGATACATCACTTGTTTTTAGATGTAGAAGAAGTCGAAATTTCCCAATAGTACAGAACATGAGAGAAAACAAGCAGAACTTAACAAGTGATATAGGGAATCAGACAAATTAATAATGAGCATAATGCCTTGTCCAAGAAATATCACTGTCCTGACAGGAGTACCTCTACACTTGTATATTTCAAATTTCAAAGAGCGACTCCTTTATTAAAGAAAGCACGTCTATGGTACAATGCTCTATTGAAGGAAAATAAAGAACCTTATTCATGATAGTGATCGAAGAAAGGGACATTTTGATTAATTTCTTGTATAAAGTATATCGCAGACATTCAATCATAGATTTCTCATACTTAGGTAAATTCAGCGGGGTCTACTTAGACATTTCCCCAAAAGGTATTTAGACGAATTTAGTTTTGACCCGCATCTTGGGGCATGTTGGAACATACCTTGGGTCAAATAGATTCCCCAAGATCTTCCTGCTAAGAAGCTTAAGTATTACAAGAATAAATTGATTTCTGAGTTTTTCTCTATGTCTGTCTTGTATGAACCTGATGAGTGATTGTAAATATATAACAAGTAATTGATTCATGAATGCAGGCTTTTGTAATGCTCTCTTTACTAACTTCCTTTTTCCGTGTTATTTTAGAATATCAGTTTTTAGGTCGCGTCGTCCCAAAAGACCATCTAAGTCAATATGTTAACTTGAGAAGGTCTCACTCTAAAAATTCATCAATCTTAAAGACTTCGAAGTTAGCAAGATATTGCTTTCTTCTGAATTTACAAAATTTATACTTGGAATACCCTCGTCCACGCTTTGAATTCCTTAGCGAAGAGAAGGAAACTTTCTTGAAAAATTAGAACTTTCCAGACTTAGTTGATTTGTAATCACGACTGTCCTCCTGCCTGAAAATGGGATTACATTAAACGTCCGCCAGTTATTACCCCTGAAGGGGTTTCTATACCTTTTGACTCGACTATTATGCTTTCGGCTAATACTTTAAGCGAAGTTAGAAATGTAGTCCCTCAACTTTAGATGTAATGAAAACATCTGTTGTTCCTTTTAACTTAATGGCTACTTGAGTTGTAATTCATCGACATAACAATAAATTCATGTTATCTTAATTTTTTTTATCTATTTTATTTCTTTTCGTTAAATAGGAGATTCAGCCATCTTCATCTCATCTTCCTAAAAATTTACTTTCTCATGTCGATGCCATTAAAGATAGGTTGTTATCAAGGAGTGGTGAGATTGTAATTTATGACAAAACCCTTCTTGAGCGTCACGGTGGCAACCTCGAAGCCGTGAAGTGGCATAAAAGATACCTTATCCAGAAGACCAAAGCCAACAATCATAAGGATCGCATTGACTATCTCGAGGCTGAGAAAAAAAGACGAGGTGATTACTTTGCTTAAGCGGCAAATAAAGTCAAATCTCACAATTGACTTTGACGAGAAGACATCTAAGCTCATCCAGCGAATAAGTGACTTGGAGTTAAAATTGAAAGATAGTCAAGAATAATGTGCTTCTCTAGAATTCATTTTAGGTGATAAAATTTAATTAAATTCTAGTTCCACATGTAACCTCTTCGACTGCGAAGACTACCAGATCGAAGCATCTTATGCTCAAAAATTTCCCACCATGCTCAGTCCTTCCCTAGGCTTAGACGATAATGTGGTGGTAAACTGGTGTCGAAGAGCGATATTTGAAACCAGTTTGTATTTTGATGAGCAACAACGGTCATGTATTCTTAGACAATTAATGATTATGCTGCCAAGAATCAAAAGCTTGTGCTTAATATTTATTCCTCCAAAAACATGATGTTGAGTTAGAAAGGGAAAACTAGACCCTTAGAGCTGCAAATGAGGCCATTAACCGTGCTTTGAAAACCAACATCGCAGTAATTGATGATGAGAATACAATTAGAAGAAAGGAGAAAAGCTTAAAGAAGTTCTTCGCGCAGCAATTAACCATGTAGTTAATCCTACTGGGGCGGAGACCCTTAATAAAGCATCTCAAGATTTGTAATTCATTTATGTATTTGAGCTAAGTGAGCATGTCTAGTTCATAACTTTGTTGTTTGTCAATGACTACTTATCACATAAATTGTGGAAATTTTGTAAATATCGCCAATTTGCGATCTTTTTTTGTGATGTAACCTTTAATATGCTTTTGAATTGTTCATTCAGCGACCTTTATGCTTGCTGAATCCTTTACTATTCCATGCCATTCTGACTTCCCTGTAGAACACATAGCAAACAATGCTTCTAATTGTTAGCTTTCAAATTGGCATATTTTTCTATGTATATCACTAGCCTAGATTAGCAACTCATCTTGCCAATCGTATGAAAAGTAATTTATACGATATGTTAAGACTTCATCTTAATCATGATGAGAAATGATCATGGATTTAGCTCTTTCCACCTGCTCAGAATGCATAAGACTTGTTGGAAGTAAATCCCATTATTTTGACATAGTTAGAAGCCTAAATTCCCCATTCGGAGAGTCTTAACAGTATTCTCTGCAATAATATTCTTTGGCCCAGATTCGAGCACTTGGGATGGATAGAAATCCAAAAATTTTGTACCTAGATTAGTCTTTTAAATAAACAGTAGTCTTGACAGCCAGATTTTGGTGTCAATGTAGAGTTTTATGAGGTGTCATCAGACCTGGAATCGGGTATTAGTTGATGGAAGATAAGTTGAAAGTCACCTTTCAGAATCCTCTGTAATAAGTGAGGGATGATTGGAATGCCAGTTTTAGTAAAAGAATATCAAAATATTAGAATACCCTTCCCGATAATAAGTATTAATGGTCAGGTGTACATCTCCGGCAGTGGATAATGTAAGGTTAGAAATCCATATTTGCTAATCTGGAGTTAATAATGGAAGATCAGAAGACCGCTTTCAGTAATAAGTATCAGAAAGCCAAAGAACCATTCTGGCAATAAGTAATAGAAAACTAGAAAACTAGAGAATCAATCTAGCAATAAGTAATAGAAAATTAGAATATCGTTTCTAATAACAAGTAATAGGAGACCAGAAATCCAATTTGGCATTGTTAATGGAAATCCAGAAAACTGTTTCTGGTAATGAGTAATAGATGACCAGAATATCCTTTCTTGATATTTGGTAGCAGAAGTCCAAAACGTTTTTTGGATAACTAATGATAGAAATCCAAGATGCCACTTTCAAAACAACATTTCTAATAATCAATAATAGAAGTCCTATAATACCATTTCTAGTAATTATTAACAGAAGCCAAGAATACCATTTCTGGTAATTAATAATAGAAGACCGGAATACCATTTCTAGTAGTTAATAATAGAAGACCAAAATACCAATTTCTAGTAATCAATAATTGAAAACCAGAATACCATTTCTAGTAATTAATAATAGAGGACTAGAATACCCATTTGACAGATGTTTTTGAAGGGAAGCTAAAGAATTCTTTGTGATTCTGTTCGTTGAATGTGCCATCTTCATGCTTTGAGGATGTTTTGCAAGCTTTTGCATTCTTGAGCCTGAGTTTTCTTTGTCATTTCTTTTTACCTATTTCAGGTGGGGACTTTTTAATCCAATTTTGTGCTTAAATATGCTTATTTAAGCAGTGCCCATTTCAAGATGTTTTTCAATTCAAACATTGCCAATCTTTGGCGGTTGCCATTTTAGGCGATGCCAGTTTCTGGCGATGCCCATTTCAGGCATGGACTTTTCTTAGTCTGCCACATATTTCATCCAGGTTTTCGGTATGCTCGGCCAGCTTATTTTGAACTAGGGCCTTGGGACTTACCTGAACCCCCTACAAGAGCTTCCTTAACCTGACCATAACGCGACGCGACTAAGGGCTTGTTGGTACCTAGGCGAGGCCATAACATGGAGGGACCAAGGGAATACCTGTCCTCCCTCCAGGAGGTGCCTTATCCTAGCTATAGCGTGACGCGGATAAGGGCTTGTGCTGCTTTAACCTGGCCATTTCTGACTTTAGCGTGGCTAAAGGCTTACGCCCTCCCTCTAGGAGGTGCCTTGACCTGGCTATTTTGGTGTGACTAAGGGATTTCTGCCATTATTGGTAGCCTACCATTTTAGGTAGTCCAAGTTTAAGGATAATTTTACTTTCAACCATGTAGGCTTCTCTTATTTTGAGAATAGAAATTTTATTCCATAATTTGTTTGATCTGGTGCAGTTAATGCGCTCGGCAGATTCCAAGCGGTGGAGATGCAAAAAGTCAAAGCAGGGTTACATCAAGGATATAGCGGGATATAGCGGATGACTCTAAAATAGCATATAAAACTCGCACTTAATGTTTTTACAAATATATAAATGGTAATTAAATGAAAGATCATCATTCAATTAAATTATAATTAATACATAAATAATTTTAAATAAAAACATGTGCAAATATGCTTTAAATAAACGTAAAACTGTTATATAACATAATTGAATTTAGTAGAATATTAGAGTATTTTCATTTCTGAAAATATATTAAAAATTAAATCAGATAAATTAGTTTCATAATTTTTATAATGCATATATGCAATTTTTCAATTCATTTTATTAAAGAAGATATAGCGGAAATAGCGAAATATAGCGGGAATAACGGGATATAGCGGAAATAGCGCTGCTTAAAGCAAAAAGGCTATATTTTGGGGCGACGTGGAAAAATCGTAGCTGTAGAAATCCGCTATGAGATATAGCAAAGTTATGGAGGGATAATAGCGGGGCATTAACTACGCAGGTTTAATCCTTTACAAACTATTTAAGTTTTCCTTTCAAATCCTGGCTTCTTTTTCTAAGAAGGCCAATAATTCAGTTCTTCTTTAGTTTTGGTTAAGATGTCTTCAATCGAGGTAGTAAGATTGTATTCTCTAAGAAGTCTTAAATTTTGAGTCATCTTTGACTTGTGTCTAATTCTTTTGTGACTTGGTTCAAGTACTTCTTCTTGAGTTCCTTTTCATTGTTTACTGATCTTCTTTCAAGGGCCTTTCTTTCAATCTTAAGGTTTCGGTCAGAAGTTTCTTAGTAATCTGTATATTTCCATATGGTAATTCCTTTACTATCATCAATTTTTCAGTTATG
The DNA here is from genome assembly GCA_030765085.1 of Allium cepa. Classification (NCBI taxonomy): domain Eukaryota; kingdom Viridiplantae; phylum Streptophyta; class Magnoliopsida; order Asparagales; family Amaryllidaceae; genus Allium; species Allium cepa. The sequence continues at coordinate 470,720,373 of CM060940.1, read as the reverse complement.
AATTTTTCTATTTGTTCATGTTTTTCCTCAAATGGTGTGCCTCATTTATAATCTTATCCCAATTATATGCAAGATTGTCATAATCCTTTATTATTTCCTTTTCAAAGATAGTTCCATGGGAATATGACTGAATGGTCCTTCTCATTTATAGAAATAGATCTTCTTTCCTTGAATTCTCATTTTCAAGAGCAAAGATTGGGGTTGATCCCAAATGGAACGGGTTGATACTGCCTCTTAAAGGGTCATAGGGTATAATCCATCTTTTCCTCTCAATGAACTATAAAGCTTAAAGCCGAAGGGCTTTCTCTTTAAGTAAATGCAGGTTGCAATCCACTTGATAATTAGACCTTACTTCCAAAGGTTCGGTGGATCCTTGAATCAATTTTCCTTTGCAAATCTTTCTCTTATTTCAAATATTGAATCTATTGCTCATCCTTTAAATGCAGTTAGAGGAATCGTGAGTCTTTTATCCAAAATAGATCCTTTCTTGTTCAAAAAGAGGAGTTGATAAGCTTTCAGAAATTTATTCAAGTAGAAGAGTAGGTGTGGAATTCAATAAGGGTGGAGGCTCGAGCCCTCCTTCTAGTGCTAAAATGTTAACCAGATTTCTGGTCAACACCCCAAAAGACACTTCAAAAGAAATAGGAAGGATAGTTTAGATAAAGGGCAAGGTGTCCCTAAGAATTGCCTTCGCATTTAACTACTAGCTGCCGATTTTTGATTTGGACTTTTCGGCGTAGTCGAAAGATTTGGTCCTTTAAGTAGAGAACTTTTTACCTCGGTAGAAATTGCAGGAGGTTTCATGGAGTTTTTCTTTATGGTATTAGTGATTATTTACCAAATTTATTCCTTTAAAGCTAATCTTTGATATCTTCGAAAGGTTTGAATGACTAATCTCTTTAGCAATACGTTAGACATTAAACTCCTGGTTGGTGTATAAGAGCTTTGGACCTTTCCGAAAGGTTTGGTCGCTTATATGAAATCAGTTTTAACTTTATCAAAAGGTATGTGAATGCCCACCTTTGGGTTGAGCCTTGTATTCCTTGACTTAGGCTTTGTCAAAAGGTTAGGTAACTTGGCTAGTAATTTTGGAAGATTTTAGTGTTGTTAAAGTATAAAGAACCATCGACTTAATTGAAGTACTTAGACCATAAAGCCGATGAATTCGGAAGGTTACTGCTAATGTTGATCCAGGCCCGCTATCGACTTTCTCAAAAGGTTAGAGTCAAAGAGTTGATGATTTTTAAGGATTAAAGTCATTGCTTGAACAATTAAGTTTCTGACCTTGTCGGTAAGAACCTTCCGATCGGTTTAACCTTGAAAATATTAGTTGATCGAACAAAGATTTAAGAAAAACATTAAGTAATTTGACAGAACGTAAAATCTCCTCTTTTTTTTCAAGATTAGATCTTTTATAAATTCCCAAATTGATTCCCAATTAGGGTTACAACACATCTCTTATGACATTTTAAGAATAAGGTGGGAGAAAATCGGAGCTAAAAACTGGGATCCTCGGATTTTATTTATAGACGTTGGCAGGGCCCTCCTTATGACCTCATGCCTTCGGCTAAGCTAAAAGATCGCCCTTTATTTATAGTTGTAAACCTTTAGACCTTGTCGGAAGGTTGCTTCTTTATTCTTTGTTGACTCATGAACGTCACCTTTTTCATAAAACTTGCAACATTGTCGAAAAGCATCTTTATGTTGCTCAACCAGTTTGAATGACTTGGTATGCTTTTGAAAAGGTCATTAAGTAGGTGCTTACACTTGCTTTGACTCCTTCTTCCACTTTGAACTCCTTGGATACTAGAGACGGAACCTTTCAACCCCTTCGAAAGTTTTATGTTAGCAAATTTCCATGAATGCATCCCTTCGGTAGTTTCAAAAGGTTTGAGCTGCGCCTATACCCTTTGCCTTAACCGAAAGGTTAGTTTTTAGTGTAACAAAGAAAGAGAGAGAGAGCATGAAGATAATCTTAGGGTAGTTTTTAGATGCTGAGGCAGCATCGGTTGAAGGCGAAGTTTACCAAGTGTCAGTTTTGGAAGAAAGAGGTTAAGTTTCTTTGTTGCATAGTTTCAGAGAAGGGTTTATCAGTCGGTCCATATAAGATCGAAGTTGTTAATAATTGTAGGAGAACAGAGATAGTGACTGAGATTAGAAATTTTCTTGGACTCGCTGGCTATTATCAGAGATTCATTAAGGATTTCTCATGGATAGCAACACCTTTGACTAAATTAACCAGGAAAGATGTGAAGTTTGTCTGGTCCGAAAAATGTGAGGAAGCATTCCTTAAGTTAAAACATTTGTTTACCAATGCACCTATGTTAGTAGTTCCAAATGGATACCAAGGATTGGTAGTGTATACTTATGCATGCGAAATTAGATTAAGAGCTGTGTTAATGAAGAAGTGTAGAGTTATTGCCTATGCTTCGCGACATCTTAGACTGCATGAAGTGAGATATCCTACTCATTATTTGGAGTTGGCTGTAGTTATATTCGCATTGAAGATATGGAGACATTATCTCTTAAGGGAGAGATTTGAGCTATACATGGATCATAAGTCCTTATGGTACTTATTCTCTCAAAAGGTGTTGGATATGAGACTATAGAGGTAGTTGGAGTTTTTAGCAGCTTATGATTTTAGAATAGAGTATACTCCTGGGAAAGGAAATAAGGTAGTAGATGCTCTTAGCAGAAGACCTCAAAATGTGGTGTTAGCACTGTTCGCAAAATGGAAAGATTTAGAAGCTTGACTACTTGTAGTGTGCAATTAAGATCGACTGCTAGCTCTAGTCAAAGCATGGCCATGTTGTCCTGTTTAGAAGTTCGACCAGTGCTGATCGAAAGGATTGCTTCTAAGCAGGGGGAGGATCAAGTATTAGCCAAGAAAATGAGAAGGATTGAGGTTGGAATCGAGATCGATGATCTAAGAGATTTTTGTCTTGGCCAGAAAGGATGGTAGAGAAAGAAGGGATGATGTTTCGAATGTTGAGGACTTAAGGAAAGAAGTTCTTGGAGAATGTCGTCGGTTAAGTTTATAATTCATCCTGGAGGGACCAAGATATATCAAGATATGAAGAGGAGCCTCTATTGGGAAGGTATGAAGAGGGATGTTGTCTTACGGGCTAGGCAACGCGCAAACTGTCAACAAGTGAAGGCCGACCATTAGAAGCTGAGGGGATTGCTTTAACATTTAGAGATTCTAGTTTGGAAATGGGATTCGATATCCTCGGATTTTATAGATGGGTTGCCAAGGTCAAATGGGAAAATGAAAGTATATGTGTCATAGTGGACAGGTTTACCAAGAGTGGCCGTTTCATTCCAGTTAAGTCAAGTAGGACGGCACCTGTTTTAGTTAAGTTTTTCATGAAGAACATAATTAGATTGCATGGAACTCCTAGTAGTATAGTCAGTGATAGAGATGCATTGTTTACTAGTGAATTATGAAAGAGTCTATAGGATGTATTAGGTATCAAGCTCAAGATGAGTACTGTGTATCACCCTCGGACGGATGGGCAAACAAAGAGAGTCAATAAGGTGCTCGAGGATTTATTGAGAGCTTGTGTAATATACTTTGGTGGATCATGGGAAGATCACCTACACTTAGTGGAGTTTTCATATAATACTAGTTATCAGACTAGTATAAGAATGGCGCCTTTTGATGCTTTGTATGGAAGGCCATGCAAATCTCCAGCATATTGGTGGGGGATTGGAGACAGATTAGTCTTAGATCCAGATCTGGTTGGAGAGGCGACATAGTAGATTGAGTAGATCCGAGAAAGGATGAAGGAAGCTCAGTCTAGACAGAAAAGTTACGCATATAAGAGGTGTAAAGACCTAGAATTCTCAGTTGGAGATAAGGTTTTCATTAAGGTATCACATATTTAGACGTGGTTTTGATTCATGACACAAATTTATCACTACAACATATAGATTTGACGACTGCTATGACAAAAAGAGAATATATACTAAAAGGAGACAAGAGTTCAAAACCGGTGCATCAATTATATTATTTTATTTTTAAGTCTTAGGTCAATTTTGTTAAAATCTCTCCTCGTTTACGTATATATTAGCTTACATATTTAATCATCTTATTCCTAAGTATTTTATAGATATATAAGCATATAAAATATATAAAAGTGTTTAAAGTTAGATATATTACTATACCTGTATAAACTATGCAAATTGCACAGATTTTACCCGGTCAGTCGATTGACCCAAAGGCTCAGTCGACTGACCCAGAAAATTTTGTGCAACATGCACAGGTGCATAGATATACAGATATATATATATATATATATATATTTAAAAGTTTGTTTGAATATTCAGTTGACTGACCCAGAGGTTCAGTTGACTGAATTTCTACAACAACTACTTTTTGAAAAGACATGACTATTTGAGAAGAGTTACGAACCTCTATGAAAAGATTTGGACACATCACTTCAATCGAAACTCTTCATCAATAGTCGTTGCTCTTTAACCTCTATAAATACATACTCTAACTTTATTCCAAATCATCGAATTTTCTTATCTTTCTAATCTAACTCACTTGAATCTATTTGCTATTATACTTTCAATTATTCTGCATTAATGCAATATTATACCTTTTTAATCTTCATAAACTTCAAATAAATATATTTATAGTCGAGGAGAAGATTATAGGAAGGGTGTACTACAAGGGACAAGTCCATGTTATTAGAACACACAAAGTCAAAACAATATTTTGTATTTGTTGAAGTCTTGTTCTACTGCTCAGGCGTGTGAAGTCCTCTTCGACTGCTGAGGCGAAATCCTGTTTAGCTGCTCAGGTCCTTGTTCGGCTGCTCAGTGGTTGTATAGACCTGTTCCTTCGGGTTAAGTGAGTGTTGTTGTTTTAGTGAAATTCCAGAAGGAGTCTGGGACTAGACGTAGGACGGTGCTCCGAACTAGTATTAAAATCTCTGGTGTCATTTTACTATACTGCTTTTATATTCCGCACTATTTACTGTATTACTATCATCACTATACTCTGCATTATCATATATCCATATTACACGATCCATAGCACACTTTCATTTGGTATCAGATCAAGGTCATCATATGACCGTAACATAGTTATCTGATAATCTAATAATACGGAAACTAACACTAGCACTAGCATTAAAACTAGCTTCATTGAAGGACAATCCACTGCACATCCACCACTATTTAATGGCATAAATTATAACTATTGGGACACACGAATGAGAATATATATGCAAGCAAATGGTTTTGATTCATGGAACATAACTCAGACCGAATATATTATTCTTACCGAAGAGTATTCTACTTGGTCAAATACATAGAAACTAGATGCCACAGCTAATGGAAAAGCCATGAATATGTTGTTTTATGCCTTAGATAAAAATGAGCTTCACCATGTTAGCATGCACAATACTGCATATGAAATATGGCGTACACACAAAGTTACAAAAGAAGGAACCAACAAAGTCAAACAAAGCAAATATCCATGCTCAAAAGTCAGTTTCGAAAAGAAAGAATGAAAGAAAATGAATCTATAAATGATATGTACTAAAGATTTCAAGATATCTATCATTCTTAGTAGGACTAGGAGAAAAATATTCAGACTTTGATATTGTATCCAAAATTCTTAACTCTTTAACGGAAGAGTGGGAAAGAAAAGTTCTCGCGATTGAAGAAGCGAACGATATTTTCAAAATAACTCCGAAAGAGTTAATAGGAAATCTAATGTCCTATGAATTAAATTTGCAGGCTAAACGAGTTCAAGCCCAAGATAAAAAGAATATAGCATTCCAGGAAGAATAAGAAGAATCAGATTCAGACAAAGACGACCTAGCCTTTATTGCAAAAATTTCAAGAAATTCTTGAAATATAGAATAGGAAACAGAAATAACGGCAAGAGAAGCTCAAACAGCAATAAACCACCATCTGTATTAGTTATGGAGTGCTTTAACCATCACAAAAACGGGCATGTACAGAAGGACTGTCCAGATCAAAAGAAAGAATATCGAAATAAAAAGAAGGAAAAATTCAAAAGAAAAGCCTTTTCAGTTACATGGGATGATTCAGATTCCTTATCTTCTTCTGAAAGTGAGAGTGACAACGATAATGAATAAGCCAACATATGCTTTATGGCCAAAGATAATAAGGTTAATGATTTAACTTTTGATGATATGATAAAGATAGATTCTGAATTATTAGATACTTTAAAAAGTCTCAAAAGAAAATATAAAGAGGCTGTAGAAAATCATAGCAAGGCAGAATTCGAAAGAGATATGCATAAAGACGAGAAGAAAATATTGGAAGAAGAACTCGAGAAAACTCAGGAATCTCTTTCAAATGTTAATTCTCAACTTATATTATTCATTCAAGAAATTGAAACTCAAAAATAAAAGAATGATGTTCTTGTTTTTGAAAATCATGTTTAAAAACTAATATTAAAATGGTAGAACTAGAAAATTCAAGTCTAAAGACCAAATTAAAAGGAACCACTAAAAAACTTTTCAAATTTTAATAAAGGAAGAGAAAATTTATCTAGAATTATTGAGAATTCATAACCTGTTAACAATAAAAATGGTTTAGGTTATAAGAAGAAAGTCAAGAATTCACAATCTAGTAATTTAAAAGTTAAGTCTAATAAAACATCCACATCTTCAAGACTAGTTTCTAAAACTATAAATATATGGGTATCTAAAAATAATAAGTTAATAAGGAAAAAGTATATGGTTCATTCATAGAAAATGTTTATAATAATAAAAATTATATTTATTAAAGGGATACTAAACCCGCTTAGGTTTGGTTTCCTAAGACCTAACTCTTAGGACCCTATTAAAAAAGTGGGTACCAATGTTATCTCATATTTTTTGCAGGTCCAACTCAAGAAAAGAGGAAAATGGATACTCGATAGTGGTTTCTCAAAACACATGACAGGAAACAAAGATATGCTGATGGATATTACATACTCAAATGGGGAATCTATCACTTTTGGAGATAATTCCAAGGGCTATATCATCAGCAAAGGCGATGTGAACAATTACGGTACGTCTAATTTACCTCTTATTACAAACGTTTTATTGTCAAGAATCTAAAACATAATGTATTAAGTATAAGGCGATAAAGGTTTTAAAATATACTTCTCTGAAAATAAATATAGTATCTTTGATCAAAATCAAAATCTTATTTTCGAAGGAAATAGAGATAAAAACATTTACGTTTTGAATATGAAAGTTAATCTTAACTTAGACATGTGTTTATAGCTAAATAAAATGATCCCTGGATATGGCACAAACGATTCTGTCATATCCATTTCAAAAATATAAATAAAATTTCTAAAAATAATATCGTAAAAGGATTACCAAAGATGAATTTTAAATTTAATAACATACGTGGCTCGTTTAAATCTAAGAAAGTCATTTCGACATTACAACCACTTGAATTACTTCATATGGATTTATTTGGACCGACTAAAATTTAATCAGTAAATCACAATAAATACGTATTTGTAATTATTGGTGACTTTTCTAGATATACATGGACTATTTTTATGAAAAATAAAAGTCATGCTTTTGAAAATTTCAAAACATTTGTTAAACAAATTTAAAATTTAAAAGGTACTAGAATTAAAGATATTAAAAGTGATCACGGAGGTGAATTTGAAAACGTACATTTTGATAATTATTGTAAAAATAAAGGAATATTTTATAATTTTTCGTTTCCTAGAACTCCACAACAAAATGAAGTTGTAGAACGAAAGAATCAAACTCTACAAGAATGTGCAGGAACTCTAATAAATGAAAGCACATTACCAAAACATTTTTGGGCAGAAGCTGTTGCAATTGCCTGTTATGTTTTAAATCGTATTTCTATTAGACCCCTCACTAAAAATACACCTTACGAACTTTTTAATGGTAGAAAACCAAACATATCTTATTTTAAAATATTTGGTTCAAAATATTTTGTATTAAACACTAAAGATCAGCTTGGAAAATTTGATTCAAAATGTGACGAAGGTATATTTCTTGGATATTCGAATCAAAGCAAAGCTTATCGAATTTTCAATAAACGAACTAATACTTTGAAGTGACACTCCATGTATCATTTGATGAGAACTCTAAACTTATTTCTAAAACAAATAATGAGGATCATTTACTTAATAATAAAACAAATATAATAACAAACAATTCAAGAGATGATGAAGATATTGTTTATAATTCTAGAGAAGATGAAAACATTGTTAATAATTTATAAAATAGAAATATTACTAATACAATAAGATCTCCTCGAAGAATCTTACAAAATCATCATACGAAAAATATAATTGGAGAAATAAATTCAAATGTTCGAACTAGGAATCAACTAAATTTAATGGGTAATGTAGCTTTTCTCTCTACTATAGAACCTAATAATACTAAGGAAGCATCATCCGATGAAAATTGAATTATTTCTATGCAAGAAGAACTAAATCAGTTTGAACGAAATGAAGTTTAGGAACAAGTACCCAGACCGACCGATTAGACTATTATAGGAACTAAATGGGTTTATAAAAATAAAGCAGAAGAATTAGGAAATATAACTAGAAACAAAGCAAGACTAGTAGCATAAGGATATAACCAGAAAGAAGGAATAGACTACGAAGAAACGTTTCCTCCAGTCGCTAGACTAGAAGCAATATGAATCTTATTGGCATACACATGTTTTAATAACTTTAAACTCTATCAAATGGATGTTAAAAGTGCATTTTTAAATGGTTATATTAAAGAAAATGTTTATTTTGAGCAACTTCTTTATTTATTCATGAAAAACACCAACATTATGTCAAAAAACTTAAGAAAGCTTTTATGGTTTAAAACAAGCTCCACCTGCTTGGTATGAACGCATTAAAAGCTATTTAATTAAGTCATGATTTGAAATAGGAAAAGTAGATCAAACTTTATTTATAAAACATTCTAAAAATGATATTTTGATAGTTCAAATATTTGTAGACGACATTATATTTGGTTCAACTAATAATAAATTATGTAAAGAATTTTCTAAAATAATGACTAGAGAATTTGAAATGTCCCACATGGGAGAATTATCATATTTTCTAGGTCTTCAAATAAAACAAGTTTCAAATGGAATATTTATTAATCAAGAAAAATACTGCAATAACCTTACAAATGTTTCGAAATGCAGAACACCTCTGCCAAACCAACACTTATGAGCACAATATCACATCTTGATAAAGATGAAAATGCAAGAGTGTAGACCAAAAACTATATCGTAGTATGATAGGATCACTACTTTATCTAACAGCGAGTAGACGAGATATAATGATGATTGTGTGTTTATGTGAGTTAGCACTAAGACCCAAATCCAGACAAAAGCACCAAGTATCAGCCACAGCTCACAGATAGATTGTATGTAGAGAATTTAAATGTGAAGAATAGTAAAAATTAAAATGAAAGCAATAAAGAACAACATATTTTATAGTGGTGCGATTAATTCCGGCCTATGTCGACTCCAGAAATTTCCGTTTTATTGTTGTAATAATCCAAAGTTTGAAAATGGCTAGTGCCTTAGCCTTAGAGAAGAGAAAGTCCAAGAGACGAAAGAAGATCCCTTTTCTAAAGCCCTACATGCTGTATTTATTGGAAAATCCCGAGTTACTGTGCTTCCAGAATGGTATAGGACCATCAAGACCTTCCACCGAGCCACATACCTCCAAGGCCAAACGACCTTCCACCGAGCCACATTCGTCCCAAATGGCCTTCCACCGAGCAACATTCGTCCTATGCCAAACAACCCTGACTTTACCAATGCCGAGCGGCATAGCCCCACCACAATGCCGAGCGGCATAACCTCACCATATTGCCAAGCGGCATAACCACACCTCAGTGCCAAGCGACATAGCCTCAACTCAATGTCGAGCGGCATAGCCTCACCTCAATGCCGAGTGGCATATCCTCACCTCAATGCCGAGCGACATATCTAGGTGAATTCCATCCCTCTAAACCGAATCCATCATATTACATCCTAGATAATTGTGAAGTTGCTTAGGTTGAATCCGCCTGTTCATGGCCTTGATAAAAAACGGGTTAAAATTTGCCCTCCAAAAAATGCCTTGCTATTGGAAGGCGTGTTTTGAATAGCCTCAATTCCGTTATTTGAAGTCTATACATTATACATAGCCATACCTTCGAATTCGTAATCCAATCCATTTTATCCAAGTGTCGTTACCGTATACTTACCCAGACCATGACTGCTTCGAGTCGATATCTTATTCCTATCTAGTAACCAAGTCCTTATCCACGACCTCTTCGGGTCGATATCCAATTCCAGGACCGCTTCGAGTCCTTTTCCAAATCCAAGACCTCACCAGGTCCATCTATCCTAAACCGAAATTCGAATCCCTTACCTCTTCGGGTTTATCTTTGAATCCGTAGACCCCGTTGGGTCGTGTTATCCCATTCCAGCCTCGACTCTCCGGTCAAGGGCTTGTATGTTTTCCGGCCTCAATTCTCCAGTCGAGGACTTTTTATATTCTCAGGCCTCGGCACTCCGGCCAGGGACTTCTATATTCTCCAACCTTGGCTCTCCGTCCAAGGACTTAGATATTCACCGCCTTCGGCTCTCCTCCAAGGGCTTTGATATTCTCCGGCCTCGGCTCTTCGGCCAAGAACTTTGATATTCACCAGCCTCGACACTCCGGCCAAGGACTTTGATATTCTCCGACCTCAGCTCTCCAACAAAGGACTTTGATATTCACCGGCCTTGGCACTCCGACCAAGGACTTTTATATTCTCTAGCCTTGGCACTCCACCAAGGATTTTGATATTCATCGGTCTGGGAACTCTAGCCTAGAACTTTTATACTCTGTTCGAGTCCATTCCATCGCTCTCCGACGAAGGGACTCGTAACTCGCGATCACTGCCCCGTCTCTCCGATCGGGACAGTAATCGCAAAACCTGAACTGTTTATTACACTGATCGAATCCAATCAGACAACCATAAATCCATAGTAAAAATCCTACTCAAAATCCAAGTCAAAATCAAACATATAAACCGAATTGGAAAACCAAAAAGCCAACAAACCAGGAGTTCAATCCAAACAATAAAACCATATCAAAGAAAAGTAAATGTCCAAAGTACCAAAGAGGAAACCCGAATTTGAAGAAACACAGAAAGAAAACAGGATTTCATAGACCCAAGCAGTACGGTTTTTCATCATCTCAGAGCATGCCTAGGGACCGTCCTCGATCACGTACGTGTGTAAGTGACCCTGCCGTATTACTTTGGGTATATTACTTATTCAGAACCATCAAACCATTCAGTTTATAACAAGCCGGCGTTGACCAGATCCAGTGCCACCATCGCTAGACGTAAGCGATGGTTACTCTCATTCCACTACTACAGCTCGATTCCTTACGTACTATTGGAGGTGACCATTCCCCACATGCTCCTCCACGATATCTTTCGAATGCCTACAATCGTTTGTGTTGTGCCCATCCAGCTCATGGAATAGGCAATGCTTTCCCGATGCCTGCTCATATTCAGAAAGTTCCCTCCTTGCCGGCTTTCGGTATTGGAGGCGCCCTCGAGTATCCAAGTAAATCCTTTCAAGAGTCTCAGTTAAATCTATGTAAGAAGAAAACTTTGACTCCCTTCGAGGCCTCTTCGAAGTGCCACCATTGCCATTTGTTTTCCTTTTTCCTTTATCGTCTTTACTTGGATCCTCCCTGGGTGGACCTCCACCCCTCACTGCATAAGCTTCAGCCTCTCTCCCTACCCTCTCAGGCTGTGCATCCTCCTATCTCAGGAACCTTTCCGCCTCATGGTAGAACTCCCCGAGATCCCTCGGTGGATCATGTTCCGATGATATCTTGAAATCCGAATTGTCCGTGATTCCTGAGACTACTTCCATCAAAACCACTGACGGATCAGGTCAATCCACTGAGGCTACCGCTGCGTTGAATCTGGTTAAGAAGTCCCTGAGCAATTCTCCTTTCCATTATTTCATGGATGTCAAAGTCATCACGTTCTTGGGTTTGACTATGTGGACCCGAAATTGTCCATAAACCTTTCAATCGGCTCCGTCCATGTGCCGATAGAACCACTCTCTAGCTATCTTAACCACATAGCTGCATTATCCATCAAAAACAATGGGACGCATCGAGCCATGACCTCATCCTATGCCCCAGTACCTCCATATGCCTCATGTACCTCGTCAGGTGAATGGCAGGATCCGTCCTCCCATCATACATCTGCATCGTTCGTAGCTTAAAGTCCAGTGGGTTCCTAGCTTGTCTGATAGAAGGTGTAAAGGGACTCCTATTCACATCCTCCAAGTCTTTGTTTAGCAATCCACCTCTCACAGCTCGTCTGACCATCTTCGCTAATCTATGGTTGTCCCCAAGTTGTAATCCTTGTCCATTGCCTTCGGTTTGCCCCCCGAGTTCATGAGGGAATTCTGGCACATAATCCTCATCTCATACTCCTGTACTCTTGTTGATGTCGGGTTGCACAGTTCATCTGGTATCCCTCTATGGGTTGGTCCAACATTTCCAGGTGGTATGCCCCTGAGTCTAGATCCTTCCAGATTGATAGTCGTCTGCTGATTGGGGGCTACCCCTGTTGAGACATTCCTCTGCTTGCTGGTTGGCACTTTTGATCCAGCTCCATGGATCCGAGCTCCTGCGTTTTCTACTTGTGCAAATTGTCTGAGAAGAGCCTACATCTTCCCCTCTTATCTTTTCAGCATCGCTTCCATCTCATCTATGGTGATGTAGATGGATGCTTGACCTGCTCCAGCTCCAGAGGAAGCCTCTTGACTTTCCTCTTGATTGCTCCTTTCTGTCACTTGCTTCCTAGCTGATGGCCTAGCCATTGCCTCCTAAAATCAGAGCTCCTTGCTTCAAAATCCTTGAGTACTTGGATTCTCAGTGAAAGCACCAAAATGTTAGCGCCAAAATTGATCACTAATACCCAATTCCAGACGAAAGCACCAAGTATCAGTCACAGTTCATAGATAGATTGTATGTAGAGAGTTAAATGCGAAGAACAGTAAAAATTAAAACGAAAGCAATAAAGAACAACATATTTTATAATGGTTCGGCTAACTCCGGCCTACGTCCACTACAGAAATTTCCTTTTTATTGCTGTAATAATTGATTACAGTTACAATTCAAAGTTGGACAATGGCTAAGTGCCTTAGCCTTAGAGAAAAGAAAGTTCGAGAGCTGAAAGAAGATCTCTTTTCTGAAGCCCTACATGCTATATTTATAGGCAAAGCCCGAGTTACTGGGCTTTCTGAACGGTATAGGCCCATCAAGACCTTCCATCGAACCACATATCTCCAAGGCCGAATGACCTTCCATCGAGCCACATTCGTCCCATGCCGAATGACCTTTCAACGAGCCACATTCCTCCCATGCCGAATGACCCTGACCTCACCAATGCCGAGCGACATAGCCCCACCATAATACCGAGCGGCACAACCTCACCACATTGCCGAGCGGCATAACCTCACCTCAATGCCAAGCGGCATTACCTCAACTCAATGCCGAGCGGCATAGCCTCAACTCAATACCGAGCAGCATACCCTCACATCAATGCGGAGCGACATAACCTCAACTCAATGTCGAGTGGCATAGCCTCACCTCAATGCCAAGCGACATAATTTCACCTCAATGCATTTTGGCATATCCTCGCCCCAATGCCGAGCGGCATAACCTCACCTCAATGCTGAGCGGCATATCCTCACCTCAATGCCGAGCGACATATCTAGGTGAGTTTCATCCCTCTAAACCGAATCCATCATATTTCGACTTCGATAATCATGAAGTTGCTTAGGTTGAATCCATCTATTCATGGCCTTGATAAAAGGTGGGTTAACAATGTGCACCATTTCAAGCCAACCCAAAAGAATCACATTTACAAGCCGCAAAACGAATACTACGTTATCTTCGTAATACTACAGATTTCAGACTTATTTATCCAAAAGAGTGCTGGTTCGAGTTGGTGTCATACAGCGATGCAGATTTTGAAGGATTACGAACAGATAGAAAAAGTACAAGCGGTACACGTCACTTCATTGGTAAATCATTATATCATGGTTTAGCAAGAAACAAAATTGTCTCTCACTATCAACTTGTAAAGAAGAATATATTTCTGCGGCACCAGCTTGCGCACAAGTAATTTATATGCAAACAGACACTTAAAGATTTCGGAGTCAATCTATCAAAATCAACAATTTACTGCGATAATTCTAGTGCCATAAATCTATACAAAAATCCAGTAAACCACTCAAGAACTAAACACATAGATATTAGACATCACTTTCTACGCGATAATATAGAAAAAGAAGTAATAAATTTAGACTACGTTCCATCAATCAATTAGCTGATATTTTTGCTAAACCATTGTTAGAAAACAATTTATAAAATTACGTCACGAACACTGTATAGTGTCAATTAAAGATATATAAATAATTAAATACAAAAATTAGACTAAAAACTCAAAAATAAAATTTTTACAAAAATTCATATTTCTGAACATGTTAAAAGTCGAACCTTTGACCTGTTGTGAATTGCCCAGATTTCTTAACCACCTGAGCTATTGATTACTTCTGTTACAGTCTGAGACGGGACTCTAATATATGGTGACAACAATATACCAAATTAATTATAACACTTATCTCTATATATGTATATATACTTTACTCCTTTTTTATGCATCTTACATTACATTATATAAATCAAATAACAGAAAAACAAACGAAATAACACAATTTTCTAACTAACAACCCTTTTATTTGGCTAAATTCAAGACAAGTCATTCAATTCAACCTTCTTTTGCTCAACCTTAGGCTATAAATAGATATGCCTATTCTATGTTATTCATACAATCGAACTGAAATACAAACTAATTCTCAAGATGTCAACTTCTTCATCAACTGACTCCATTGAAAATCTAGCCTCTACTGATTCACCAAAAATTCCCGTTCATCATACTACACCATCTTCTACCTATCATGATCATACCGGATATACTCCGGAGAAAAATAAAGGGAAGAAGATGATTGACATATCACCAAACTAAACAAAAAATAGATGATTTGCATCACTATCAACAAGAATCACTGATGCTTCAACGTGAAATATACAACGAGCAAATGATCAACTCTAGACGTCTAGGAATTATCGAGCACATTGCTAAGAAGTTTTGCGGTGCTTCTTCACATCCAGACGAACACGCCGTTTCGCCTATTCGATGACCATCGACTTCATCCCCACCACGACCACTGGTCTCACCAAATTCATGGGATCGAAATGAAGCATCGAATGCTCGTCGCAAATAACTACAAGGCTATAAAACCCCTAGCCCTTCAAAATAAAAGTAGTTGTTATTTTTTGTGTATTTTATTTCCAAATAATTCTACTAAAGTATGTATGCTTTGTTTTTGGAATAATTCATTTCTTCTTCATATCATCAACATCTACACTAGTTGTAATATTCAAAAATAAACTTACAATGTTTATATGTATGAAAATTTATAAAAATTTACTCAAGAAAACGTTGACTATATAAATTCATCCAGGTCAGTCGACTGAACCAGGGGGTCAGTCAACTGACACCGAAGTAAATTTTTATTAAAACTGTGGTCAGTCGACTGCATCAGTGACTCAGTCGACTGGACCAGAAGGGTGGAAATTTTCGAATTTCAGATTCAGTCGACTGAATCACTGATTCAGTTGACTGATTCGTGAATTTGAGCAAAATTACTGCTTCTACCCACTCGCTTTTCATCTTTTAACCGTTTCGTTTCCCTTCTCTCTCCTCACTCATTTCATATTTTCCATTTTTCCAAAATCCTATCTCTTCAATAACTCAATTTTAAACATCCAAACAATCAAATTAATGGCTCCTAAGAGAAAAGGACAAGCATCTTCATCCTCTCAATCTCCCTCAAACGAGCAAATCCAAAAAAGGCTATTTGATGATACCGTAATTAAAAGATGGAGAAGAATGCAAGATTCTCACATTTTTGAAGGTTCTTTTGTTACGTTTTTCGATTTCTCTCCATACCATATACAAGAATTGGCTCGTATGAGCAATTTGGAATCTTTATTCAATATTGACGATAATAAGCACAAAATTAATCAAATAATGGTCAAACTATTCTATGCAAATCCTAACTTGGGTCACGAAACCGTTCAAAATCAAGAAGATTGTGTATGGAGTCTAGTGTATGGAAAACCCG
This sequence comes from Allium cepa, assembly GCA_030765085.1. Taxonomy (NCBI): domain Eukaryota; kingdom Viridiplantae; phylum Streptophyta; class Magnoliopsida; order Asparagales; family Amaryllidaceae; genus Allium; species Allium cepa. The sequence continues at coordinate 470,704,134 of CM060940.1, read as the reverse complement.
TCCGTTTCTCCTTAGATCGAATAATTCATATTTAAGATGTGAAAATGATGGTATAGAATTGAACAGTGTTGATTGTGATATGGTCATTCGTGATCATATAAGTCATTTATTTTTAGAAGACGACATGCATCAACTCAAGTCCATGTCCTTAGACCAAAAGCAAGAACTATACATCGTGCGTTAATGAAAATCGTAACTCCGCGAACTGGGAGTTATGAACTTGTTTATGAACATAACTTTAAAGCCTTTTACGCTATCTTCGGAAACATTAAAGTCAATTGGCTATAATTAATTCTTGATGAATTCTTAAGCTTCAACAACGGTCGAATGAATGTCATCTACTATGGTGAATATATTATGTGACTGCTAAAGGCTTGTGAGATTTCGAAACTTGACTCGCCTATTTCTACTGTTGGATATTTAAACTCTTGTACTTCAGCATTAATGAAGCTACCAGTTACTCGACCACCTCCCATGATTACTTTCGAAGAATCGACTCAATGACAATTATCTCAAGATCAGCCACAACAACGTGGCGAAGCATCTTATGGTCCATCTCGTCAAAGATCAACTAGTCGTCAACAAGACGAAATTTTGATTCCTAATCCCGGCCTTCGTCCATATGAGTTGATTTTTATGATATGTTGTAACCAACAAATTCTTCAGTCCTATATCACTAAAGTTGACAAAAATATTGATAAGGTTAAAGGATTTTTTACAAAGTTTTGGGAAGCTATCTTATGTTCTTTCGGCACTCCACGGCTACAATAGGCGATCCGGGTAAGCGACCTGTCCTCACTTGGTCTTCCTCTTCCGATGATCAAACAAGTAGCAGTGACGATAGTGGAGATGGAGGCAATAGTAGTGGTCAGGATGATAGGGGTAAGCAAAGAATGACATGAGTTGTTATTTTATATAATGCAAACATTAGTCTTAATTTTATGGCTTGTATTAAAAAGTCACTCCTTTTCGTATTATTTCAAGTCTCTTGTTTATGGAATTTTAATGTATGAATGGTAGTTTCCTTCCTAATATCTATGACATTAAGGCTTCATACTTTTATATTACTTATTCCTTTTTGTCGATGAAAAAGGGGGAGAAATATTATTACTAAAGTTGAGATGCAGGATAGAGAGTGCCAAAGATTCAGGGGGAGTTAGTATTTATATTATATACATTCGAAATCTAGATCTGTTCATAGGTTGTCATCAATAAAAAAAAGGGAGAATGTTGAGACTTTGTTTTGATTCATGACAAAAGGCCATCACTACGATATACAGATTTGACGACTGCTATAACAAAAAGAGAATATATACTACAAGGAGAGAAGACTTCAAAACCGGTGCATTAATTATATTATTTTATTTTTGAGTCTTAGGTAAATTTTGTTAAAATCTTTCCTCGTTTACGTATGTGTTAGCTTATATATTTAATCATCTTATTCCCAAGTATTTTATACATATATAAGCATATAAAATGTAAAAAAGTGTTTAAAGTTATATATTACTATACCTGTGTAAACTGTGCGAATTGCATAGATTTTACCAGGTCAGTCGACTGACCCAGAGGCTTAGTCACTGACCTAGAAAATTCTATGCAGCATGCATAGGTGCACAGATATACAGATATATATTTAAAAATTTGTTTGAATATTCAGTCGATTGACGCAGAGGTTCAGTTGACTGAATTTCTACAACAGCTACTTTTTGAAAAGACATGACTATTTGTGAAGAGTTACGAACCACTATGAAATGATTTGGACACAACACTTTAATCAAAACTCTTCCCCAACAGTCCCTGCTCTCTAACCTCTATAAGTACATACTCTAACTTTATTCAAAATCGTCGAATTTTCTTAGCTTTCTAATCTAACTCTCTTGAATCTATTTGCTATTATACATTCAATTATTCTGCATTAAAGCAACATTACACCTTTCTATTCTTCATAAACTTTAAATATATATATTTTTACTCAAGAAGAAGATTATAGGAAGGGTGTACTACAAGTGACAAATTCGTGTTATTAGAACACACAAATTCAGAACAATCTTTTGTATTTGTTGAAGTCATGTTCTGCTGCTTGGGCATGTGAAGTCCTCTTCGGCTGTTGAGGCGAAATCCTATTCTGTTGCTCAGGCCCCTGTTCGGCTGCTCAGGGGTTGTATAGACCTGTTCTTCCTGGTTAAATGAGGGTTCCTGGTTTAGTGAAATTCCAGAAGGAGTCTGGGACTAGACGTAGGACGAAGCTCCGAGCCAGTATAAAAATCTATGGTGTCATTTTATTATACTGCTTTTATATTCCACACTATTTACTGTATTACTATCATCACTATACTCTGTATTATCATATATCCATATTACACGATCCATAACACACTTTCATTATAGATATGAGGTGTGGTGAGATTTGGAATATCATAGAAACTGGCACCGAAATATGTTGGTCCGTTCTTAGTTATAGAGAGAATCGGGAAGCTCACATACAGAGTAGAGTTACCGAGTAGTATGGCAGGTGTCCATAATGTGTTTCATGTGTCTCATCTTCGCAAGTATGTGCATAATCCAGAGGCTACTATTCCTCTGACAGAGTTGATGGTAGAGCCGAATCTGACTTTTGTTAGAAAACCAGTTTGGTTTGTAGAAAGAGATGAGAAAAGGTTATGGAACAAGGCAGTCAAGTTGGTGACAGTTCAGTGGAGCGACAACGAGAAAGACTTTACTTGGGAGATAGAAGACATGATTAGAGATACTTATCCTATTATGCTTTGAGGGTATGTCTATACTAGCTTTATACAGATAGTTGTTAGTCAGGTAGGCTAGTATGGTTGTTAGGAGTTATTACAGATGATTGTTATATTTAGTATTTAGTCCTTACTAAATTTCGAGGACGAAATTATTTAAGGAAGGGATCCTGTAACACCCCTAATTTTTAATAACATTATTCAGGATATTTAATTAGATAAATTAAATAGAACAATATAAATATTAGAGAGATAAGGGGATTGAGATTTGAAAATTTATTAAAGGCCGTGCTTAACTAAATATAAACTAAAAGAATGGGTTTATGGAAATGGTTTTATATGATAACTAATAAGAGAATAAAGTTAGGGGCATTATGAGGAATATCCATCCACCATATTCTTAATCCCTAAACCCTTGGTCCCATTCTCATTTGTCACGTACAAATCATAAAAAAGACATAAGCAAAGAGAAGCTCAAGCCAGCCATTAAAGTAGGAGAAGAAAAATTCGAGTAAAAGCTAGAGAATCAAGCTAGAAGAATTAATCAAGTTCAAACCTTTAGTCCTTATCCAAATCAAGGGGAATAATAATCAAAACCATCTCTATTTTGCTTTTATGATCATTTGATTTTTGGGTTTACGATTAAATCCATTATGATGATTTTTGATGGTTGCTTGGATCTTATAACATATTTGATTCAAACAAAATTGTTTGATAATTGTTCATATGATTTTAAGTGTAAAAATGATTATATTGAATTTAGAATGCCATGAGGAAATTATATGTTATGTAAATATGATTTTGGAGATGGGTTTTAATTTTTATAATTTTCCAGGCTATGGAAAATTTATTATGAATTTTCAAAGGAAAACATGAATAATTGGATTTGGAAATTAATTTCGGCTATTTTATGAAAGATTTAGGGTCCGAAGTTTATATATGTTAGATAACATACTAAAAGTGAATTTCTATGGTTTTGATGATTTTTCCTAATTACATTACTGTGGAAAATAAATTATTTTAGAAAGAAGACTTAAACGTCTTAATTATGCTGTTAAAGGGAAGGGCTACTTTGCTTAGTATACTTAAATAACTTCAGATAAATTTTGGTAAGCTTTTTACAAAGATTTTTATAAAGTTTACGATATCCAATCATATTTTTACAAATTGGCAAGTTAGTTGAAAAGCATTTACCTAAAAAGGCAATAAAACAGTTTTTGCATAAGTATTAGGTTTCGCCACTTTCAGAAACAACCCTTTCGACTTATAGTTTTGCCTTCAACTAAGTCGAAACCAATACACATGGTATAAAGCTTTGGTGCATAGTGGATTGGAGAAAGGCGGTAGGTATGGAGTCAAAATATAGCTTTCGAAGGGGCCGGGGCCTCGGTTTTCTCTTTAAAAAAATGTCGCTTGCCTTATCTTAAAATGAATGCTTTCGTAAGAGATTTAAAGATGCTTTCGTTAGGGTTGCCGCCTTTTTGGTTTCAAATAGGTAGCTCTTGATTGAGTTAACTGTTTTTAAATTAAAGCTTTCGAAAGGGTAGATAGTGCCCAATCGAAATTTGGCTTTCGCCTTCATACCTTTCGAAGGGATTGAAGTCATCAACGAGTACGAAATGTAGCCTTTTATTTTATAGAATACTAAGCCGCTTTCCAATACTTTGGAAAAGGCTCCAATAGCCACTATATTAAGGCTTTCGAAGGTAATGGTGTCAAACGGGGGTTTCGACGCCATCCTTCTATTGTTTCAACTCAAAGACGAATGCTTTCAAATGAATGGTGCCAAAGCCATCTGTTTTTCCCCAAACTCTTTTTAATGGTTTCAAATGGGTAATTTTACCTTTATTCACTTAGACACAAAAGACATGTTTTAAATTAATCCCAATGGTTTCAAAAGGGTACTTTCAATGGTTTTGAAAGGGGTACTTTCAAATGGTTTCGAAGATATGCTTCTATAATTGAACTGTAATGCTTTAATACATTCGAAAGGTTTCGAAAGAAAGGTTTTAGGGTGTTTCGAAAGGCAGATGCCTAGTGTTTTGAAAAGAAGTGTTAAATGCTTTCGATGGAGGTTATCCAATGACTTCGTAAGTAGAAGGCTTAAGGTTTCAAAAACCTTAGTTTTCAAATCAAAGAACCCAATTTCATTTTTAAAGGAAAACCATGGCTTAGTAAGGAGTTTTAAAATTCCTTTTAAGTATGAATTTTTTTGAAGAAGCTTTCCTTGATAAAATAATAGATTAAAGGGGTTAACCATGTTTTATATGAAAATGATTTCAAGGATTTTATACCACATATGTTGGTGATTAGTATATTAATATGTTTGCTTCTTCAAGTTTACATTTTCACTTTAATATGGACTATCTTAGGGAGAAAGTGAAGAATAATCAACTAGGTTGACCCAGTAGCGAATATAAAAATATAGTTAACTCTTGAATGAGTAGAATTGCATCCAGAAGGTTAGGAAGACTAGAATATAGGATGCTTAAATACTGATTAAAGAAGTTGTCAGATAGACAGGTTCGTAGTAAACCCATGAAAATTAAGTTTAGGAAAAGTTATTAGCAGGGTCAACAAGTTCATAGTAAACCCATGAAAACTATGATTAGGAAGAGTTACTGGCAGGGGCCAATAGGCTTGTAATGAATCCGTGAAAACTATCCGGATTAAGTTATTGATAGAAGTCAATAGGTTCCTGGGTAATCCGTGAATAATAGGATATGAAGGAAATCATTGGAGATACCAATAAGTTCAGGGAGAACCCATGAAACAATGAAGTTATTGGCAACGTCCAATAGGTTCTCAGTTATCCATTGAAAACTATGAAACTGGATTGGGAGTCATAAAGTTTTAAACAGGTTATTATTAAGCCCATGAAAACTAGTAGGTTAGTAGTGACCCTGTAAACTATAACTGAGACAAATAGTCAAAATGGATGGGGATGAGAAATCTAGAATTGGTTAACTTGTTTACATATCATCATAAAAAATTTATTTATTATGTTTTAACCATTATGTATGCGAAAGCACAATATATGGTTTTTATGAAGTTTTGGATAAGGTACTAGTGAGGGGAAAACCCGTTCCACCAAGCAGCTAGTCTCACTAGATATCTAAATGATTAGAGATGGTAAATTATTATTTATGCCAGGCTTTATATCTGATTCGAGTTTTATGTTTTTCCCACTCGGGTGTTGTTTTGAGTAGTTTGAGAGTTGAGGTTTTCAGGTACCTCTTTAGACGAATAAGCTTCCGGAGACGTGCAGGAGGCATGATAACTATTTAGAGTTCATTCCTTTTTTATTTCGTTGTGTTGTTGTTGTAATAGAACAGTTTTTAATTTCCAACTTATATATACACTCTAAGCAACCAATCGAGCATCTTCATATGTCGCTCTTGGCTTTTATTATAATAGTTATATTTTCTTTGAAGGTGGCTCTCGTATTGGGATTATGTAATGAATTTGAGATGCTTTGAAATTGAATGAGAAATTCTTTTGTTGATTTTAAAAAATTTCAATATCTATGTGTTTCTGTAATATCAATGTATCTAACATTACCGTATTTGGTCGCAGTGGATTAATGACTATGGATGATAACTACATCCGTAGCTACTAGTTTTGGGCGTCCAAGTCGGGGATGTTACAAAAGAGTTAGCACGTAACAAGCATAATATGCTTTTCTACGAATTTCATAAAGGTAAACTGTAAACAAAGTATGAAGATGGGTGTTAGGTATCCCTATTCTCAATACCTATCTACAATGAGATCCCTAGAGTAATAGACTATGGAACAAAACACTCAAAGCAGCCATAGCATCCATCAAGCTATCCGCACTATCAACCAATGTGCTCTAGATATATGATAACTCGTATGGCTTTTTCCATGCCAGTTTCTAACGAAATCCCGGTTCCCAATGTACTCATCTTTATCTTGAGGCTGGTACAAGACCCTTTCCCACGGTCTAGGATAAATAGATCCTTTCTAATGATCCAAGGTAGCCTTTGCAAGTACCCATGAGTGCACTCATAATATCCCTACTTTCGAATATATCAGAAAACACTCCGAGTACCAACGATCCCTTAGCACTTTTATCCAAGCTCCTTCCTTGCCCCATCTAATTTCCATTATTCTCGAGGACCATTCACATTCCTCCATTCCATGATGGAACCATTCTCATGTTCTATCCATGGGTCGCCCTTCCCAAATCCCGCCCTTTATGGAAAAACATTCTTGCGACTTTTTGAACTTCGAGTTACCCTTATCGGAACTTGACTTCATTCACCGTCGAGTTGCCATCACCGAAGTCCCAAAGCTACCATCGTGCTACTGCGTCGCCAACAAACCCTAAGCGAACAAACAAACAATTTGAGTATGACTTGCAGAGTCAACATTCCCCCTCCCGGAAATTCCACTCCGATAGCATCAAATGCGACCTCTCAGTACTGACCAGACTTATCGACACTGAGTGGTTCACTTAGCCAATTTTGTCTAGTTTCCTTCCTTTCTTCTAGAGCTCCATCTACTAAGTGCCTGGACCATCACCACTTCTCTTAAAAGCTCTCAACATCAACTCCAAAGCTATCATGTTAACTCCAGAAGCTCTCATTTCCATGTCCTCCAAAGATCTCGGTATTGTAATAACCCACACTTTAGGGGACTCGAATTTTCACTAATTGGAAACCCTAAGTCGACCTAATATGGATCGTTGGTTTGGTATCCAGCAAATAAACAAATAATGCATAATAGAGCACTATCAATATAACTCTCAATGGAATTGTAAAGTATAATAGAACATATAGCACTGACTTGGATTGACACTTCCAACATTAGTGTCCATGTCCGTGGCAAGCATGCGTTAGGAAACTTCTCTTCCACTATTTCTGACCTGTACCAATACCAGTCCCTCTAAAGATAGTCCGTGGGTTGCAATGTGGAGGAGTCAGAATAATGTTCTGGTGATTAATAAATTATGCACTTTATACACAACACTAGTTTACGCCAATTGTCTTCCATTACATATTATGTCCTTTCATTTTTACTTAGTCATCTCGATTTCAAGTTCACGTAGACCACGTCCCATCTAACCGAAGTAGATCATAACTACATACATACATACATATATACATACACATAAGTACAAAAGTCCCCCATTGGACCAAGATACTTTCCCAGCCAGTATCCGTAATTCTGCACCACAGTGCCTCATCATCAATGTTTGGGCCAAATACCTGCGTACAAAGTAAAACCTCCTGTTGGTGCCTAATAATGGCGTCACAAAAGTTTCACCATATTCTATCTCGCCTTGGGGATTTACTAACTTGTCCGCTTCCTACTATGGACTCGGCTCCACGATCTACCCCATTTTTTTTGAAAGAACTCTTCTATGGGTTAACTTGCCTTACCGTTAAAAACAAACTAGAAAAAAACTATGGCGGCGCATTACTTAACGTGGCATACCCCAGTAGGAGGCATAGCCCGTTAGGTTTAACCATGTCTGTCCTATTTTGACCACTCTAGACTGATGACGCACTCAACCTATGTAGCTCCTACTCCTAATTTGGTGCCAACACCTACTGACGTAGCGTCAAGTTGCTCATCATATTTAGCTTGCCCATTGCAATCAACGCAATACCATTTTTCTTATTTGGAAGTAGACTCCACTTTTTATTAGGGCATTTCATCATTTATACGCAAGCATATACACTCCTTGGGTCCTATGGTTGGATATGTTTCAAATCAGTATAATGTATATACAATTGCTGGTAGTCCATTGATATGGGCAGGCTTCTATTGTGCAATATTACCGACCTCGCATTCCAACCCATTCTAATGACTATGTCATTCTTATCTACTAAGTTATTTACATATATATATATATATATATACATATATTTGAATATACGTTCATTTAATTGTTGCTTTTCTTCACTTTCAATCAACATTGTTCAATAAATCTTATATAGCTTGCTATTAATTTATTCTTGTCATTTACTACCATTTGTTATCCATATCTAATTTACTGAGTTAAGTGTCATTTATTATTTCCTTTCCGTTTAACAATATTAGGTGAAATCCTTTATTTCCTTTTTAACTAATACCTCTGTTTAATTGCCCATTCAGACTTATTACTTCTCTATTTGTTTAATATTATCTTCTTCGTTTACCGTTTGTTTTCTACACCATCTTAAATTACATACTTTAAGTTTCCCATTTAAATTGTTGTTATTATTCTTACTTACAATTCTTTAGTTTTACTTAAGGATTTTTATGCCTTAATACATTGCAATTACTTCTTTTCCCCAAGGACTTATGTTGTGCGAGAAATAATAAGGAATTATCTTTTATTTTTCTACTGGAATAGGCAGTACAAAATATGGTGATTGTCCTATTTTGTGCTCTCTTCTTTTTTGTTTGCATTCCATGTTATTTCAACCAATACACATTTATTTATATTTTTAGATAATTTATAGACATATGCATTGCTACACAATTCATTCCAATGTATTAAGATATTGTCTAATCCCAATATAATTTATGACCAATACTAATTTATGTTCAAAAATCTATATAAACTAACCAAATTTGAAATCCCAATTGATTTCGTTAACAAGTTATTTACAAATTTTGGGACTACTTATACCCCTAACTTTTCAAATCCCAAATGTATACAATATCTATCAAGTTTTGGTTTTCCATAACATATAGGCATATTTTCAATAATCACTATGTGCATACAATTAAATATCTAAATCGAGATTTATATCAATTCCTTACTTGTATAACATTAAATATCCCAAATCGTGAATTATATCTAGGCATAAATGAAATAGTTCTACAATGATATAATTCTACATTATTACAAAATATGTAATTTCCAACTCACCTTGCTATAGCTTTTCAATTCTCCAGATCCATATCCATTTCCTTTTTATTTGACTCCCTCTTAATTTAAATAAATATAAAAAAGGTAAACACCTATTAGAATAATAGATTTAGGGGAAGGATTGAATTAAATTTGGATTTAAGTTCCAGATTTACGATTTACCATTGTTTCTTTGTTCTGAACCGATCATATCTTCTCCTCTCTTACTCTCTGCTTTCCTCTACTTATACATATAATATAGTTGTTTTACTACCTTCAGAATTTGGAGGTGAAGAGAAAATGGTAAAGTTTTAGTATGTAGTAAGTTTTCTAAATAAATTAGGCTTACGTTAGCTGTTAATTTGTAGGGGTTGTGGATTGATTTGTAGTGTTAGATTTAGCTTAGGAAATCTTTAATTTCATCTTAGACGTTGCTTAATTACTTTGAGCGCAAGTAAAATATTACAGTCCACCGTATTTGTCCATTCCTTGTTTTAGAACCATGATTTAACACTAGCGATGATCGATGCTTAAGGCCCATGGTCGACCGCACCTGTGTACATCTATGATCAACCTGTTATTTGCTTTTAGCATTGAGTAATTATACTAAGTGATTTTTTTAATTTCATTCCTTGTTTAATTGATTACGTTATTTATTCCTCTTAACATTTATTTTCTCAGATTTCATTTAATGTTAACTTTTCTTAATGTTCACTAACGTTAGTCATTAATGCTAATTAACTTTTATTACTATAATTACATATATAATTATTTTCTATTTAAAAACTTCAAACGTTAATAACTTTTTGTTTGAACTACGATCGAAAAACTTTATATATGAAAATCGATTAGAAAACCATTACAAACTCAACCGTGCAATTTCCGTAGGAAAATTCTAAGTTTTTTAAAATTTTATTTTTCAATGTTATTATTCATTAAATAATTTCTTTTTAATTAGTTGTCATAAAAATAACATGATGTTACATTCTTCCTCTGAAAGAATTTAGTCCTCGAAATCCATGAAGGGCTGAAAACCTTTAAAAAATGTACAACTATTCCAAACTAACCAATCAATTAGTGTGCGACCAATTTTGCAACCAATCATGTACAATGCATGGTATATCACAACATATATGATATACAAGGCAATTTTAAATCGGCGCATCCTATATGAATGCATCTTTTTAGAGCAATTGTGAAAATATGATGCAGACAACCTAATATACTGCCAATTCTCTATGTACGCATATTTTGAAAATCAAAAACTTGTTTTTAAATCCAAAATTTCTCAAACATCCGCAAACGGAAATATATTTCAACAAAATTTTCATTTAATTCCCATCCAAAATCCCAGCATACCATTGCTTATATCCAAATTTAGAAAAATCCAGTTTTTTAAACCTATATTCTAATGTCAAAAAAGGATCTAGATGGAAAACTTCATATTTCCATCATTCTCTTATGTGCCCTTTTTGCACTATACCTTGGAACCTTCTCTTTTGCCCCAAATTCCCTTTCACTTTTTCCAAGTACAGTCTGCATAAGTGAATTTTATTAGATATTTAAAATTTTAAAATAGAATTATTTTTAAAACCAGTACAGTTCACCTACCAACCAGATATGGAGGAAAAGATTTCATAGCTAAAACAACTTTTCCCTTATCTCTAACGTATTTTATTTTATTTTACTATCACTTCCGCTGCACACTAAAATCCATACTAACCAACCTGTCAACTTATTCTCCATGTGAAGTATGTGATATTTCCAAAATTTTGAAAATCGTTTTGTTCAAAAATAATTTTTTATATATTGCCTTTTGAAATATCAATGCAAAATTTATATTTTAAAATCTTTCATCATAAATTTTTCATAAACTTTCCATAAAGATATTTTGTTTTGCAAACGTATATATATAATTATTTTTCAAAAAAAATTATGCTACACCTTCTTAAATCTGGGTACCGTCAACTGTCTAACGCCCATAGTGGACTTCATCTAATTATGCGGTAAATTTTAAATTTCAAAAACTTCACTTTTATTTATAGTAACAACTAGCACACAAGTTCATTTATAAATTATAGCTTTTAAGGTATATAGACATTAAGCCATGGCTTTACTGTAACTTTTCCCCTGTCTTGCTAAAATTTTGCTTCCCAAAAATTTTCTACTTTTTGGGATTTAAATCTTATTTGTTTTTCTTTAGCAGCTAATTAAATAAATTTTCTTAATTTATTGTATACTTCCAGCTTTTTAATATTTTATTTTCTTTTTCATTAGTTAAGTGTCTTTTTTGAAATTTTATTGTTTTTATTGCTTTCCCGATAATATCATGGTCCACACAAAAAACACATACAAAGAATATTACTATAAACATCATATGCGCTATTACATAAGAGAAACAACTAATTCTTAAAACCTAACAAAAAGAAAAATAACCGTTGGAAGGAAATGCAACAATTACTACTAGTCACTAACTACTACAACCTATAAACCTTTCTAACGTGCCATCATTTTCCAACCACATATCTTAATTATCCTTTATGGCTTCTAATAAATAGGGCCCATCCTTTACTTCCATTACCATAACCAATTATGAAACAAATTATGCATCCTTATTTTATAGTGGGTGAAAAATACAGGCTATGCATATTTAGATAATCTCACTGGAAAATTGGCCTGACGCCCTTCATCTTATCATTATTAACTTTGAGTTTACCGATGCCTATTATGTGTACCCTCTGTGACCATCTTCTTTTGATGAAAATCTTGGTATTTACTTTTTTATTCTTGATTCTTCATACGAGCATACCCAAAAACTCATAGAAGTGTACTTTAACACCATTTATCATTCTTTTATGGCTCTTCTTATGTCTTGCATGCATGTCTAACAAAATATTCTAATGTTCTCATCAGTATAATTTACGCTCTACGGGGATTCCTGTTTGCAACTCTATGAGTAGTCATCGCTATCTTCTTCACAGCCCTAACTTTTACCCATGTTACCTAGGCAGTCATTTCTATCTACTTCATATTTAAAAATTTTATTTGGTCTTCACTAGTTTTCTTCAAAAATTAAAGCTTAAAATTTTGTACTATTCACCTCAAACATCCAATATGGAAGGAATTCACTTGATTTCAAGCTTCCAATGCTGGAAATGTATAACCGACGGATAGATCCTATAGACTATCTAATGAGATACGTTTGGCATATGAAAGTGTTGGATGCTTTAGAAAAAGTGATGGAATGGTATTTCCTATTATATTTTATATAATTAGCTGCAATTTTGTTTGGAAAACTAGAGAATAGGTCCAGTAGCACGTCGATCGAATTGGTGGATAAGTTCATGATATAATTTAGGGTTTACATAGCTTGACCAAAGAAGGTGATGACATTTTTGAATGTGAAGCAGAGGGAAAGTGAGACCCTATGAAGTTACCTGACCAGATTCAATATAGCAGCCGATACAATATATAATCAGTAGTTCTAATGGCGGTAGTTTTTGGAGTTCCAAACAAGACTGACTTCAAAATTGCTTTGGAGAGGGATCCACCAGTGGATCATGCGAATTCCTACTATCAAGATGTAAGATATTTGCACCAAAAGGAAGTTGAAGCTGAGAATGCTGAATTTAACACCACGGGGGATGGAAGACCATCTAAGGCTAGATATGGAAAAATAAGGAAAAGCAAAAAGCTGATGATGGCTTCGGAGGATCGAAGCAAAAAAAAAAGAAAATTAAAGTTTTTCTCTTGCTCTGAATTGACAGAGACCCTAAAGGGGATGTACTGAACACTAGGGGCCATATTCCATATAAAAAAACCCACTAAAAGAGATCCCACAGATTGGGAGGAGAAGTCTAGAAAATACTACATATTTCATAAGCTAGATAGGCTTGAAACCAATGAGTGTAGACGTTTTCTCGACTTGATAGAAGAGTAAGATCAAAGTAACTAGCTTCAACAATATGTAAGGAATCAAACTGCAATTGTGTTGTAGGAAAGACCACCAATTACGGCCAATGTACCCGATCATGACCGCAAATCTTGGTTGAGAATGATTATCTTATGATTGGGATGGACAATAATCAGGTTTGACTTATGCATTTGATTTTGGTTTGAATTAACTTTGAAGGATTACCAATGGGCTACTAACACATATATGTGATCTCGATCGATCCTAAGGCACACACTAGGTTACGATCCGAAGGTAATCCTTGATTGGATTAGTTTTTTTTTGATTTTTCTCCATGCATTTGATTTAAACTTTATGGATAATTGATCGATGGATATTATATTTGGAAATCATTCAAACATGATAATTAATATTTTTATTGGATGCTATTGGAATGTAGTTGTTCCATTAAACCTATATGTAAACTGATAGGACTTGGTTTCTCCAACCGAAGATATAGGGTGATGAACCATGAAGTGCGAGTTCGCATGTTAAAGAGTGAGTGGATGGACTTGTAAACGACAGCGAGTTCCCCTACTAGAAAATGGGAGGTTGGACGAACTCAAATAGCAAGTCCTCTTAACGAAGTGTGAGCGAATGGCTGCGCTCAAATATTAGGTCCCTTCGCCGGAGAGTGAGCAGATTGGGCTCAATCTAGACTAATGACAATGCAATCCAAAGAAATCTAACCTTAACTTAGGATTTGAACTCCTTATGATTTGATAATGTTTACTGAATAATTAATAAATGTCATTGCCTCGATTCGGTTGAACTTACATATAATGGAATGCTAGGCGATACTAGACGATTTATAGGTAATGCTTTAATTGATGGCAACACACCCTTATAGTTAATGATGCATAATAGCATGATAAATGATTAACATAAGATAGATAAATCTTGGGATAATATGGGATGATACTGATATATTATGTTTTAAATTCTAAATGAGCGTGTAATGATTATGATTTATAACAAACACTTAAATAAGAATTTGAGTCCTTGGCTATGATGGTCCAGAACGAGTTTTGACTTGGCAGGTGAATCCGAAGGAATCAGATGATTTACCATGATTGGTCCAGTAAATAGCCAAAGGGCACAAAAGAGGACAAATTGATAGCCTTGGAGTTTGTTCTTGTGCAAAGCACATCTTATATTCACAATGTGTACGTTGGGGGAAATTATATTCATAAAGCACATCTTATATTCACTAGCCCCAGTATTGACCTCAAATTAATAGAATGGACTACAAGTGAACACGTAATGGATGAAGAACTAGGGGCATGCTTAGACTGATGATGTGAAGCCACATAAAAAGTTAAGAAGTCGAAAGGAAGGAACTAATTTTGATTGGTACCGATCTAATTTTTTGAAGAATGGTTATCTTCAAAGAAGTTGAGGCAGATGAAAATGGTGTCACATTATTTGTCACTTAGTGAATTTGATTGGTATCGATCACAATTGTGGTTCATACCGATATGATTTGAATATTCCAAATTGAAGTATTCTTTTTAGTGGATTTTGGGATTTGCATATTAAGGCATATTAAAGCCTAAATAACGAGGTTTACGCTGGAAATCATCTATAAATAGTGGGGGAACTTTAACTAGAATGAGATTGACATTTTGGATCTAAAACTTTATCTTCTTCCTCCCTTAACTAATAAAAATCATACAAAACCGAGATCCATAAGAAGTAGCTCATATTTTGATTATAATTTTTGTATTCCAAAGAGAAAACATCAATAAAAGGATTAAAGTGGACGTATCCAGGAGTATTCACCAAACCACTATAAATATTGCGTGTTTGATATTGTTTCTATCACTTCCATACTTGCTAGATTTAGATTGAATCAATTTTAGGGTGATGTGCCATCCTATGGTCCAATAGTCAGTTTTCTACATTCATCAGAGATCCCATTGGATGAGTTGTCATTTATGCCCAACATTAGAGAGTTTCTGGATGTATACGCAGAAGTGATTGGATTACCACCACACCAAGAGATTAAGTTCCATATAGATTTAGTAAAGGACGCTAGACAGATAGTTATGCCTTTGCATATAGCACCCAGAGATTAGAAATAGTTCGAGATGCAAATGAGTGACCTACTGAGGCATGGGTTCATTTACAGGACTATATCTGAGTGGGTCACACATATGATATTTTCCACTAAGATGGTCTCTAAGGTTGTGTGTTGCTTACTGTAAGCTGGACACGGTGACGAGGAAGAACAAGTATCCACTCCCGCATATCGATTGCTTATTCAATCAGCTCCATGATGTGATGGTATTCTGTCAGTTGGATTTGATGATGGAATTTCATCACTTGAGGGTAACGAAGGAGAATTGTCGATCACTTCATTTCATATGCTATATGAATTTTATAAGTGGTTGATTATTCCATTCGGGATAACCAATACACTAACATACTTTTGTGATTGCGTTTGTGGATAATATTTTGGCCTATTTTAGGATAGAAGAGGAACATAAGACACATTTGAGGTTTGTGCTTGAAGTGTTAAGGAAGCACATGTAGGATCTAGATTAACCCTAGAGGGGGGGGGTGAATAGGGTTATAGCAAATTTTTGCGAATTAAACACAGAAGCAAACTGCAGAAATAAATATGCTGAAAAATAAATCACACACAAAATTTACCCAGCTTCGGCAACCCCTGCCTACTGCTGCATTCCCAGATTTCTATTAGAATTAAATAGTTTCCCGCTTACAAACACTCTAACAGACTTGCAAACCCTGCTACCGCCTATAGAGTTTTGCAAACTCGCAAACCCTGCTAACTGGACTAACTCTAACTAGACAATCTGACAACACCTAAACCCTAGGTGATGATTTACCATGTTTTGTTTTGAAAAGAACAGACAAATAAAACAAATTATAAGAGCAAGCACTAAATTTAAAACAATTTAAATTATCTTGCCTTTAAAAATAAAAATAAAGATACCCTAACCCAAAACAAACAAAAAATATGCGGTCACTTCCCTCTTATCTTATTTCACCCGGTCCATTGTCTTTTGTTTGTGGAGAAAAAAATGGCGGCCCTCTGTTTATTCGATCTGAATTAGGGCTTCTGTTTCTTTCTCGAATTGGGGCTTCGGCTTCTTTCTGATGACTGATTAACCTCTTGCTTGTCCTCTGATGATTGATGCTTGTTGCTAGCTCGTTCTCTGTTGATCGAGTTGTTGATGGTTCGGTATGTAATTTCTTTTGTTGCTTGTTTGATTGCTTGCTTTTTAACTCGATTGTTCTGTGTTCTATGATGATTTCTTGGGGTTTATTTATAGGGTTGAAACCCTAATAACCACTGTCAGATTTGATTTTTGCACGTCGTTGATTATTTTATCCTGAAATTGTTCTGGATTTGGAGTATTCCTTTCTTGATTTGATTTCGAATTATTGCTGTCCATATTTGTTTTCGAATTAATTAATTCGAAAATTTCTTCCTATATTTGTTGTCTCAGCCCCTATTTGAATTAATACTGACCATATATGAATTCGAGAAATTTGATGCAGAGATTTCTTTCCAAATTAGATTTCTTTGACTTAATCAAAGACTTAATCAAAAGATACAAATTTGTTCTTTAACTTCGGCTTGTTTTCTGCACTGACTTGTACTTGCCACTGTCTTGTGTTCCCTACTGCACATTCACCTGTTTACTATATATGTGCATATATACATATGTATGTGTGTATGCATATATTCTTGGGTTTGTACTTGGATTTGAACTGCTTCATGTTCTGTTGATCTTGATTTTGGAGCTGCCACTGACTTCTTTGTTGTAACTTGAAACTGTTTTGTCAATTCGAATTGCACTTGCACACTCCATGTTGCATTATCACTGTGTTGCATTGTAGCTCCATCTTGACTTGGGCTTTTTCACTGTATCAGATGCTACACTTGTTCATGTATTCAACTTCACTGTTGCACTTGAGTTTGTTTCCACTGCTTCATCATGTTGTATTCATCCCTGTACATGTGCACAGAGTTTGTTGTTGCACTCGATGTTTGTAGCTTCACTGTGTTTGCTGTTGCAGTGGTTTGTCTGACCTTGTATGCTTCAAGTTGCCTTGAGTTGAACCTATCTTGGGTTTGACCTTGTTTGTGACTTTTGTGCATTGTGCTATGTTGTTGTATTTGCATTGTGTTACTGATTTTGGTCGTTACTTTTTTTGTTGCAGTATGTCACTGCATTTGGTCTGAGTCACTTGTATCCATTCTCGAGTTGCACACTTTGATTTGCTACTGCTTCTCCTTGTTGAGTACCTGTAATTGCTGTTACATCACTTCACACTGCATTTATTTGCTTGTACTTGTGTTCTGGTCATTGCTTTGTTGTGTAGCTGCTATGCAGTTGCTATGCATCACTATATATATACACTCTCTGTTTTGATTTGCATTGGTGCAGTTTCATATTTTGTGTATCTTGATGTTGCATACACTTTTTCAAGCTGTTGTGATGCAGTTTCCTTCACTGTTGTGTCTTCGGGAGTTTGCACTGCTTCATGTTGAATTCATTGAAGTATTGATTGCTTTTGTTGATAACGCACACGAGTTGGCGAGGCAGTGCACACGTGTATAGATGTACACGTGTGTATTGCAGCCACTCACGATTATCTGTAAGAACACTGATATGCACAGATATTACACAATCAAAGATGATGACAATAACCCATGTATCTGAGACACAAACAAATTTCTATTTTTGCACATTCAAATTTGTTTGTTTTCAGATTACTGTTGTAGTTGCTAATTATACAGGTACACAGGAGACAGGACAAGAAGTGGAGCTGGATATTGCAGATAGATGTAGATGTGCAGACAGAGTGAAAAACTGAGTGTTAAGTGTTGTAGTGTAAAATGTATGAACTGGTGTATGTATATATAGAGAGAGCTGAAAAACTTTGTATTGTTTAAGTGTTGTAATAAAATATTATATTGAATAAAAAAAATACTGGTTAAATTATATAAATTCTGTGCAATAGTATAATTATTCAATATGAATATTTCTTCCTTTCTGTATATAGTCCAAACTGCAAGCACATATATATATTTTGTTAACATCAAACAAAAAATCACATCAAACAATCTCCCCCTTTTGATGATGACAAACATATATATTAAAGATTTTGAAATGCTAATACATGTGTTTGAGCATGAAATGTTTTAGCTCCCCCTATTTGAATGCTCCCCCTACAACCAAGACCACTCCCTATTTAGAAGATAATAAAAATTACTGATGAATAAACGAACTAAGGAAAATTATCTAACAACATTAAAAAAATATTGTTGAAGTATTCCAAAAAATATTTACTTCCTTATCAATATCTAGTTCTTTTCTCCCCCTTTTGGCATTATCAAAAGACTGACAAAAAACAATGGAACAGTAGGAACAAAAAATAATATATCATAACGAGATAACAACTTCCACATTGTAGAGAATGGATCGATGATCGGTTTAAGAAGAGAGACATTTTAACATTAATTTGACATTTAAGCACAAAAAAAAATAAGCACTTACTAACCACGCATAACCATAAGGACTTTTAAATGGGATTAGCAGTTACTTATTAGTCTAAGCATCCGGACTTTTAAGTGAGACCAGAATACTTAGTTACCATACTCCATCCATGCATAACCATAAGGACTTTTAAATGAGAATTGAGTAATGATAAAAATAATTCACTCACATGCTCCATCCATGCATAACCATAAGGACGTTTAAATGAGAATGGATGCATGAGAGTTATTATTATTTATTATTATAATTGTATATATATATATATATTAAATTAATTCACTCTTCTTATTTTACAAAACCATTATGAACGATAGAAAGATGGTAGAAATAGAAATGATCGTGGAATAATTTACCAAGTTAATTATATTATGTAATATCCAGTACTGAATACCATATTCGAATCAATATTTGGATAATATCCAAAACTGGTTTGAATCCTAGAAATTTAAGTTGAAAGTATATATCCAAGAATATTTCAACAAAGAAAATGAAAAATGGTTAGTCAATTTCTATAATCCCCAAATCCAAACGTAATCTGGAAAATCTTTCTTCTGGGAGGGGTTTTGTGAAAATATCAGCAAGTTGAGTCTCAGTTGAAATATATTCAATGCAAATGTCTTCCTTAGCAATGTGATCTCTAAAAAAGTGGTGTCTCACATCAATGTGTTTTGTGCGTGAATGATGAACAGGATTATTTGATAAGTCTATTGCACTTTTACTGTCACATTTTAATGGAACTTGTTTATAAACTAAGCCAAAATCAGAAAGAGTTTGCATCATCCATAAAATTTGAGCACAACAACTCCCTAAAGCAATATATTCTGCTTCAGTGGTGGATAATGCAACACAGTTTTGTTTTCGACTTGACCATGAAACTAACGAGTGTCCTAGCGTAAAGCATGTTCCACTAGTGCTTTTCCTGTCAACCAATGAACCAGCATAATCAGCATCAGAATAGCCAACTAAATCAAAATTTTCACAAGAAGGATACCATAACCCAAGTTTGTTTGTGTGTGAAAGATATCTCAAAATTCGTTTAGTGGCTTTCAAATGAGATTCCTTAGGATTAGATTGAAAACGTGCACACAGACACACAGAAAACATAATATCAGGTCTAGAAGCAGTAAGATAGAGAAGTGAACCAATTATCCCTCGATATTTCTTTTGATCAACAACACTTCCTTTCTCGTCTTTGTCCAACTTTGTTGATGGGCTCATAGGAGTTCTCAATGGTTTGGAGTTCTCAACTCCAAATTTCTTCAACAGTTCCAACACATACTTGGATTGTGAAATGAAAATGCCATCACTGCTTTGCTTGATTTGAAATCCAAGAAAATATTTCAAGTCTCCAACCAAGCTCATCTCAAATTTAGCCTGCATGACTTGTTCAAATTTCTCGCACAAGAGTTCATTAGTAGCGCCATAAATGATATCATCTACATAAATCTGAACAATCAAAAAATCACTTCCTTTATGTAATAGAAACAGTGTCGTGTCAGCACTCCCCTTTTTAAAGCCATTTTCCAAAAGATATGTACAAAGGCAGTCATACCAAGCTCTAGGAGCTTGCTTAAGACCATATAATGCTTTTTCAAGTTTATACACATGATTTGGAAAATCGTGATTTTCAAAACCGGGGGGTTGTTCAACAAAAACCTCTTCTTTCAAATCACCATTTAGAAAAGCACTTTTTACATCCATTTGTTTAAGTTTGAAACCTTTATAACAAGCAAAGCTTAGCAAAATCCTAATGGCTTCTAACCTAGCAACTGGAGCAAATGTTTCATCAAAATCTATGCCTTCTATTTGGTTATATCCTTTTGCGACCAACCTAGCTTTGTTTCTAATTACATTTCCTGATTCATCAAGTTTGTTTTTGAACACCCATTTAGTTCCTACAATTGGATAGTCATTTGGCCTAGGAACTAATTTCCAAACTTTATTTCTCTCAAATTGATTAAGTTCATCTTGCATTGCTAGAATCCAACTTTCATCATTAAGAGCCATTTCAACAGAATCAGGTTCAATTTCAGAAATAAAATCACTATGACAACAAAACGCACACAAATTTTTATCAAATGAAGAGCGAGTGCGTATACCTTCCGTAGGATCTCCTATAACCAATTCAGGAGGATGATTGGTTTTGAACTTCAATCTATCAGCATCAACGGTCCTACTTTCATCTTTCTCACTAGATGTCCCTTCTTTAATGCCTTCATGATCTACCCCATCATCAATCGTTTTTTCAGTCGTCCTTTCCAGATCAGATTCATCAAATTTCACATTGATTGATTCAACAATTGTCTTTGTTCGTTTGTTGTATATCCTGTAAGCCTTGCTCCTGGTTGAATAGCCCATGAAAATTCCCTCATCGGCCTTTGATTCAAATTTTCCAAGTTGATCACCTGTGTTAAGAATGAAACAAGGGCATCCAAAAACACGAAAGTAAGAGATGTTAGGTTTCCTTTCATGCCACACTTCATAAGACGTTTTGCCAAGTATTGGTCTAATCATTACTCTATTCATTACGTAGCACGAAGTATTCACCGCCTCTGCCCAAAAAGTTAGTGGTAGTTTATACTCACTCAACATGGATCTAGCCAATTCTTGCAATGTACGATTTTTCCTTTCAACCACCCCATTTTGTTGAGGTGTTCGTGGAGCAGAAAATTCATGTTTTAAACCATTTTCTTCACAAAAGTTTTCAAATTCTGAATTTTCAAATTCGCCTCCATGATCACTTCTTAAAGTTTTAATTGAAACTCCTTTTTCATTTTGAACAAGTTTAGCAAATTTTGAAAAATAATCAAAAGATTCAGACTTTTTGGCTAAGAAATAAACCCATGTAAATCTAGAATAATCGTCAACCAATACATAACAATAACGTTTTCCATTCAAGCTTGCAATTTCATTTGGTCCAAATAAGTCCATATGAATTAATTCGAGGACCCTTGATGTGCTAACAATGTTTTTAGGGCGAAATGATGATCGACTAAGCTTGCCCAAGGAACATGCTTTACACACTTTGTTATCTTTAAATTTCTGATGTGGTAACCCTCTGACTAATTCTTTCATTTCAAGATTTTTTAAGAGACTCATGCTAGCATGTCCAAGTCTCCTATGCCATAAAGATGCCTCTTCGTCAGTGGCTACCAAACATCTGGAAAGATTTAGATTGTCAAACGAAAGCGAGTAAACATTTCCTTTTCTTTTGCCCATAAAAACTATGTTATTAGAAGTTTTATCAATGATCTTGCAAGTATCACTATCAAAAACCACATTCATACCTTTGTCACATAGTTGGCTAATAGAAATGAGATTGTGATGCAAATTATCAACGTATAAAACATTAGTCAATGAAAAAGTACCGTTACTTACTTCACCTTTCCCAATAATCTTACACTTGCTATTGTCTCCCATGATCACATTTCCACCTCTAAAATTCTCTAGGCTAAGGAACTTAGATTTATCACCTGTCATATGTCTAGAACAACCTGAGTCTAGAAACCATTCTTGTTGCTCCTTATCCCGCCAACAGACCTACATAAAGAGAGAGGAGGATGACCTAGAGAAACTCTTAGGTCCAATGATATTAGTAACTGAAGCATTGTGAATAATCAATCCCTTTGGAACCCAAACTTGTTTTGTCCTTTCATTTTTGTTCCTATAGACATGAAATTTGTTTGTAGAATTCTTAGGAACCCAAACTTGTATAAATTTTGTGTTCTTGTTCCTATGACTACAATTTTCAACACGATGTCCAATTTCACTTCTAACAAAGACACTCTTACCTTTTGCATAATCATCAACCTGTGTTTTCCCAAAACCTAGTCCTTTTCTGTTATTAGCAAAGAGTTGATTTCCCAATAACATGTTAAATGATTTTTCTCCTCTTGAAAAGTTATTCAGAGATTTCTCAAGATTTTGGACTTTGGTTTTTAGTGTTGTGTTTTCAGTTACAAGTGTGGTGCATCTATTTATAAAATCCTTTTTCCTAGTGTCAATGGTTTCCTTAAGACTTGAGTTTTCTTTTTCAAGATTGTCGAAGCTATTCTTAAGTCTTGATATCTCTGAATCTAAAATTTTACATTTTTTACAGTCTAGGTTTTGAATATTTTCAAGTTCAGTTTCTAACCTAGTATTCTCATGAACAAGTTCTCTCCTGTCAGACTTCAATTTTTCAATTTTAGTTTCAAGAGTATCAATTGTATTAGTAAGATCATAGCACATCAAAACATGTTCTTTATAAGAATAGTCACGTACCTCACTGGATTCCTCTGAACTTGTTTCTGAATCTGATTTTGCCATAAGGCATAAGTTAGCCTCTTCTGAGCTATTATCCGAAACTTCTTCTCCTTCTTCATCATCCCAAGTTGCTGCAAAGGCCTTCTTCTTCTTTTTATTTCCTTTGTTGTTTTTGAGAAGTGGACATTTTTGTTTGAAGTGGCCAGGCTTTTTGAAGTTAAAGCATGTCAATTCATTATCGGAATCGTCAGAATCTTTTGACCTATTACCACTTGTTTTCTTCTTGCGTGGCCTGAATTTTGACCATTTTCTAAGATTATTAACAGCCATCGCAAGCTCTTCAATTGGATCTTCTTCTTCTTCATCGCTTTCTTCTTTGCTCTTCAAGGCAATTGTCTTCTTTTTTGATTCGGAGTTGTTACGTTCCTCCTTTGCCTTTAGCTCAAGCTCATATGTCATCAAGTTTCCGATCAACTCCTCCATGCTTAGTTTACTCAGATCTTTCGATTCTTGTATTGCCGTGACTTTTGCCTCAAAGTTCATTGGTAAGACTCGCAGTATCTTCCGCACAAGCTCTACTTTAGTGAAGACCTTCCCAAGCGCTCTAGCATTGTACACCAAAGTTGAAAATCGTCCAAACATATCCTTTATGCTCTCGCCCTTTTCCATCACAAAGTTTTCGTATTCATTGCTAAATAGAGCTAGACGTGACTCCTTGACTTGAGAAGTTCCTTCGTGTGTCACCTCCAAAGTGTGCCAAATTTCCTGTGCTGTTGTACAATGAGAAATTCTATTAAACTCATTTTTATCAAGAGCACAGATCAAAGCGTTCATTGCTTTGGCATTTGTAGTTTTTAGTTTCTTATCGTTAGCATCCCACCTATCCTTAGGTTTAGGAATCTCAGTATCACCAATAACTATAGTGGGAGATTTATAGCCAGTTTCAATAACATCCCAAACATCATAATCGACAGAACTAAGATAAATACTCATCCTAACTTTCCAATAAGCATAATCATTCCCATTAAACATGGGTGGCCTAGCAATAGATTGCCCCTTAGAAAAAGCATTATTTGGTGGATTCATGACTCTAGAGTTAAAGTAAAATACCTAGCTCCGATACCACTTGTAGGATCTAGATTAACCCTAGGGGGGGTGAATAGGGTTATAGCAAATTTTTGCAAATTAAACACAGAAGCAAACTGCAGAAATAAATATGCTGAAAAATAAATCACACACAAAATTTACCCAGCTTCGGCAACCCCTGCCTACTGCTGCATTCCCAGGTTTCTATTAGAATTAAACAGTTTCCCGCTTACAAACACTCTAACAGACTTGCAAACCCTGCTACTGCCTATAGAGTTTTGCAAACTCGCAAACCCTGCTAACTGGACTAACTCTAACTAGACAATCTGACAACACCTAAACCCTAGGTGATGATTTACCATGTTTTGTTTTGAAAAGAACAGACAAATAAAACAAATTATAAGAGCAAGCACTAAATTTAAAACAATTTAAATTATCTTGCCTTTAAAAATAAAAATAAAGATACCCTAACCCAAAACAAACAAAAAATATGCGGTCACTTCCCTCTTATCTTATTTCACCCGGTCCATTGTCTTTTGTTTGTGGAGAAAAAAATGGCGGCCCTCTGTTTATTCGATCTGAATTAGGGCTTCTGTTTCTTTCTCGAATTGGGGCTTCGGCTTCTTTCTGATGACTGATTAAGCTCTTGCTTATCCTCTGATGATTGATGCTTGTTGCTAGCTCGTTCTCTGTTGATCGAGTTGTTGATGGTTCGGTATGTAATTTCTTTTGTTGCTTGTTTGATTGCTTGCTTTTTAACTCGATTGTTCTGTGTTCTATGATGATTTCTTGGGTTTTATTTATAGGGTTGAAACCCTAATAACCACTGTCAGATTTGATTTTTGCACGTCGTTGATTATTTTATCCTGAAATTGTTCTGGATTTGGAGTATTCCTTTCTTGATTTGATTTCGAATTATTGCTGTCCATATTTGTTTTCGAATTAATTAATTCGAAAATTTCTTCCTATATTTGTTGTCTCGGCCCCTATTTGAATTAATACTGACCATATATGAATTCGAGAAATTTGATGCAGAGATTTCTTTCCAAATTAGATTTCTTTGACTTAATCAAAGACTTAATCAAAAGATACGAATTTGTTCTTTAACTTCGGCTTGTTTTCTGCACTGACTTGTACTTGCCATTGTCATGTGTTCCCTACTGCACATTCACCTGTTTACTATATATGTGCATATATACATATGTATGTGTGTATGCATATATTCTTGGGTTTGCACTTGGATTTGAACTGCTTCATGTTCTGTTGATCTTGATTTTGGAGCTGCCACTGACTTCTTTGTTGTAACTTGAAACTGTTTTGTCAATTCGAATTGCACTTGCACACTCCATGTTGCATTATCACTGTGTTGCATTGTAGCTCCATCTTGACTTGGGCTTTTTCACTGTATCAGATGCTACACTTGTTCATGTATTCAACTTCACTGTTGCACTTGAGTTTGTTTCCACTGCTTCATCATGTTGTATTCATCCCTGTACATGTGCACAGAGTTTGTTGTTGCACTCGATGTTTGTAGCTTCACTGTGTTTGCTGTTGCAGTGGTTTGTCTGACCTTGTATGCTTCAAGTTGCCTTGAGTTGAACCTATCTTGGGTTTGACCTTGTTTGTGACTTTTGTGCATTGTGCTATGTTGTTGTATTTGCATTGTGTTACTGATTTTGGTCGTTACTTTTTTTGTTGCAGTATGTCACTGCATTTGGTCTGAGTCACTTGTATCCATTCTCGAGTTGCACACTTTGATTTGCTACTGCTTCACCTTGTTGAGTACCTGTAATTGCTGTTACATCACTTCACACTGCATTTATTTGCTTGTACTTGTGTTCTGGTCATTGCTTTGTTGTGTAGCTGCTATGCAGTTGCTATGCATCACTATATATATACACTCTCTGTTTTGATTTGCATTGGTGCAGTTTCATATTTTGTGTATCTTGATGTTGCATACACTTTTTCAAGCTGTTGTGATGCAGTTTCCTTCACTGTTGTGTCTTCGGGAGTTTGCACTGCTTCATGTTGAATTCATTGAAGTATTGATTGCTTTTGTTGATAACGCACACGAGTTGGCGAGGCAGTGCACACGTGTATAGATGTACACGTGTGTATTGCAGCCACTCATGATTATCTGTAAGAACACTGATATGCACAGATATTACACAATCAAAGATGATGACAATAACCCATGTATCTGAGACACAAACAAATTTCTATTTTTGCACATTCAAATTTGTTTGTTTTCAGATTACTGTTGTAGTTGCTAATTATGCAGGTACACAGGAGACAGGACAAGAAGTGGAGCTGGATAATGCAGATAGACGTAGATGTGCAGACAGAGTGAAAAACTGAGTGTTGAGTGTTGTAGTGTAAAATGTATGAACTGGTGTATGTATATATAGAGAGAGCTGAAAAACTTTGTATTGTTTAAGTGTTGTAATAAAATATTATATTGAATAAAAAAAATACTGGTTGAATTATATAAATTCTGTGCAATAGTATAATTATTCAATATGTATATTTCTTCCTTTCTGTATATAGTCCAAACTGCAAACACATATATATATATTTTGTTATCATCAAACAAAAAATCACATCAAACAGCACAGACCAAAGGAATTTTTTTTTGAAGTGTCTCTTCAGGAGGAGGGAAGTGAGATTCTTGGGTCATGTTGTTTCAGAATAAGGTATTGCTATAGATCCCGTGAAGATGGTAATAGTTCAAGAATGGAACTAACTGAAGAAAGCTATGAATGTGAGGAGTTTCCTTGAACTAGCAAGATATTATAGATGTTTTACTAAGGACTTCTCGAAGGTGGCAGCATCATTAACTAATTTGACGAACAAAAATAAGACTTTTATATGGGATACGAGATGCGAGAATGCATTTGTAAGTCGGAAAGAAAGGTTGACGAGTGCACCAGTGTTAAATATCTCGAACGTGAATAAGTAGATGAAGGTGCAAACAGATGCTTGTGGTACTGGATTGGATGCGGTACCATCACCAGGAGGTAATGTTGTCGTATATGCCAGTCGATAGCTGAAGCCGCATAAAAGAAAGAACCCATCCCATGATTTAGAATTGGCAACGATAGTATTTGCTTTGTAGATTTGGAAGCATTACTTGCTTAGGCAAAGGTTCGAGTTATTCATAGACCATAAATTGTTGAAAGACATTTACTACCAAAAAGATCCTAACGTTTGTAAGCAATAATGGTTGGAATTTTAGCCTCCTACAACTTTAGCATTTCTTATATGTCTGGTGAGGGAAATGCAGCCACCAATCCTTTGAGTAAAAGACATGCCGGTTTAGTGAAAGTGTTCTTAGGGAGGATGTAGGTCGAGTTTATTGCTGGCTATGACTTCAAACATCATTGTGAGTTAGAACCAAGGATGTTGGAGAGTTTGACTATCAGGCCAACTTTGGATGTAACATCCCGCCTTTTTGTACGTTTAAGCAGACACACGTGTCGACTCAAACCATACAAAAGAGCGGATTGTTATTGAGGTGAATAAGAAAAGCAGAGAAAGAAATAAAACAAAACAGAATCTCATAGCGGAATGACAAAATATAATAATCAAATAACAGTTCATGAAGCTGTTTTACAAACATTTGATTTTACTCATACAATACATATCAGAGTTACACATACTAGAGAATAATAAATAACGCAGTGGAATAGTATGAATGTAGTGGGATAATATAATACATAATAGTAACACAATCTTCGTCTTCTCCCTCCAAAAATAAAGTCTTCTAATCCTGTAGTGCTTAGACTGTCCCGAGCGAATTGAAAAGAAAAAGAACTCAAATCAGAACTAAAAGATCTTATGTAAGTTAAATCAGCTGTAAATCATATGAGTGGAATGGCATCAGAGATGTTTACGGGATTTGACATCTCTTACCTAGTGTCTAGCGTGAGTGAAGTAACTTAAGAGATGCTCGGGATTCACATCTCCTAATGATCCGTTAAACTATTTACTATGCAGTAATATTCTGCGATTACAATAATGTCTATAGTAAAATAAATTTACTTTAAAATAGCGTTAAAGAGTTACCCAATTTCCCCCTTAACACAATAATTGTCCCAGTAGTCCATCCAGTATCAAAGTCCCTTCTGATCGAGAAGCCACCAGAGGATACCACAAGGGGTATGGGAGAAAACCAAACTTGTACAAGGCACGCTAGGGTAGGTGACACGACTCACAAGGCAATGCCAGGGTAGATATACCAATTACTATCCGGACTGGTGGTGACGCATAGCGCAGAGCTACCGCCCACCTTAAGCCACACCCCAAAAATCGAAAGTCAAAAGTGGCCAACAAATCAATCTCAAAGTCATAATATAATTGAATGGTGTTGAAGGAGTGTGTCTGATAAGAGGAGCTACCCCACTGGCCCCGGAATTGCTCCTGTTTTAGCCACCTTATGCCAACACACGAGAGTCGGGTCCATGTATTTACCTCAAAGAAAACGCCGCCGCCACCCTTCTTCATTCTGGATTCTCCACCGCGTACATGGTTGTTAAAATAGTTTTCGGAGTTGGCAAAGATTATGACAACTTCCGATCCCGGTCTCTTTAACAACCAAACGTTATTATAACACCGCGGTCTTTTTAAAATAGTTTATACTTTTAAATCTAGAATATAATATCCATTTCAAACCCATATAAATACGATATCATTTCCGTTTTAAAAACCTAAATCAATATGATATCATTTTTATAAAACCCAAATCAATATAATATCATTTTTTATTTCAAATATATCCTCTTTCCAAAAATCATAACACTTCAAAACCAAACACTTGAAATTATAACATTTTCAAATCATAATAATTTGAAATTCATAACTTTGAAACATAACTTCCATCACTTAAATGGTTCAAATAGTAAAATACTTTATATAATAAATAGCTTCCTCAATTTCGCAAATCAATTCCAAAACAACTCGAATTCCAAAATTTTATATTTAAACCAAATCCCAAATCATAAATTTCAGTACAATTCAGTTTCCAAATAAACTATTCCAAATTATATTGATTTCGTAACCGATTGATCCACAAAATAAACCCTTTCAAATTCAGTATATTTCAAGCTTTAAGTATTCAACAATTTCAAAACTAAGTTTGATCATTACAATTCAGCAATTCAATTTTCTATTATTTAGTTTAAAATATTTTAATTAATAAATCCATTATAATTTAAACATAACCCAAATTTCAAATAACTGAATATTTCCTTAAATTTAATTATACTTAAAATATTCACTTAAATCACTCTAAACCAAAATCAAGTTATAAAATCATACCCCTTTTAGCCTCAATTTTATTTGAGTTTCAAATCAAATTTGTTTGAGTATAATTCTTAAATAATTTAATTCAAAAAAATTCATATTTATCTTCCAACCTTAATTTTATTTAAGTCATTATAAACTCTATATCCAATATAACTTAAACAGATACTTAACCATATGATATAAAAACAATCAAACTTTTTTATTTGGCTTATTTTATATTTCCAAACAAATTTACACATAGCTAAAAATCAATAATAAAATAACATTTATATAACATCTGAAAACAATATTTATATAACCCATATATTTCTTTACAAAACCATAGAAATCATTTCAAAATATTTTTATATATAGGTAGCGGTTTCTGTATATAATTTTCTATCCTATGGTCAAGTGATACAGATATTTATCATTTCAATCCGTAATTTAAAACATAAATACGGTTATATATCATTTCAAACCGCAAACCCGGATGAAATAAAATCCATAACAACTTGCAGTTTATAACAGAATAAAACACAACATCCATTAATATAATATCAATCATCAAACATTTATCATAATCATCATCTAATCCAATCAACAACATCAATATAAAACAGATAATAAATAACAGGTATTTACTGGCAGTTTACATTCAATAATAAATTAAATCACAATTTAACTAGCAATTTATATGCAATAATAAATTAAATAACAATTTAACTGGTAGTTTATATGCGATAATAAATTAAATAACAATTTGTCCAAATAAATTCAAATGAACCGAGATGATGATTCAAAATACGCCAAACAGTCATAAATAAATTTCTAATCGCATCATAAATCAATTTAACAAACATAAGAAATTTCAGAAGATTTGAGTGGGTTAAAACACTCACCTTTTGAATTTAAATTGAATTTAAATCCAATTTAAACCCAAAATTTGAACAGCCTCAGAATTTTACCAAACTAGCGCCAAAATGTCTGAAATTTCGATATGATCGCAGTGGAGAAAACCGTGTGTGAAACGGACCTCGAATGACAATGTTTTGGTCGTTAGAACATTAAACGATTAAATATAAAATTGAATAAATAAACAAAAAATTATTTTACCCAAATCAAATGCCACGTCACCGTTTCTTCCTCCAGGTAACCAACGTACGCGCACGAAGAGCAGGCCGGACCAAAAAAAATCACGCAGCTCGACCGTTGACCGAGCATCACGCCACCCAGGCTGCCTCAAGCCACCGCGACTGCCTCTCTGACACGCGACTCCTCCACGTCGACCTAGTCAACCCACGGCCTCGCGAAAATTCGCACGTTCGAGCAGCAGCCGCCATGGGTTTTGAAACCTTAATCAGCGATTTGCCGATGATCTAGCCTTCTATTTCTCCGATGAACCACACCGATGGACTACGCGCTTGCCTCTCTACGCAGTAGTGTCGATGAATCGACGATCTGTCGAGGTTCATCGGAGATGATGAACGGCCGAGAATTTTTCATCGATTTTCAGCCACATTGAAACTCAAATTGAAAAACGAATCATATATTTGACTTGCGCTCGTCGAGAGCTTTAAATCCATATAAAATTCGATATAGTTTGTGGAGTTCGAATTTTGAAGTAGAAATTTTTGATATGCAACTGATTGTGAAATTTCTAGTTTGTCTACCATTGAGAGAGAGGAGCAATTGGAATTGTGTACAGAAAAATGAATATAAGAAATATGCTACGGTGTATAACGTGGCATATATAGGTTGGTCATAAATAGAGATGAATGGACATGATTGGTTTGGACCGTTGAACGATAAATGGCCCGAAAAGCCCGTTCTGACTCCGGAACGAAATTGGGTCAACCCATATATCAAAATAGATGTTTTAAATATTTTAAATGCAATGGAATAGGTTTCAAGTCCAAATTCCATCATATGAAGAAGTTATACTAAAATCAAGTTTATTTCACATTGATTTCAATTTAATTGATTTCTGGGCATCCGAGTCCATACGATCAAACAACAAGCGTGATCGTTACGAAAGTTGAAATGCTACAATAATTCAACGTTATAGATCCGATGAAACTGGTTTCGTTAAAATCGGAATCAGTGGCAAAAATGGCTATTTTTACATTTTAATAAATTAAATCAATTTTTCAATTTCAATTCTATAATTGACAAATTTTATCGTTTTTGAATTTCTTAATCACTTACACTAATTTAAATAAATTTAGACGTAAATTTAGAGTTGGTTAATTTATCAATTTCAGTGTTAACCTCAATTTCACTAAATTCAGAAATTATAAATTTAATTTCCAATAATTCCATTTTATGTACATTTTATTTTATTATTCAATTCATTGTTGTCAAATGGATGAAATTAACATTGGATTTATGACCTATTACATTAATATTCTCAATTTCCATCTTAATTTCAATTAATGTAATATTTAAATATTAATTTTCATTTAATTCCAACTAATCCAATCAATAAATTTAAATTAATAAATCTTGATTCTCATTCCTTTTTTATTCAATCAATCATTGTCTTAATCATACTTTATTATCAACCAACAAGTATTAAATTAATTATCTAATATTGATTTTTCCAAATTACAGCTTATTACGTATTATTTTGTCAATTAATATAACTTTAAATCTTATTTCCCAATTTACTATTTACAGTCAATTATGACCTTACAATTCTTTCAATTAATTGGGTTTGCACTAAATTAGTTGTTTATTAACTTGCATTAACATTATTACCTTTACTTTAGTGATTTCATTATTAAGCTACATATTTCTTTATTTCTTTCTGATTAAATTACCAAAACTTATTAAATTAGCAAAATTAAATTATCGAAAATGACGGGTCGTTACAGTCTCCCCCACTCAAAACTTTTCGTCCTCGAAAAGAAAAGGAAGGGAAAAGAAGAATTAAGAAATCAATATATGTTATTCAAAATATTAAATTTATAAACAATTTATTTACATCATAAAATAGTTTAAATAAAATATGTAAATTTATAAACAATTAAATCTTTTATTTTCAAGTTAACAAAATTTGGAAAACATTTCAGAAAATTTTCTAAGTCCAAAATTTACAAAAAAAATTCGGCAGAGTCTCCTTTGTACGAAGTGGCTTGGGAGAAATTATAATATCAAATACAACCATGTACTACATATATTTTTCAAAATAATATATATCCCAACATGGGAAAAACAATATAATAACGCTATAAACCGTAATCTAAAAACGTACCTATTTGTCGGGCAATTTACGCTTATTTTATGAAACCAAAGGCAGTAGCAATTGCTTCCATAACCTGTATTTCAATTATTTAAACCAAAAGGAGTTAATAATGATATAAAATGAAATATTTAAAGTTGTTTCAACTACTAACAATAATTAATATAAACAACAATCATTCGCAACCAACAACATATACATCAAATATAGATCAACCGTCCAAGCAAGACAACCAATTGATTTGTTCGGGTTAAGACACTTTAAATCACATAGAATGACAAATAATTATGAAGTATACCATTTACTCAACAGTCTTATATAAACTCAATTGATTATTCATACATCTAAGCAAATAAAAGTATCTTTTACCCAAACAACTCATAAACAAAAACAAACAACAATTTCAAACAATAGATCAAGTTCATTCTTATTAATTTCATTTCATAACATTCGTCGTTTGATTTCCTTTTCATTCATATAATGATTTATCTTTTAATTTACATTTATTTCTTGCAAATTTCCATTTTCTATTCATTCATTTATTACTTACTTTCATTGATTCATTTATTTATAACACTTACCTTTCAATTTATTTAATTAGTAGCCTTTCAATTATATTAAGTTTATAACAACTACAACATCAAATTCTTATTTATTAAAGAATTTCATTGAATACTTTCATTATTTCAAATTTTTACTAGTATAATATTCTATTACATTTTCTTATTAAACATTGTAACTTTTATTATTTGGTAAGTTATATATATATATGTGTGTGTGTGTGTGTGTGTGTATGTATGTATGTATATATGCTTTTAAGAATGCAATTGAAAATCATACAAGTTTATCCCATTTCTCTTAATTAATTTAATGTTCAATAATCATATCTTTTTGTTTTATAGGTTACAATTTCAACTTTTTATAGTTTCATTTATTACTTAGCATTAAATCTCTTATTTCCTTTAGAGATTTCAATTATTAATTAGTTACAATCCATTTCACTACAGTAACTGATACTATAAATTGACAGAACTTAAGAACTAAATACTGGGTTTAATTTCAAATCATTTTAAAATAATAGATAAATATATACTTACAACTTATATATCCAAAACAATTTGAAATTTATATTTATTTATCAAAATAAATCTGTAGTAAAACTACTACAGTGCCTTCCAACTTCGAAACTCAAAAATGAATGTCGATGATGCGTGCACTCATCACCGAAATTATTTTCCAGCGACGGAGAGGGGAGTATAGAACTTATTTCATTTCAAAGTTCCTTTAAAACAATTCTTTCAAATTATATTGAAATATTTATATAAGAAAATACTTCTAACTAATATTATTATTATATTCTAAAATCATTCAAAAGAAATTTTCCAAAAATCCCGGAACTCAAGTTCTAAGTTTCCAATCTTTCATTTATTTTATTTCTAATCTTATTTTCAACTAATATCTAAAAATTTCACTGCCTAACAAAAATTAAATTGCAACCAATATATATATATAAATTATTTTATATATAGAAAATATAATAGGAAAAATTATTTCATTCATCTATATTCAAAACAAATATTGTGTCGGTATGTCCTATTAAGTGTTTAGAAGTCCCTATTGATATCATACCGTCCTATGCACCAACCAGAATTTATAAATACAAAACGAAACAAATTAACATAATATCAAAACCTTTTATAACACTAACATATATGCTCTCTCGTATATATACGCTCAGCGACTCATTATATGGTATTACTACCCTTCGATAAAGAGTCAGACCCCACAAAGCTAAGGTTTATCGCTAAAAAAAAGCACTGATACCAGATGTAACATCCTGCCTTTTTGTACGTTTAAGCAGACACACATGCCAACTCAAACCATACAAAAGAGCGGATTGTTATTAGGGTGAATAAGAAAATCAGAGAAAGAAATAAAACAAAATAGAATCTCACAGCGGAATGACAAAATATGATAATCAAATAACAGTTCATGAAGCTGTTTTATAAACATTTGATTATACTTATACAACACATACCAAAGTTACATATACCAAAGAATAATAAATAATGCAGTGGAATAATATAATAGATAATGGTAACACAATCTTCATCTTCGTCCTCCAGAAATAAAGTCTTCAAATCCTGTGATGCTCAAACTGACCCGAGCGAATTGGAAAGACAAAACACTCGAGTCAGAACTAAAAGATCTTATGTAAGTTAAATCAACTATAAATAAAATGAGTGGATTGACGTCAGAGATGTTTACGAGATTTGATGTATCCTATCCAATGTTTAACGTGAGTGTAGTAATTTAAGAGATGCTCGGGATTCACATCTCCTAAGGATCCGTTAAGCTATTTACTATGTAGTAATATTCTGCTATTGTAATAATGTCTATAGTAAAATAAATTTACTTTGATGTAGCGTTAAGGAGTTACCCAATCTCTCCCTTAATACAATAATAGTCCTAATAGTCCATCCAAAATCATAGTCCCTCCCGATCGGGAAGCCACCAGAGGATACCACACTGACTATGGAAGAAAACCAAACTTGTACAAAAGGCGCGTTAGGGTAGGTGACACGACACACAAGGCAATAGATGTACCAATTACTATCCGGACTGGTGGTGACATATAGCGCATAGCTACCGCCCACCTCAAGCCACACCCCCAAAATAAAAAAATCAAAAGTAGCCACCGAATCAATCTCAAAGTCAGAATATAATGGAATGGTATTGAAGGGAATGGGTCCAATAAGAGGAGCTACCTCACTGGCCTTGGATCGCTCCTGTTTTAGCCACCTTATGCCAACTCACGGGAGTCGGGTCCATGTATTTACCTCAAAGAAACCCTGCCACCATCCTTCTTCATTCTGGAATCTCCACCGCGTACACGGTTGTTAAAGTGGTTTTCGGAGTTGGCAGAGAGTATGACAACTTCCGATCCTAGTCTCTTTAACAACCAAACGTTATTATAACACCGCGGCCTTTTTGAAATAGTTTATACATTTAAATCTAGAATATAATATCCATTTCAAACCCATATAAATATGATATCATTTCCGTTTCAAAAACCAAAATCAATATGTTATCATTTTCATAAAACCCAAATCAACATGATATCATTTTTTATTTCAAATATACCCTCTTTCCCAAAATCATAGCACTTTCAATGTTATAACACTTCGAAACCAAACACTTGAAATTATAACATTTTCAAATCATAATACTTTGAAATTCATAACTTTGAAACATAACTTCCATCACTTAAATGGTTCGAATAATAAAATACTTTATATAATAAATAGCTTCCTCAATTTCGCAAATCAATTCCAAAACAATTCGAATTCAAAAAATTTATATTTAAACCAAATCCCAAATCTAAAATTTCAATATAATTCAGTTTCCAAATAAACTATTCAAATTATATTGATTTCACAACCGATTGATCCACAAAATAACCTCTTTCAAATTCAGTATATTTCAAGCTTTAAGTATTTAACAATTTCAAAACTATGTTTGATCATTACAATTCAGCAATTCAATTTTCTATTATTTAGTTTAAAATATTTTAATTAATAAATCCATTATAATTTAAACATAACCCAAATTTCAAATAACTGAATATTTCCGTAAATTTAATTATACTTGAAATATTCACTTAAATCACTCTAAACCAAAATCAAGTTATAAAATCATACCCCTTTAAGCCTCAATTTTATTTGAGTTTCAAATCAAATTTGTTCGAGTATAATTCTTAAATAATTTAATTCAAAAAAATTCATATTTATCTTCCAACCTTAATTTTATTTAATTCATTATAAACTCTATATCCAATATAACTTAAACAGATACTTAACCATATGATATAAAAACAATCAAACTTTGTTATTTGGCTTATTTTATATTTCCAAACAAATTTACACATAGCTAAAAATCAATAATAAAATAATATTTATATAACATCTGAAATCAATATTTATATAATCATATATTTCTTTACAAAACCATAGAAATCATTTCAAAATATTTTTATATATAGACCGCGGTGTCTGTATATAATTTTCTATCCTATGGTCAAGAGATACGGATATTTATCATTTCAATCCGTAATTTAAAACATAACTACGGTTATATATCAATTCAAACCGCAATCCGAATGAAATAAAATCCATAATAACTTGCAGTTTATAACAGTATAAAACACAACATCCATTCATCCAATATCAATCATCAAACATTTATCATAATCATCATCCAATCCAATCAGCAACATCAATATAGAACAAATAATAAATAACACGTATTTACTAACAGTTTACATTCAATGGTAAATTAAATAACAATTTAACTAGCAGTTTATATGCAATAATAAATTAAATAACAATTTAACTGGCAGTTTATATGCACTAATAAATCAAATAACAGTTTATCCAAATAAATTCGAATGAACTGAGATGATGATTCAAAATATGCCAAAAGGTCAAAAAAAATTCGAATTGCATCACAAATCAATTTAACAAACATAAGAAATTTTAGAAGTTATGAGTGGGTTAAAACACTCAACTTTTGAATTTTAATTGAATTTAAATCCAATTTAAGCCCAAAATTTGAACAATCTTAGAATTTGTCCAAACCAATGCCAAAATATCTGGAATTCTGATAGGATCGTAGCAAAGAAAACCGGGCGTGAAACGGACCTCGAACGACAAAGTTATGGTCGTTAGAACATTAAACGATTAAATATAAAAACGAATAGAAAACAAAGAATTACGTTAGCTAAATCAAACGCCACGTCACCGTTTCTTCCTCCAGGTAACCAACGCACGTGCACGAAGAATAGTCCGAACCAAAAAATGTCACGTAGCTCGACCGTTGACCAAGCATCACGCCACCCAGGCTGCCGCAAGCCACCACGACTACATCCTCGACACGCGCCTCCTCCACGTCGACCGAGTCGATCCACATCCATGCAAAAATTCGTGCATTTGAGCAGCAGCCTCCATGGGTTTCGAAACCCTAATCGGTGATTTGCCTATTATCTAGCCGTCTATTCCTCCGATGAACCGCACCGATGGACTACGCGCTTGCCTCTCTACGCAGCAGTGTCGATGAATCGACGATCTGTCGAGGTTCATTGGAGAGTGATGAACGGCTGAGAATATTTCATCAATTTTCAGCCACATCGAAACTCAAATTGAAAAAGAATCATATATTTGACTTGCGCTCGTCGAGAGCTTCAAATCCATATAAAATTCGATATAGTTTGTGGAGTTCGAATTTTGAAGTAGAAAATTTTGATTTACAACTGATTGTAAAATTTAGAGCTTGTTTGCCATTGAGAGAGAGGAGCAATTGGAATTGTACTTACAGAAAAATGAACATAAGAAATAGGCTAGGGTTTATAACGAGGTATATATAGGTAGGTCAGAAATAGGGATGAATGGACACGATTGGTTTGGACGGTTGAACGATAAATGGCCCGAAAAGCCCGTTCTGACTCCGGAACGAAATTGGGCCAACCCATATATCAAAATAGATATTTTTAAATATTCTAAACACAGTGGAATAGTTTTCATCTCCAAATTCCATTGTATGAATAAGTTATGCTAAAATCAAGTTTATTTCAAATTGATTTCAATTTAATTGATTTCTAGGCGTTCCGAGTGCATACGATCAAACGACAAGTCCGAACGTTACGAAAGTTGAAATGCAACAATAATTCACCGTTACAAATCCGATGAAACTGGTTTCTTCGAAATCCGAGTCAGTGGAAAAAATGGCTATTTTTACATTAATTAAAAAAATAAAAAATTAATAAATTAAATCAGTTTTTCAATTTCAATTCTGTAATTGACAAATTTTATCATTTTTAAATTTCTTAACCATTTGCACTAATTTAGGTATCGTATGAAGAAGTTATGCTAAAATCAAGTTTATTTCAAATGGATTTCAATTTAATCGATTTTTGGGCGTTCCGAGTCCATACGATCAAACGATATGATCGTTACGAAAGTTAAAATGCTACAATAATTCGTCGTTATGGATCCGATGAAACCAGTTTCGTCGAAATCCAACTCAGTGGAAAAAATGGCTATTTTTACATTAATTAAATAAATTAAAAATTAATAAATTAAATCAATTTTTCAATTTCAATTCTGTAATTGACAAATTTTATCGTTTTTAAATTTCTTAACCATTTACACTAATTTTAATATACTTTAAATCTTATTTCCCAATTTACTATTTAAATCAATTATGACCTTGCAATTGTTTCAATTATTTTGGTTTGCACAAAATTAGTTGTTTATTAACTTGCATTAACATTATTATCTTTATTTTAGTGATTTCATTATTAAGTTACCGATATCTTTATTTTCTTTCCGAATTAAATTACCAAAACTTATTAAATTAACAAAATTTAATTATCGAAAATTACGGGTCATTACATTGATTGAGAGGAATTCCACTAGCCTGAAACACGAGTTTAGGCTAGTGGGGATTATACTAAAAATAAAGGAAGTGGTAGAGTCTGATGAGATGACGCAGTACATACTCGACCAAGATGGTTGGCTCTGTAAGGATGAGAGATTATTTGTTCCCGATACGATGAATTGAGGGATGAGCTACTCCAAGGGTGCTATCATTCAAGACTGATTGTACATTCGGGCAGTAATAAAATGTACCATGATATGATGTAGGCAAATTATTGGGAAGGGCTGGAGAAAGATGTCGGGGCATTCATCTTAAAGTGCATGAACTATCAATTGATAAAGATAGAGTAGAAGAAGGCATATGGGATGATGCAATCACTAGAGATTCTCAAGTGGAAGTGGGAACAAGTTTCGATGGATTTCATCGATGGATTGCTGAGGACCCGAGGAGGGTATGATAGCATTATGGTCATAACTGATAGAGTAACGAATAATGCTCGATTCATGCCCATTAAGTCTAATATAATTTCATATAAATTGGCCAAATTGCATGTGAAATTGGTAGAATGTGGTGTGACGAAGAGCATTGTGAGTATTGCCCTCAACTTACCAGCTTCCAAACATCTGACTTGGCAGCTATGTTACAACGGCTTGTGAAATAGAGTGAAGACCAGACTAACAACGAGTGGAGCGTGTCACCCTGTCGAAAACCGTTCACTGAAGCCGTTTTATGAGCTAAGTATCCAAGAAATTCAACATACCAACCATGCCCGCATACTTTGGAAATACAGACCCTCGGTAGCATCTCATGAATTATGAGTGGTACATGGATTTCGGTAGAGCGACAGAAGCCATCAAATGCAGATGCTTTCTTATATCCCTGATGAAGTAGCGATCATACGTTTTACGTAATTATTGCCTAGGTCCA
The DNA here is from genome assembly GCA_030765085.1 of Allium cepa. NCBI lineage: Eukaryota > Viridiplantae > Streptophyta > Magnoliopsida > Asparagales > Amaryllidaceae > Allium > Allium cepa. Next base: position 470,663,822 of record CM060940.1, on the reverse strand, counting down.
TCTCCTCATTCAACTAACTGGCTCAGAAATTTGTCGAGCAATACAGAATTCATGCGGCTCTCCCTAAGGATGCGATGTCATTATCCAACCTAATCCAAGCGCTAATCAAGATGCCTAAAGATTTCTTGCATAGATTCAACGTTGCCGTCAATGAAGTGAGCAGTTCCAAATAGGATATCAAACGAATGGCATTGATAAAGGGAATCGACCCCAAGTTGGATTTTAGCAACTGGATAGTTGGAGAGCCTCCTTCGACCTTGGATCGCTTCTATTACAAAGCGAACTAGTGCCTACACAAGGAGGGGGCAAGATATACTAGATAGAAGAACATGCAAGTCCGTTGGCTAAAGGAAGTTAAAGAGAGGGCAACATTAAGGCTTTAGATGAGGAATCGGATCCTAGGAGATGACCCAGAACCCCAAAATCTGACTCGCGTATTCCTTTGAACGATTCAATCAAAAACATCTACTTAGAGACTCACGACTTGAAGTGGTACTGGAAACCAGCCTCGAGAATGTCCACTAAAACCCAGAAGAAATCCAGGAAATGCTGTATATTTCAAGACACACACGGTCATAACACCGGTGATTGCAGACACCTGCGAGATGTGATCTGAAAGCTGATCCAGAAAGGAAAGCTTCAACAATATGTGCAAGCCCTGCAAAATGGCGGGCAGGGAACATCCAATTCCTATAAATAAAGAACTTTAACTATCAATTGGACCGCTGACGGTCAACATCTGGTTGAAAGGAGCCAGGGACAAAGTGGAATAGCGAGCACATGATGCTGCTTCACTTATCAATGAGATTTATTCTGATCTTCTTTGAATTATTTTATTTCAATGTCAATTATGTTGTGAATTATGACCAACTTGAATTAAACTATTTGCATATGATGCAGGTAACCAAGTACCTAGAGTTGGGCATCAATCAACCTCCATGGACCACGATCGGACTTTCAAAGCATCACAAGACGAGCATGATTCGACCACTCATCAGCTACCATATGCCCCTAACTTAGGGGCAAGTACTCAAAATGGAAATTGTGTGACTCGACTATTCACTTCCTACTCTGTGCTTCAACTCTAACAGAACATCTTTGCCTTACTCAGAGCCCGACAAAGTCATAATCTAATACAAAGTGGACATGAATAACCGTCCACTCATCAACCTCCACACTTGACTTGGAGACCAAATAAAGACTTGGTGTGGATGCAACCCAACCATCCACTCCCTTGCTCATACTTGAAGTTTGCCAAAATACTTATGCTCTCCCGAAGCTAAGCATGACCAAGGTCCAACTAAAGTGGATGCGATTTGACTGTGCACACATTAACTCCTGCCCTGGACACAAGAGGCAGTTCGAAAGCTCAACTTAAAGTAGGCATGACTGACTGCCTTCTCACTAACCACTGCACTCAAAACATGGACTTGACTGCAGCTTAAGGTGGATGTGACTTTATAATCCACCCAAAAACTCTCTCCCTTAACTTGTCGAGAGGAGTACGAAGCAAAAGGATGGACATGGTTCAGCCATCCATTGACCAATTCTGGTCCCCAAAGCGCAGACCAGAGTTTCAGCATCAAATGGGTATGACTGACCACCCATCATAAAACTATGGTCCTCAGAGCGCAAATAGAAGTATAAATACAAAAAGATGGGCGCGGTTCGACCGTCCATCGATACCAGAGTATAAACATCAAACGGGTGTTACTGACCACCCATCATAAAACTATAGTCCCAAAGTGTGGATCGGTGTATGAACACAAAAGGATGGGCACGGTTCGACCGTTCATCGATCAACTTCGATTCTTAGAGCGTGGACCAGAGTGTAAATAGCAAATGGGTGTGAAAGACCACCCATCATATCATAAGACTCTGCTCCCCATAGTGCATATCGAAGTATAAACACAAAAATATGGATGTGGTTCGACCATCCATCGATCAACTCTAGTTCTCGGAGCATGGACCGGAGTATAAACATCAAATGGCTATCAGTGACCACCCATTATAAAACTCTGGTCCCTGGAATGCGGACCGGAATAGAAACACAAAAAGATGGACGCGGTTTGACCGTTCAATGATCAACTCTGGTTCCCAGAGCGCGGAACAGAGTATAAACATCAAAAGTGTGTGACTGACCACCCATCATAAAACCTTGGTCCTCAGAGCGCGGAACGGAGTATAAACACAAAATGATGGATGCAGGTTCGACCATCCATCGATCAACGCTGTTCCCAGGGCACGGACCATAGTATAAACATCGAACGGATGTGACTAACCGCCCATCATAAACTCTAGTCCTCAGAGCATAGACTGGAGTATGAACACAAAAAGTGGACGTGGTTCGGCCGTCCGACTCTTAACCGTTTACTTAGAGGCAAACAAACGACTCAAAGTAGATTTGATCTGGCCATCTTCTTCCCTGATCGAGCTTGAAGTTCTTTAAAATACTCATCTTAATCCCAAGGCTCAGCAGAAACTGGATCCAAATGGACATGGACATGGTACGACCATCCATGCATCGACTCATGTCCTGGATGTAGGGGTCAAAGCCTAAATTGGACGTGGTTCGACCATCCAATCAAAAGAGGATGTCATACGTCCATTCATGACCTTGTTTGCACCTAAGGTACGATGAACTATCCAAGTCTTGCCCGGACATCGGCAATCCTAAATTCCTACCAAGACATGGACGTGGTTCGACCGTGCTACAAATAACTCTGGTCCCTCAATGTGGATTGGATTATGAACACAAATTGAGTGCAGTTCGACCACCCATCAACAAACTCTTATTCCCAGAGTGTGGATATGAGTATAAACAAATAGATAAGTGCAGTTCAACCACTCAACATTCCATAAACTCTGACCAAAACTCGACAGGAGGAGTATAAACTCAATACAGATGGAATTTGATCGTCCACGAACTAATTTTGCTAACCTACGAATGGGAACGAGAGTACAAACTTCTACAAGCATAGTACGACAACTTACTATAGCTCGGGCTGGGTGATCTTTACAACTTAAGGCAACGAATACAAGAAGGACTCAATACAAAACCAACTGTAATGACGTCCGAAGTTACGGGCGACCGACTATATCTTTCCATCGGATCGACAGGCAATGACGATCCATGCCTTCCATATCGTGCTGTTGGGTTGGCGATCAATATCGATCCACACAAAACACAAATGGATATGACCCAGATGTCCTTCGCGAAACTTCGATCACTATAGTGCGGATAGTAGAATAAACCACAAATTACTGTGACTTGATCATTAATTCTATAGCACCCTCCTTCGATTCGTTTGGAGGAGTATGGCACCGGTTGATCTTGACCAGATTGCACCCGAGCCAACTCTATCCTTAAATCTGGTTGGAGAACATGAATCAAAATGGAAACGATTGATAGTCCATCTTCAAATGAATGTGATGCAACCGTTCATTCGTTGACTCTTACCCTGATCCTACTAGAAGAGAAATATGAAACGGACGTGACCCGACTGTCTGCACACTAATCCTTGACCTTGGTTTGGTAGGGAGAGCATCAATCACTTATTGGACATGACTTGTCTTCCTACTTGTCGAGATATGCCCCAGACTTTGGAGCACGAGCGAGAAACAAGATGAATGTAAACCTACCATTCATCAATCAACTCTAAGCCCTTGAAGCATAGGTGGGAGTATAAACATGACTAGATGAGACTCGACCGTCCATGTAGTACATTTATCAACTTGAGACCGGGAGTAGAAGTGTGATCATCCAAAGGCTAACTACAATAGCTCAATATGTGATTCATACATGGTGTTATGATGAACCAAGGCTACAACTAAAAGGATGCCTAGGGATAGAATTGTCAAATCGAAGCCCAAGCTCATTAGCAACTGATCGTCACTCCAAACTGAACTATGAGTAACGAGTATATTAAATGGAAAATGCATTACTTAAATACAGAAGACTAAACTCTACTTGGTGTTTGATTCAACGCTTGTTAAGCTGATCTTTAATCATCGTAGATAATCGCTAAAAGCATCTAAAACACGTCACTATCAAACTCAATAGTTCGTGACAAAGCTTTGGGATTTGACCGGAGTGACAATCATTATTGACTATCCCAACAGGATTGAACGTTTGTTGTTATGCAAAACAATTATGTTTGAACTCAGGGATCGGATGACGGCATATAGGAATCTAACATTCATATCAGGTTCATATAGGGCACATGTTACAATCCGTATAAGTACAAATATGCTAATCTATTCATGTCTAAAGTGGTAAAAATCTAGTTCAAGGCCATACGCTAGTTTAAGTATGCAAGTTATATATGGAATGTCCCTTTGTTTGATTTCGATTTCACATGGTCTAATATGTTCATGTCAAATCAAAATCTGCAAAATTCCACTTAAACAAGGGATCGAAATTGATCCCGTTGCATGGAGAAATCCATTTAAGCATTTTTTAGCCTACAACATAATGCCAATATCAAGAAATAATGGAATAGTCGGTTCTATAAAGATATAGACCATAAGGATGAACAAGAGGAGCCCAAAGAATCCATGGCCACACCCTTTGAGCTAACAATTGATATACGGTCAACCATGACGACCCAACACGGTTCCAGAAGATCAGATCATAGCTCAGTGCAATGATGATGAAGGAATTATATGGTTCTCTTTGCGTTGTATTCATTTTGACCCATTCTGACATGTATGGAATCTTGCCAACTATCAGGAGCCATGCATTGAATATCGACACAAGGCAAGTCCCGGTGAAACAAAAGCAAAATGTTATGGATCCAAGAGATCTGCTGCACTTAAAGTGGAAGTGGATGAACTCAAAAAAAAAAGGTTTACCCACGACAGCCTCTACCCAATATGGATATCCAATCCAGTTCTTATGAGAAATGCTAGTGGAGAGTAGCAGACATGCATCGACTACTCTTACCTAAACAAAGCATGCCTGAAAGATAGCTTTCCACTTACGAGGATCGGCTAACTGGTAGACTCAACCAATAGATATGAACTGCTTTCTTTTATAGATGTGTACTCAGGATACAACCAAATCCTGATGCACGTCCTCGAATAGGACCACATCAACTTCATTACCAATCTAGGTATATATCATTATGTTGTGATGCCGTTTGAACTAAATAATTCTAAAGCTACTTACCAGAGACTGGTTAATAGGATGTTCAAAGACCAGAGGCGATCGATAGAAGTATATATGGATGATATGCTCGTGAAGTCACGATGGTTAAACCACCACATCAATGACTTAACAAAGATGTTCAGTATTCTACAAAAATATGATATGAAAATAAATTCCTTGAAATGATCTTTCAAGATTGCATCAGGGAAATTTTTGATTTCGTCGTCAATGCTCACGGAATCGAAGCCGATCCCAAGAAGATTCAAGCAATTCGAAAAATCTAGGTGCCAAAGACGATTAAGCGGGCATAGAGCTTAAATGAGAAGGTTTTCTTCCTAAAGCGCTTCATCTCCAGGGCCACCGACAAGTTTATTCCTTTCTTTGACTTAATCAGGATAGGGAAGAGGAACTTTGAATGGACGCAGGATTGCATAGATGCGTTTCAAGCTCTGGTAGATCACTAAGAGAGACCTCTTATCCTATCCAAGCCATAGGATCATGAAGGCTTATACATCTATTTAGCATTATCGGTACATGCCATATGTTTGCAACCAAATTGGTCGCAAACACTCAAGGGTAGATTTATGTAGAGAAGTAAATGAAGAAAATAAAATTAAAACCGAGTAATAGTGTTAGCACCAAAATTGGTCACTAACACCCAAACGCCTTGAAAGCACCAATTCACAGTTACAGATAATAGATAGTGTATGTAGAGAGTATAATTTTGAAGAGTAATCAAAATTAAAAAGAAAGCAGTAATAACAGAGGATTTATAGTGGTTCGACTGACTTTAGCCTAAGTCCACTCCAGAAGTATCCTTTTTGTTGATATCAAAATCAATTACAGTTATAACAAAAAATAGTGGCAGAGTAGCCTTATTGGAGAAGATGAAGGAAAATAGAACGAAGATCCCCTTTCTAAAGCCCTGCCTGTTGTATTTATAGGCAAAATCCGAGTTACTAGGCTTCCTTAGTGATCCGGGCCCATCAAGACCATAGTCGAACCCAAATCCATCATCACTGCCAACCCCGAGTTCAGAATACGCTAATCCGATGTTTCCTTGGGAATGATTCGAAGTGAACAAAGATATAACCCAAAGCAAACTCGTCGGTGACCCGAAGTAGCCTATGTTTGGACTCGGAGTATCACGGTGCCAACCACTCTTGTCCAAGTTCCAAATGTCCGATAAGAAAAACAGAAAAAATTAAGTGCTACCTCTCCAGGCAAAGCAGCCTTCTACAATCTCAAAGCATGCTTGGGAATCAATCTAGTTCCCTTACATGTGTTAGTGGCATAGCTACTTTATGTTTTTAAAACAAAATCAGAGAAATTATTCGATGACCAAAGTCCAAATCCTGAACTCAGTCCTTACCATCATGATAAGTTGATGATGAGTCGTGACCGCAATCCAGGGTCGTTCCTGTTTGATGCAGGCGGTAGTCTCTCGTGTTCCACCACTCTTGTACGTTTCCTCACAAACTATGGCAATCTACTACTCCTAACATGCTCCTCCACCACGTCCTTCCATTGGCAGCATTCGTTAGTGGCATGCGCTTCTAGCTCATGGAAGAGGCAGTACTTCCGGCTCCTACGTTCCTATTCTATAGGATCCCTCTTAGGTAGTTGCCAATAGAGGAGTTCCTGCGTGTTTCCAAGTAAATCCGTTCCAGATTATCTATCAAGTCCGCATACGGTGCGAATTTGGGTTCTCGACCTCTCCACCGTTTGTTTGAACCACCATATCTATTGTCCTGCTTTCGCTTTCCTTTATCCATCTCACGTCCTTCTCCAGGTGTTCCTTCACCTTGCATGGCGTTTATCTCTTGCCTTTCGGCACGTGAATCCTCTAATCGAATGAATCTTTCCATCTCATGATAAAACTCTCCAAGATCTTATGGTGGATCCCTTGCCAATGAATCCTTAAACTCGGTGCCTTCTGCAATCCCTTCTACTGCCACCATCAAAATCATTGATGGATCCAAGCGATCTACCGAAGCTAAAGCTGCATTGAATCACATTAAAAAAACCCTCACAGACTCACCTGTCCTCTGCTTCAGTGATGCCAAAGTCATTACATTCTTGGGTCACGTCACGTGGACCCTGAACTGTCTCATGAAGCATTCCACTAGCTTGCCCCATGTCCTGATCAATCCATTCTCTGGATGCCTAAACCAGAGCGCAGACAAATCTGTCAGGTATAATAGGAAACATCTTGCCATCACCTCCTCAGATGCTTCCAACATTTCCATATATCTGATGTATCTGGTTACGTGCATAGTTGGGTCTGATTTTCCATCGTATGACTCCTGTGTTGGCAGTTTGAATTCTAGAGGGTTCCTTGCATTTTTGATATTTGGAGTGAACGAACTCCGACCGACTTCCTCCAAGCCTCTGCTTGGTAGCCCTCCTCTCATAATCCTTCTTATCAATCCAGCCATCCGCTCGTCTCCATCCGTGTGTAGTCCTTAAATTGCATTTCCACCCTGCCACCCATGTCTTGGAAGGTACTCTGGGTAGTGTTATTCATGTTGCTTATTCACATTCACATTGGTCCCAGCTCGCTGAGCTTTATTCGCAGTTCTTCCAGTATCCAATCCCAAGGATTTGTCCCTAGGACTTTACTGATTTCCTTCAATCTCTCTATTTTGGTTCTGAATCAAACCTCCAGACAGCTCCAACTCCTTGCTCTGCATTACTAGTAGCTGCAGTTGGTCCATTCCATTGAATTTGCACTCCAACTTATCCAACCTATCGAAGTAGGTTTTGTATCTTATCCTCCTGCCTCTTAAGCATTGTTTCCATCTCGTCTCTAGTAATATAGATTGAGGCCTGATTATCTCCATAGGAAGCCTCCTGACTTCCTTCCTATTGACTCCTTTCTGTAATATGTCTCCTTGTCGACTGCTTTGCCATAAATTTTAGAATCCGAGTTCCTAGGCCTTTAAATCTAATATCCTAGCTTCAGAATTCCTGAGTGCTAGCTTTCTCAGAGAAAGCACCAAAATGTTAGCGTTAAAATTGATCACTAACACCCATACGCCATTGAAAGAACCAATTCACAGTTACAGATAATAGATAGAGAGTATAATTATAAAGAACAATCAAAAATAAAAATAAAACGGTAATAACAGAGGATTTATAGTGGTTCGGCTGACTCTGGCCTACGTCCACTCCAGAATTTCCTTTTTACTAATATCAGAATCAATTACGGTTACAATCTGGAGTTTTTAAAACAATAATGGAAGAGTTGCCTTTGTGGAGAAGATGTAGGGAAACAGAATGAAGAACCATTTTTGAAGCCCCGCCTGTTTTATTTATAGGAAAAATACGAGTTATTGGGCTTCCTGAGTGATCCGAGCCTATCAAGACCATAGCCGAACCCAAATCTATCATCATCGCCAACCCTGAGTTTAGAATACATCGATCCGATGTTGCCCTGGCAATGACTCGAAGTGAACTTAGATATGACCTGGAGCAAACTCGCCTGTCACGTGAAGTAACCTACGTTTGGACTCGGAGTTACAAGGTTCTGACCACATTCCTTCAATACACCGACCTGATCCACTTTAGTCAAACCGAAGCCTTCGTTCCACCGACCCGAATTAGCCAATCTGATACAACACACCGACCAAATTTCCCATATGATGACCTGACCTTATAGTTGACCCAAAGTATGGCCATTGCTGACTCGAAGCGAGAGTAGTTGCCGACCTAAGTCTTCCCTTTGATGTCGATCCCATAGCTTGCCGACTTGGCTCCACTGCCGACCCAAAGAAACCTGAATGCTGATTTGGTGTCAATCTCCATACATGTCGATCCCATCCACTTGTTCGACGTCGACGCCTCCATTCATGCCGACCTGATGACTTATACATGTCGACCCGAAGACTGGAGGATGCTGACCCGAAGTAAGTTGTGAAGCCCATGAAAACATGACAACCTGAGGCAACCCTGCAATTGACTTGAAGTAGGCAGCTTGAGAACCCGAAGTAAACCCTCAAACAACTCGAAGCAAACTCTAACCATCTCGGAGCGACTCGATTGTCATCGAGACTCATATTTCAAGTATCCCGTGCCTTTCGTCCATCGACTATGCCTAATCTTGGCTTCGTAATCATGTTTATCATCCACGATTGATCGTCTATCCATTCGGTTGATTCAAAACCAATGTATTCCAGTCTCGATAATCGAGCGATCGATTTAGTTATATCTTCCTGTCTACGGCCTTGCCAAAAGGCAGGTTAACAAATGGAATAAGCTATCAGACTAATAAAAGCAATAATCAAGAACATAGGAATTTCTAGTGATTCTGTGTTGTATGCCTATATCCACTTGAAGATTATCTTTATTGATGAAATAGGAAAATTTTGATTACAATAAAGGCTAAAGTAACTAGCAGCGTAAAGAACCTTAGAAGATCAATATTTATAAGTGAAGGTGACCACCAATCTCTCTGAAACTTCGGCTATATGACCTTCTAACCTATGTGGGCTCACCAGAGGGGTCGCTAGGCCCAAATCCCAATGAAAAGGGATCGGTACCGATCCCTTCATTGGTCGATTTTTAGGCAGGTCTCCATATAGTGGTTTCTGCATGCTTAAATATATTGGTTATTCAATTTTCAAGGCATTTGGATTAACATAGCTCAAGTTATACATGACCTTTTAAAAGATTATTTATGTCAATGTTTCCTGCTGATCCCTCTAATAGGTTGGATGTCGACCCATCTCCTTTCTTAAGAGATGTCGATCCCTTCTTTATGAGTTGAAGTATAATTTTCCAAGTCAATGATCTATGCCGAACCATACTCATTTGAGTACGCCAATCCCTTGTCTACTTAATCATGCTGACTCCTTACTCGCTCGACCATGTCCCCCTATATTTAATCATCTATGTCGGGCCCCCATTTATGAGCTAAAGTATGCATGCTCGAGTCAACATACCACACCAACCCCTTTCTCGCTTGATCAAGCCGATCCATCCTTATTCAGCTAAGCTGATCGCTCCATTATTCAATCATACAAATCCCTTACCATTCAACTACACTGATCCCTTGCTTATCCAATCATGCCGATTCCTTTGAAGTTAGCAAGCTATGTTGACACCTTCACTTGTTTAAGCTATATTCAATATTTCAAACATCCTGCATTATTTATCTATCAACTCCAGTCAATTCTGGCTTCATATAACTATATGTACTTTACTTTCGGGTCCTACAACCATTGCTTTGTGGTCATCATTCTTGATAATGGTTGAATCTATCTTGTGCACTCAGTTCAAAATAGCCGGGTTAGGATACCGGATAACACTTTCCCCCTAAAGTACGTCTTGTGAGTAAAAAGACATGCTTTGAATTGAAATAAGTTTGAGTTGTCGAAAAAAGGTTCATTTAGCTTCCTCAACGATTACTATTCCTTTTTCAAATCATTTTTTCAAGGCATTGAATTCTTTATTGATTGCCATGACGCTTGGTCAATTTCCAATAATATAAATTCAATGCCATATTCCGTCAATATATATAAGTCCGGTTTTGCGAGACTTATAAACTTTCATTGTCTGGTCCAACCTCAAACTTGAAGGTTTCAGGTTTGATTAAAATTTCTATGTATTTAAGAAAGTTGAACCTTTAAGTCACTCTCGTGTGCAAGCATACACACGTTTCTATTGTTGGCTCCCAGACGTGCTCGAACACTTACAGGTCGTTGCCAATTTCTGTAATATCCTATATATTCATGTGCATTGCCAAATCCTTTCAACTATTTTTGTTTTTCCTTTTTCTCCTCCCTTCATTCTTTTTTTTTTAAAGATGTATAGGCGTCGGCATGCATTCTTCCAATCCCTACTTTGGGTCTTGCTCATAGGGTAGGAAAACTTTTATGTCGATCCCTCTCTCCGTAATACGTGCTTAATACTTTAGGCCGATCCCTTTACCCTATATATATATATATATATATATATATATATATATAAGCCCTTCTTTCCTTCCTTCTTCACTTATCCCATTTATTTACTTTTTCACTAAGCCCTCTTCATGAACCCAATTTCTCCAACCTTCGACCTTAAATCCAACCACAATCCCAACTACCCCAAAAACTCACCTCTTCTTCGTCCATAATTCGATAATCCCAAAACACATGACCTTATCTTAATTCGAACCTCCACATTTTCGTATAGGTATGATTTTGTAATACTTTCTTTAATTATATGATTAGATCCTTATCCTTGAGTTGTTGTTGTGTGTATGAGGTCATGATAGCGAACGATCTTGGAGAGGTTGATGATTACCGAAATAAGGGTTTGGTAGATTGAATTATGTATAGGAAGAGAAGAGGAGGAGAAAAGAGGAGGTTAAGCAAGGGATTTTGACGGAAGAAAGGTCAGGAGTAGAGAAATGTGGGGATCGGTAGACGATAATATGACAGTGGTAGGGGTCGGTTAGGTAGGGATTGGGTTAGGTTATCATCTGAGAGAGGGATCAGTAGGGGGTATTTACCAAGGGATCGGTCGTGGTGGTGACAAAGGGATCGGTATTCCCTGGTTTGGCTGAGGGTTAGTATATGGGTTTTGGATAGAGATTAGTATTCCTTTTGGGATCGGCTTCAATATTTGGTTTCTCAGACTTGCAAACTAATTTAACTTGATTTTCTCGAACAACCACTGCTAATTTGTCTTAATGACCTTGGACATGTGATGGTGGCGAAGAAAATAACATGCATATCCACTATTGAACTAGAGATTGAAAAATGGGTCCTTGGAACTTTCAATATGGACTAAAATCTTAGAAATGAACATAAACGACAAACTTCATAAATCGATCTTCTTGCTAGTTGAGAAAATCAGAGATGACGGCCTCACTGGACAAAACTCCTAAGTCTCGTTGTTTTATTTTGCATTTCTGATTTCAAACCGTTTGTATCTGTTATATAATGCACTACACTTCACTAGTTCACACTTAGCATGTGGGAAACATGTTTCTTTTTCTGATCTCGATTATCAGCTAATTATAGCTAATATAGATTCTAGATGCTTGAAGCGTTCAACTGACATGTCTACTGATTCGGCGATACAATACATTGGTTCTGTAGCAAAGTCAAGTTCTGCTACTATATCCGGCAGGCTTTCTTTCAACCATTGTGTGGAACAAATACAAGATTCTAACCCGGGGGCTAATCTTTTCTCAAATATTCTAGTCCTCCCAGTAGAGAACATAAGCCTTGGTCCTGATGCTATAGAGGATGTTATTCATATAGATAACCCAGCTGACTCACAATCTTTCCAAAGAGGCGAAGCTGCTCTCCTCCGGCTATGTCCTATTCATGGAATCCCAATCAGGATGTCTTATTTTGTAACGACTTGCCTTTTTGACCATCGAAATTCAACACCAAACACTACCACTATCCAAATGTCGCGCATCCAATGCTCGTAAGGGCAGGTTGTTGGGGTAAATAAAAAGAAATGAATGGAGAACTGAGAAAAATAGAATCTCATAACAGAGTCGACAACATATAATACAGCAAGGACGGTAGAAACTGTCACTCCAAACATACAAAGTATATCAGAGTTACAAACAGACCTTATCAACTGGACAGTCATAAAATCCCGACCTTACAAATCTCGATATGTATACTATATAATACAGCAGAAAATAAAATACTACGACATGTGAATCTTCAGCTCCCCTCCATGAATACCATAACACCAAAGCCAACCTAAAAAATACTCAGTCTGACCCGAGCATTATAAATAAATAACACCCAGATTAGTCTGGAAATACCAGCGTGAGATAACTCGAATAATGGGGAATATATATAAAAATTCTATGAGACCACACTGCTAACGCGGAATGGGTTTTTACCTCATAAGAATAACATCCATGTAGGCAAGAGTAGAAATAAATATCAGGAGACAAATCCAAATATGATTGAGCATAAATAGTATTAACCAGACTTGAGAGAATGGAAATAAATCGAGTAAAATCCAAACTAGACAAAATGGACAGAATAAGGAAAACATTCCAAACTCGATAGAATGGGCTAAATAAGGTAACGGTCCAAACTCGATAGAATGGGCTAAATAAGGTAACAGTCCAAACTCGATAGAATGGGTAAATAGAGTAACAGTACAAACTCGATAGAATGGGCTAAATAAAGTAATAGTCCAAACTCGATAGAATGGAGTAAATAAACACTTAAATGTCGTAAGGAGGAGTTGGCTCTACTCGTGGCAATTTAAAGCTAAAACAGATTTAGGGTTTTCGAATCAAATAAGGAAATGAAATTTTCCAAAAAATGACTAGGAGGATGTGCCCCCCTCACCGAAGTATACCTCTTGAAATATACCTAAGAACGCCAATGACTTTCGAAAACCTCTAAATCGGACCCCGCCGACTGTTACCGAGAATTCGGGTACTTCACATCTCAACGCGCAACACCAAATCCAATCTAGAGTGGATGTGAAAATACCCAAATGGGAGCATCCCCACATAGCTTGGCCACACTCGCTCTTTCGGTTTAGTCATTTCCGAAAAAAGATAACAAAGCTAAAATGAGTAACACATCTTTTTAGAGTGACGAAGTAAAGTGGCTGAAGTAACCGATAGTTGAGATACCAACTATCGAGGATATAAAACGATCATATACGAAAATTAAGTCTTGTATACTTATCATCATTCATTGAATTCAAACTTGAAATATTTCTGGGTTAATAATAATACTGGAGAAGTCAAGGTAATGTTACTTCAAAATCATATCATACGATTATTCCTAAATTTCAAAATAGCGACAAGTCTACTTCTTCGATGTTTAGTGCTAATTATACAAATAAATCGTTTCCATATAAGTGATTCACTTTACAAAAATAATTTATATCCATAGATGAATCAAACATTTACTATTAAAAACGAACTAAACCTGTTGCTTGATTTTCATATTCGTAAAACACTTTTAGAATTAGTTCCAGATTTTTGAAACGTTAAGAGAATAATTTTTTGTCAAGCGTGCGACCCCGGAGGCTTAAACCAACATCAGCCCGAACGCCCAGAAGATTATCCAACTCAACAACCAAATAATCGAGTTTCAATTCCTTTTTATACTTTAAAAACAATATTAATTATCCTGAAAGATAATTAATTACATTTAGAATCCCTTTAAATAAACAATTCATTATCTATAATAAAATAGGTAGTTATTTCCAAACACTTTTATAACATTGGAAAATTAACTTTAAATCTTCATTAAATTAGTCTATTAACCTAAAATCAGTCTATTAAAGCAATTTTTATTATATTAGTTAATTTACTTTAATCACCTTTATTAAATCAATTAATTATAAGGATTTATTAAAGTTAAATAGTCATTAATTATAGAATAATTAATCTCAAACATCATTCATTAAAATGACGAGTAATTTTAAATTCCATTAATTAAAATAATTAATGAATTTTAAAATAATTATAAATTAATCGGATTAATTAAATTAAAACTCCATTAGCTAAAACCATTAATTAAAACATTATTTTATAAAATGATTTATTTAATTATAAAACATCATTAATTAAGCCGATTTAACTAAATTTTAGAAATCATTGGTTAAAATAGATAATTAAATTTAAAAACAATCATTGATCAAAATGATTATTAATTTCAATTATCATTAATTGAAACATTGAATTTTAATCCCATCATCATTAATTATAATAATTAATTAAGTTCAACAAATTAATTAAACTCCATTATCATGAATTAAAGAATTAATTAAACTCAAATAATCATTAATTAAAACGATTAGTTAAGTGTAGAACATTATTAACAAAAATGATTAATTAAATCTAAAGATAACCAATTTTAATCATTATTTGTTAATTTGGTTAATTAATCTCAAATTAATTAATTTAAAAGATTAATTACTTTAAACTATCATTAATCAAAATGATTAATCTTCAATATTCTTTTTAGCAAAAATACAAGCTCAAATTCATATAACCAGGTTTTGGGTTGAAATTTAATAAATGATGTTGTAGCGATAATCGGTATGACGACATTTTAACTATGAAAGGGAAAATCAGTATTAGTTTCAATAAATCATGAATAACAGCATATGGGTTTAAATAAAATAATTATGACTGAGAAACCCCCTTTGGGTCTCTTCATGATTTGTTCATGCAAAACAATGGTTATCGAAAATATATATATATATATATATATATATATATATATATATATATAATCGTACTGGTTTATAACGATCAAATTAATATGTCATCCATTTTCCAAACAGAAATTCAACCAAACAAGCAATCAAACAATTTTAACTAAGATCCAAACAATAAATTAATATCTATAACATCATTGATATGATATAATAAAAATTAATGTGAGTTAATCTCACGTTGATTCTCGTTTACAATAAATAAATATCAATAACATCATTGATATGATGTAATAAAAATTAATGTGAGTTAATCTCACATTGATTCTCGTTTTTGCCGAAGCGTTCCGATGTGTACTAAAATCGAATGAGTGTTCGATTGTAGCCTAAATTCTCACTTGCTCCAAATCTAACCAAACCAACTCCATAACAAAGATATCAGCTCCACGAGTACAACAAAAAAGACGGCATTCGAATCCGACCTAGTACGAGCAAGATACACAATTAATAAGTTTTGGAATTAAACAATTTAATTTATTCACTAATTACAATAATTTAACAACTAATTACCCTTAATCTATTTCTTTCCCAAACACACGGTCTTCTTCCTGTATGTGAAGCAATGGTGCATGCATGCACTCGACTCCTCCAACCACACCACTGATAGGACAATAGAGAGCACTGCCAACCTCCACTCGCCTCGCTCGTCATTTTCCACCCATCCACATCATCTCGTCCCTCTCAGATCAAAATTTGACCCATCCTCCTCCCCAGGCCATATAGCAGGTCGCATAACATCCAACATCGTCAAACCAAGCCAAAAAGCCTCCAGTGAAGCAACATCTCATCACAAACATGAATATATCCTCAACCGCGCATGTCTTCCCCTAAATCGACCTCGAATTCTAACCCTAATTTAGCAAATGAAGTTCGAACTTCGTCGATCGCAACAAACAACACATAGAGATGAAGCCTTCAACCACACGATCACAACAAATTAAACAATTTTGTTTATCGATGATTAAATCGTTGTATTAGGATTTTTAAATGGGCTGACCATAGTTTACTGGAATGAGTTTGAGAGGAAAAGGTATAGGGATATTATATCCTTATATGTAGTGACTTTGTTTGCTTTTGATTTTCCAATTTAAAACATACGGTCATTTGACTTTATAATTATTAAAAACTATGATGATTATGATTTGCCCAAAATAAGGATTTACTGGCAAGGTACGAGACAAGGCAGGAAACAGGGAAAAATGTTTGTTGGCTGATGTTAAGTGTTGACTTATGTTGCTTTTAATTTTAAATTATCTAACAAAACATACTCGAAAATGTCAAAATCCATATGAGACGTGCTGCTTGGCATTCTATATATTATACCCCTATTCCGAATGCAACGGAACTTCTTTCGAGACCTGATTCGATCGTATATAGAAGATAGGTTTTTGTACCTAGTTATTATATTAAATTTTCCATATTAATTTGAACGTGTTTTTATCTCACACGACCAAACTATAAGTCTGATTGCCACGAAACTTGAAATCTTATAATAATTCACTATTATGGATTTGATGAAACTGGTTTCGTTAAAATCTTAAACTCTGTCCAAAAGGCTAATTTTTACAGATTTAAATATTTAATTATCGATATTTATCCCATATATTTACATTTGAATTAAGTTTACCAAACAAATTTACCAATATTATTTATGGATTAAAAGGAGTTAAATTTTTATATTAAGTCCACTTAATTAACATTTAATTCACAATTCAAATATTCAAATATGCCATATATTGTAATTATAACTTATTAAATTGAAAAATTAAATTATTTAAATATTTAAAATTAATTAAACATATAAAATCAAATGAACAAAATTTTGGGTTGTTACATTCCCCTCCGCTAAATGAATTTCATCCCTGAAATTCCTAAGGAAGAAAATGCATTTGAACCCTTAAGTTTAAAACCGTTAATTTAAAATGAGCCATTAAACTTATTAAGTTTTCAAAACAAATTAGTTGGAACAGATTCAGAAATATATACATATATATGTATGTCTTTTAAATCCATTCACTTATACCAACTAATACTCTTCTATTTATTCACTCCAAGATATAACTCAGAAAATCAAACTTTTAGTCATCAAAATTTTTCCAAATTTCTTAAAAGTTTTCTAACTCTTAAATTTTCGAAAAATTTCACCAGTGTCTCCTTTGCGCGGCTCGATCGAAACAACTATAAATCGCCATTATGGCGTCAAACAAATCAAAAGAAAACATAAGCCAAGTGGCCTCCAATATGTAGGGCATAAATCATCAACCAATTTAATTTTTTCCTTACATTTTTATGTTTGATTTATATTCTTGGCTAGAAATTTATTATCTTCTATGCAAATGCAGGTGCACAAGAAGTCAAGTAGAAATCTCTTGCTTCCCTGTACTTACTTAATCCAAAAGAGTCATATTGATACAACAGAAACATACTAGCTATCTCTATCATAACTCAAATAACATAAATAAGGTACCAATCATATCTCAATCATATGCAACCAACAAGAGGATATCCTATAATAGATGCTATGCATCCAATAATTTTTAGATGAAAAATTTAGATCTAAATACCAGGATTTTTCAATACAAAATTTTATTTTAGAATTTCTCAGATGAGAAAAATCAAAGTTCAAAAATCAAAATGACAAGGAGGGGATCCCTCCAAATAAATGATGGTGAAACTCTAGAATCAAAACAACATAGAGCATCCAGTGGTATTCTAGTTTCTCCAAAAATATCAACAAGAATCAATAAATATCATTCTTTTCCAAAAATCTTCAAAAATTACTTTTTTCAGAATCCCCAGGATTTAGGTCCTAATAACAACAATTTAAAATCTTTTGTCTATAATTTAAACTATAGACAATGGTATATGAAATCACATAGCTAATCAATTCAATCCAATCAAATCCAATCAATCAAATTCCGTGAAGGAATAAATTAACACAAATTGTCAATCAAATTCCACAAGGGAAAACTTATCACTTAGCACTGTTTTTAAAATGTCAAATGACTAACAAAGAAATTTTAACTTACGTTCAGAACTTTCTTAGTTGTCCATAAATATATATAATTAACTAAGCGTACCGTTTTGTTCATTAGCCTTTGGTTATTGCTTAGAATGTTTATCCAAACTCACTCGGACAAAATGGAAAGTTTTATTTTATTACTTTTTTAATTGCATTAAAATTTTCTAGCTCATTTATATTTTCACCTAGTATTTTATTCAATACTAAAATTATTTATGAGTTATCTCATAATCTGTCACTCACGTGTTAAAATAACTTATAAAGTTATTTCTTTATAAAATATCAAATCATAACTTATTCCAATTTATTTAACTATATAGTATTCCTTTATATCCTGAGAATACATAAAAAAATTATTTTACTTTTTCGAAGATCAAGACGGAGATCAAACCAAATTAAGGTTTCTTTAAATCGAGTCAACCTATTAACCTTTTTACTTAAAGTGTTAAAATGAATGATATTTATTGGTTAACCCAATCAACAAATAGTTCATACTACTTGGATGTTTTAAACAATTATCTTATCTAAGGGAAAAATCTTATTTATCCAAACAATCTCTTATTAGAATTGCTTTTTATTTTGAAACCAATTCCCCTTTAGGGAACTTAAAAATTAGATACCTGGTTTAATTTTAAAACTTTACGTTGAAAGCATAATTCACATATTTTTTATATATAACAACTTTAAACGATTTATTTATTAAAACTCACTTTAGGTTCGTTTGTATTTTAACTCATTTTGATCGCACAATGATAATGAGAATAATTTACTAAGTATTCCATAACGTTCGCCTAAGCAAACACCCGGTCGTCACTTAGAAGATTATTCAGGTTACCATAAAGCTAATCCAAACGACTTCCTCCTAATTATCCCAAAGAAAATGCGATCCATTTAAAATTTTAATTCTCAATATATTTTTACCTCTAAATACTTTCAAAAGTATAGCTATTTCATTTCTCAAGAATTCCTTTGAAATTATTTTTTAAAAATTCTAGGATTTAGATAAAAAATCCTTTTTGAACCTGTTTTTCAAACTAAATTTATATAAAACTTTCTTTATATAAAAATCATTACATATGATAATAATCCTTCTTTATTATAATAGAATTATCTTCAGTATTTATTCTCTAAATATAGTATTCACTATTTAGATTATATTACAAGTTTTTATGAAGTTTAATGCTTAACTCAACATTACCAAACAGTGAATTCTAAATTTAATCATATTCTTTGAACACCTCATAGTTAAGTTGTAAAAATTAATTCATAAAGGGTTCATTTTAAATCAAAATTATAAATGCTCCTAGATAAACCGAGCACCATTCAACCATCAACAAAACAACTATTAATGCTTCTTATTAAATTAAGCATAACCGAACAAACAACAGTGATAATAATTAAATATTATCATATTTAAACCAAAACACTAATAAGTATATAAATTTTTTGAAACTTATACCTTTATAAATAAAAAATATTATGCTAGGAAAAATATTTAATTTGCCAAATTTTCAAAAATTTCCATACCACGTCCGTTGGCCTTGGTCAGGTATTTAGAAATCTTTATCGATACCGTAGCGTCTCATGTCTCGACCAGAATTCATAAAAACTTAACAGATCAATTAACATAATATATTTTTATAATAATAAAAAATATGCTCTAGTATATATAATACTCTAAAGCTCACTCTACGGTGTCTCTTACCCTATCTCTAATAAGCCAAGCCCTACCAAGTCAAGGTTCTCGCTTAACCTTTATCTCTAATACCAAATGTAATGACCTTCCTTTTTGACCATTGAAAGTCGACACCAAATGCTACCACCATGTTCAAATGTCACGCATGCAATCGACAAAAGGGTAGATTGTTAGGGTAAATAAAAAGAAAAGAACATAGAATAGAGAAAAATAGAATCTCACAATGGAATCGGCAACATATAATATAGTAAGGACAGTAGAAACTATCACTCCAAACATACAAACTATATCAGAGTTAAAAACAGACCTTATCAGCTGGACAGTTATAAAATCATGACCTTACAAATCCCGATATGTATACTATATAATACAGTGGAAAATAAAATACTACGACAGGTGAATCTTCAGCTCCCCTTCATGAATCCCATAACACCAAAGCCAGCCTGGAAAAGTACCCGGTCTGACCCAAGCGTTATAAATAAATAACACTCGAATCAGTCTGGAAATACCACCGTGACATAACTTGAAAAATGGGGAACGTATGTAAAAATTCTATGAGACCATGATGCTACCGCTGAATGGGTTTTCACCTCACAAGAATAACATCCACACAAGCAAGAGCAGAAATAAAAATCTGGAAACTAATCCTAATATAGTTGAACATAAATAATATTAAACCAGACTTGAGAGAATGGAAATAAACCAAGTAAAATCCAAAATAGATAGAATAAGGAAAATAGTCCAAACTCGATAGAATGGGTTAAATAAGGTAAGTCCAAATTCGATAGAATGAGATAAATAAAGTAACAATCCAAACTCGATAGAATGGAATAAATAAACACTTAAATGCCGTGATGAGGAGTTTTCTCTTCTTGTGGCAATTTAAAGATTAAACAGATTTAGGGTTTTCGAATCAAATAAGGAAAGGAAATTTTCCAGCAAATGACAAGGAGGGTGCGCTCCCCTTACCGAAAGTATACCCCTAGAAATATACCAGAGAACTCCGATGGCTCAAACCTCAAAGTCGGACCGCGCTAACTTTTACTGAGAATCCGAGCACTTCACATCTCAATGCGCAACACCAAATCCAATCTATAGTGGATGTGAAAATACCTAATGAGACCAACCCCACATAGCTTTGCCCCCACTCGCTCCTTCAGTTCAGTCATTTCTACAAAGGATAACAAAGCTCAAATGAGCAACACATCATAGAGTGACGAAAATAAAGTGGTTGAAGTAACCGATAGCTGAGATACCAACTATCGAGGGCATAAAACAATCATATATGGAAATTAAATCTTGTATACTTATCACCTCTCATTGAATTCAAACTTGAGTTATTTCTAGGTTAACAATAATGCCGGAGAAGTCAAGGTTGTGTTACCTCAAAATCTTGTCACGCGATGATTCTTAACTTTCGAAATAGTGACAAGTATACTTCTTTGATGTTTTGTGCCAATTATACAAATAAATTGTTTCCATCTAAGTGGTTCGCTTTACAGAAATAATTTATTTCCATAAACGAATCAAATTTTTACTTATAAAAACGAACTGAACTTATTGCTTGATTTCCGTATTGGTAAAACACTTTTAGAATTAGTTCCAGATTTTTAAAATGTTAGGAGAATAATTTTTTCCAACTGCACGACCTCGAAGGCCTAAACCAACATCAGATCGAATGCCCAGAAGATTATCCAACTCAACATCCAAATAATCGAGTTCCAATTCCTTTTTATACTTTGAAAACAATATTAATTATCCCAAAAGATAATTAATTTCATTAATTTTTTTTAAATAAACAGTTCATTACCTATAATAAAATAGATAATTATTTCCAAACACTTTTATAACATTGGTAAATTAACTTTAAAATCTTCATTAAATCAATCTATTAAATTTAAATCAATTTGTTAAAGCAATTGTTATTATATTAGTTATATTACATTAATCATCTTTATTGAATCAGTTAGTTAAAAGGATTTATTAAAGTCAAATAGTATTAATTAAATGAATAATTAATTTAAAACATATTAATTAAAATGATGGGTAATTTTAAATTCCTTTAGTTGAAACAATTAATGAAGTTTAAAATAATCATAAATTAATCGAGTTAGTTAAATTCAAACTCCATTAGCTAAAACCATAAATTAAAAATATCATTTGTTAAACTGATTTATTTAATTATAAAACATCATTATTTAAACCGATTTAACTAAATTCTAAAAATCATTGGTTAAAACAATTAATTAAATTTAAAAACAATCATTAATTAAAATGAATATTAATTTCAATTATCGTTAATTGAAACAATTAATTTAATCCCATCATCATTAATTAAAATAATTAATTAAGTTGTAACAACCTTAGATTATTGAAATATTTTAAATTAGATTTTTATTTCATTTTGAAAATATTTTAAAATTGATTTTATTTCAAGATTTTATTTTTTTTAAACATTTTAAAAGAGTAGTGGTAATTTTCCAATGTTTATTGTATTTTGTTTACAATTTTAAATTTTAGTTTCATTTTAATAAACTATTTTCTTATTTATTTTCTATTTTTCCTAAAAATATTTATTTATTTTAATTTCTACTTTATTTTGTTTTCATTTTTATTTTATTTACTTGATTTTTCTATTTGTTTATCTTGAATTAAAAAGAATTAGAAATTTGAAGAGACAAAGCTTTTCATTTCTTGTGACTTTTCATTAGCCTTGCCTTTTCATTTCCTTTGACTCTTCATTTTCTTGTTTTGGCCGTACATTCCTTTCCTATAGCCATGTATTCTCATTATCATTCACGTGAGAAAGCTTCTCATTCCCATCACGATTTTTGGCCAATTCATTTCTGAATTTGTAGGTAATGGCTTCTTCCATTTTCTACTTTTTCTCTTCATATTTCTATTGATTTTGCATTGTTATGCTTGATCTCTTCTATATGATTGCTCGGCCTAACCCTTTCACCACCTTCACCGACCACCACATCACTTCCTCCTCATCACCATCCACTACCTGACCTCCTCCTCCTCTGACCAATACTGGCCGTGACCATACTTTGATGCAAACTTCAAAAAAATTGCAGAACCCTTCCTAAAAGGCATAGGCGAGCCTAGTTTTCCCCATCCCCTTCATTTTTTCACCATAGCCACACCCTTAGACACCACCACCAGCAAGTACACCACCTCTGGCCATCACTTCAGCCATCACCAGACTTGTACCTGACCATGGCCAAGCTCACTTGACCTTTGGCCGAGCCAAAATGTTAAACAAAAACTCGTCTTTTTCCTAGCCTTTTGACCTTCCTTTACTAGTAACTCAAAAACTCTTCATCGCCTTTGTAGCCGTGCCTATATGAGTCCAAACCAGATCCATTTCAACCTATAAACCCACCATGGCCGAACCAACAAAGCATTGTGGCCGAGCAAAAGTTGTTTGTGGTCAAGCAAAATTGATTGAAAAGCTTGGTGATGTCTTTTGTAAATTCTATTTCCATTTTTGTTCCAATAAATTTTGGTATTATATTTATATTTTCTTTGTTTTGTTGTTGAATACAAGATTAATATGTTGGCTCTCTCTCCAATCGAATCAAAAGTTGTGCTATCGTGCTTTTTAGATTTTTATCTGTGTGTTTTGATTTGCTAACTCCAGCTTGAAAAGGTGAGTATTCGCTCTTGATATTCATACTTATAGAATTGTGAAGTGATAGCCAGTGAATGTGTAGAAATATTATATATTATTATACCTGCTTGTGATATGAACCATATGATATTTACCCTTGTTTATAAACCTATTACATCATCTGATACTGCTATATGTTGCTATATTTTTTATTTTATTTTGTTCTCACACTGCAAGTTCCCTAAGAATAGAATCACTATGGGTTGAAAAGATACACACCTGAACGAACTTTAGAATAAGGAAAAATCATTATGGGCTGAAATGATAGGCCTGGGCAATTTTTATTTATTTTATTTAACTTGGGATTGCGGGTTTGAAATGATAGAACCCGGATTTTTTTTGTAAATTACGGATTGAAGTGATATTTGACCCGTATCACTTGACCTAGGTTAGAAAAATTTATACAGACCCGTTGTTATTTTATAAAGTTTTCTAGAAATTTTTAAGTATTTTTAAAATGTAAATTTATGATAATTTGATTGAAATTGAATTAAAAATGATTTTTATAAAGTGTTAGTGATTTTTCTACAAGTTAAAATGTGAAATAAATGAGTGGTTAAGTTGAAATTTGAAATATAACTTAAATTTGAAATTTGAGATTTTGTTTAAAAATGAAGTTAAATTAAGTAAATAAAATGGAAATTAAGTTTATATTCTGAAATGGTAATTAAAAACTTAAGTGTTAAGTTATTTTTAAGATGCAAAGAATAGAAAATTTGTACACTTGAATTTAATAAGCGAATTACTGAAAAAAAATTGATTTTATGTATAAAATTTTATTTTATGAAAATCATAAGTTAAAGGGTATTTAAATGAATATTTTGAGTGGAAAAAATATGATTTTATAAGTTAAAAGGGTTAAAATCAAAGTTTAATTGTTTCTAAAATTTCATTGAAAATCTGGAAATTTAATTAATAACACTTCAGAAATGCTATCATTTCTGAAGTTAACTTAAAATCTGAAGTAAAGGATATTACAGCACTTTGTAAGTGTTGTGGTTGAGGCAAATGAACTATAGCTAAAATTTAACTGAGTGATATTACAGCACTTTGTAAGTGTTGTGGTTGCAGAATGAAAACTAAAATCCAAACAAATAAAAGGGCTACAGTAGCACTTGATAAGTGCTGCACTAGGCTGAAATGAGATTTTTCAAGTGTAACTGAACTACTATAGCAGTTATAAATGTTGTCTTTGCTGAAATGAATTGTTTCCAATATAACTTACCGCAACATTTTCTAAGTGCTGTGAAAAGCTGAAATTTCAATGTTTATAGTTTTTAACTGAATAAATGAACTCAGAAAAGGCTAAATTTTTGGGAATTTAATACTTGATTTATAACTGTAATGACTTCACTTTTAAATAGTTTAAATGGAGTATTTTGATTTGAAATATAAACCATTTTGAAATGTGATTTGGAATGGTATTTATTTAATAAAAATGAATGAGGTTTTGAAAGGATATGATATTTTGATATTTTGAAATGAATTGGAAGTGATTTGATCTCTATTCTGAGAAAGTTTTGAATTTGAAATGATATTTGATTTTTGAAGTATAAAATACCTTTTTGAAATGTATAACCACAGATTATAATAACGATTGGTTATTAAAGAGACCGGAATCCGATATGGACATACTCTATGTCGATACCGAAAACCGCTTTAACAACTATGTACACGATGGAGTTTCCAGAATGAAGTAGGATGGTGGCGACGATCCTATTATGGTATGAACGTGGACCCGACTCCCTTAAGTTGGCATAAGGTGGCTAAAACAAGAACGATCTCGAGCCAAGTGAGGTCATTCCTCCTATCAGACACATTTCTTCAATACTATACTCTTACTTTGTGATTGTTTTGGTGGCCACCCTTTGATTTTGATTGGGAGTGTGTTCCGAGGTGGGCGTAGTGGCTGCTACGTTACCACCATCCCGTGTGCGTAATTGGTATATCTACCCTGGCATTGCCTTGTGTGCCATGTCACCTACCATAGCGAGCTTTACTATGAGTTTGATTTGCTTCGTAGCTATGGAGTATCTTCTCGTAGTCTCCCGATCAGGAGATATGCAGGTGCTGTATAGACTACTGGCACTATTACGTGTTAAGGGCTATATGGGTGACCCCTTAACGCTATTTTAAAGTATGTTTATTTTACTGTAGACATTATTATAATAGCAAAATATTACTACATAGTAAATAGTTTAACGGATCCTTAGAGGATGGGCTGTCCCAAGCATCCTTTAAGTTACTTGTACATTTACTGCAGTTCACTCGAGTTGGTTTACATTGTATAAGTATGTATGTCCTGACTCGAGTGTTTTGTGTTTTGCTTTACGCTCAGGTCAGCCTACGTATTCACAGCTTTGGATTTCTCTTTCTGGATCTATGAATTGCTAAAGATTCTGCTTATCCATATCTATATATTTCAGTTTCAGTTATTCTATTTCAACTCTTGTATTAGTGAACTTCTATGTATTTGGGATTTCTGTTGTGTTTGTTTTCATATTGATATTATGTATTTGTATAGAGACTTTGTTATAGTAGCTTCGTGAACTACTATGGTATTTTAATTTCTGCTACGAGATATTCTAATATTTCTATGTATGTGATTCTACTGTCGATTTTATTTGCTCTAAATTTTATTACAATCTGCTATTTTGAATTATTCAATCTGACATGTGTGGATTATTGTCGATTTGAATGGTCCAAAATAGGGGGTCGTTACATATGTTCAATAAATTAGTTAAACTCCATTATCCATAATTAATGAATTAATTAAACTCAAATAATCATTTGTCAAAACGATTAGTTAAGTGTAAAGCATCATTAACAAAAATAATTAATTAAATTTAAAGATAAACCAATTTTAATCATCATTTGTTAATTTGGTTAATTAATATCAAATTAATTAGTTTAACAGATAATTACTTTAAATTATCATTAATATTAATAAATTTTCAATATTCTTTTTAGCGCAAATACAAGCTCAAGTTCATATGACAGGGTTTTGGGTTGAAATTCAATAAATGATGATATAGCGAAAATCGCTATGACAATATTTAACTATAAAAGGGAATATCAGTAATTAATTTCAATAAACCATTAATGATTGCATATGGGTGTAAATAAAATAATTATGGCCAAGAAACCCCTTTTGGGTCTCTTTGTAGATTTTTCCCGCAAAAAAAGGGTTATCGATAATATATATATATATATATATATATATATATATGTATATGTATATGTATATGTATGTATGTATATGTATATATATATATATATATGGGTTTATAACGATCGAGTTAATATGTCATCCATTCTCCAAACGGAAATTCAACCAGACACGCAATCAAACAGTTTTAACTAACATCCAAACAATCAATAGATATCTATAACATCATTGATATGATATGATAAAAATTAATGTGAGTTAAACTCACATTGATTCTCGCTTTTGCCGAAGCGTTCCGATTTGGACTAAAATCAAACAGACGGTCGATTGTAGCCCACTCACTTGCTCCAAATCTGACCGAACCAAATCCATAACGGAGATATCAGCTCCAAGAGTGCAACGCAAAAGAGGCATTTGAATCCGACCTCGTACGAGCTAGATACACAATTAATAAGTTTTGGAATTAAACAATTTAATTTATTCACTAATTGTAATAATTAAACAACTAAGTACCCTTAAGCTATTTCTTTCCGAAACATACACTCTTCTTCCTGTACATGAAGCAATGGTGCATGTGTGCATATGACTCCCCCAACCACGGCACCGATGTGAAAATTGAGAGCACCGTCAACCTCCACTCTCCTCGCTCGTCACTCTCCACCCATCCACATCACCTCATCCCTCTAAGATCAAAACGCGACCCATCCTCCACACCAAGCCATACAGTAGGTTACGTGACATCCCACATAGCCGAACCAAGTCATAAGGCCTCTGGTGAAACAACATCTCATCACGAACACTAATATATCCCTAACCGCACCTATCTTCCCTTAAATCAAGCTCGAAGTCTAACCCTAATTCGGCCATTGAAGTTCAAACTTCGTCGATCGCAACAAACAGCACATAGAGATGAAGCCTACACCCACACGATCACCACGAATTAAACGATTTTATTTATCGATGATTAAATCATCATACTAGGATTTTTGAATAGGTCGACCATATTTTACTGGAATAAGTTTAAGACGAAAAGGAATAAGGATACTATATCCTAATATATAGTGACTTTGTTTGCTTTTGATTTTCCAATTTAAAACATACGGTTATCTGATTTTACAATTACTAAAAAAACATGATGATTATGATTTCCCCAAAATAAGGATTTACTGGCAAGGTACGAGACAAGGCATGAAATAGAGAAAAATGTTTGTGGGCTGATGTTAAGTGTTGACTTATGTTGATTTTAATTTTAAATTATTTAACAAAACATACTCGAAAATGTAGAACTCTAAACGAGGCATGCCACCTGGCATTTTATATGTTATACCCCTATTCCGAATGCAATGGAACTTGTTTCGAGACTTAATTCGATCGTATGCAGAAGATTGGTTTTTGAACCTAGTTATTATATTAAATTTTCGATACTAATTTCAACGCGTTTCGAACTCGCACGACCAAACTATACATCTAATTGCTATTAAACTTAAAATCCTATAATAATTCACAATTACGGATCCGATGAAATTGGTTTCATCAAAGTCCGAGGCTCCGCCCCTGAAGGCTAATTTTTTATAGAGTTAAATATTTAATTATTGATATTTATATGGTCTATTTACATTTGTAATTAAATTTACAAATTGAATTTACTAATATTATTTATTGATTAAAAGGAGCTAAATAAAAAATTTAAATCCATTTAATTAACATTTAATTCATTATTCAAATATTTAAATATGCCATGTATTTGAATTATAAGTTATTAAATTCCAAAATTCAATTATTTAAATATTTAAAATTAATCAAACATATAAAATCAAATGACCAAAATTTTGGATTGTTACATAGTTCCTTCAAGAAATGACAGGCCTCACTTACCCCCGGTAGGGTACACGACGTGCAATAAGTTTATGTGTTGGGCTAGATGTGTACCGCCTTTTAACTCGTTTATCCAAGAAATGCTGAGATACCTTAGGATAACTCCAACTCAACTTCATCCAAATAGCTACACTTTTGTACATGGAACCTTCTTGATTTTCATGATATTTTGTCTACCTACTCCTAAAGATATAAGATTTATCTACAACTTCAAACGGTGGTCAAGAAGCCTTTCTTATGTTTTTCTTAAACCCTTGCCAAATTGCCAAGTTATAACGAGTGCTTGAAACAAACTTTCATTGTTTAAGCATGAATGGTTTTAGGTGCGATGCCCTCCGGCTTTGCGAGGCGATGGTTAGAAGGATGTAAGTATTACCTTTACTTCTCTCTTAAGTTCACTAATCCAAGTCATAAATTTTGCTTTTAATCTACTAACATTTGGAGTTCTTTCATGTGTTTTCCCACATCCTAAAGGCATTGATTTTTCAAGAGCTGTCGTTGCCATTCGTGCTTCCCCCGTTGAGGACAAGGACATCAAACGCCTTGTTACCGAGGAGTTACTATCCTTGTTTGGGATATTGGAGGATGGCCGTAGTATTGAGCTCCCCGAAAGTGCAGCATTGCCAAGGAATGTTGCAGAACAAAGAAAGGATATTGGCAATCTCGTTATGCCCCCTACCGAGGGGACACTGGACGATACCCAAGAGGGCGAGATTAAGGATTCTCAGGTCGACAAGCCGAGGGATGTTAATGCAGATTTGGGGAACACGCCAATGGTCGAAAAATTTCAAGGAATTCAATCCCAAACACCCAAAAAAGAAAGAAAAGGCTGACATACAAGCTCCGTAGAAGAAAAACCGCCACAGATCCAAATTCCTTTATTACTCCTAGTGAAGAGGATTCGTCTTCTCAACACTTGAAAATTTTGGTAAAGGACTTTCAAATCTTCAAATTTCGGATGATATTATGACCTACGATTTTTCAAATATCAACATTGAAGGACACAGCTCTCCCACTAGAATTGGTGAAGGGATCTAACCTTCTTATAAAGGAGAGAAAACACCGAGGAACAAGCTACAGCCACCGGTCTATTGGGGGGAAATGTTAGGACACTCACAACTACATGCACTTCACTATACGCTCTTTATTTATCTTTCGTGCAACATTTACCTATACGCTCTCGTTTGGTACTTACGGGTGCAACGTCTCAGTCCGGAGCCTTCACTCACCTCAGAAGTTCTTCATCATACCATTGATCAAGCCAGGATTCAGGGTCTACTCAGCACAGGGAGAAACGTGAGGGACGGGATAAGAGTTATCACTCAACGGAATCTTCTTCCTTTTCTAAATGAAAATCCAAGTCCCAAACATCATGCTAAGGTGAACAATCTAAGCTTCCTGCTTAGAGTAGAGACCGGGCTTCCTACTGTGGCCCTCATACTGCTGCTTCTCATGAGCAACATTTCGGCTACTCAAGCTCTAAACAATCTCGTGAATGTCGATCAAGCAAACATCCTATTGCTACCTCTGATCCGCCTTTGCCAGTTACTGCTCCAGATGTCTATACAGTAAAAAAGTTGGCCGAGCTCAAGGCCGCTTTTTCAAAAAAATTCTCTGACGAGCTCAAATTCCTTCCTTCCATTCATATAATTCCAAGGCACACTAAGGAGAGTTATGTCATGCACGTCAATGATGTATTTGTGCAGCACGAATCGTTTATGCACTTGGCATAAAAAGTTTTCGAAGTATCCATTGAGCGACAACATGAGATGACCGCCTCAAGTTGGAAGCAATACACGATAAGGGCACAATCAAACATCAAGATGGTGAATTGTTAGAATTAAAAA
Organism: Allium cepa; assembly: GCA_030765085.1. Lineage (NCBI taxonomy): Eukaryota > Viridiplantae > Streptophyta > Magnoliopsida > Asparagales > Amaryllidaceae > Allium > Allium cepa. The sequence continues at coordinate 470,633,182 of CM060940.1, read as the reverse complement.
CTCAACTTGTGGAAGTGGAGAAAAACGCAAAGGAAACGGTAGAGGCAATAAGCCGTTTGGAAGTTTCTCTTAGCACTTCACCATAGTCGGACACTTGCTTTAGAAAAAGACTCCATGCTAAAGGAAAAAACGTTCTAGCGCGCCGTGTCGAGGAACTTGAAGAACTTTTCTAGAAGAAAAGAGAGGGAAAAAATCAAAGCCTAAGAAGAAGAAAAGAAGTACCGCAAGGAAGTTATTGAGGTCAGGAGCTTAAAAGCTAAACTCGACGAGTAGTTCACTAAAATCAAAGCTCTTAAAGAAGAAGCTCAAGAAGAGGGCCAAATAGAGATGATTAAACAAGTTAACTCCCATGTGGAAGCTGTTATAGAGTCGGGTATAAATGAGATAAGGACTTTTTTGTAACACACCTAATTTTTGTTGAACATTATTCAAGACATTTAATTGGATAGATTAAATAGAATAATTTAGGTAAGGAGATTGAGGTTGATTAATAAAATAAGTTCTCATGCTCATTTAACTAAATGAACTCATAAATGATTACGTAATTAAACATAAGGGTGTTATGGTAAATAGCCACCCATATTTCCCGCTCTTATACTATTCTCCTTAGCCTTACACGTTCGTTCTATGTCATATAAAAATTTATAGACGTAAGAAGGAAGCAAGGTCGGCCATTAGAAAGAAAGAAGAGGAGAAAATCAAATTTAAACTTAGGGTTCAAGCTACAAGAAATCAATCTCAATCAGTATCAATTTCCTTATCCGATCTAAGGTGAATAATAATTTCTACATATCTATTTTGATTTTAACATCATATTGTTTCAGATTTAAGGATAAATCTGTTTTTATGATATGTGGAATGATTATACGCTTGATTTTGATTTATATATGTGTAAACAAGGTTGTTTAAAAAGGGATATACAAGGTTTTAGGGTAAAACCGAGATGAAATGATTTTTTAATGCCATGGAAAAATTATATGTTATAGAAAACATGATTCCAAAGATGGGTTCTAATTTTCATAATTTTTTGAATTTATATGGAGTTTATTTTAATTTTCTAGTCAAGAAAATGATTTATTGCGTTATAAATTATTTACAGCAATAATGATTATTATGTGGGTTTGAAATTTTTATATGTTGGAAAACATATTAAAATAGATTTTATGGAATTTTTCTAGATTTTTCCTAAGTGATTTGAAGAATATATAAAATTATTTAAGGTATGGGACTTAAATATTTTATATATTTAATTAAGGAGAAGGGGCATTTATAAAATAAAATTATTATTCAATTCTGAAATTAGTTGTAGCACATTTTTTAAAAGTAATTATCAACCAATGAGAATTTTATAATTAATGGAAGGTTAGTTGAAAAGTTATCTTTTAAGTTAAAAACAAGAAAATCATGCTTTTAGCATGTTTCAGCCATTTTAGGCATCAAACCATCCAACCCAGACCTTTCGACAAGGTTGAGAGGTTCATAGCTTTTGACAAGGTCAAATAATGTATATGGTATCAAGTTATTTGGTATGTAATGAATTGGACTGATTTGAAGGGTTCTAAGTCAAAAGGTTGGTTGTCAAAAAGGTTGAAGTGTGTTTGTTTTATAAACCAAAGATAGCCTGCTTAGCTTTCGAACAAGAGCTCTTGACTTGGTTTCTTCCAACCAGGTCAAATGCTTAAAATAAAGGTTTTAAACCTTTCTACATGGTTGAAAGGTTATTTCTATTTTATCACTATTGTGTTTTGAAACCTTTCGGAACAATCGAAAGGTTACTTCCGTTCTTTTTTTAAACTTCTGACACAGTCGAAAGGTTGTTGCCACTTTTTCCAACCATTTGAAGTCGGTTCTTTCAACAAAGTTGAAAGGTTTACTTGTTTTAAAGCCAGCCACTTCTGCAATGCTTTCGAAAAGTATCAAAGCTTTTGACTTAGATGATTTACACTTGTTTTATAACTGAAGTATAACCCAAAGCTTTCGAAGGAGTTGTGTTAAAAAGCAAAGGCCTATCATTTAAAATGATATATTTTAAAGCTTTCGAAGCAGAGCTATCGACAAAATCAAAATATTTTTATAGAAGGTTCTCCACATGTTTTAAATTGAACCTAGTGAGTTTTCGAAAGGTTTATTTTCCATTGATTTCGAAGCGTTTGATTTTCAAGAGTTTTAAGAGTAAACTTCAATGCTTTCGAAAGGGATACTTTCAAGTGGTTTTGAAGCTATGCTTCTACGCTTATATAATAATACTACAACATGGTCAAAAGGTTTTGAAAGGGGGTTTTAAAGTGTTATAAAGGCAGGAGCCTATTGTTTTAAAAATTTATGCTTTGTGCTTTCGAAGGGGTTGAAAGAAAACCTTTCGAAGGGGTCGAAAGATTGCTTTCAAAAGGGTCGAAAGAAAACTTTCGAAGGGGATACTTTCAAAATTGGTTGAAAAGTTGTTTTCTTCTTACATTGTAAAATAAATGTTGTTTAACCATGGGAATATCATGTAGGCTTAATGAGCTCAACACAGTAGTTGGGGATATCAACAGTTATATGCTTGACTCGATCATTGGGGGATACCGATGTAAATTATAAATGAATATGACCTAAGTTAGGGATACTAATGGAAATAGGTTAACCATGAGGATAACATGGGATGAATAGATATGACCTAAATTAGAGGTACCAATGGAAATAGGTTGACCATGTGGATAGCATGGGATAATTTGATTCATGTGGATAACATGGGTTAAGTGGTAAAATGACGGGTTCTTTGTCATCCTAGGAAAACTATGAAATGATTGACGGATATTCAACATGAGGTTAGAAATGAATAGTCTCTATTTGTTTAAAATGATTGGTTCATATTCATCTTAGGAAAACTAGGAAATGTTTGATGGATAATCTCTATATGATTAAAATGATGGGTTCGTAGTCATCCTAAGAAACTATGGGATGTTTGATGAATAGTCAACATCATGAAGGGGATGGATAGTCTCCATATAATTAAAGAAGGGTTCTTAATTAACCTAGAAAAACTATAGGATGTGAGATGGACAGTCCACGCCTCTTTAAATAAAAGTAATGGTGGATGAATGGTCCCTTTTATGCAAATGAAGTCAAAAATGAGATGGGTAGACTTTAAAAATATAAGACGGATAGTCAGATGAAACTTAGACGATCGGTCTAACTAATATGGGATGGGAAATCCTAAATGCTTTCAAGTATGCATATCAACATAATATTTTGAAAATGTATATTTTAATCATTGTGGTTGTAGGAGGATAGAATATGGTTTTGAAAAGATTATAGATACTAGTGGGGGGAACCCGTTCCACTAAGCGACGTGGTCTCACTAGATATCTAAAAAGATTGAGATGTTAGATTATTATTCATACCAAGCTTTATGTATGACTCGAAGTTTTTGTTTTCCCCTTAAACTCTTAGATGCTTAATTGATTTTGAGTAGTTTGAGGTTTAAGTCTTTTTGGTTCTCTTCTTAGACAGTAAAGCTTCCGTTGGCATGCAGGAGGCAGATAGATATTTAGAGTTTTCTTTCGGATGTATGTTTTGTTTGTAAAGGCATATTTATTAGCCTTATTATATTCTCTGATCAACCAAGGGGGCGTCTTCATATGCCGCTCTTGGTGTATGTGTAATAATTATATTTTGCTGCACGTGGTTAACCTTTTAGGATTATGTAATAAACATGAATTTTTTTGAATGTAATATGAAAATATGTTTTTGAATTGTTAATTTTTTCCATATTCTTGTTATTGTGTATCAATGAATCTAGCATCGCCATATTTGGTCACCGAAACTAATAATTATGGATGATTACAGGATCCGCAGCCGTTAGTCTTGGGCCTCCAAATAAGGGGATGTTACAAGTTGGTATCAAAGCATAGGATGAAACTTTAAAAGAAAAGTAAATCTAAAAGCTTTTTGAAACATAATCTAATGAATTTAAAAATAAGATCGGAGATTGGGTTAACGCTATAGTAACATAGTTGTATTTGATATATAGGTAAATATCAAAGTACGTGTTTCCCTCTCAGTTCGATCATTCTTGTGTATCTTACTAAGGCTTGTATGTGGATATATGAGAAAGAGGATATGGAGGTAGGAAACGGAAATGGAAAAGTAAATCTAGGTGGAAGAAGCACGACTACCAACGGAAATGCTCGACCTACAAGGTCGATAGGCTAACGTTAACCAAAATGCTAAGGCCAATGTAGGTGTTGGAAATCCGCTAGTAGATGTATGGATGGTGTATCAGATGTTGGCTAATCTTTTGCAAACAGGAGCTGCTGGTAATGTTGAAGGAGCTAATCCTGTAGTTCCAAATAGATATAATTATGCTAAGCTGAGTAGAGACTATATCGGTTTAGGAGGAAAGCCATTTGTTGGAATGGAACATGTCGTTGAAGTTGAGAACTGGCTGTTGACCTATGAAAGGATCTTTATTGATTTAGGCTTGAATAATGGAGAGAAGAGAAGACTAGCCTCTAGGCAGTTGTAGGTTTAGCGCTTTATTGGTGGAACCGTGTGACGACCGGAGTGCCGGAGGAAGAGTTGACTTGGCTTGACTTCAAGAGGAGGTTTGAGCAAAGGTTCTTGTCTGAGGTTGCAAAATCGACATTAAATAGGAAATTCATGGATCTGGTCCATGGAGATATGTCTATGATCGAGTATGCTACCAAATTGATGAGCTATCTCAATATGGTTATGCTTTAGTTGATACCGATGTCAGAAGGAATGAAAGGTTTATTAGAGGGATAAGGCTAGATTTAGGCAGAATGACCATATCTATGATCCTTCTATTGTGGTGGTAGAGATGGCCATTTGCCATGAGGAGATGCTTGCTATTTCATCTAGGGAAAAGCCAGTTGAATCCATGGTCCTCGAGGGAAGAAGAGGAAGTTCTCCATGAAGAAGGGCGCTTGGAAAGGAGGAGTAGCCAAGAAAGGGAAAGTAGATATTGTTTGCTACAAGTGTGATAAGAATGGGCACTATTCTAATGAGTTCCATTCAGGTGATGGAAGGCTGATTGTAGGGAAGAAAAATGTGAATGGTATAATTGCAACCAGATGGGTCATTACAAGAATAAGTGTCCTGAAGCTGCCGGGGCAGGAAAAGGAAAGGTCTTTGCTTTGGAACCATCATCCTTGAGACCTACTGCCACTAAGAAAGGAAAGTCTGTGATGGAAGGTATGCTTTTGGTTCATAGCATACCAGTTAGGGTATTGTTTGATATCAGAGCTCGCATTCATTTATATCACAGTATTTAGTTGATAGGTTATGTATAAAACTCATATACCTTGTTACTTCCTTAAGGGTTGTGAATCTAATAGGAGGGTATGCAACTCTTGGGATGAGATGTGATCGATTAGAAGTAGATTTATTAGGTCATAAGTTTGCATGCAGTTTGCATGTCTTTGATTTCGCCAATTTCGGGATTATTTTGGGTATGGATTAGTTGGGTAAATATGAGGCTATGATATTTTGCCAAGATTGGGAGATATCATTGAGGCACCAAGATAGTCATAACTGAATCATTTTCCTAGTGGAGAATTCTAGTAAGAGTGTTGGTGCTTCGTTGAGTATCATAGAGGTTAAAGAATAGCTTAGTCATGTTCGTGTGGCTAGAGAGTTTACGTATGTTTTGAGCCGGTTACTAGATTACCCCAAAAACGAGCTATTGAGTTTTGGGTAGATCTTGTACCAGAAGCTGAACCTGTTAGTAGACCACCCAGTAGGATGACACCGACAGAGACAAAAGAATTGAAGGTGCAGCCAGTGGATCTTGAGGGAAGGAATTTTATTAGACTAAGCAGTTCTTCTTGGGGAGCAGCTGTTGTTACCCCTTCTTTTGGACAAAGCCAGGATATCAGCAAATTGGCTAAAAAAAAGGATGGATATCAGGATTGGAGATTGATTGTAAACAAGGCTATGATCGATACCGCCCAAATTGGACCAAGCTCCAATCAAGATGGGGTTGATTGATGAACAAGGCTCGAAAATGCTATGTTTCAAATTTCGGGTCAATCGGAGTTTGTATGCTCGAGTTATGGATGGATCAACATTGGAAAGGAATGGTCTCATATCGATACTTTATGTATCGATATAGTTCGTATCGATCAGGAATGGACGCAGCAATTTATTTTGGATCGATGGTATCGTATCGATCGATATGGACATGGATAAGGAATATTCACTTAGCATTTTACTTTATATAGGTTGTAGTGTGTATCGATCACTTTGTTGATTGATACAAAATGCTATATTAAGGATCGATACGAATAGAGGGGCAGCCGATGGAAACGAAGGATCAAAGCTCGGATCGATATGAAGGAAGGACATGGACTTAATTGATATGAAGGCATGTGTTTCCCTGTGCGGCATCAGATCGATATGAACAACATGGATACGAAGGAGGGTTGGTCGACGGAAATGAATAGCACAGGCCGATGAATACAAAGCATGGATACGAAAGGCTATGGACGATGGATACGAAGAGGGTCAAGGAAAACAAAGCAGTCACCGAGCATGGAAAATGGATCTACAGGCGATTGTCGCTCCACGTCATCGATCCAAGAACGATCGATACAAAGAGGATTGAGGTAAAACAATCAATACAAAGACATTAGCTTACATTGGAAAACACCAACTTGGATCGATCACAACTCTCATTCTATAAGTCCAAGGTGATGAATTTTCATAGGAGCTTCCTTATGCACTCAAGAATGTTCATTACCAGTCTCGGCTTGATTGGAACCAATTCGGATCAATATGAATTGTACCTGGATTGATCCAAAATCACTCCGGATCGATCTGACGGGCCGACCTTCACAAGAGAAAAGGTATTCCATGTTTTGAGGCAGATATTTTTGGATCTACACCAATAAATAGCAGCTGAATGGCAACTGTAGAAGGATCTTCTTCTTCTTGGCTGGGCAAAACTTTGTCATTTTGCTAATTGATTTCAAAGGCTTGTAACTGTAATCTCAATACAAAATGAAATAAAAAGGATCAATTCAAAGTGGACGTAGGCCGGAGATAGCCAAACCACTATAAACCTTGTGTTCTTTGCTTTCTCGCTTATTTTAATTTTGCTATTTCTTCATTTTTTTATTCTCTACTTTATCTGGATCTGAGATTTTTGCTTGGATATTGTGGATATTTGTGCAAACACTGGTGCTTTACTAATTTTGGGGTTTGTGACCAATTTTGGTGCATACACTTTGGTGCTTTCACCGAGAGGACTAGCACCCGTTACGTTGAAGTTGGAATTCAAATTTGGAAAGCTAAAGGAATGGATCTGAAGCTATGGCTAAGCAATCAACAAGGAGACAGAGGACAGAAAGGAGTCAGCATGAAGGAAGTCAGGAGACATCTTTTGGAGCTATTCAGACCTCAGTTTTCATCATCAGAGATGAGATGGAGATGATGATGGATGCTATGTAGGAAGGAATGCTGAAAAGCCAGGAGGAAATAGTGCAAAACCTACTCCGGCAAACTGGACAAGCTAGAGTGCAGAATCAAGGGAATGCAATTGTAGGAAGTGCTGGAAATAGGGGTTAGGAGCTGGAACACCAGGAAAGTAGGAGGATATGCAGTATCAGACTCAGGAAAAAGAAGCAAGTGAGATGAATATTGGATAGAGTTATGGATCTTGGCATGCAACCGAGATTGGATGCATGTTTGGAAGAGGATGATTTGGGATTCCCTCACGGACTCGGGAGCAGGATGAGAATGATGATCGGAAATAACCTATGGATGCAGGAATAGCTCGAAATTAGAATCCATGACTTGGAGTGGAAATCAACAGGCCTAGATATGGATTGGATCAGCCGGGGGCAAACCCCGACCAAGGATGATGGATTGGCACAACTACCCATGGAATTGGGGGAATGGATTTGGATGACTTTGTTTGGAAACGGATAGCGATGATGCAATAGGAGCACCTATCATCCACCCAAATCGGAGCTAGCACAGCTTAAGGGCACAGGTTGTTATCTCTTGATGAGATGGGACAAGTAGCAAGCTCTAGGAAGATGGATAAGTCACTTACTCGTGTACGGGGATGGAGATCTCCCCTAGGCATGCTTTGAGATGATGATAAATCATTATGCTCTTGTTTTTGAAATTTTCCTTTTCTTTCTGGTTTGGATATTTGTTTTTTCTGGTTTGGTTTTGGAGTTTGGTCTGAACTCTTGGTTTTGTCCGTTTTCTGGTTTGGATTTTGTTCTGAATGCTAGCCTTTTGGTTTGGATTTTGGTTTGGATTTTTGATATGGATTTCTGGCTTGATCTTGATTTCAGATTGGATTTTCCTATGGTTTTTGATAAAAAAAAGTCATCGAGTATGGACTATGCTCGACAATAGTCCACAAATAAAAGTTCTTGACCAGAGAGTCGAGGCCGAAGAATATAGAAGTCCTTGACCAGAGAGCCGAGGACTGAGAATATGATAGTCCTCGACCGAAGAATCAAGGTCGAAGAATATGACTCCTTGACCGGAGAGTCAAGGCTGGAGTAGGATAAAGGCCCGGAGAGGTCCTAGCTTTGGATTTGGAATCGAAAAGGTCCTAGACTTAGACAAAACGACCCAGCAAGGTTTATGGATTTGAATTTAGACTTGAAGAGGTCATGGATTCGGCTTTAGGCTTTGAATAGCCAAGGATTGGCTATGGACCTAGAGCGGCCATAGATTTAAATAAGGGCCCAAAACGGTCTCGGATTTGGATATTGACCCAAAGAGGTCATGGATTTGGTTATTAGATTCTGGATATAGATGGATTGAAACTTCGTTGATGAGTTCAGATGGCAATGGAATTGGCTACGGATTCGGTTATTAGGTTTGGAATTGGATATCGACTCGAAGCAGTCGTGGATTTGGATAAGGATATGGCTACGACACTTGGATAAAATTTCTTGACAATGGATTGGATTATGGATCGGTTGGTATGGTTTGGCTTTGGACGAAAAATAGATTTTGGATGATGAATTTGAAGTTATTCAAAACACACCTTCTTACCGCAAGGCATGTTTTGGGAGGCAAATGTTACCCCGCCTTTTGGATAAAGCTGGGATATCAACAAATTGGCTAAAAGAGGATGGATATCAGGATTGGAGATCAATTGGAAACAAGGCTATGATCGATACCGCCAAAATTGGCCCAAGAGCAAATCGTGGTGGGACTGATTTGGAATGGTGAACAAGGTTTGGAAAGGCTACGTTTCAAATTTTGGTTCAATTGGAGTTCGTGTGCTTGAATTATGGATGGACCAAGATTGGAAAGGAATGGTCTCCTATCGATACTTTTCGTGTCGATGTAGTTCTTATCGATCAGGAATGGACTCAGCAATTCACTTTAGATCGATGGTATCGTATCGATCGAAATAGACATGGATAAGGGAAATGTACTTGGAACTTTGCTTTGGATAGGCTATAGTGCGTACCGATCACTTTCTTGATCGATAAGAAATGCTATACTAGGGATCAATACGAACAGGGTGGCAGCCGATGGACACGAAGGAGAAAAGCTCGAGTCGATATGAAGGAAGGACATGGACTTGATGGATATGAAGGCACGTGTTTCCTAGGGCGGCATTAGATCGACATGAACAACATGGATTCAAAGGAGGGTTGGTCGATGGATACGAACAACACATGCAGATGGATATGAAGCACCGATACGAAAGGCTACAGACCGATGGATATAAAGAGGGTCAGGGTAAACGAAGCAATCAGCGAGCATGGAAAATAGATCTACATGCGATTATCATTCCACATCATCGATCGAAGAATGATCGATACGAAGAGGATCGAGGTAAAATGGTCGATACGAAAATGTCAGCCTACATTGGAAAACACCAACTTAGATCGATCATAACTCTCATTCTATACGTCTAAATGCGATGGAATTTTCACTAGTGCTTAATTATGCACTCAAGAATGTTCATGATCAATCCTGGCTTGATCGGAGCCAATTTGGATCGATATTAATTGTACCTGGATCGATCCAAAACCAATCCGGATCTATCTCACGAGCCCACCTACACAAGAGAAAAGGTATTCTAGGTTTTGAGGCGGATATTTTCAGATCTACACTTATAAATAGCAGCTAATTGACAACTAAAGAGTGATCTTCTTCTTCTTGGCTAGGCGAAACTCTGTCATCTTGTTTATTAATTACAAAGGCTTTTAACTATAATCTCAATACAAAAGGAAATAAAAAGAATCAATTCAAAGTGGGCGTAGACCGGATATAGCTATACCACTATAAACCTTGTGTTCTTTGATTTCTTGCTCATTTTAATTTTGCTATTTCTTCATTTTTTGTTCTCTACTTTATATGGATTTGTGTGTAAACACTGGTGCTTTCACTACTTTTGGAATTTGTGACCAATTTTGGCGCATACAACTGCGGTGTTTGTGAAGAAACCTGATGGGGTGTTAAGGATGTGTATAACCTGTCATAAGTTAAACAAAAGGACGATCAAGAATAGGTACCCTCTACCGAGGACAGATGATATTTGATCAGCTGAGTGGAGCTATAATATTTTCCCACTTGGATTTGGCGACGGGGTTCCATTAGTTAAGATTAGCGGAGGATAGTATTCCTTTGTAGCATTTTGGACTAAGTATGATTCGTATGAGTGATTAGTAATGCCATTTGGATTGACGAATGCGCCTGCTTTCTTCATTGATTTGATGAACCAGGTTTTTTGAGAACACTTGGATAGGTCTGTGTTGGTGTTTATAGATCACATTTTGGTATGCTCAAAAGATGGAAAGGAGCATCAGATTCATCTTAGAGTAGTGTTGGATACACTGAGACAGAATCAGCTGAAGGCGGAATTTATCAAGTGTCATTTCTGGAAGAGAGAAGTTAAGTTTCTTGGTCATGTGGTTTCAGAGGAAGGATTATCAGGTTATCCAGTTAAGATTGAGGCAGTTAATAACTAGAAGAGACCAGACGGTAACCGAGATCAGGAGTTTTCTTGGACTTGCTAGCTATTACTAGAGATTCATCAAGGATTTCTCACAGGTAGCCGTGCCTTTGACTAATTTGAACAAGAAGGACGGGAGTTTGTTTGATCTGAAAAATGTGAGGAAGGGTTCCTTAAGTTAAAGCGTTTGTTAACAAATGCGCCAATGTTAGTAGTTCTAGATGGTAGCCATGGGTTGGTAGTATACACTGATGCATGTGGCATTGGATTTTGAGCAATATTGATGCATAAGGGCTAAGTTATTGCTTACGCATCTAGGCATCTTAGAATGCACGAAGTTAGATATCCTACTCTAGCTGCGGTGATTTTTTCCTTAAAAATTGAAGGCATTATCTTTTGGGGGAGAGATTTAAGTTGTATACCGATCATAAGTCTTTAAAGTATTTATTCTCTCAGAAGGAGTTGAATATGAGGTAGCAGAGATGGATGAAGTTCTTGGCTACTTATGATTTCGGTATAGAGTATACTCATGGGAAAGGAAAAAAGGTAGCAGATGCTCTCAGTAGAAAACTTCAGAATGTGGTGTTAGCGATGTTGGTAGAATCGAAGGATTTGGATGCTTTAGCCAGTGGTAGTGTTCAGTTGAGATCTACTGCTAGTTCTAGTCAGGATACTGCCATGTTATCCTGTTTAGAAGTGCGACTAGTGCTGATTGAGAGGATAGTTTCTAAGCAAAGGGAAGATCCAGTTGTAGTCGAGAGGATTAGAAGCTTGAGGTCGGATCAGAACTTGATAACCTAAAATATTTTAGTCTTGACCAGAGAAGATGGTTGAGAAAGAAGGGACAACTCTGTGTTCCGAACATAGAGAACTTAAGGAGGGAAGTTCTAGAGGAATGTCATCGATCGAAGTTTACAATTCATCTCAGAGGAACCAAGATGTATCAAGATATAAAGAGGAGCTTATGTTGGGATGGCATGAAGAGGGATGTTGGCTTGTGGGTTAGGCAGTGTGTTAACTGTCAACAAGTGAAGGCCGAACATCAGAAGCCAAGTGGTTTACTTCAGCCTTTAGATATACCAGTTTGGAAATGGGATTCGATATTGATGGATTTTATAGACGGGCTGCCAAGTTCGATCAGAGAAAATGAAAGCATATGGGTTATTGTGGATAGGCTGAACAAGAGTGCCCATTTCATTCCGGTAAAGTCAACCAGAATGGCACCTGTTTTGCCTAAGTTATTTATGAAGAATATAGTTAGACTTTATGGGATTTCAAGTAGCATAGTCAGCGATAGAGTTGCTGTATTCACTAGCAAATTTTGGAGGAGTCTACAAGATGGATTACGTACCTAGCTCAAAATGAGTATAGTATATCACCCTTAGACGGATAGGTAGACAGAGAAGTCAATAAGGTACTCGAAGATTTATTGAGAGCTTGTGTATTGGACTTTGATGGATCTTGGGAGGACCACCTACATTTGATTGAGTTTTCCTACAATAATAGTTGTTAGACTAGTATAGGAATGGCGCTTTTTGTAGCTTTGTACGGAAGACCATGCAAATCGCCAACATATTGGTTGGAGATAGGAGACAGATTAGTCTTAGGTCCAAATTTGGTTGGAGAGGCGTCAAGAAAAGATTAAGTTTAATCCAAGGACGGATAAAGGAAGCTCAATCCAAGCAGAAGACTTATGTAGATAAGAGGCGTAAAGATCTAGAGTTCTCAGTGGAGACAATGTTTTCATTAAAGTATAACCGATGAAGGGTGTTGTACAATTTGGCAAATCGAGAAAGTTGGCCCCGAGGTATGTTAGTCCATTCCAAATTATAGGAAGGATTGGAAAGCTTGCTTACAGAGCAGAGTTGCTGAGCGGTTTGGCAGGTGCCTATAATGTATTCCATGCGTCTCATCTTCGTAAGTATGTGCGCAATACAGAGGCTACTATTCTTTAGACAGGGTTAGAGGATTTAGTAGTGGAGCCTGATTTGACTTTTATTAGACAATCAGTTCGGGTCATAGCGAGAGATGTGAAGAGATTGAGGACCAAGACAGTCTAGTAGGTGAAAGTTCAGTGGAGCGACAACGAGAAGGACAACATGTGGGAGACAGAAGACAGGATTCGAGAAGCTTATCATGATCTGCTTTGATGGTAAGTCTATATTAGATCTATACATATATACATACATACATACATACATACATACATACATACATACATATATATATATATATATATATATATATTGGTTGCCAATCGAATAGGCTAGGATGATTGTTAGGTGACGTTACAGATGATTGGTATGTTTGATAGCTAGTCTTTATCGAATTTCGAGGATAAAATTTTTCAAGGGGGTGAGCATGTAACACTCCTAATTTTTGTTTAACATTATTCAGTACATTTAATTGCATAGATATCATATAATAATGTAGGTAAGGAGATTTAGGTTGATTAATAAACTAAGTGGTCGTGCTCATTTAACTAAATGAACTTATAAATGATTAAGTAATTAAATATGAGGGCATTAGGGTAAATAGTTGCCAATATTTCCCACCCTTATACTATTATCCTTAATCATACACATTCATTCTATTTCACACAAAAATTTATAAATGTAAGAAGGAAACAAGGCCGATTATTAGGGAGAAAGAATACAAGTGAAAATCAAATTTAAGCTTAGAATTCAAGCTTGAAGAAATCAATCTCAATCAATCACCAATTTCCTTATCCAATCTAAAGTGAACAATAATTTCTGCATCTCAATTTTTATTTTAACATCATATGGTTTTGGATTTAAGGATAAATCTAATTTTATGATATGTGGAATGTCGATATGCTTGATTTAGATTTATATATGTTTAAACAAGGTTGTTTAAAAAGGGATATACATAGTTTTAGGGTAAAACCGAGATGAAATGATTTTTAAATTCCATGGAAAAATTATATATTATAGAAAACATGATTCTAGAGATGGGTTCCAATTTTCATAATTTTCCGAATTTATGTGGAGTTTATATTAATTTTCTAGTGAAGATAATGAATTATTGGATTATAAATTTTTACGGATAAAATAATTATTATTTGGGTTTGACATTTTTTATATGTTGGAAAACACATATTAAATAGATTTTCTAGAATTTTTCTAGATTTTTCCTAAGTGATTTGATGAATATATAAAATTATTTAAGGTATAAGACTTAAATGTTATATATATTTTATTAAGGAGAAGGGGCATTTTATAAAATAAAATTGTTAATTAATTCAGAAATTAATGGTAGAATATTTTTGAAAAATAATTATCAATCAATGAGAATTTGAAATGGCAGGTTGGTTACAAAGTTATCTTTTTAGGTTAAGAACAAGAAAACCAAACCATGATTTTAGCATGTTTCATCCATTTTAGGCATCAAACCTTCCGTACCAGACCTTTCGACAAGGTCAAGAGGTTCATAGCTTTCGATAAGGTCAAACCAATGCATATGGTATCAAGTTACTTGGTACATAATGAATTGGACATAGTCGAAGGGTTCTAAGTCCAAAGTTTGGTCGTCAAAGAGGTTGAAGTGCGCTTGTTATATAAACCAAAGATAGTCTGCTTAGCTTTCGAATAAGAGCTTTTGACCTGGTTGCTTTCGACCAGGTCAAATGTTTAGAATAAAGGTTTTAAATCTTTCGACATAGTCAAAAGATTACTGCTATTTTATCACTATTTTATTTTGAAACCTTTCAACACGGTCGAAAAATTATTGCCGCTCTTTTTTTTAATCTTCCAACACAGTCAAAAGGTTATTGCCACTTTTTTCAACCTTTTGAAGTCGTTGCTTTCGACAAAGTCGAAAGATTTACTTGTTTTAAAACTAGCTGCATCTCAAATGCTTTCAAAAGGTATTAAAACTTTCAACTTAGATGATATACCCTTGTTTTATAATTGAAGTATAACCCAAAGTTTTCGAAGGAGTTGTTTTAAAAGGCAGAGGCCTATTGTTTTAATGATATGTTTTAAAGCTTTCGAAGCAGAGCTTTCGACAAAGTTGAAAGGTTCTCAAACATGGTTCTCCACATGTTTTAAATTGAACCCAATGAGTTTTCGAAAGGTTTATTTTCCATTGGTTTCGAAAGGTTTGATGTTCAATGGTTTCGAAAGGTTTGGTTTTCAAGAGTTTTAAGGGTAACCTTCAATACTTTCGAAAGGGATACTTTCAAGTGGTTTTGAATCTATGCTTCTACGTTTATATAATAATACTTTAACATGGTCAAAAGGTTTCGAAAGTGGGTTTTAAAGTGTTGTAAAGGCAGGAGCCTATTGTTTTCAAAATTTATGGTCTCTACTTTCGAAGACGTCGAAAGGTTGCTTTCGATAGGGTTGAAAGCAAAGCATTCGAAGGGGATACTTTCAAAAGAGGTTGATAAGTTGTGTTTTTTACCTCATAAAATAAATGTTATTTAAGCTTGGGAATATCAGGATAGGCTTAATGATCAACACAGTGGTTGGGGATATCAACACTTATATGTTTTGACTCAATCATTAGAGGATACCAATGTAAATTATAAATGAATATAACCAAAGTTGTGGATACTAATGGAAATAGGTTAACCATGAGGATAGCATGGGATGATTTGAATATAACCTAAATTAGGGATACTAATGGAAATAGGTTGACCATGTGGATAGCATAATATGATTAGATTCATGTGGATAACATGAGTTAAGTGGTAAAATGATGGGTTCATGGTCATCCTAGGAAAACTATGAGATGATTGATGGATAGTCAACATCATGTTAGAAATGAGAAATCTCTATATGATTAAAATGATGGGTTCTAATCATCCTAGGAAAACGATGAGATGTTTGATGGATAGTGAACATCATATTAGAGATGGATAGTCTCTATATGATTAAAATGATGGGTTCATAGTCATCCTAAGAAAACTATGGGATGTTCGATGGATAGTCAACATCATGAATGGGATGGATAATCTCCATATAATTAAAGAAGGGTTCTTAGTCAACCTAGGAAAACTGTGGGATGTGAGATGGACAGTCCACACCAGTTTAAATAAAATGAATGGGGGATGAATGGTCCCTTTTCATACAAATGAAGTCTAAATTGGGATTGGTAGACCTTGAAAATATAAGACGAATAGTCCATGAAACTTAGATGGTCGGTCTAATTAATTTGGGATGGGAAATCCTAAATGCTTTCAAGTATGCATATCATCATAATATTTTGAAAATGTATGTTTTAACCATTGTGGATGTAGAAGCATAGGATAAGGTTTTAAAAAGTTTTTATGATACTTGTGAGAGGAAAACCTGTTCCGCTAAGCGGCGTGGTCTCACTAGATACCTAAAAGGATTGAGATGTTAGATTATTATTCATACCTGGCTTTATGCCCATCTTGAATTTTTTTTCACCTTAAACTCTCGGATGCTCAATTGATTTTGAGTAGTTTGAGGTTTAAGGCTTTTAGGTTCTCTACTTAGTCGAATAAAGCTTCCGGTTGCATGCATGAAGCTGATAGGTATTTATGGTTTTCTTTCCGCTGTGTGTTTTGTTTGAAAAGGCAAATTTATTAGCCTTATTATATACTCTGATCATCCAAAGAGGCATCTTCATATGTCGCTCTTGGCGTATGTGTAATAATTATAGTTTGCTAAATGTGGTTGACATTTTGGGATTATGTAATGAACATGAAATGTTTTGAATGGAATGTGGAAATATGTTTTTGAATTGTTAATTTTTTTTCCATATTCTTGTGATCTGCGTATCAATGAATCTAGCACTGCTGAATTTAGTCACCGGAGATTAATAACTATGGGTGATTGCAACATCTGTAGCCGTTGGTTTCGGGCCTCCAAATAGGGCAATGTTTCATTATTCGACCCGTTGATCATTGAATATGGTGCCAAAGTCCTTATCCATCACGACTAAAGTTTTCTCGTGAGGGTTATCTCGAATCGCTTGCTGAAGCTTAGGAGCATATTATCGATATGAAGAAAAAAGAATTGGGCGAAGCCGAGCTCAATGAAGAAGAATTAGTTTGGTAAATTCATCGTGGAAACGAACCCTTTGATTTATCTGCCACAAAGCTTCGATACTTCAACACTTCTGCACCTACCGAGGGCGGAGAACATATTGTCGGATCTTCAAGGACTGATCCTAAGGGTTCCTCTCCATTCTAAGCAGCCAAAACATCAATCTCTCTTGATGCGGAGCAGGACCTTAGCTATGATTTGGACAATCCCGACTATTAATCCAGGATGTTATCCCCTATTTTAGAAGGTGGTACACTAACAACCATGGAGATCCAACTGGATGCGGGTATTGCACTTTACTCTGCAGTATATGAAAATTTTAGTTCTTCATGCACAATGGTTTTGCGCCAATCTCCATGTTTTAACAAATTTTATAGGTCTTTCAGGCCCTATTCAGACTCCTAAAAGTAGTGCTGCTGCAGAACCACAGGAGAAATCAGCTGAGGATCCTGCAACTGTCGATGTACCGAGGCCCGACGCTCAAGTCATCGGGGCTCTTGATGATGATAAGGCCGAAGAGTCACTTCCAACAGACGAGTCTGATGAAGTAATGATTATTGGCGCCTCCAAACACACCGCTATGGTTGGCTTGAAAGAACAGATTGTAGTTAATGAGTTTTTGAAAAGAAAAGTTAAAACTGAAACCGCCGAGGTAGACATTAATGATCCTCATCTTGTGCCACTGGAAATTATTCCACCTGGTGGATCGATTCCCTGTGAACATCCTCTTAGCTCTGCAAGCTCTCCTACTAAAGGTGGTAAAGGGTCCAGAAAGAGAAGTACAAGTGGCTCTACTCTCGAGAAATCCGAAAAGGAGAGGAAGTCGAAGGAATAACTGCCGCTTCGGCTCAATGTATATAGTTTACATATTCGTTTCTTTCACTAGCTGTGGTTGTACAGGAATGAATCCCAATTTTTTTGGAAGAACTTGTACTGAGATCTCAAAACTTGTAATGTGAATACAATTTTTTTCTTCTGTTGAGCTTTCATGTGAAATGTTAGTTGAACTATTACTTTCCAATCAATGTACTGTAATTCGTTGTTCATAAATTCTGGTAACAATTCATCAACTCCATCCCAAGGCCTCCAAGTGGCCATGGCCTCGAGTCCTATCAAACACTAAGCTTGGGCCTTGGTATTACGTTGTCGGAATCAGTGGTTTTTCAAGCAATTGTACTCCTGCCCCCGGTTTTGATTTAGCGAGGCTGGAAGTCAAACGTTCGAATTCCATCCTTAGCGAGTTTATACTCCTCCTGTCAATTTCAGGTTAGAGTTTGTGGAATAGAGAACAGTCGAACCCCAGTTGTCTATTCACTCATGTTTGTATCCACACTTTGGGGATAAGATTTGGTTGATGGGTGGTCAGATCGGAGCCATTTTACGTTTATACTCTAGTCCGCACATTGGGGATTCAAAGTTATCTCGCGAGTGATTAGTTTACGCCTGATTTACATCTATACTCCAATCCATACTCTAGGGACTTAAGGTTACTTTGCGGGTGGTCTGTTCACACTTATATTTATGTTTATACTCCAATCCGCACTGTGGAGACTTAGAGTTATTTTGCGGGTGGTCGGCTTATATCGTTTTATGTTTATATTCCAGTCCATACTCTAGGGACTTAGAATTACTTTAAGGAGTGGCCAAATTATACTATTTTTGATTGATTAATTTGGCCCTCGAGATTTGGGGTTTGATTTAATAAGCGAACGGTCACATCTCGATTGCGTTAATTTTGTATTAGTTCCATATTTCGGGCTGGAGTTATTCAATCATTAGATTGTCACATTCATTTCCTTGTTGTGTATCCCGTCCATTGGATTGCGAATGAGAGTTGTTAAATGAACAAGTTGGTTGAGCTCATCTTGCTTGATCCCAACGGGAGTTAGCATGATTAATTGATTTTAAACTCTAGTAGCGTGTTCACACACATTGATATCAATCAATTTCGCCATGTAATTAGCATACAATGCAATAGCAAACATAAATACAAAGGAAGCCTGAAACTTTATTCATTGAATGAAGGAAGTAACATAAACTATCTTATTACATATTCAGAAAATCAAAGCTAAAGGAAACTCTGAAAGTAAATATAACTGAAATGTAAAGGAAATAAAGTAAGTAAAATAGCATCGTAAATGTTCGCTATTCCACACTCTTGGGAGTGTAATGCCATCGACAGTCGCTAGCTTGAAAGTTCCTTCTCCAATCCTCTGTTCGATGACACATGGCCTTCCCAAATTAGACACATGTGTGGTTGGGTAGAAAAAAAAACATTTCAAGACAAGATGGCCAATTTTGATGGTTCTCTATCGAACTTTATTGTTGTAATACCGGGCGACTCGATGCCGATATGCAACCTCCCTTAGATCAGCTTCTTCGTGCTTTTTGTCTATAAAGTCCAAAGATTCTAAGAGGAGATCCTTATATGTTTTGGGATCATAGTAAGTCACCTGATGAGAAGGGACTTCGAGTTTAACATGAAAAATGCTTTAGAACCGTAAGCAATGGCGAATGGAGTATGGCCAATCGTGGACTTGTGAGTGATCCTATAAGCCTAAAGTACCATAGGGAATTCATCCACCCACTTGCCTCTAGCCTTCTTGTAACAACCTAAAATTTGAGCTATAATAATTAATTAACAAATTAATTAAATAATAAAATAAGTTTGTGAAATTGTAATAATTGAGCCATGGGAGTTGCACCACTGTATCTAAGTAATCTTCTAGTCAATTTCCATGTATAATTTTTCAAAATCCGAGTTAATATGAAGAAGATATGGAATGAACAAGAAATCAAAAAAATGAGAAGAAAAAAATATACAAGGCATGGGTCGACCCATGCCAATGGTTAGGTCGACCTTAGGGTCGACCCAAACCATACATAGGTCGACCTAGGAGTCGACCCCCATAGTAGCTAGGTCAACCCGCCTTATTATTTGGAAGTGTCTAAGTGCATGTCGAATGAACTGTTTTGCAATTTTCTTCAATCATGTGCGTTCTTGCACCCATCTAACAGTTCCTAGTGAGCCTATAACGAGGTTGCACCAGATTTAATCTTCAAATCCATTGACTTGAGATACCTAAGCTACACTATAAATAAGACCGTAGACCTAGCTATTTTTCTCATTTAGATCTTCCCCCAATTGGGTTAATTGCCTGAGGCTGGACCCTAAAAAGAAATTTTTTCTTGGGAGAATATATTTTTAATTAAGATATTCTATTCCCTAGAAGTGGATCCGAGAAGGCTAAGGAATAGAGCTAAGGACCAGAGGTGAGTATTTGTAATTATTTTAGATTTTTAAGCAATTTAAAATAATAGGGTTCTCAATAGTTGTAGTTTTTCTATAATTTTTGAGATAGTTTTTGTATAAGTATATTTATAGTCTATTTTTAAGTAAATTTTAGGAGTTCTTTTTAGTGTATTTTATTCAGCTATTTTTCAGTTATTTACAGTTATTTATTGTTATTTTCATTTATTTACATCTATTTTTAAGTTAGAATTTAGTATGTAAATATTAGTTTCCTTTTGTTCCTTTTTGACGCGAATAAAATATCAAAAAGAAAATAATTCGCAAATTTGGATTAAAATAGAGAAACAATAAACTTATAGAAATAAGATGTAAAATAAGAAGGATTGTAGTAAAAAGAAGGTAGACTCAAATAGGAAAAATTTGGGACATTTGCAAGCATGTTTATAACTGGTGGTTATAACTAAAATGAGAAATTAATAGAGTAATAATTATAACTGCGATATCCCGGAATTTTTGGCAATATAAATATAATAATCTATGTTTAAATTTAAATCGATTTGAAATTTTCTGTTAATAAATTTGAATTGATTTAATAATCTTCTTTAATATGTAATTAATTTGTGAATTTATCTTTTAATAAGTTAATAAATTGTTTTCTATTTATAATATGTATATATATATATATTTATATATATTTTAAATAGATGATTTTGGTTTTAAATTTAATTAATATAGCAAAAAATTTAATATTTTGAAATTGGGAAATTATGATTTATTTTTTATTTAAGCTTTTCAAAGCTATTTAATAAAATTACTAAATGATGTTAAATATATAAGATAAATGTTTTATTTGTTTAAAATATATTTTAACTTAAGTTTGAATATTAATTAGATTAAGATAAAGTTATAAAAATGTTTGTTTTATTTCTTTCTAAAATATTGATTAATAATTATGATTTGTAAATTAAATATGAGAGTTTAAAATACAACTTATAAATGAAACATTTATTCATATAAATAGCAAATAAGTTACAATCTCTTTTACAAATTTATTTTAAATGATTAAAATTATTATTTTCAAATAATTGATTTGTATATAGTTTTTCTTATAATCATACTTGGTTTTGTTTTCTTTAAAATTATTTATATATATATATAACTAAGTATTTGTTAACTAATTAATTAAGTTTAAACTTTCAATAACACTTAATTAAAAATATTAATTAATTAAAAGATACATGTGTAAACATCTTAGGTTCTAATATAACAAATGTAAACTAATAATCATTTTAAAATGACAAATGTAAAATTTAAGACAAGTGTCATGTTTTAGTTTTTATTTTAAAAAAAAATCATAAATATTGTTATATAAACTTGCATTTTTGCCATTTCTTTTTCTTTCCTCATTTCAATTCCTAAACTATGAGAAAATCTTTCAGCTGAAAAACTTTTATTTTAAACAATCCTCAAACCATATTCGATCTGAAAATCAAAATTCTCTAACATTTTCATCCTCAAAAATAGCAAATCATTTCCTGTTCAAATGTATATCAATTCCCTGATCCACTTACAAAGGAAAAACTGCATTTTCCTCTTCAAAAATCTGTAAATAAAGAAAGTAAACCTGCATGCATGAAATTTTTCAAAGATGGAAGCAAATTTAAAACATTAGCAACTCAGCCTATTCATTAACAACCTGCATTCAATTCATTCAAACCTGGAAAATTTGCCCTGCATGCAACAATTAAAGCAAGTTGAAAACATCTACAACTCAAGTCTTAAAGCATTCAAACAATTGCAAAAGATGTTCAAAAGGGTTTTTCAAATCTGGACTGTGCTCTGCTCTGCATATTTAAAATCTATGAGTAACTTTTTGAACTTAAAAGCTTAAGTATTTTAAACCTGATGCATGTTCATATTTTTAAATTTTAAATGATTTTGTGTAAATTGATGTGCATTTCTGTGAATTAATGTGTGATGTGTAGATATAATATGCTGTTGTACAAGCTTCTGACAGTGTTTAGTTTTTGCAGTATGGATTTTGTCAAAATCCATTTCCCTCTTATAACAATCTTTGTTAATATTTATACTTCAATTCAAACTTGATTGTTAGGACATAAAATAAAGTTTTAAAATTTATACAAGTTAGATATTCTTTGTATTGCTTGGAAGTATATGTAACAGAGCAACAATTTGTACAAGGTGAAAATTCAAACATTAAAATTCAATGTTTCAGGATTATAAATCAAAACATCCTACAAAATCATGAATTTTAAACCAAAGATTTCAATTTTTAATATTAAAACCAAAGAGCAGTTCCATCTTCACTATATTCCACATTTTGGATTAACACAGATGATTTATGTGTTCGATTGAGTTGAATTTGTTTCTGGAGGTGGAAGGGAGATCGGTGAGGATAGAAAAAATATTTGTTTGGTTTGCATTCAGTTTTTGAGGTTGTGATTTTGATTTGAATTCTAGAACCCTAGTTTTTACTGGGTTTGAAAAATTGATCATTTCGGCAAGTGTAATTGTTCGAGTTCATTGGGGTCTTGGGCATTGGAAGATGATGGGTTGTCAAAGTCTTCACCGGAGTTTTAGGGGTAACGGTGGCCGCTGGCGCGTGAACGAGGCCGTTGACAGGTTTGGAAGTAGAATTCTGCCTGTTGTTTCAGGTTTGGGGTTTTTTGGTCGCGATTTTGAATTCTTGCATATATCGATTTGATTTTTGTTTGGATGGCCTCGTGTTCATCTCGGGTGAATTGAGTTTTAGCTCGAAGCATAGCAGGATCTGACTCGAAGTGAATTTATGTTTGCTCGGGTACACCTGATTGTTTCAGGTTTATTAACAAAACAGCAAACCTGTTTCTGTATTCAAAATTTAATGTAAAAGTTTTGAATATAAACTAGAATTTAACTTAGGATTTAAAACCTGAATTTAAATATGAATTCAAATAGTTTAAATCTTGGTTTTTGTAATAATTTGAATTCAGAAAAATTTAAGTTTGGTTTTAAATAAACAGAAGCCTGTTTCTGTTTTTAAAATTAAAAGTAAAGTTTAAAAATGCAAACTGGAAATTTAAACTAAGTTTAAAATCCGAATTTGGATCTGGATTCAAGAAGTTAGAATCTGAGTTTGGAATAATTTAAATTTTGAAATTTAAATTTAGTTTAACAACTTTTAAGGTATAAAGGAATATTGGTTTGAATTTAAACTGGAATTTTAAATTGTAAAAAGTAAGCTTTAAAATAAGTTTGAACCTGAGATTTTAAATCTGGGATTTAGTTTGAATTTCCGGTTCTAAAATAAAATAAGTTTTTAAATTTAATTTGTTTTAACTATTTTAGAAATGGTTAAATGATTTAAATTTTAAAATGAAGATTTGTAATGTAAGAAAAGCTTTTAAAAATTTAAGTTAAATCTGGAATAAAGATTTAAAATTTGTATTTCAGATTTGAAATTAAAGGAAATTTTTAAATTGAACTTGTTTTTAAAATAACTTGGAATGTTTAAATTGAATTTTTTTATATTCTTTTAAACTTTTATTTTTTAAAATGGATGTTTCTTGAACGTGTGAGACAAAAAGATTTTGAATTGTTTTAAACTTTTTTTAAATAAAAATAATTTCATTTTAAAATCTTAAAATTTTAAAATGAAATTTAAAATAGAATTTCAGGTAAATTGGAACAAAGTGTTTTTAAATACTTTATATAAGTAAGAAACGTTTTCTTAAATTAAGTTGGAATTTAAGAATTTGGATTCATTTAAATTATTAAGTTAATTTAGATGGATAATTAATTATTTAATTAATTAATAATATGGATGATTAATTAAGTAATTAAGAATTTTTAAATTAATTAATTAAAGACTTAAGATTAATTAATTAAGGTTAATTAATATGTAATTAGGGATTATTAATTAAATTTTAATTAATGATTAAGATTAATTAATCAAGTGATTAAGAATTAATTAAGTTGAAGTTAACACTTAATTAATTTAATAATCAGGGACTAAATAAATTGGTAATCAAATATTAATTAATTTGTAGCTAATGATGATTAATCTTAATAAAGTAATTAAGAATAGCTAATGAATATCATTACCTTAAGATTTTTTAACAATTATTTAATGTGATTAATTTTGATAATTAATTAGATTAATTAATTAATAATAATCAATTGTGAATTTTTTTATGTTAATTGCTTAATAGAAGTAATTAATGAATTAATTACTTAATGTAATTAATTGGGTTAATGTGATTAGTTTAGATTAATTAATTAAGTTTAATTAATTTAAACACTTGATGATTGATGAATAATTACTTAATGTAATTAATGGGGTTGTAATTTCTTAAGGAGGTAATTAACTGATAATTACTAAATGTAATTAAAAATGATTGATAGTGGAAGTAATTTGGATTAAATTACTTTGAAATAAATAAAGGGATTAATTGAGATAATAAATCAAGGGGTAATTTATTCAATGAAGTAATTAAGGGTAGTTAATTACTGGGTGTTATTAATCAAGGGTGATTAATATATGTGGTTTGGTTGAAGATTAATTACTTAATGTAATAAACTTATATAGAGAGATTGATTAAATATAATTAGAAATCATTAATTAATTAGTGAAGTAAACTTGGAATTGATTAATTAAGGAATAATTAATAAATGAAGTAATAAATTAATAAATGATTAATATAATTAACTTTAGTTAATTAATTGATTAAGTAATTAAAAGTTAATTATTGTAAGGGTTAGGTATAATTAACTTGTGTAATTAATTTAAAAGCTAATTACTTATTGTAATCAGGGAATTGTTAATCAGAAATGATTAATTGAAATGAATAATAGGATGGTAATTAATTAATTGATTTGTAATCAATTAATGGTTAAGTTAAGTAGGATTATTAATGATGAAGTAATTAATTTAATTCATTTTAAATTAATTAGAGATAAAGTAATTAATTTAATTCATTTTAAATTAATTATAGATGGAGTGATCATTAAATCATTGCTTATGTATGAATGATTGATATTGGTTGCCTTGAATGGTTTGTAATCTCAACTATGAGATGAGTAATGTTATATGATATGGATGCGTTGGTTGCATTGTGATGATGATATGGATTATCTGTTATATTGATGGTATGGATTATCTGTTGATGATGATAATGTTAATTATCTATTGTGTTGTGAATTATCTATCTGTGTGTGTATATAATGAATTGAATTGTTTTAAACTCTAAAACAACTTGGCCTTAAAAGACAAGTTTTGGATTTCGATGAGACCGAGATCAGGTTTCCATATTTGGATATCCGAAAACCACATCGATCCAAATTAACATTAGGTCGTGAATCTCAAGTGAAGATGAAGATTCAGAGTGCAAGGGTTATCATCGTTGACTCTGAGGATGATTCCAAAATGAATGTAATGAGATAATGCCTTCAATTTCGTTCGAACCCGGAACGAACTTGTATGGATTGAATGCTTTCAAAACATCATCAGGTGGACGATGAGCATTCTAAGTGATATGTCCTATAAGGTTATCGTAGCCTCAAGCCTCATCAACCGGGAATGGCTAAAACAGGGGAGGTGCAGCAAGGCTAAGTGGGTCATGCCCAAGTAGGACGAGATTTACCCCTGCCTAGATGTCCCTTTTATTTCGGCTTTGCAGTGCGGTTGCTGATCACAACTGCGGGGTGGTCTTGTTCGGGACTGTTCAGTAAGGAATGGTTTCGGCTTTGTGTTATAGGGGATTGGAGTGATCCTCGATACGGTGATCTAGGCCACGTACTGTGACGGGCGGTACCCCGGTAGCCCTGCCATTGTATGGAATCCAAAATCCAATAAGTGCCGTCGGTTTTGATTGTATTACCCACTTTTGTGGCTAGTAGCTGGAATTTGATAAATGTAACAATTTCGACCATTTCATATTTATTTGAAAACCCTAGACCTATTGTAATATCACTGGATTTCCTATCAATTGTTTTGGTTAGCGTAAGGTAAAAAATTTTCCATGTTTATGTGTGGGAAGTTTTACGTGATACCTTTCCTTTCAAAAGTTTTTCGAAGTTAAGCAACTTTAACCTGTTACTCACACCAGACCCATATCTGACCTGGAGTTTATTTATATTTCTCTTAAACTCTTGGGTACTCAAATTTTTACGAGTAACCAAGGGATTCAGGTTAGCTTTGACGAATTATGGAGGAGCAATGGAGCAGGAGGCTTCTGCGTGTAGATATAATATAGTTTTCCACTGTATTGGTATCTCTGAGTGGTTTGTTAGTATTGTATTGAGTTGTATTAACTAGACAGGTGTTTATAACTGTCTAGTATGTGTTGTAATGTTTGTGTAACTCTGATAATTGTTGTATACTATGTAATACTTATGTTATTAATATAATTTATTTGTTCCGCTGTTGAGATTCTAGTGTTGTTTCTTCTTTCTTTTCTTTCTTTTCCCTTTTCTATCTTTTTCTTTCTTAAAGATGATATGACTTTTGTGGAGAAAAAGAGTTGGTATCAAAGCGCTAGGTTGAGCGAATACCTAGCCTCTGAGTGGTGTCTGTCTTGAGAAAGCGTATTTGTATTTTTAATATATATATATATATATATATATTATTTGTTCCTATCTGATTGGGTTACCTGTTCAGGTTTTCCAATATAAGTTATAAAGGTAGTAGTGTGCGTAACACAACTACCGATGGTTGGAGTTTGAATGTTCGAGGTTGGAAGTGTATCTGTCGAGACTGTAGACCTAATACTGTCTCAAGTGAATTTTGCTTGGAGTAAGGATTTCATCGATCTCTGAAGGAAACCTGTTAAGGTTCGGAGTCATCTTTGAAGCGCAGAGTTTGGTGAGTAGAGTTTGGATCTGTCGGTTGGGCAGAAGCAAGCGAGTGATGGCGTCTTGACACCTCAGAAAGTAGTAGCTGCGTGATGAGATGCAGTGACTATAGATATTTCCGAAGATGTTTCTTTGGAACAAGAGCAAGGAAGTGTGTCTATGTTGGTGATGTGGCTGAGTACATCAAGGTGTTTCTGTTTGCTTTGGGGTCCGAGTTTCTCGAAGAGCTTTGGATTGGGAATTCTTTGGCTTTAGTGTTAGCAGTGCAGTTCGGAGTGTTCTGAGTTGGCAGGAAATTTTCTGGCTGAGTAGTTTTTCTGAATTGGAGTTCAGAAGCAGCAGAATGGATCCTTTTCTTCGATGAATTGGCTAGGCCAGCGAAAGCTGTTCTGATTGGTTAAGAGAGAGCGGTTTCTTTGGATATTAGGCTGGGTAGAATCACAAAAGTGACTTGCGATAGTTAAGTGTTCTCTTGGGTTGTTGGATATCGTTCGGATGTCTTCTAGGAAGTCAGAGGTTTGTCCGCATATGGAGATCGAGTTTTCTTATCGATTTGGATTCCAGGAGTGGTACCGGTGGTTTAGTTTAGTTGAAGGATCGTTCCTTGAGATAGAAGCTGGTGAAGCAGCTCAGGTTTCGGAGGAACTTCTGAGTTTTCTTTATGGATCTGTTGAACCATATTTCTGAGATGTGTTATCCAGTCTGTGCTCGTGTTCTTCATCAGCATTTTCTTCTACTTCGGATCAGAGTTGTGCAGCGGAAGCAGTTTGAGAGTGCATCTGATTTCTTTTCCAGATAAGTAGAAGTTTGTTTTATCCTCTGTTGTTTGAAGAGTAGAGTTTGTGTTCTTGGTTTTGGATTCATCTTGAGGAGATCATTGGATTGGATTGGTCCAGTTCTAGTGGAATCAGCAAGGGTTGAGCTGATCAGGAAGGATGTTGATAGTCCAGGATCGTCCGAAGAATTTTGTGGATAAGAGACGGAGGAATTTGGATTCCAGAGTCGGAGATTTGTTTTGGGATAAGTTTTTCTCCGATCCATGGAGCTATAAGTTTTGGTAAGTCTGTGAAGCTATCTCCGAGGTGTTTTGGATTTCTTCTGTGTTATGGTAAGATAAGTGTTGGGTTTTCAAGAGTTGAATTGCCAGTTTGGATAACTGGGATTCAGTATGTTTCACGTATCTATAAGGGAGTACGAGCATGATCTATTTCTAGTTGTAGAACCAGCAGTTCAGGAGGTTTGGGTGTTGAGTCAGACTCGTCTGTAGTCTGATATCTTGTTTAGAGTTGTAGATATAGATGAATAGGAGCTCTATAGCTTAGTAATATTGATTGTTTGGATTCTAAGCAAGTATCCCGATATTTATATCGGGAAAACTCATGGAAATTCTATCCAGAATATTTATGGATAATTTGATTGTGTGAATTGGTTGCTATGATTGTTAGCATATGATTAATATATGCTGTGTTTTAAAATTAAATCTTAAATGAGATTATTAAATTACCTTTGTTTTAAATTTCGGGGACGAAATTCTTTTAAGGGGGAGGATTGTGATATCTCGGAATTTTTGGCAATATAAATTTAATAATCTGTGTTTAAATTTAAATTGATTTGAAAATTTTTGTTAATAAATTTGAATTGATTTAATAATCTTCTTTAATATGTAATTAATTTGTGAATTTATCTTTTAATAAGTTAATAAATTGTTTTCTATTTATAATATGTATATATATTTATATATATTTTAAACAGATGAGTTTGGTTTTACATTTAATTAATATAGCAAAAAAAATTAATATTTTGAAATTGGGAAATTATGATTTATTTTTTATTTAGGCTTTTCAAAGCTATTTAATAAAATAACTAAATGATTTTAAATATATAAGATAGATGTTTTATTTGTTTAAAATATATTTTAACTTAAGTTTGAATATTAGTTAGATTAAGATAAAGTTATAAAAATGTTTGTTTTTTTTCTTTTTGAAATATTGATTAATAATTATGATTTGTAAATTAAATATGAGAGTTTAAATACAACTTATAAATGAAAAATTTATTCGTATAAATAACAAATAAGTTACGATCTCTTTTATAAATTTATTTTAAATGATTAAAATTATTATTTTCAAATAATTGATTTGTATATTGTTTTTGTTTATAATCATACTTGGTTTTGTTTTCTTTAAAATTATTTATATATATAACTAAGTATTTGTTAACTAATTAATTAAGTTTAAACTTTCATTAACACTTAATTAAAAATATTAATTAATTAAAAGATACATGTGTAAACATCTTAGGTTCTAATATAACAAATGTAAATTAATAGTCATTTTAAAATGACAAATGTAAAATTTAAGACAAGTGTCATGTTTTAGTTTTCATTTTAAAAAAAATCATAAATATTGTTATATAAAATTGCATTTTTTCCATTTCTTTTTCTTTCCTCATTTTAATTCCTAAACTATGAGAAAATCTTTCAGTTGAAAAACATTTATTTTAAACAATCCTCAAATCATATTCAATCTGAAAATCAAAATTCTATAACATTTTCATCCTCAAAAACTGCAAATCATTTCCTGTTCAAATACATATCAAATCCCTGATCCACTTACAAAGGCAAAACTGCATTTTCCTCTTCAAAAATATGGAAATAAAGCAAGTAAACCTGCATGCATGAAATTTTTCAAAGCTAGAAGCAAATTTAAAACATTAGCAACTCAACCTGTTCATTAACAACCTGCATTCAATTCATTCAAACCTGGAAAAGTTGTCCTGCATGCAACAATTAAAGCAAGTTGAAAACATCTACAACTCAAGTCTTAAAGCATTCAAACAATTGCAAAAGATGTTCAAAAGGGTTTTTCAAATCTGGACTGTGCTCTGCTCTGCATATTTAAAATCTGTGAGTAACTTTTTGAACTTAAAAGCTTAAGTATTTTGAACCTAATGCATGTTCATATTTTTAAATTTTAAATGATTTGTGTGTAAATTGAAGTGCATTTATGTGAATTAATGTGTGATGTGTATGGATATAATATGCTGTTGTATAAGCTTTTGACAGCGTTTAGTTTTTTCAGTATGGATTTTGTTAAAATACATTTCCCTCTTATATCAATCTTTGTTAATATTTATACTTCAATTCAAATCTGATTGTTAGGACATAAAATAAAGTTTTAAGAATTTATACAAGTTAGATATTCTTTGTATTGCTTGGAAGTATATGTAACCGAGCAACAATTTGTATAAGGTGAAAATTCAAACATTAAAATTCAATGTTTCAGGATTATAAATCAAAACATCCTACAAAATCATGAATTTTAAACCAAAGATTTCAATTTTTAATATTAAAACCAAAGAGCAGTTCCATCTTCATTGTATTCCACATTTTGGATTAACACGGATGATTTATGTGTTTGATTGAATTGAATTTGTTTGTGATGCCCCACCTCTATACCCGCGCTAGCCAAGGACACTACGGAGTAATGCTGTCAACTAGCATGGAGAATAAGGCTGTTGAGGAGCGACCATCTGCGTAATTGCTTTGTGCGAGCAATGATATGCCAGATAGTAAAACAATCCATTTGGTTTTAGGAGGAAATCCGACATATCGATACAAACTCAAAGCTACTACACAATGGCCGTATATATTCTTCGGAAACAAACATATAAATAAACATAATACAAATCAGTCACAGACATCCATATCACAAAGGCGGAAAAAATATGAATATAACACATGAAAGTGTACATCAGAGTAGTGGTCAAACAAGATCCACAATATCACAAAAAATGGTTACAAGTGCTAGACAAAAGAATATGTATACATCTAGGAGTCTATATCTCAAAGGTATACAACAAAAACTACTAATCTAAGTAGTTAGCCAAAAGTCAGGATGATAATCCCAGAAATGAAGTCAAGCAGAAGCATCTGTAACATCTCGGTCTGACCCGAGTATTATTTATAAGAAAATAATAAACGATCAGTCTAACTATAAATATCATATAAAATGATATAGAATAAGAGATATGACATAACATATGATAACCATAATGCCACACTGTGATAAGTATGAAATTGAAAATCAACAAGAGATTAATTAATATCACAAGAATCTTCTCAAAGATCAAAAGGATTGTCATACTTAATATCTTCATTCACAAAAGTTAATGACACACAAATTCACCAATGCACAAATATTGATAACACATATCAATGAAAATCATTAAAAATTAGAGAAACACAAATTCTAGAAATCATCCATGGAAATCCAAAAATCACAAAAAGGGGGAGGCCTATCACAAAACGGGAGCATGAAAACTTACCAACACATGTATCACAAATGGGACGCTATCCCATGGTCGCTAACCATAGAGCCGGTGCAACGACGTAGTACAATGGTACGCCCGAGGAACCAGAAACTCGAATAGTTCGGAACAACAACATAGTACAACGGTACGCCCGAAGATCCGAACACTATAAAAACGTGGGTCGCTAGCCAACAAGAATTGGGTCGAAACCCCAAGAAATAAATAGGTCGTTAGCCTATAATAAAAATGAGACGAAACTCAATAAAACGAGGTACTGTCCCTTACGTGGACAAAGAAACATAGCACATCGCTAGTCATAATCACAAAAATTATCATCATCGATCATCAAGAAGTGTCAATTACAATAAGCCAATAAATATGTGAGCTTAGCTTCATGTCCCACAACCACTAGCTTAACTTAGATATTTACAAACAAATTGTAGATCTCCACTAGTAAACTGTCATAAGAGATTCAATCGAACAAGTCCAAGAATTAACCGATGAAGTAAACGCAAGCGTTTCATACCACTTGTTTTACGAAGCCATTTAATTAGATTGCTCGTACGAGTGAAGTAAAGGTTTGTATATTTTTAAAATGACAAATCACCAAAAATGATCGTAGAAATGATCAATCACAAGAATCCACATACGAAGACGTGAATAAAATCCAAAGAATACGATTCCAAATTCTTCAAAGTGGAAATACCCTAGCGACTCAACATGGCACGACCTAGCTGCAGAAAATCTGAGCGACTTAGTGGTTGCAACGACCTAACCGAGCGACCTAGTGGGCGTGCGACCAAACGAGTTACGGCTTAGGGTGCTAGCATGCGACCTATAGAGGTGCGACCTAATCAAGGCGCGACCTAAAACATAGCGCGACCTATGGGGGTGCGACCTAAAGGGGTAGCGGCATAACATATGGCTGAGCGACCTATCGAGGCAAGCAGGCCGAGCAACCTAACAAGCTAAGGCGTTGAGAAGGCCGAGCGACCTAGTGGATGCAACGACCTAAGGTGCAAGCGCGACTTAATGGTCTAAGCGACCTAGCGACCTAATTAATAAACAAGGTCGTGCGACCTAGGGGAGAGCGACCTAAATTGACACGATCTACGCAATAGAAGAAGGCCGAGGGGTTTATATGGTGCAGGCCGAGCGACAGCGACCTATGGACTACGACCTAAGGCCGAGTGACCTAACGAGTTACGACCTAAGGGGTACGCCGAGCGACCTAACAAGTAAACAAGGCCAAACGATTTAAATTTAGGCCGAAAATCACCATTGTGCAGGCTGAGCGACCTAAGGGTTTTGGAGCTCAAAACTCGCCCAATTTGCAACCGGTCGAGCACGGACGCTAGGGGATTATGCCCATAGGCTACCCGGTCATATTGGCTCCTCGGTGCATCACCAAAAATGTGTTTAAACATCAAAGATTGGATTTTTAAAGATTTGAACCCAAAATACTAAAAATTGGGATTTTCACCAATTCAATCCAAATCAATGACAATTGCATATGTACAAGTGTTAGGAATTCATACCCAACAATCAATGATAGTTATAGAGAAAGATGTGAGATAAAGATCTCACCTTTACACAAAATTTACGAAGAAGAAACTTGAAAGCAAGGAAGAATCAACCCAAGAAGCTTGAATCAATGTATTCTCTTTGAATTTGGAGTTGGATGTTGGATTTGCAAATGATCTTGAGCTTGGAGTTTTAATTTCCCATTCCTTCCCCCATTTTTGATGAAGCTTGAGTGTTAGGAAATGAAAGTGAAGTTATGAAGAGAAGGGGGTTGAGTTAGAATTAATAGTTTAGGCAAATGGGCTAAACCAAACCCAAAACCCAAAGTGAAAAAGTAAAAAAATTTCACTAACTCCAAACACATCAAAGTTTATGCTCAAAAAGATCGCAAACGGTGTTTTGGACCCAATGGAAGTGGTTCTGAGTCCTACTTCGTCCATATGCAAAAAAGGTAACTTTTTCGGACCAAAATTCGACAAACGATAGAATATTTAAATAAAATATTTAAATATTCAAATCGTAAAATATGCGGGTTGTTACAGACTCCCCTCCTTAAAGAAATTGCGTCTCTCGCAATAATTAAGAAGAAAATAGATAGTAACAACCATAAAAGCATATTCAACACAAAAGAAATTTGAAATAAGAAGTTCATCTTAAAGAGCACGAGAAAGTAAGTCTGGATGTGTTCGCTAGATGAATTCTCTAGTTTTCCAAGAGCAATCCTTAGGATTTGAGGACCATTGAACTTTAACAAGCGGAACATCTTTATTTCGAAGGCGCTTGACCGCCGAAGCAATAATACGAATAGGATGTTGCTCACAAGTTAATTTAGGTGAAACTTCAAGTTCTTCCACAACACCGGGCTCAAGAATAGAATCAGAATCTCGAAGGCACTTCCGTAATTGAGAAACGTGAAACACGTTATGAATGGCAGAAAACTGAGCTGGTAATAAAAGGCGATAAGCCATGGAACCAATACGCTCGGTGATAGGAAATGGCCCAATATATCGAGGCGCCAACTTTCCCGATCGACTGAAACATACAACACCGTTCATAGGTGAAACACGAATAAACACAAGATCTCCCACAGAAAATTCTAATTTCCTTCTCCGGTTATCGGCAGAGGATTTTTGTCTGCTCTGGGCTTCTTTCATCCTATGACGAATAAGATTAATCTTTTATGTGGAATCACGAATAAAATCTAGACCTAAAACCAGCTTCTCACCGGCCTCAAGCCAACAAGAAGGAGATCGACATGGCCTTCCATAGAGTGCCTCGAAAGGTGCCATACCAATACTAGATTGAAAGCTATTATTATAGGAAAACTCAACAAGAGAAATATGATCTTCCCAACTTCCACCAAAATCAAGAACATATGCACGAAGAAGACCTTCAAGAGTTTGATTCACATGCTCAGTCTGTCCATCGGACTGGGGATGATAAGTGGTGCTAAAATTAAGCTTCGTTCCCAAAGCTTTTTGAAGACTCTTCCAAAATCCACTAGTGAACAATGGATCACGATCACTAACAATAGAAGAAGGAACTCCATGAAATTTTACAATTTCTCTAATGAAGAGTTTGGCCAAAAGAGGAACGGTTCGATTGGACCAAACGGGAATAAAATTGGCGGATTTAGTAAGTCTATCAACTATCACCCATAAGCTATCATGACCCAAACGAGAACGGGGATGGCCATCTATGAAATCAATGGAAATTTGATCCCACTTCCAAATTGGAATTTCCAAAGGTTGCACTAACCCACCGGGCCTTTGGTGTTCGGCCTTAACGAGTTGGCAAGTCATGCAACACTTAACAAAGTTAGAAATATCAGATTTCATTCCCTCCCAATAATAAAGTCGCTTCATATCCGCTTACATTTTACTACTACCGGGATGAATGGTAAATTTAGAACGATGAGAATCTTCTAAAATATCTGTTCGAAGATTACTAATATTTGGCACGATAAGTCTACCAAATTTTCGAATACCGCCACGAGAATCAATATCAAAGTCTTTTAAACTTTCAATATCAATTTTATCCCTAAAATTTTGGCCAAGAAGAGCCAATTCAGGATCTAGCTTTTGAGCTTCAACAATGCTGTCCAAAAGAGAAGGATGAGCCTCAAGACTACATAAAGCAAGAGATAAACATAAATCGTAGACACGATCTCGAACCTCACAAGTGGATAGAATCTCGAGATCATTCCATTCGGATATCATCATGGAAACAACCGCTTGTTGCTTGCGAATAAGTGCATCGGCAACACGATTTCCTTTTCCGGAAGTATAAAGAATATCCAGATCATAAGGTGCTAGGAACTCGAGCCAACGTTGTTGACGCAGATTAAGTTCCTATTGAGAAAATAGATACTTCAAAGATTTAGGATCGGTATAGAGAATAAACTTTTCTCCCAAAAGATAATGACGCCAAATACGAAGGGCGAAAACAATAGCCGCGAGCTCTAAATCATGAGTGGCATATCTAGTCTCGGCTAGCTTCAACTGCCTAAAAGCATAAGCAATAACACGTTCCCTTTGCATAAGGACGGCACCCAAACCAACGCGACTAGCATCGGTATAAACAACAAAATCTTGATTCCTCTCGGGAATAACAAGAATAGGGGCATCAGAAAGGAGTTCTTTTAATTTCTGAAAAGAAGCTTCACATTTGTCCGACCAAATGTATTTAACACCTTTCTTAGTTAAGCTAGTAAGAGGCATGGAAATTTTTGAAAAGTCCTTTATGAAACGACGGTAATAACCTGCCAATCCAAGAAAACTTCGGATCTCCGTCACACTCTCCGGTCTCTTCCAATTTTGAATCGCTTCAATCTTTGAAGGATCCACGAAAATTCCGGATTCGGAAATAATATGACCGAGAAACTTCACACGAGATTGCCAAAAATGGCATTTAGAAAATTTTGCTTTTAATTGATTGCTCCTAAGAGTTTTCAACACAATCCGAAGATGTTTTTCATGCTCCTCCTGGGTTTTAGAATACACAAGAATATCATCTATAAAGATGAGAACAAACCGATGATGGAAGTCTTTGAAAACTCTATTCAGAAGGTCAACGAAATAAGCTAGAGCATTTGTTTAACCAAGTGGCATAACAAGCCATTCATAAGATCCATAACGAGTACGGAACGATGTCAAAGGAATGTTATCCCCTGCAATACGAAGCTGATGAAAACTGGTAGCTAAGTCTAATTGTGAAAAGACTCTAGCACCACTAAGTTGATCAAATAGATCATCAATCCGAGGTAAAGGATATTTATTCTTGATAGTAAGATCATTAAGCTTGCGGTAGTCAACGCAAAGCCTAAGTGTACCATCGGATTTCTTCACGAAAATAGCCGAAGCTCCCCAAGGAGAGGAACTAGAGTGAATAAATTGCTTCGTCTCCAATTCGGATAATTGTTGGCACATTTCCTCATTTTCTTTATTGGACATACGATAAGGAGGACGAGTAATAGGTTGAGCTCCAGGGATAAGATTGATTCTGAACTCAATTGCTCGCTTAGGTGGTAATCCTAAAACGGGCTCAAATATGTCAGAAAATTCACGAACAACGTGAATAAGAGAAATAATATCTTCCTCATCATCATTATCATCATCATGAGGATTTAATGAATATAAAGATGTAACTAAGCTAGAATCCGAATCTTTAAGGTCAACAGAAATCTGCTTAACAGATTGAGGATGTCGAAGATAAATAGTCCGCTCAGGACATAGGATTTGGGCTTTATAGCGGTTAAGCCAATTCATTCCCAAAATCATTCCAAAGCCCAAGTAGCGCGTAACATGCAAATCGGCTCGGAAAGAAAAATCACACAAAATAATCTCAACATCTTTACACAATAAACTGATTATTGCGGATCCACCAACCGGATTCGCAATTCTCAAAGAAGTCATTAAACACAAAACATCCAAAGAAAAAGTATCAACAAGTTCTTTTGATATAAAAGAATGGGACGCACCCGTATCAAAAAGAACTCGAATAGGATGATCACGAAATAAAATATTGCCATCAAGGATAGAATGAGAAATACCTTTACCACGAGATGTGTTGCCAGGGGCTTGAGTAACATTAAGCTTTCCCTCCTTCCTGTTTTGAAGTTTGGGACAAGAAGATAAATAATGATCCGAACTTTTGCAATAGCGACAAAAGAGAGGTTTCGGACATCTATTGGCATAATGGTCTTTAGAACCACAATTGTAGCATTGCCCACCACTAGGGGTAGAAGCCTTTGCTACCGGAATTGCTTGCTTCCCTTTCTTGTTGGGATAAGAGCCTTTGAACTTAATAGGCCTTTTCTTGTTGTTGTTGAATTTTGGTTTGGCACCAACAACAGCAGCATCACTCTCTTTATCCGCCTCTTCAAGTCGAAGAGCGATATCAACAAGTTGATCAAAAGAAACTTCTAGCTTTAAAAGTAATGGCTTCTTGAGATTTTTATTCAAGCGATAGATGAATCTTTGATTTTTCTTCAATGGGGTACTAATATATTCGACCCTGTATTTAGAAAGAGATTCAAAAGATGCGACATAATCTGCCTCGGAGGATTCACCTTGAACAAGGTCTATGAAACGACGAGCTAATGTCACCTTTTCAGCTTATGGTATAAATTTTAACTCGAATCGTTCTCGGAATTTCTCCCAAGTAAGATCTGTGTAACGACCCAGGATTTTAAACAATTTAATTTAGAATATTTAATTAATTTTAAATATTTGAGTGATGATTTAGAATGAATTTTCAATTTAACTTTGAAATTGACGATTAAATTATAGAATTTAATCTATCGAAGTTGAATAAAAATTTGAATCTTCAAATTTAAGCCGATTAAAAATATTTCAAAGGCTTGTAAAATTCATATTGATAATATTGAAGATAATCGAAGCTTCAGAATTTAATTAGAAAGTGATTTGTTCAGTTTTGGAATTTAATCGTTTGAATCGATATTTAAAATAGCCGTCCGAGGCACAGTCTCGGATTTCGACGAAACCAGTTCCATTGGGTCCGGAATATTGAATTATTGCGGGATTTCAAATTTCGTATTTTTCGGAGTTAATATGTGAGCACACGACACATAAACGCGTTGAAGATTTTAAACGAATTTAAATTTAAATTTAAATATTTAAGTCAACACGCACACGTTCTTCCTACATTCATGCCTAAACTCACGCCTAAATTCACGAAACTAAATCGTGTAGAACATACTGCGTTCAACTCTAAATACTCCTCTCCTTCCTCAATTTTCAGAATCAAAGAAAAATGACGACATTCTTTACTCCTTTATCTCGTTCTCCTCTTCCCCTTCCTTCTTCAATTAAATCGAACGCAGCAGTTAATAAAAAATAAAAAAAATAAAAAAATATTTCAGCCGAAGCCCTAGAATGAATCGCGAGCACGCGATGGCGTTCGAGCATGGGGCGCGCGCGGCGCGTAAGGGGGGCGGCAGCGGCCTCAAGCGATGTAGGTGGAGTGGCGATTCGTGGTGGGGGTGTCGTGCAATGTCGCGGCGGCGCAATTAGGGAGAAGGCGATGGAGGCGATTAAGGGCGGTGGCGACGGCACTGTCGCGGCGGCGCGTATATGAGGCGATGGAAGCTCGTGTGCTCGCGCGTGTTGGAGTAGACGGCAACAACTCGCGGTGATTTGGTTCTCGAACTGGGTATTGGGGTGTCGCGATTGGATACTCGCGTGGGGAAGTTCTAGCAGCGAGATGAGGCAACGGTGAGGATGACAGTCGCGTGGAGGAGATGGTGACGCGAATTGGCGCGTTCGAGGCTAGGGCAAGAGAGGCAATGGCGACGATGGAAGCTGCGGCAGCTCGTGAGAAGGTGCAGTGGCGTTCGACAGTGAAGGTATTTGAATTTTATTTCTTAAAATTTAAAATTTAATTCAATGAAAACATATATACATTTGAAATATATAGTTTAAAATATAATGAAGTATTTAAATTGCAGTGAAGTATGTAGTTTTAAATATATATAAAAATGTTTTAAAGAAGTTGAAAAAAAATAAATAAATAAATAAATACAACTAAGTCAAAAGGAATTTAGTTTTAAATTTAAATCTTTAGTAAAACAATTTATTAAGAGAAAATTTGATTTAAAGAAATTTATTTAAAGTAAAATTTTGTAAATAAGATAAACTTATTAAACAAAGAAAATGATTTATTTAAGGAAAGATTAGTTGATTTAAAATTTAAAAAAAAAAGAAATTAAGTTCAATGGGAAATTTCTAGTTAGGATTATTTTCAAAAGGAAAATTTATTTAAATAAATAGTTAGTTAAGAAAGTTTATTAAAAGAAATTTAAATTTTTAGTTAAATAAATTTAATTAAATAAAAATCAGTTTGAATTCAGATTTTAGTTTGAAACCAGAAAATTTGTATAAATTTAAGATTTGTCAATTTAAAATTATTAATTGATAAGAAAAAGAAATTTAATAGTTAGTTGGATAAATTTAATTATAGGGTGAGTTAATTAAATCTAAATTTATTTTTGTGTTACTAAGAATAATTTATTAAAAGAAGAGAATTTAGTTTTAAAATTTAATTTGTAGTTGAATAAATTTATTCAAGTAAATTTAGTTGAGATTTAAATTTTTTTAAGGTAAATTTGTTAAGAGTAATCTGTTTAAAATTAATAGGAAATTAGTTTAAAAATTTAGATTCTTTGGTTAAAAATTTAAATCACTAGTTTGAAATTAAATTTATTAGTTGAGTAAATTTATTTAAAAGAAATTCTAGTTTAAGATTTTATTCTTAGATTAAATCATTTTAAACGAGAAATTGGTTTAAATAAAACCATTAGTTAATTTAACTATTAAAAATGAAATCACCAATGAATCGAAATTATCAATTAAAAATTTATTATTCGATCTGTTCGAATATTAATTGAATTGTATAAAATATTTATACAAGGTATAAATGAAGAAATCAAGTTGAATTGGAAGTGGATGGCAAACAGGAATAAAAGGTGAGAACTTCTCACTCAAAAGGAATTTCTATTGTTATTTAAATTTTAAATAGTTAGATTTAAAATTTATTGACTGTGTTGATTGAATGCTTGAATGATGATTGTTATATATATATATATAAATATTGGATGTGAATAGACCCTATACGCCGTTAGTAAGCGGAGGTTATTTAGTACACACATATACCGCGATATTCCACCTCGAAGTGGAATTGGTATTATATTATATATATAGCAATATATATATATTGGCATATGTATATATTGCAGTTGATTGATTTCCCGCATTTCTTTTTAGCGGATGAGACCCTATGCGCCGTTAGTAAGCGGATATATATTTATAAAATCCCATGTACCGCGATATTCCGTCTTGAAACGGAATGGTATTGTGCTAATGTCTGTGGATGCAGGGAAACAGGTTGGAGGGATCCAACTGGATTCCTCACAAATATTTATTGATTTTAAATATTGTGATACTTGATTGTTTATCAAATCGATATATGATATTGAAAAATCGTGATTGACTATTGATGTGTTGCATCATCGGATCCAATTTTGAAAGTTTAAAAATAACGATTTTTATTTATAAAGGATTCTAAAGTGATTTTGAAAGTATACATTTATAAAATATTTTTGGAGTTGATTTATTACAAATAAATAAACGTTATAATTTTTATGTTATAAAAATTATGATTTTTGAGGAATGTAGTTAAAAGTGATTTTTGAGAATATGAGATTAATGATTTGATAAAATAATTTAAACTGGGATTTTTTATAAAAAGTTAAAAAAATAGGATTTATGAAATTTGATTATTTTATAAATCAAAGTGATGAAATTATGAAAGACTTTGAAGATGTTTCAAAGGAATAATATAAATTGTTTTATATTAAAAGATTTATAAATCGATATTTATAAATTAAAAACATTAGAATTTGTAAAACGAACTTTTCTAAGTGTTAAAATAAATTGAAAATGAATTTCATAAATAGAAATGGAATTATAGAATTATAACGGTGAAGTTATAAATAGAATTTTATAAGCAGTAGGTTTATAAAATTTATAAAGTTATTAAAGGAATGATTTTGGATAAATGAATGAATCTTATAAGTTATAAGATTATAAAATTTATGAAGTTCAAAGAAACAATTTTGTAAATAAATAAATTTTAAGTATTCGACTTATAATATGAATTTTAGGATATCATTGTGATATGAATTGAGATAGGTTAATAAAGAAAATTTCTAAAAGAAAGTTGTTGTAAATTAAATAGAAATGAGATTTTATAAACATTGTTTTATAAATCTGCAACGACTTATTTTGATAAGTGAAAATTGTTGTAATTTATTAATGGAGATATATTCATGTTTTAAACAGTGAATAATTCCTTAAAATAAAAGGAATAGAAGAAATGAAATTTATTAATAATATATATTCACGTTTTTGAATAGTGAATAATATGTTAAAGAAATTATTTAGAATGTGATGTTTTAAATAAAATTAAAACAATCTAACGATGTTTTAAAATAGGTTAAGATTCGAAATCATAGATTTCAACATTTATTGTTGAAATAGATGTTTTCGAGAAATAGAAGGAAATAATAGATTATAACACTGTTGTTATAATAGATAATTTCCGAAAGGAAATGTTTTGTATAGTATTGGGATTTATATATCTATTTTTTTTTTCGAATCCCTATACTAGTGATTTTGGGTTGTCGTAACGATGTTTTACGCAACATTCGTTTTGGCCCAAATAAATATGATTAGGTGAATGATTTCCTTAAAGAATGAAATATATACTTAATTTCGATTAGAGTATACGGAATATTTTCCAAGGTTGAAAATAAATAAAAATTTGTGAATTACTTATAAGATAAATAAGTATGGAAATGTTTTCCAATATAAAGTGAATAAGTTGAGAATTTATCTTTTTGAAGATAAATTGAAAATGAATATTTGAAATCGTATATTCATAAATATTTTGGAAGTATAAATTCAATATGGAATTTATAAATGGAATTGGGAAAATAGGTTTGAAAGTAAATATTGATTTATTTTTTTGAAATATGGAAAGTTATATCTTCTTAAGATATTTTCGGAAAATAAATAATTTGGAAAATTATTTGGAATCTGGTGATGCTGGCATATCTATTGATAGTTCAATGACCGACTATCAGTATTTACCTTTAAATAGGTATTTGTTGTGAATTGTTTGAAATTGAATGCCACACTTATTTTTTTTTAAATAAGCGCTCACTATTCGGGTTAACCGGGAAAGGAACATGGGGTCGTATAACCCATTCCGAATATGTGATACGTCGTTATGAATTGCATTCGAAGAACGGTGTTGAAGACCGGATATTTTCGAAAGCGAAAGGATTTCTTGTTGATTGTCTCTGCACTGGCTGATCCCTGGTATAGAGATCTCCATAAGTGATGGGAAATCCGAACGTGATTAGAGATTATTCGGATTGCAAGGACTTCTTTGTAAGTGCCTTCGGTTCTGTTCGAGCCCGGAACAGACTTGTATGGATTGTATGTCTGACATTACAATTTGAGATATAAAGCCGATTTCTTTCAAATATATTTCTGTTGGTGGCGGAGAATTTATTCTTTTAGCTTAACACCCTTCTTTGAGACATATGTGCTCAAAGGTTATATAGTTGAAGTTATCAGCGATATATTCCCAAATTTGGTAATGTGACATGCTGAGTGTTGCTGAAATGATCATTGTGTTGATTATTTGTGATAGGATCATTTATTTGATCGTCTATCTTAGTGATCATTGTGTTGATCATTTGTTGACCCAAAGCATGGCTTTTGTATAAAGTATGTTTTTGTGGACGAAACTTCGTCGAGCCTCACATCCCGGTAATGGTCAAAACAGGAAAGATGCAGCAAGGTTATTAGGGGTTGCTGTAGCTCCCCTTAGGGTATGTACATTTCCTTCTGGATAGAGGTGATATCATGGTATGGAGCCCAGATATTTAACCTATGTGGTTACTACGAATTTATTACTTTGTGGTTGTTGGTTTTCGGGATCCCGTGAAAAAGGTCGTTTACGATCGGGGAATGGCGTGCTCGTGTCAGTAGTTACCCAGTTAGGGGTAACCCGGCCTTGTGTTGGCAGAGTTCCGGTTTGGTTCTCGGGGGTGTCTTTCCAGAGGCATTCTCAG
Organism: Allium cepa; assembly: GCA_030765085.1. Taxonomy (NCBI): domain Eukaryota; kingdom Viridiplantae; phylum Streptophyta; class Magnoliopsida; order Asparagales; family Amaryllidaceae; genus Allium; species Allium cepa. The sequence continues at coordinate 470,590,100 of CM060940.1, read as the reverse complement.
TGGCAATGGGAAGTTCCTTGGCCTGACCATTTGTTGGAAATCCAAAGAAACAATACGTGACTTGTACGGTTTTAGTTGTAGAACCTGCCATTTAATATGGTAGCTATTAGTAGGCATAATATAATGGTACCTATGCTGGCTAAGATTTATATTCTACTTTCGAAAGGATTTGTTCTACACTATGCACTAGTAATAATATCAAATGTTATTTTAAATGCGTATCAAGCATCTTTGACTAACATAAGAAGAAATCTCCTCCAAGTCTGCGTTTGCATTGTGTGTGTGGCGGGAGGTCTTATGGTAGTCTCATTTTTAAAAGCATTGCGAATTGAAATAAAAATATCTCTCTATTTTGATTTTAAAGTTAAATAAACTGTTTTAAGTTCTCGCACCAGTCACATGACTGACTTGGAGTTTATTGTTTTCCTTCCTAAACTCTGGGTGCCCACCAATTTCCACACGGGCAGTCAAGAGTTAAGGTTTATCAGGATATTCTGGAGTTGCTGGAGGCAAGCTGGATGGCATGGCGTATTACTACTATATAGTATTCCTTTTCCGCTGCACTGTTTGTTTGATGTTGTACACTCTGATGATATGATGTAATGAAATATGATGAAATGTAATAACTGTAGTTCTTTGTTTAAAGATTATTCATTTATTATTATATGTTGTTCCGCTGCGAATTGTGAGATTCTGTTGTTGTTCTGTTGTTTCCTTTCTGTCCCGTTCTATTTTTAAAATTTTCTATCTTCTGTTTTTCTAATTCTCTGTTTTCTAAAAATTGTCTATCTTCTTTCCCTCTATTTCCTATCTCTTCTCTCTTCTTTCTTTTTCTTTTCTTAAATTTTCTTTTTAAAACCCATAACTATTCGGTTTTTCGGCAACGAAAATCCGAAACGTTACATTTGGTATCAGAGCTGATGGTTAAGCGACAACCATGGTTCTGTAGGGTATTACTCGTTAGAGATAGAGTCAGCAGTACTCTAGAATGAGTTTGAGTGTAATAATAGATATGAGCGCGTATTTGTTAGTGAATATAAAATTGTTTTTGAATCGGGTAAATAAAGTAATTTTGCCCAAAACTATTTTTGTATAGAAAAGAAATGGTTTTCTATGAATTATTATAGTATATGGTTGCATGATTGTTAGAAGTAATAATATAGAATTATTATCATTAGTAATGGAAAGAAATAAAATGGAATTGGATTTCTAAGTGAAAATGAGATGAATTGAATATTGAAATGAATTAGTAAATGAAACTAATTCAGTGTAGTAATGTGAATGTACAAATTGAATTAAATTAGTTAATCAATAGAATTCAATATTTAGAATTTAGAGTTTAATTCAAATAGAATTTAAATTGAGAATTGAATTAGAATGAATTTGAAGTCGTGAATTGAATTGAAACGTGAAATTGAATGAAAATTAATATGTAACTTCAATACAGAAGTAAAAACATATAAATAAGCATATATTGGAAATTTTGTAATAGAATTTGCAAATTGGTTTGAATATTGGATTTGGATGCTACTACTAGCAGATTATACAGGTTATACAGGTATATAAAGAAATTGAGATTTTGATTTCAAAGTTAAAATTGAATTGCTCGACAAAAAAGGTACGTATTTCAATTTCAGTATGAGATTTGATGACTTTCTTCTCTAGCCACTTGGCTTTTCTCTTTTCTTTTTGATTCTGAGGGGCCGTGGTGCCATTTTGTAGTCGTACCGATCGAGCCGCGCAAAGGAAACGCTGGCGAATTTTTCGAAAATTTAGGGTGTTAGAAAAATTTTGAGAAAAATTTGAAAGTTTGAAATTTGAATTTGAATTTAAATTTGAATGGTTAGTAAAACAATGTTGTTTGAAACCTATAATTTAAGTTGGAAAGCTAGTTGAAATGATAGTGAATCTTTAATAAAAAGATTTAGGCTAGTAAGTTGATAAAACTATTTAGATTGTGAAAAATAATAGGGATAAGGGCATCCTTCTTAACTTGTAATTTCGGGACGAAATTCTTTTAAGGGGGAAAGATTGTAACGACCCAGGATTTTAAACAATTTAATTTAGAATATTTAATTAATTTTAAATATTTGAGTGATGATTTAGAATGAATTTTCAATTTAACTTTGAAATTGACGATTAAATTATAGAATTTAATCTATCGAAGTTGAATAAAAATTTGAATCTTCAAATTTAAGCCGATTAAAAATATTTCAAAGGCTTGTAAAATTCATATTGATAATATTGAAGATAATCGAAGCTTCAGAATTTAATTAGAAAGTGATTTGTTCAGTTTTGGAATTTAATCGTTTGAATCGATATTTAAAATAGCCGTCCGAGGCACAGTCTCGGATTTCAACGAAACCAGTTCCATTGGGTCCGGAATATTGAATTATTGCGGGATTTCAAATTTCGTATTTTTCGGAGTTAATATGTGAGCACACGACACATAAACGCGTTGAAGATTTTAAACGAATTTAAATTTAAATTTAAATATTTAAGTCAACACGCACACGTTCTTCCTACATTCATGCCTAAACTCACGCCTAAATTCACGAAACTAAATCGTGTAGAACATACTGCGTTCAACTCTAAATACTCCTCTCCTTCCTCAATTTTCAGAATCAAAGAAAAATGGCGACATTCTTTACTCCTTTATCTCGTTCTCCTCTTCCCCTTCCTTCTTCAATTAAATCGAACGCAGCAGTTAATAAAAAATAAAAAATAAAAAAAATATTTCAGCCGAAGCCCTAGAATGAATCGCGAGCACGCGATGGCGTTCGAGCATGGGGCGCGCGCGGCGCGTAAGGGGGGCGGCAGCGGCCTCAAGCGATGTAGGTGGAGTGGCGATTCGTAGTGGGGGTGTCGTGCAATGTCGCGGCGGCGCAATTAGGGAGAAGGCGATGGAGGCGATTAAGGGCGGTGGCGACGGCACTGTCGCGGCGGCGCGTATATGAGGCGATGGAAGCTCGTGTGCTCGCGCGTGTTGGAGTAGACGGCAACAACTCGCGGTGATTTGGTTCTCGAACTGGGTATTGGGGTGTCGCGATTGGATACTCGCGTGGGGAAGTTCTAGCAGCGAGATGAGGCAACGGTGAGGATGACAGTCGCGTGGAGGAGATGGTGACGCGAATTGGCGCGTTCGAGGCTAGGGCAAGAGAGGCAATGGCGACGATGGAAGCTGCGGCAGCTCGTGAGAAGGTGCAGTGGCGTTCGACAGTGAAGGTATTTGAATTTTATTTCTTAAAATTTAAAATTTAATTCAATGAAAACATATATACATTTGAAATATATAGTTTAAAATATAATGAAGTATTTAAATTGCAGTGAAGTATGTAGTTTTAAATATATATAAAAATGTTTTAAAGAAGTTGAAAAAAAAAAAATAAACAAATACAACTAAGTCAAAAGGAATTTAGTTTTAAATTTAAATCTTTAGTAAAACAATTTATTAAGAGAAAATTTGATTTAAAGAAATTTATTTAAAGTAAAATTTTGTAAATAAGATAAACTTATTAAACAAAGAAAATGATTTATTTAAGGAAAGATTAGTTGATTTAAAATTTAAAAAAAAAAGAAATTAAGTTCAATGGGAAATTTCTAGTTAGGATTATTTTCAAAAGGAAAATTTATTTAAATAAATAGTTAGTTAAGAAAGTTTATTAAAAGAAATTTAAATTTTTAGTTAAATAAATTTAATTAAATAAAAATCAGTTTGAATTCAGATTTTAGTTTGAAACCAGAAAATTTGTATAAATTTAAGATTTGTCAATTTAAAATTATTAATTGATAAGAAAAAGAAATTTAATAGTTAGTTGGATAAATTTAATTATAGGGTGAGTTAATTAAATCTAAATTTATTTTTGTGTTACTAAGAATAATTTATTAAAAGAAGAGAATTTAGTTTTAAAATTTAATTTGTAGTTGAATAAATTTATTCAAGTAAATTTAGTTGAGATTTAAATTTTTTTAAGGTAAATTTGTTAAGAGTAATCTGTTTAAAATTAATAGGAAATTAGTTTAAAAATTTAGATTCTTTGGTTAAAAATTTAAATCACTAGTTTGAAATTAAATTTATTAGTTGAGTAAATTTATTTAAAAGAAATTCTAGTTTAAGATTTTATTCTTAGATTAAATCATTTTAAACGAGAAATTGGTTTAAATAAAACCATTAGTTAATTTAACTATTAAAAATGAAATCACCAATGAATCGAAATTATCAATTAAAAATTTATTATTCGATCTGTTCGAATATTAATTGAATTGTATAAAATATTTATACAAGGTATAAATGAAGAAATCAAGTTGAATTGGAAGTGGATGGCAAACAGGAATAAAAGGTGAGAACTTCTCACTCAAAAGGAATTTCTATTGTTATTTAAATTTTAAATAGTTAGATTTAAAATTTATTGACTGTGTTGATTGAATGCTTGAATGATGATTGTTATATATATATATATAAATATTGGATGTGAATAGACCCTATACGCCGTTAGTAAGCGGAGGTTATTTAGTACACACATATACCGCGATATTCCACCTCGAAGTGGAATTGGTATTATATTATATATATAGCAATATATATATATTGGCATATGTATATATTGCAGTTGATTGATTTCCCGCATTTCTTTTTAGCGGATGAGACCCTATGCGCCGTTAGTAAGCGGATATATATTTATAAAATCCCATGTACCGCGATATTCCGTCTTGAAACGGAATGGTATTGTGCTAATGTCTGTGGATGCAGGGAAACAGGTTGGAGGGATCCAACTGGATTCCTCACAAATATTTATTGATTTTAAATATTGTGATACTTGATTGTTTATCAAATCGATATATGATATTGAAAAATCGTGATTGACTATTGATGTGTTGCATCATCGGATCCAATTTTGAAAGTTTAAAAATAACGATTTTTATTTATAAAGGATTCTAAAGTGATTTTGAAAGTATACATTTATAAAATATTTTTGGAGTTGATTTATTACAAATAAATAAACGTTATAATTTTTATGTTATAAAAATTATGATTTTTGAGGAATGTAGTTAAAAGTGATTTTTGAGAATATGAGATTAATGATTTGATAAAATAATTTAAACTGGGATTTTTTATAAAAAGTTAAAAAAATAGGATTTATGAAATTTGATTATTTTATAAATCAAAGTGATGAAATTATGAAAGACTTTGAAGATGTTTCAAAGGAATAATATAAATTGTTTTATATTAAAAGATTTATAAATCGATATTTATAAATTAAAAACATTAGAATTTGTAAAACGAACTTTTCTAAGTGTTAAAATAAATTGAAAATGAATTTCATAAATAGAAATGGAATTATAGAATTATAACGGTGAAGTTATAAATAGAATTTTATAAGCAGTAGGTTTATAAAATTTATAAAGTTATTAAAGGAATGATTTTGGATAAATGAATGAATCTTATAAGTTATAAGATTATAAAATTTATGAAGTTCAAAGAAACAATTTTGTAAATAAATAAATTTTAAGTATTCGACTTATAATATGAATTTTAGGATATCATTGTGATATGAATTGAGATAGGTTAATAAAGAAAATTTCTAAAAGAAAGTTGTTGTAAATTAAATAGAAATGAGATTTTATAAACATTGTTTTATAAATCTGCAACGACTTATTTTGATAAGTGAAAATTGTTGTAATTTATTAATGGAGATATATTCATGTTTTAAACAGTGAATAATTCCTTAAAATAAAAGGAATAGAAGAAATGAAATTTATTAATAATATATATTCACGTTTTTGAATAGTGAATAATATGTTAAAGAAATTATTTAGAATGTGATGTTTTAAATAAAATTAAAACAATCTAACGATGTTTTAAAATAGGTTGAGATTCGAAATCATAGATTTCAACATTTATTGTTGAAATAGATGTTTTCGAGAAATAGAAGGAAATAATAGATTATAACACTGTTGTTATAATAGATAATTTCCGAAAGGAAATGTTTTGTATAGTATTGGGATTTATATATCTATTTTTTTTTCCGAATCCCTATACTAGTGATTTTGGGTTGTCGTAACGATGTTTTACGCAACATTCGTTTTGGCCCAAATAAATATGATTAGGTGAATGATTTCCTTAAAGAATGAAATATATACTTAATTTCGATTAGAGTATACGGAATATTTTCCAAGGTTGAAAATAAATAAAAATTTGTGAATTACTTATAAGATAAATAAGTATGGAAATGTTTTCCAATATAAAGTGAATATGTTGAGAATTTATCTTTTTGAAGATAAATTGAAAATGAATATTTGAAATCGTATATTCATAAATATTTTGGAAGTATAAATTCAATATGGAATTTATAAATGGAATTGGGAAAATAGGTTTGAAAGTAAATATTGATTTATTTTTTTGAAATATGGAAAGTTATATCTTCTTAAGATATTTTCGGAAAATAAATAATTTGGAAAATTATTTGGAATCTGGTGATGCTGGCATATCTATTGATAGTTCAATGACCGACTATCAGTATTTACCTTTAAATAGGTATTTGTTGTGAATTGTTTGAAATTGAATGCCACACTTATTTTTTTTTAAATAAGCGCTCACTATTCGGGTTAACCGGGAAAGGAACATGGGGTCGTATAACCCATTCCGAATATGTGATACGTCGTTATGAATTGCATTCGAAGAACGGTGTTGAAGACCGGATATTTTCAAAAGAGAAAGGATTTCTTGTTGATTGTCTCTGCACTGGCTGATCCCTGGTATAGAGATCTCCATAAGTGATGGGAAATCCGAACGTGATTAGAGATTATTCGGATTGCAAGGACTTCTTTGTAAGTGCCTTCGGTTCTGTTCGAGCCCGGAACAGACTTGTATGGATTGTATGTCTGACATTACAATTTGAGATATAAAGCCGATTTCTTTCAAATATATTTCTGTTGGTGGCGGAGAATTTATTCTTTTAGCTTAACACCCTTCTTTGAGACATATGTGCTCAAAGGTTATATAGTTGAAGTTATCAGCGATATATTCCCAAATTTGGTAATGTGACATGCTGAGTGTTGCTGAAATGATCATTGTGTTGATTATTTGTGATAGGATCATTTATTTGATCGTCTATCTTAGTGATCATTGTGTTGATCATTTGTTGACCCAAAGCATGGCTTTTGTATAAAGTATGTTTTTGTGGACGAAACTTCGTCGAGCCTCACATCCGGTAATGGTCAAAACAGGAAAGATGCAGCAAGGTTATTAGGGGTTGCTGTAGCTCCCCTTAGGGTATGTACATTTCCTTCTGGATAGAGGTGATATCATGGTATGGAGCCCAGATATTTAACCTATGTGGTTACTACGAATTTATTACTTTGTGGTTGTTGGTTTTCGGGATCCCGTGAAAAAGGTCGTTTACGATCGGGGAATGGCGTGCTCGTGTCAGTAGTTACCCAGTTAGGGGTAACCCGGCCTTGTGTTGGCAGAGTTCCGGTTTGGTTCTCGGGGGTGTCTTTCCAGAGGCATTCTCAGTGGCAATGGGAAGTTCCTTGGCCTGACCATTTGTTGGAAATCCAAAGAAACAATACGTGACTTGTACGGTTTTAGTTGTAGAACCTGCCATTTAATATGGTAGCTATTAGTAGGCATAATATAATGGTACCTATGCTGGCTAAGATTTATATTCTACTTTCGAAAGGATTTGTTCTACACTATGCACTAGTAATAATATCAAATGTTATTTTAAATGCGTATCAAGCATCTTTGACTAACATAAGAAGAAATCTCCTCCAAGTCTGCGTTTGCATTGTGTGTGTGGCGGGAGGTCTTATGGTAGTCTCATTTTTAAAAGCATTGCGAATTGAAATAAAAATATCTCTCTATTTTGATTTTAAAGTTAAATAAACTGTTTTAAGTTCTCGCACCAGTCACATGACTGACTTGGAGTTTATTGTTTTCCTTCCTAAACTCTGGGTGCCCACCAATTTCCACACGGGCAGTCAAGAGTTAAGGTTTATCAGGATATTCTGGATATTCTGGAGTTGCTGGAGGCAAGCTGGATGGCATGGCGTATTACTACTATATAGTATTCCTTTTCCGCTGCACTGTTTGTTTGATGTTGTACACTCTGATGATATGATGTAATGAAATATGATGAAATGTAATAACTGTAGTTCTTTGTTTAAAGATTATTCATTTATTATTATATGTTGTTCCGCTGCGAATTGTGAGATTCTGTTGTTGTTCTGTTGTTTCCTTTCTGTCCCGTTCTATTTTTAAAATTTTCTATCTTCTGTTTTTCTAATTCTCTGTTTTCTAAAAATTGTCTATCTTCTTTCCCTCTATTTCCTATCTCTTCTCTCTTCTTTCTTTTTCTTTTCTTAAATTTTCTTTTTAAAACCCATAACTATTCGGTTTTTCGGCAACGAAAATCCGAAACGTTACATTTGGTATCAGAGCTGATGGTTAAGCGACAACCATGGTTCTGTAGGGTATTACTCGTTAGAGATAGAGTCAGCAGTACTCTAGAATGAGTTTGAGTGTAATAATAGATATGAGCGCGTATTTGTTAGTGAATATAAAATTGTTTTTGAATCGGGTAAATAAAGTAATTTTGCCCAAAACTATTTTTGTATAGAAAAGAAATGGTTTTCTATGAATTATTATAGTATATGGTTGCATGATTGTTAGAAGTAATAATATAGAATTATTATCATTAGTAATGGAAAGAAATAAAATGGAATTGGATTTCTAAGTGAAAATGAGATGAATTGAATATTGAAATGAATTAGTAAATGAAACTAATTCAGTGTAGTAATGTGAATGTACAAATTGAATTAAATTAGTTAATCAATAGAATTCAATATTTAGAATTTAGAGTTTAATTCAAATAGAATTTAAATTGAGAATTGAATTAGAATGAATTTGAAGTCGTGAATTGAATTGAAACGTGAAATTGAATGAAAATTAATATGTAACTTCAATACTGAAGTAAAAACATATAAATAAGCATATATTGGAAATTTTGTAATAGAATTTGCAAATTGGTTTGAATATTGGATTTGGATGCTACTACTAGCAGATTATACAGGTTATACAGGTATATAAAGAAATTGAGATTTTGATTTCAAAGTTAAAATTGAATTGCTCGACAAAAAAGGTACGTATTTCAATTTCAGTATGAGATTTGATGACTTTCTTCTCTAGCCACTTGGCTTTTCTCTTTTCTTTTTGATTCTGAGGGGCCGTGGTGCCATTTTGTAGTCGTACCGATCGAGCCGCGCAAAGGAAACGCTGGCGAATTTTTCGAAAATTTAGGGTGTTAGAAAAATTTTGAGAAAAATTTGAAAGTTTGAAATTTGAATTTGAATTTAAATTTGAATGGTTAGTAAAACAATGTTGTTTGAAACCTATAATTTAAGTTGGAAAGCTAGTTGAAATGATAGTGAATCTTTAATAAAAAGATTTAGGCTAGTAAGTTGATAAAACTATTTAGATTGTGAAAAATAATAGGGATAAGGGCATCCTTCTTAACTTGTAATTTCGGGACGAAATTCTTTTAAGGGGGAAAGATTGTAACGACCCAGGATTTTAAACAATTTAATTTAGAATATTTAATTAATTTTAAATATTTGAGTGATGATTTAGAATGAATTTTCAATTTAACTTTGAAATTGACGATTAAATTATAGAATTTAATCTATCGAAGTTGAATAAAAATTTGAATCTTCAAATTTAAGCCGATTAAAAATATTTCAAAGGCTTGTAAAATTCATATTGATAATATTGAAGATAATCGAAGCTTCAGAATTTAATTAGAAAGTGATTTGTTCAGTTTTGGAATTTAATCGTTTGAATCGATATTTAAAATAGCCGTCCGAGGCACAGTCTCGGATTTCGACGAAACCAGTTCCATTGGGTCCGGAATATTGAATTATTGCGGGATTTCAAATTTCGTATTTTTCGGAGTTAATATGTGAGCACACGACACATAAACGCGTTGAAGATTTTAAACGAATTTAAATTTAAATTTAAATATTTAAGTCAACACGCACACGTTCTTCCTACATTCATGCCTAAACTCACGCCTAAATTCACGAAACTAAATCGTGTAGAACATACTGCGTTCAACTCTAAATACTCCTCTCCTTCCTCAATTTTCAGAATCAAAGAAAAATGGCGACATTCTTTACTCCTTTATCTCGTTCTCCTCTTCCCCTTCCTTCTTCAATTAAATCGAACGCAGCAGTTAATAAAAAATAAAAAATAAAAAAAAATATTTCAGCCGAAGCCCTAGAATGAATCGCGAGCACGCGATGGCGTTCGAGCATGGGGCGCGCGCGGCGCGTAAGGGGGGCGGCAGCGGCCTCAAGCGATGTAGGTGGAGTGGCGATTCGTGGTGGGGGTGTCGTGCAATGTCGCGGCGGCGCAATTAGGGAGAAGGCGATGGAGGCGATTAAGGGCGGTGGCGACGGCACTGTCGCGGCGGCGCGTATATGAGGCGATGGAAGCTCGTGTGCTCGCGCGTGTTGGAGTAGACGGCAACAACTCGCGGTGATTTGGTTCTCGAACTGGGTATTGGGGTGTCGCGATTGGATACTCGCGTGGGGAAGTTCTAGCAGCGAGATGAGGCAACGGTGAGGATGACAGTCGCGTGGAGGAGATGGTGACGCGAATTGGCGCGTTCGAGGCTAGGGCAAGAGAGGCAATGGCGACGATGGAAGCTGCGGCAGCTCGTGAGAAGGTGCAGTGGCGTTCGACAGTGAAGGTATTTGAATTTTATTTCTTAAAATTTAAAATTTAATTCAATGAAAACATATATACATTTGAAATATATAGTTTAAAATATAATGAAGTATTTAAATTGCAGTGAAGTATCTAGTTTTAAATATATATAAAAATGTTTTAAAGAAGTTGAAAAAAAAAAAAATAAACAAATACAACTAAGTCAAAAGGAATTTAGTTTTAAATTTAAATCTTTAGTAAAACAATTTATTAAGAGAAAATTTGATTTAAAGAAATTTATTTAAAGTAAAATTTTGTAAATAAGATAAACTTATTAAACAAAGAAAATGATTTATTTAAGGAAAGCTTAGTTGATTTAAAATTTAAAAAAAAAAGAAATTAAGTTCAATGGGAAATTTCTAGTTAGGATTATTTTCAAAAGGAAAATTTATTTAAATAAATAGTTAGTTAAGAAAGTTTATTAAAAGAAATTTAAATTTTTAGTTAAATAAATTTAATTAAATAAAAATCAGTTTGAATTCAGATTTTAGTTTGAAACCAGAAAATTTGTATAAATTTAAGATTTGTCAATTTAAAATTATTAATTGATAAGAAAAAGAAATTTAATAGTTAGTTGGATAAATTTAATTATAGGGTGAGTTAATTAAATCTAAATTTATTTTTGTGTTACTAAGAATAATTTATTAAAAGAAGAGAATTTAGTTTTAAAATTTAATTTGTAGTTGAATAAATTTATTCAAGTAAATTTAGTTGAGATTTAAATTTTTTTAAGGTAAATTTGTTAAGAGTAATCTGTTTAAAATTAATAGGAAATTAGTTTAAAATTTTAGATTCTTTGGTTAAAAATTTAAATCACTAGTTTGAAATTAAATTTATTAGTTGAGTAAATTTATTTAAAAGAAATTCTAGTTTAAGATTTTATTCTTAGATTAAATCATTTTAAACGAGAAATTGGTTTAAATAAAACCATTAGTTAATTTAACTATTAAAAATGAAATCACCAATGAATCGAAATTATCAATTAAAAATTTATTATTCGATCTGTTCGAATATTAATTGAATTGTATAAAATATTTATACAAGGTATAAATGAAGAAATCAAGTTGAATTGGAAGTGGATGGCAAACAGGAATAAAAGGTGAGAACTTCTCACTCAAAAGGAATTTCTATTGTTATTTAAATTTTAAATAGTTAGATTTAAAATTTATTGACTGTGTTGATTGAATGCTTGAATGATGATTGTTATATATATATATATAAATATTGGATGTGAATAGACCCTATACGCCGTTAGTAAGCGGAGGTTATTTAGTACACACATATACCGCGATATTCCACCTCGAAGTGGAATTGGTATTATATTATATATATAGCAATATATATATATTGGCATATGTATATATTGCAGTTGATTGATTTCCCGCATTTCTTTTTAGCGGATGAGACCCTATGCGCCGTTAGTAAGCGGATATATATTTATAAAATCCCATGTACCGCGATATTCCGTCTTGAAACGGAATGGTATTGTGCTAATGTCTGTGGATGCAGGGAAACAGGTTGGAGGGATCCAACTGGATTCCTCACAAATATTTATTGATTTTAAATATTGTGATACTTGATTGTTTATCAAATCGATATATGATATTGAAAAATCGTGATTGACTATTGATGTGTTGCATCATCGGATCCAATTTTGAAAGTTTAAAAATAACGATTTTTATTTATAAAGGATTCTAAAGTGATTTTGAAAGTATACATTTATAAAATATTTTTGGAGTTGATTTATTACAAATAAATAAACGTTATAATTTTTATGTTATAAAAATTATGATTTTTGAGGAATGTAGTTAAAAGTGATTTTTGAGAATATGAGATTAATGATTTGATAAAATAATTTAAACTGGGATTTTTTATAAAAAGTTAAAAAAATAGGATTTATGAAATTTGATTATTTTATAAATCAAAGTGATGAAATTATGAAAGACTTTGAAGATGTTTCAAAGGAATAATATAAATTGTTTTATATTAAAAGATTTATAAATCGATATTTATAAATTAAAAACATTAGAATTTGTAAAACGAACTTTTCTAAGTGTTAAAATAAATTGAAAATGAATTTCATAAATAGAAATGGAATTATAGAATTATAACGGTGAAGTTATAAATAGAATTTTATAAGCAGTAGGTTTATAAAATTTATAAAGTTATTAAAGGAATGATTTTGGATAAATGAATGAATCTTATAAGTTATAAGATTATAAAATTTATGAAGTTCAAAGAAACAATTTTGTAAATAAATAAATTTTAAGTATTCGACTTATAATATGAATTTTAGGATATCATTGTGATATGAATTGAGATAGGTTAATAAAGAAAATTTCTAAAAGAAAGTTGTTGTAAATTAAATAGAAATGAGATTTTATAAACATTGTTTTATAAATCTGCAACGACTTATTTTGATAAGTGAAAATTGTTGTAATTTATTAATGGAGATATATTCATGTTTTAAACAGTGAATAATTCCTTAAAATAAAAGGAATAGAAGAAATGAAATTTATTAATAATATATATTCACGTTTTTGAATAGTGAATAATATGTTAAAGAAATTATTTAGAATGTGATGTTTTAAATAAAATTAAAACAATCTAACGATGTTTTAAAATAGGTTGAGATTCGAAATCATAGATTTCAACATTTATTGTTGAAATAGATGTTTTCGAGAAATAGAAGGAAATAATAGATTATAACACTGTTGTTATAATAGATAATTTCCGAAAGGAAATGTTTTGTATAGTATTGGGATTTATATATCTATTTTTTTTTTCGAATCCCTATACTAGTGATTTTGGGTTGTCGTAACGATGTTTTACGCAACATTCGTTTTGGCCCAAATAAATATGATTAGGTGAATGATTTCCTTAAAGAATGAAATATATACTTAATTTCGATTAGAGTATACGGAATATTTTCCAAGGTTGAAAATAAATAAAAATTTGTGAATTACTTATAAGATAAATAAGTATGGAAATGTTTTCCAATATAAAGTGAATATGTTGAGAATTTATCTTTTTGAAGATAAATTGAAAATGAATATTTGAAATCGTATATTCATAAATATTTTGGAAGTATAAATTCAATATGGAATTTATAAATGGAATTGGGAAAATAGGTTTGAAAGTAAATATTGATTTATTTTTTTGAAATATGGAAAGTTATATCTTCTTAAGATATTTTCGGAAAATAAATAATTTGGAAAATTATTTGGAATCTGGTGATGCTGGCATATCTATTGATAGTTCAATGACCGACTATCAGTATTTACCTTTAAATAGGTATTTGTTGTGAATTGTTTGAAATTGAATGCCACACTTATTTTTTTTTAAATAAGCGCTCACTATTCGGGTTAACCGGGAAAGGAACATGGGGTCGTATAACCCATTCCGAATATGTGATACGTCGTTATGAATTGCATTCGAAGAACGGTGTTGAAGACCGGATATTTTCGAAAGCGAAAGGATTTCTTGTTGATTGTCTCTGCACTGGCTGATCCCTGGTATAGAGATCTCCATAAGTGATGGGAAATCCGAACGTGATTAGAGATTATTCGGATTGCAAGGACTTCTTTGTAAGTGCCTTCGGTTCTGTTCGAGCCCGGAACAGACTTGTATGGATTGTATGTCTGACATTACAATTTGAGATATAAAGCCGATTTCTTTCAAATATATTTCTGTTGGTGGCGGAGAATTTATTCTTTTAGCTTAACACCCTTCTTTGAGACATATGTGCTCAAAGGTTATATAGTTGAAGTTATCAGCGATATATTCCCAAATTTGGTAATGTGACATGCTGAGTGTTGCTGAAATGATCATTGTGTTGATTATTTGTGATAGGATCATTTATTTGATCGTCTATCTTAGTGATCATTGTGTTGATCATTTGTTGACCCAAAGCATGGCTTTTGTATAAAGTATGTTTTTGTGGACGAAACTTCGTCGAGCCTCACATCCCGGTAATGGTCAAAACAGGAAAGATGCAGCAAGGTTATTAGGGGTTGCTGTAGCTCCCCTTAGGGTATGTACATTTCCTTCTGGATAGAGGTGATATCATGGTATGGAGCCCAGATATTTAACCTATGTGGTTACTACGAATTTATTACTTTGTGGTTGTTGGTTTTCGGGATCCCGTGAAAAAGGTCGTTTACGATCGGGGAATGGCGTGCTCGTGTCAGTAGTTACCCAGTTAGGGGTAACCCGGCCTTGTGTTGGCAGAGTTCCGGTTTGGTTCTCGGGGGTGTCTTTCCAGAGGCATTCTCAGTGGCAATGGGAAGTTCCTTGGCCTGACCATTTGTTGGAAATCCAAAGAAACAATACGTGACTTGTACGGTTTTAGTTGTAGAACCTGCCATTTAATATGGTAGCTATTAGTAGGCATAATATAATGGTACCTATGCTGGCTAAGATTTATATTCTACTTTCGAAAGGATTTGTTCTACACTATGCACTAGTAATAATATCAAATGTTATTTTAAATGCGTATCAAGCATCTTTGACTAACATAAGAAGAAATCTCCTCCAAGTCTGCGTTTGCATTGTGTGTGTGGCGGGAGGTCTTATGGTAGTCTCATTTTTAAAAGCATTGCGAATTGAAATAAAAATATCTCTCTATTTTGATTTTAAAGTTAAATAAACTGTTTTAAGTTCTCGCACCAGTCACATGACTGACTTGGAGTTTATTGTTTTCCTTCCTAAACTCTGGGTGCCCACCAATTTCCACACGGGCAGTCAAGAGTTAAGGTTTATCAGGATATTCTGGATATTCTGGAGTTGCTGGAGGCAAGCTGGATGGCATGGCGTATTACTACTATATAGTATTCCTTTTCCGCTGCACTGTTTGTTTGATGTTGTACACTCTGATGATATGATGTAATGAAATATGATGAAATGTAATAACTGTAGTTCTTTGTTTAAAGATTATTCATTTATTATTATATGTTGTTCCGCTGCGAATTGTGAGATTCTGTTGTTGTTCTGTTGTTTCCTTTCTGTCCCGTTCTATTTTTAAAATTTTCTATCTTCTGTTTTTCTAATTCTCTGTTTTCTAAAAATTGTCTATCTTCTTTCCCTCTATTTCCTATCTCTTCTCTCTTCTTTCTTTTTCTTTTCTTAAATTTTCTTTTTAAAACCCATAACTATTCGGTTTTTCGGCAACGAAAATCCGAAACGTTACAATCTGCTTCAACTATTTCATAAATAAGAAGCTCATACCAATCTAATGCTCTTTCTTGGAGCATACTAGAAGCCACCTGAACACGGTGAAGATCAATAAGAATCATGCGAGAAAAGATTCGATCGCACGATCTTAGCCAAGCCTGGACATCGATAATAGTCTCAGAACCTTTGAATGGCTTCCCACCCAAATTGGTATAATCGCTGCACAAACGTGCAAATCCTGACCTAGGGTGAAAAGACTCTGGATTAGATGTGGCCGCTTGAGCATTCCTCACTAGATCAAGAAGCTGTTGGGCAGACATAAATACTCCGTCCTGGGGAGTAGCACGAGTGTGACGACTCGGAATTTTCGAGCATTTAAAATAGGGATATTTAATTGATTTTAAATATTCAATAGAGTAATTTTAACTTGAATTACGAATATCACAATTTATTTGATAATTGAATTATTAAATTAAATAATTTGAAATTGGATAAAATATGAAATCTGAGATGTTAAGCCTATTAAAAACAATTTGAAGGCTTACAAAACTTATATTGATAACATTGAGGATAATAGAAGTTGTAAAATTGAAAATAACAGTGATTAGTTCCGTTTTAAAATTTTATCGTTTAAATTGAATTTAAAATAGCCTTCCGAGCCACAGTCTCGGAATTCGATGAAACCAGTTCCATGGGATCCGTAATATTGTGTTATTATCGGGTTTCAATTTTCGTAGTTTTTGGATTTGTTGTGTGAACGTATGATATAAAAATGCGTTGAAGATTTGCATCAAAAATTTAATTTAAATCATATATGTATATTCTCATATAAGCAACCTTCACCAGCCGACGTTCATTCACATTCCGTACTCTGTCTTCCCGCAGAAGCTAATGCCTTAATTTAAAATAAAATAAAAATCGAGCCTTCTTCAAGAATTCACACATTTGGTATAAAAAAAAGAGGGCCGAAGCTTCATTTTTCAAATCAGTAGAAAACGAAATAAAAAAAATGGGGCCGAATCCTTTTCGCACAAATTGATCAGTTAAAAAAAACTAGAAATATAAATGGCGAACGAGGGGGGGCTGACGGTCTCGATCAAGGTCGAGTAAGCTTGGGAGGCCGCGTTCGATCTATGGGAGAATTTCGCGCGACGTTGGGAAAGGGGTCGACATCGACCATGGCCGATGGGAGCGGTCGCTTGGGGTACAGGTGATGGTGATCCGAGTTGCGTGAAGTCGAGGTGGGTTGCTCGTCGTTGCTGCGAGGGTTTGTGTCAGTTAGGGATGTGGAAAGTGTCGCGTGTGATTTGGGAAGCTCGAGGAGGGAATTCGACGTCGTCAGTGAGTCGCGATGGACACGAAGTTGCGCTTGGATTTTGGGTGACCGAATTAGGGTTTCGGCAGCGTGGGAGGGAGCAGGGGTTCGAGCAGTTAGGTATAATTTATAATTTTGTTTTTAATTTACATTAATTTATACATATGTATTCAACTCAGTAATCGATGAATCTAACAGAAAACAATTATTGTAGGTAAGGTTTAGGTAGTAGAAATCTTTAAAAATGATAATATAAATTATTTTTATAAGTATATATATATATATATATAGGCTGAAATGGGATTTTTATTTTCTTAGAATTCAATAAAATATGTTTATAGGCAAACAACAAATACAATATGTTTTCAAAAGGAAGATAACTTTGTAGTTTACTTATTTAATTAATTTAGAAATGGTTAAAGAGAAATTTTTTAAACCCAAAGTATTAGTTAATTATTTATGATAAGTGATTATTCGATTAGTTTAAATAAAAATTATTTGTTAATTTAATTAGATTTAGAAAATGGAAATTATTTGTTCGATTTATTCAAATGTTAACAAAATAATTAGTAATTAAATTTATTGAATGGTAATTGAATATTCAAGTGGTTCAAATGTTAATAAACTGTAAATATTTATAAAAGGTTTAAAACTATGAAGAAAACAAGCCGAGATTCGAATTGGGATTGCAAATGCAAAGGTGAGTTAATCTCACTCAGTTTAAATTTTAAATTTAAGTGATTAAATTTAAATAATTGTTTGAATGGTTGAATTGAATGATGTGCTATAGTATAGTATATTTAGAAATTGGTATTATATGTTGTGCTAACGTATGTGGATGCAAGGAAAGCAGGTTGGAGGGATCCAACTGGATCCCTCTATTTAAATTATTTAATTTCCCCTGTTATGATGATTTGATATTTTATGATGAATTATGTTGAAATATTGAATGCTACGGTTTGATTGGATATAATTGGGTATAATGAATTTCCAAAAATACATAAATTGGATTTTTGAAAAGAAAATAAAGGAAGTGAATTTGTAAGTAAAATAATTATGGAAATTTGAATAAATTTAAGAACGAATGAAAGAAAAAAGGGGAATAAAGTGACATAAGAATTCTAATGAATAGATCTTGAGTATAGAAAGGAAATTTGAATAAACAGAAAGTTAATGATTATTAAATCTTCAGTGATATTAATTAAAAGAAGAAAACATTTATTTTAAATTTAAGATTTGTTAATTTTTTGAAAAGAACGAAGAAGAAATTGGGAATAACCTGAAATTCGTATATTTCAGTTAAAGGGTTTAAAATCAAATTAAAAATAATAATAACAACAATAATTGAGTCCATAATTAATGAATTTTGAAATGAGTTGAGTAATTAAGGAAATTTATTTCAAATGGAGTAAACTGGGAATCAATTTTGAAAATTGATTTAAGTGATTGAGATTGGAAATTTTTCTCTAGATAACCAAGTACGTTTTTAAAGTCAATTTCTAAATATAAATTAAATGTTTTAAAGTTGTTTTTAAAGAAAGCAAGTTTCGTAAAATTTATTATTTCTATTATTTAAAGTCTAAAGTATTTTCTTTAATCTATTCTAGCAGTAATTATTAAGAAGTAACTTAGTATTTTGTTTTTAAAAGTAGAAATCTAGTTTCATATTTTATTAAGTAACCTTGTTTTCAAATATTCATATAGTATGAATTTTAACAAATTATTAAAGTAATTTTAACTTGAATGTTTAAAGTATATTTTTAAAAGTAAAGTGTTTTAAATTAATTTAGAAAAATCTAGTTTTGTGCTTGGTGATTCCAGTGGAAATAGAAATACTTGGAATTTATTCTGAGAAGGGCAGGTAGTTTTGAAAACTGTTTTCAAAGGAATGTGAAAAGTGAAAATATATCTTGAGAAGATATTTTTGAGATAAATAAATAATATGGGAAATTATTTATTGGTTGATGGTTGTTTGTGAATATTAATTGATAGTTAAATTACCGATTATCAACATTGGACAAATACATTGATCGTTTCGAAGAGACCGAGATCGAGATTTATTTCTCGAAAACCACTTCGATCCGGTTTGTACGTTTTCGTGAAAAATGAGTTTGGATTCGAAGATGGAGCAGTGATGTGCAAGGGCTGGTCGCTACTAATCCTGAGGATATTTCCAAAATGGATGTAGTAGAAATAGTGCCTTCGGTTCCGTTCGAACCCGGGACGGACTTGTATGGATGAATGCTTGCGAAACATCGTCAGGTGGACGATGGGCATTCTAAGGGATATGTTCTAAAAAGGTAACTCTTAGCCTCAAGCCCCATCAAATAGGAATGACTGAAAATCAGGGGTTATGCAACAAGGCTAGGTGGGTAGCACCCAAGCAGGGTGAGGTCATCCCTGTCTAGATATCCCTTTTTATTTCGGCTTAGTGGGCGGTTGTTGATCCCAACCGCTTGGTGATCTCACTCGGGATTATCCAGTAAGGGGTAGTCCCGGCCTTGTGTTGCAAGGGAGCGGGCGTACTCCTCAGTACGGTGATCTAGGCCCCGTACTGTGACAGGTGATACCCCAGTGCCTAGTCATTAGTTGGAAATCCATTCTCCCTATGAGCCTTGTACGAGTTTTTTGTATTACCCACTTTGTGGCTAGTAGCTGGAATTTAAATGTAACAATTTCGGCTATTTTATAAGTATTTGTATATAGACCCAATTATAATATCAGAGGATTTTTATATAAAACTATTTTAGCTATCGTAAGGTAAAAACCCGACATGTTTATTTGTAGCATGGTCTTACGAGATGCTTTTATTTTCAAAGGATTTTGGAACTTTAATAATCAATTGGGTGTGATTTTCTCACGCTGGTATTCCAGACCGACTCGGGTGTTATTTAACTGTAATGCTCGGGTCAGACCGAGTATTATAGGATATACAGGATATGATGCTGTGGAGCTCAGGAGACGAGCTGGATGACGATACGTATATTCATACGTGTTTTATATATATATTCCGCTGTTTGAGTTGTTGAGTATCCATTGTATGATATTGATGTTGAGCTGTGATTGATTTGCTATGATGTAATATATAAACAGATATATTTGATGTTGAGTAAAGATTATTTATTATCTATTATATTTTATTCCGCTGCGATGGTTAGATTCTGTTGTTGTTTTCTATTTTCTTCTTCTACCTCTTCTTCTTTAACCCAAATGGTTCGTATTTCTGTACAAGTTGAGTTGATTTAGGTGGAATAGTGTTAACTCAAGGGGTACGGATTTGTGGGTCGTTACACTTGGTATCAGAGCTCACGTTGGTGATAACCTTGGCTCCGGTGGGAATTACTCATTAAATAGAGTCTATGGTACTCTAGAATGAGTTTGAGCGTATTGATAGATATGAGCGCGTATTTGTTAGTGAATATAAAATTGTTTTATATTGCATTGATTTATCGGTTGAGTGTTTATGGATTCTGGTCGATATATGGGACGCCATGTTATCGATAAGAATTTCTAAACTCCTGAACAAGATAAACCGACACAGTATTGTTTTAAATAGGGTAAATGGAATAATTTTACCCAAAATTATTTTGTATATAAAGAAAATAATTTTCGTAAATTATTATAGTTATATATGGATGTTTGGTTGTTGGAAAGTGATAATATTAAATTATTATCATTGTATGATAATTGAATAAGAATTGAAATAATAACTAAAGATTTAGGAAGAAAATTAATAATTAATGGGATTTGTAAATGTGATTCATAATTGAGTAAGATATTTAAACTATAATTTAAAAAAAAACTAAGAAACCAATTTGTATACAAATGAAATTTGTAAAGATAAACTAAATGTAAATTATAGTGTGATTAATAATTAAAATAAAATAAAATTTCAAAGTAATGTTTGAAAATAAATTTAAAGGGTTTGGAAGTTCCTTTGAATTTGGAAATGATTCCCAAAGGTTGGGAAAAATAATATATATGAGAGAAATATTTTTGAATCGGATTTGAAGTCTAGAGAGATTTGGAATTTAAAAATATTTGAAGGGTTTTAAAAGAGATAAACGCATTAAACTCTTACGGTCGTTGGAAAATAACTTCGGTGATGACTGCAGCATCATCGATGTTTATTTTCAAGTTTTCAAAAGAGGAATTGCTACCAGGATGTTTTGGATTAATGTTTGTTGGAGGAATTTGGTTGATTTTGAAAATGCAAAGGAATAATTTGGTGAGATATATATATATATATACGTTTTCAAAATTGAATGTTGAACTTAGGTTTGGAAAAGAAAATTAGTTAAGTTGGATTAAATAAACAAAGTTTTAAGATTAAAATTTATAAGTAACTGATTAATTAATATGGTATGCAAATGGAATGAAATGAAATTGGATATTGGATGATGTTTAATTTAAACGTGGAGCAGAATAAGTTCAAATGGACTAAAAATAATTAATGTTTGAAAACAATATTCATTGGTTGAAAATGAATTTGTGAATAAATAAACGAATCAACTATTGAACTGATAAAGTAAAGTTGATATTAATAAGAAGGGATTGGAAAGTTTAATCCGGCAAATAAAATTTAACTTAAGTGAATGAAAGTGAAGAAAATATATTTGAATTTAACTTGAGATAAGTTAAATAAAATTGAAATTTAAATTGAATTAAATTGGATTATAATTGGAAGTGTTGTTGAATGAATTGGATTAAATTTGATATAAAGTTGAAAGGTAAATGATTATAATTGTGAAATGAATATGTGTATATATTATAAACTTGGATTATAAATAAATTTTTGACTTGTAGAACTTAGAAATGGAACTGTAAGTGAATTAAATATAAGTGGAGTTGGTTGAAATTGGATTACAATAGAAATGAGGTAAGTTGCAAATAAAATCCAATATGAATATAACAAGTTAATTGTGTGTTTGGATATTATCTTGATAAATTGAGAATGTGAATTAAAATTCAAATGGATTTGAATTAATGGTATACAAGCATGGGAGGCGGTTGAGCTTAAATAAAAATTTGGCGAGTATAAAATAGATTGATTTTAAAATCGATTAAATTTGATATGAGTTTGTTTCAATTGGAAATGGTTAGTGATATACAAAACATAAAATTGTGTCGAGCTAAATAGAAATGGGTTCGTATGGAACCTATGCACTATGAAATAAAATATTATGTAAGATAAAATAGAAATGAATTGGAAATGAATTGAGTTGGAGATCAATTTAAAATGTGCTATAAAACTTAAGAAATAAAATTCTATGAACTGGTAAATGTAAATAAAATTGATTTTGAAATCAATTGATTTGAATATGAGCTTGTTTGAATTAAATATGAATTGAAATTGTATGGAATTGGATCAAAATAAAAATGATTTAAGATGAAAACAAATTCAATTGAAGCATGAATTGAATAACCTTCTTACTAATAAATGCAATAATGAAATGTTAATGTGAACTAAAGTTTAAAAATGTATAAAAGAATAAACTAATCTGATAAATTAATAAAATGGTTGGGATTTGACCCAAGGAAAATCAAATCAAAGATTTGAAGGGAAGTTGGTTGAATAAAATAAACTTAAGTTATTGGGTGGAATAATTGGAAAATAAATAAATAACTTAAGTAAATTGTGAGATGGTTATATTGGTTGTCGAGTATGATAAAATAGTTTAGAATAGAACTCTTTGGATATGAAAGAAATGCAATGGGAGTTTGTGAATAAATTAAAATGGGATGGAATCAAGTATAAATTGAGTGGGAATCAATTTAAATGGTTGTAAAGCTTAAGTAATTATTTGTTCACACTAATATTGTCGAATTGCATAAGGAAATGGATCGTTTGATGTAAACGAGATTGGATAAAATTCTATGAATTATTAGAGGTGAAATAAAATGATTTTGGAATCAATTGGAATGAGTGTGAGGTTGTTTTGCTTAAAATGAATTAAATATAAGCGTATAAGCTGTAAATCACTTCAACTGAATGGAATGATTTGAGAATTGATTATAAGCAATTGTAATAAGTGTTGGAACCTTTTATATGCTTATGGAAATCAATTAACATGCATTTTATGTGAAATTTATGTGTTTATGCCAGTATATCATATGCATTGTTACAACATTGATGTTTTTGCTATTTAAATTTAAGTGAAATGCCATAAACCTTATATATATATATAGTACTTATATGTTTAAATTGAGTAAGTACAGATACCAGGAAGTCGTTTGGCTGGATTTGGTTGTGCTATTTGCTAAAAATAATAAGCTGTTTGCTTAAAAATGCTAAATAAGGTACGCCTACGCAATAAAAATAGGAAATATGAACTGTTTTTGGTTTTTCTGACCATGTGGGTCGATGTATATATATTTATCTCTTTTGTCAAATTGCAAAAGCTCCTCCGTACAAAGGAGACTCTACCAAAAAAATTCAGAAATTTTGGGAGTTAGAAAATTTTTGAAAAATTTGAAAAATTTTATTAATGACAAAACACAATTTCAAACTGGAAATTGAAATAAGTTAGTAAATGAAACTAATTAAAATAATGACATGAATTAGTAATAAATGACAAATAAAATTTACATATTCAGAGTTAAAGATAAATTGAATTCATATGGAAATGAAAGAATCGATTTGAATAGAAATAGATATAAACTAAAGTGGGAGATGAAAATAAATATAAGAAACGTATAAAATGCTTATACTAACTTAAGAAGGGAATGGTGAATTCTTGATTGGGAATTGATACTACAAATATAATCTAAGTT
Organism: Allium cepa; assembly: GCA_030765085.1. Classification (NCBI taxonomy): domain Eukaryota; kingdom Viridiplantae; phylum Streptophyta; class Magnoliopsida; order Asparagales; family Amaryllidaceae; genus Allium; species Allium cepa. The sequence continues at coordinate 470,566,071 of CM060940.1, read as the reverse complement.
AATATTTGAATGAATAAATACTAACAGTTTGTAAGAAAGTTGATATGATGTTTTGGGAATATTGTGATTGGATATTAGTGCTAAGCAGGATATGCAGGTAATATAAAGGGAAAAGAGAATCGATTTTGATTTCAGAAGATAAATTTGAAATGCTCGACAAAAGGTATGTGTTTAAATTTCTATATGAAATTTGATTGGGATTTTGGATCGAGCCACTTGGCTTTTTGTTTCTTTTTGGATTTGGGAGCCCGTAGAGGCCTTTTGTAGTTGTACCGAGCTAGCCGTGCAAAGGAGACGCTGGCAAAAAAAATTCGAAAATTTAGGGAGTTAGAAAAATTTTGAGAAAATTTTGATAATTCAAAATTCGGTTTTGAACTTAAACTTGAATAATTAAGCAAATAGTATTGTTTGCAAATTGTGAGGGAGTTTGGGAAGTTAGTGAGAATGGTATTGGTTCTTTATAAAGGTAGTTGGGTTAGATGTTGAATTGTTTGGTTTTGGAAATAAGGAAACGAGTATTGGACCATTCTTCCTAACTAGTAATTTCGGGGACGAAATTCTTTCAAGAGGGGAGGAATGTGACGACCCGGAATTTTCGAGCATTTAAAATCGGGATATTTAATTGATTTTAAATATTCAATAGAGTAATTTTAACTTGAATTACGAATATCACAATTTATTTGATAATTGAATTATTAAATTAAATAATTTGAAATTGGATAAAATATGAAATCTGAGAGTTAAGCCTATTAAAAATAATTTGAAGGCTTATAAAAGTTATATTGATAACATTGAGGATAATAGAAGTTGTAAAATTGAAAATAACAGTGATTAGTTCCATTTTAAAATTTTATCGTTTAAATTGAATTTAAAATAGCCTTCCGAGGCACAGTCTCGGAATTCGACAAAACCAGTTCCATGGGATCCGTAATATTGTGTTATTATCGGGTTTCAATTTTCGTAGTTTTTGGGTTTGTTGTGTGAACGTACGATATAAAAACGCGTTGAAGATTTGCATCGAAAATTTAATTTAAGTCATATATGTATATTCTCATATAAGCAACCTTCACCAGCCGACGTTCATTCACATTCTGTACTCTGTCTTCCCGCAGAAGCTAATGCCATAATTTAAAATAAAAAAACCGAGCCTTCTTCAAGAATTCACACATTCGGTATAAAAAAAAGAGGGCCGAAGTTTCATTTTTCAAATCAGTAGAAAACAAAATAAAAAAAATGGGGTTGAATCATTTTCGCTCAAATCGATCAGTTAAAAAAAATTAGAAATATAAATGGTGAACGAGGGAGGGCTGACGGTCTCGATCAAGGTCGAGTAAGCTTGGGAGGCCGCGTTCGATCTATGGGAGAATTTCGCGCGACGTTGGGAAAGGGGTCGACATCGACCATGGCCGATGGGAGCGGTCGCTTGGGGTATAGGTGATGGTGATCCGAGTTGCGCGAAGTCGAGGTGGGTTTCTCATCGTTGCTGCGAGGGTTTGTGTCAGCTAGGGATGTGGCAAGTGTCGCGTGCGATTTGGGAAGCTCGAGGGGGGAATTCGACGTCGTCAGTGAGTCGCGATGGACACGAAGTTGCGCTTGGATTTTGGGTGACCGAATTAGGGTTTCGGCAGCGTGGGAGGGAGCAAGGGTTCGAGCAGTTAGGTATAATTTATAATTTTGTTTTTAATTTACATTAATTTATACATATGTATTCAACTCAGTAATCGATGAATCTAACAGAAAACAATTATTGTAGGTAAGGTTTAGGTAGTAGAAAACTTTAAAACTGATAATATAAATTATTTTTATAAGTATATATATATATATAGGCTGAAATGGGATTTTTATTTTCTTAGAATTCAATAAAATATGTTTATAGGTAAACAACAAAAACAATATATTTTCAAAAGGAAGATAACTTTGTAGTTTACTTGTTTAATTAATTTAGAAATGGTTAAAGAGAAATTATTTTAAACCTAAAGTATTGGTTAATTATTTATGATAAGTGATTATTCAATTAGTTTAAATAAAAATTATTTGTTAATTTAATTAGATTTAGCAAATGGAAATTATTTGTTCGATTTATTCAAATGTTAACGAAATAATTAGTAATTAAATTTATTGAATGGTAATTGAATATTCAAGTAGTTCAAATGTTAATAAACTGTAAATATTTATACAAGGTTTAAAACTATGAAGAAAACAAGCCGAGATTCGAATTGGGATTGCAAATGCAAAGGTGAGTTAATCTCACAAAGTTTAAATTTTAAATTTAAGTGATTAAATTTAAATAATTGTTTGAATGGTTGAATTAAATGATGTGCTATAGTATAGTATATTTATAAATTGGTATTATTTGTTGTGTTAACGTCTGTAGATGCAGGGAAAGCAGGTTGGAGGGATCCAACTGGATCCCTCAACCTTTATTAAAATTATTTAATTTCCCCTGTTATGATGATTTGATATTTTATGATGAATTATGTTGAAATATTGAATGCTACGGTTTGATTGGATATAATTGGGTATAATGAATTTCCAAAAATATATAAATTTGATTTCTGGAAAGAAAATAAAGGAAGTGAATTTGTAAGTAAAATAATTATGGAAATTTGAATAAATTTAAGAATGAATGAAAGAAAAAAGGGGAATAAAGTGACATAAGAATTCTAATGAATAGATCTTGAGTATAGAAAGGAAATTTGAATAAACCGAAAGTTAATGAATATTAAATCTTCAGTGATATTAATTAAAAGAAGAAAACATTTATTTTAAATTTAAGATTTTTTAAATTTTTTAAAAGAACAAAGAAGAAATTGGGAATAACCTGAAATTCGTATATTTCAGTTAAAGGGTTTAAAATCAAATGAATAATAATAATAACAACAATTATTGAGTCCATAATTGATGAATTTTGAAATGAGTTGAGTAATTAAAGAAATTTATTTCAAATGGAGTAAATTGGGAATCAATTTGGAAAATTGATTTAAGTGATTGAGATTGGAAATTTTTCTCTGGATAACCAAATACGTTTTTAAAGTAAATTTTTAAATATAAATTAAATATTTTAAAGTTGTTTTTAAAGAAAGCAAGTTTCATAAAATTTATTATTTCTATTATTTAAAGTCTAGAGTATTTTCTTTAACTATTCTAGCAGTAATTATTAAGAAGTAACTTAGTATTTTGTTTTTAAAAGTAGAAATCTAGTTTTATATTTTATTTAGTAACCTTATTTTCAAATATTCATATAGTATGAATTTTTAACAAATTATTAAAGTAATTTTAACTTGAATGTTTAAAGTATATTTTTAAAAGTAAAGTGTTTTAAATTAATTTAGAAAAATCTAGTTTTGTGCTTGGTGATTCCAGTGGATATAGAAATACTTGGAATTTATTCTGAGAAAGGCGGGTAGTTTTGAAAACTGTTTTCAAAGGAATGTGAAAAGTGAAAATATATCTTGAGAAGATATTTTTGAGATAAATAAATAATATGGGAAATTATTTATTGGTAGATGGTTGTTTGTGAATATTAATTGATAGTTAAATTACCGATTATCAATATTGGACAAATACGTTGATCGTTTCGAAGAGACCGGGATCGAGATTTATTTCTCGAAAACCACTTCGATCCGGTTTGTACGTTTTCGTGAAAAACGAGTTTGGATTCGAAGATGGAGCAGTGATGTGCAAGGGCTGGTCGCTACTAATCCTGAGGATATTTTCAAAATGGATGTAGTAGGAATAGTGCCTTCGGTTCCGTTCGAACCCGGGACGGACTTGTATGGATGAATGCTTGCGAAACATCGTCAGGTGGACGATGGGCATTCTAAGGGATATGTTCTAAAAAGGTAACGCTTAGCCTCAAGCCTCATCAAATGGGAATGACTGAAAATCAGGGGTTATGCAGCAAGGCTAGGTGGGTAGCACCCAAGCAGGGTGAGGTCATCCTTGTCTAGATATCCCTTTTTATTTTGGCTTAGTGGGCGGTTGCTGATCCCAACCGCGAGGTGATCTCACTCGGGATTATCCAGTAAGGGTAGTCCCGGTCTTGTGTTGCAAGGGAGCGGGCGTACTCCTCGGTACGGTAATCTAGGCCCCGTACTGTGACAGGTGGTACCCCGGTGCCTAGTCATTAGTTGGAAATCCATTCTCCCTATGAGCCTTATACGAGTTTTGTTTGTATTACCCACTTTGTGGCTAGTAGCTGGAATTTAATAGATGTAGCAATTTCGGCTATTTTATAAGTATTTGTATATAGAACCTATTATAATATCAGAGGATTTTTATATAAAACTGTTTTAGCAATCGTAAGGTAAAAACCCGACATGTTTATTTGTGGCGTGGTCTTACGAGATGATTTTATTTTCAAAGGATTTTGGAACTTTAATAATCAATTGGGTGTGATTTTCTCACGCTGGTATTCCAGACTGGCTCGGTGTTATTTAACTGTAATGCTCGGGTCAGACCGAGTATTATAGGATATACAGGATATGATGCTGTGGAGCTCAGGAGACGAGCTGGATGACGATACGTATATTCGTACTTGTTTTATATATATTCCGCTGTTTGAGATGTTGAGTATCCATTGTATGATATTGATGTTGAGCTGTGATTGATGTACTATGATGATGTAATATATAAACAGATATATTTGATGTTGAGTAAAGATTATTTATTATGTATTATATTTTATTCCGCTGTGATGGTTAGATTCTGTTGTTTTTTATTTTCTTCTTCTACCTCTTCTTCTTTAACCCAAATGGTTCGTATTTCTGTACAACTTGAGTTGATTTAGGTAGAATAGTGTTAGCTCAAGGTGTATGGATTTGTGGGTCGTTACAACAAGATTGACTAGCGCTGGGACGGCCAGGTCTAACCATTTCTCTTCCTTTTGAAAGAAAGAAAGAAGAAGGATAAGGTTATTTACCAAACGAATATCAAGCAATCTTGACAGATAAACAAGGAATCATAAAGAAAATAGGATGAATCGGTACGAAGACTCGAATAAAATCCTAATGCATGATTCCTAAGATGGACTTAGGACGATGATCCTTGCTAGATTATTCTACATTGTTTCGAAGCTTGGCTCTGATACCAAGCTGTGACGCCCCACCTCTATACCCACACTAGCTAAGGACACTACGGTGTAATACCGTCAACTAGCATGGAGAATAAGGCTGTTGAGGAGCGACCATCCGCTTAATTGCTTTGTGCGAGCACCGATATGCCAGATAGTAAAACAATCCATTTGGTTTCAAAAGGAAATCCAACACATCGATACAAACTCAAAGCTACTACACAGTAGCAGTATATATTCTTTGGAAACAAACATAGAAATAAACATAACACAAATCAGTCACAGACATCCATATCACAAAGGCGGAAAAAGATATAAACATAACACATGAAAGTGTACATCAGAGTTGTGGTCAAACAAAATCCACAATATCACAAAAGAATGGTTACAAGTGCTAGACAAAATAATATGTACATCTAGGAGTCTATATCTCAAAGGTATACAACAAAAACTACTAATCTAAGTAGTTAGTCAAAAGTCGGGATGATAATCCCGAAAGTGAAGTCAAGCAGAAGCATCTGTAACATCTCGGTCTGATCTGAGTATTAGTTATAAGAAAATAATAAACGGATCAGTGTAGCTATAAATATCAGATAAAATGATATAGAATAAGAGATATGACATAACATATGTTAACCATAAAGCCATACTGTGATAAGTATGAAATTGAAAATCAACAAGAGATTAATTAATATCACAAGAATCTTCTTAAAGATCAAAAGGAATGTCATACTCAATATCTTCATTCACAAAAGTTAATGACACACAAATTCACCAATGCACAAATATTGATAACACATATCAATGAAAATCACTAAAAATTGGTGAAACACAAATTCTAGAAATCATCCATGGAAATCCAGAAATCACAAAAAGGGGGAGGCCTATCACAAAACGGGAGCATGAAAACTCACCAACACGTGTATCACAAATGGGACGCTATCCCATGGTCGCTAACCATAGAGCCGGTGCAACGACGTAGTACAACGGTACGCCCGAGGAACCAGAAACCCGAATAGTTCGGAACAACAACGTAGTACAACGGTATGCCCGAAGATCCGAACACAATAAAAACATGGATCGCTAGCCCACAAGAATAGGGTCGAAACCCCAAGAAATAAATAAGTCGCTAGCCTATAATAAAAATGAGACGAAACTCAATAAAACAAGGTACTGTCCCCTACGTGGACAAAGAAACATAGCATATCACTAGTCATAATTACAAAAATGATCATCATCGATCATCAAGAAGTGTCAATTACAATAAGCTAGTAAATATGTGAGCTTAGCTTCATGTCCCATAACCACTAGCTTAACTTAGATATTTACGAACAAATTGTAGATCTCCACTAGTAAACTGTCATAAGAGATTCAATCAAACAAGTCCAAGAATTAACCGACGAAGTAATGCAAGCGTTTCATACCACTTGTTTTACGAAGTCGTTTAATTAGATTTCTCGTACGAGTGAAGTAAAGGTTTGTATATTTTTAAAATGAAAAATCACCAAAAATGATCATAGAAATGATCAATCACAAGAATCCACATACGAAGACGTGAATAAAATCCAAAGAATACGATTCCAAATTCTTCAAAGTGGAAATAGCCTAGCGACTCAACATGGCACGACCTAGCTGCAGAAAATCCGAGCGACTTAGTGGTTGCAATGACCTAACCGAGCGACCTAGTGGGCATGCGACCTAACGAGTTACGGCTTAGGGAGCTAGCATGCGACCTATAGAGGTGCGACCTAATCAAGGCGCGACCTAAAACATAGCGCGACCTATGGGGGTGCGACCTAAAGGGGTAGCGGCATAACATATGGCCGAGCGACCTATCGAGGCAAGCAGGCCGAGCGACCTAACGAGCTAAGGCGTTGAGAAGGCCGAGCGACCTAGTGGATGCAATGACCTAAGGTGCAAGCGCGACTTAATGGTCTAAGCGACTTAGCGACCTATTGAATAAACAAGGCCGTGCGACCTAAGGGAGAGCGACCTAAATTGACACGATCTAAGCAATAGAATAAGGCCAAGAGGTTTACATGGTGCAGGCCGAGCGACAGCGACCTATGTACTACGACCTAAGGCCGAGTGAACTAACGAGTTACGACCTAAGGGGTAAGCCGAGCGACCTAACGAGTAAACAAGGCCAAACGACTTAAATGCAGGCCGAAAATCACCATTGTGCAGGCTGAGCGACCTAAGGGTTTTGGAGCTTAAAACTCGCCCAATTTGCAACCGATCGAGCACGGACGCTAGGGGATTATGCCCATAGGCTACCCGGTCGTATTGGCTCCTCGGTGCATCACCAAAAGCGTGTTTAAACATCAAAGATTGGATTTTTAAAGATTTGAACCCAAAACACTAAAAATTGGGATTTTCACCAATTCAATCCAAATCAATGACAATTGCATATGTATAAGTGTAAGGAATTCATACCCAACAATCAATGATAGTTATAGACAAAGATGTGAGATAAAGATCTCACCTTTACACAAAATTTATGAAGAAGAAGCTTGAAAGCAAGGAAGAATCAACCCAAGAAGCTTGAATCAATGACTTCTCTTTGAATTTGGAGTTGGATGTTGGATTTGCAAATGATCTTGAGCTTGGTGTTTTAATTTCCCATTCCTTCCCCCATTTTTGATGAAGCTTGAGTGTTAGGAAATGAAAGTGAAGTTATGAAGAGAAGGGGGTTGAGTTAGAATTAATAGTTTAGGCAAATGGGCTAAACCAAACCCAAAACCCAAAGTGAAAAGGTAACAAAATTTCACTAACTCCAAACACATCAAAGTTTGTACTCAAAAAGATTGCAAACGGTGTTTTGGACCCAATGGAAGTGGTTTCAAGTCCTAATTCGACCGTATGCAAAAAAAGTAACTTTTTCGGACCAAAATCCAACTAACGATAGAATATTTAAATATTCAAATCGTAAATAAGTGGGTTGTTACATTGTTTCTGGAGGTGGAAGGGAGATCAGTGAGGATACGAAAATTATTTGTTTGGTTTGCATTTCGTTTTTGAGGTTATGATTTTGATTTGAATTCTAGAACCCTAGTTTTTACTGGGTTTGAGAAAATTGATCATTTCGGCAAGTGTAATTGTTCGAGTTGATTGGGGTCTTGAGTATTGGAAGATGATGGGTTGTCAAAGTCTTCGCCAGAGTTTTAGGGGTAACGGTGGCCGGTGGCGCATGAACGAGGCCGTTAACAGGTTTGGAAGTAGAATTCTACATGTTGTTTCAGGTTTGGGGTTTTTGGTCACGATTTTGAATTCTTGCATATGTCGATTTGATTTTTGTTTGGATGGCCTCGTGTTTATCTCGGGTGAATTGAGTTTTAGCTCGAAGCATAGCAGGATCTGACTTGAAGTGAATTTATGTTTGCTCGGGTATACCTGATTGTTTCAGGTTTATTAACAAAACAGAAAACCTGTTTCTATATTTAAAATTTAATGTAAAAGTTTTGAATATAAACTGGAATTTAACTTAGGATTTAAAACCTGAATTTAAATACGAATTCAAATAGTTTAGATCTTGGTTTTTGTAACAATTTGAATTCTGAAAAATTTAAGTTTGGTTTTAAATAAACAGAAACCTGTTTCTGTTTTTAAAATTAAAAGTAAAGTTTAAAAATGCACACTGGAAATTTAAACTAAGTTTAAAACCTGAATTTGGATCTGGATTCAAGAAGTTAGAATCTGGGTTTGGAATAATTTAAATTTTGAAATTTAAATTTAGTTTTAACAACTTTTAAGCTATAAACGAATATTGGTTTGAATTTAAACTGGAAGTTTAAATTGTAAAATATAAGCTTTAAAATAAGTTTGAACCTGAGATTTTAAATCTGGGATTTGGTTTGAATTTCAGGTTTTAAAATAATAAAATAAGTTTTTAAATTTAATTTGTTTTAACTATTATAGAAATGGTTAAATGATTTAAATTTTAAAAAGAAGATTTGTAATGTAAGAAAAGCTTTTAAAAATTTAAGTTAAATCTGGAATGAAGATTTAAAATTTGTATTTCAGATTTGAAATTAAAAGAAATTTTTAAATTGAACTTGTTTTTAAAATAACTTGGAATGTTTAAAGTGAATTTGTTTTATATTCTTTTAAACTTTTATTTTATAAAATGGATGTTTCTTGAACATGTGAGATAAAAAGATTTTGAATTGTTTTAAACTTTGTTTAAATAAAATTGTATTCATTTTAAAATCTTAAAATTTTAAAATGAAATTTAAAATAGAATTTAAGGTAAATTTGAAACAAAGTGTTTTTAAATACTTTATATAAGTAAGAAATGTTTTCTTAAATTAAGTTGGAATTTAAGAATTTGGATTCATTTAAATTATTAAGTTAATTTGGATGGATAATTAATTATTTAATTAATTAATAATATGGATGATTAATTAAGTAATTAAGAATTTTTAAATTAATTAATTTAAGACTTAAGATTAATTAATTAAGGTTAATTAATCTGTAATTAGGGATTATTAATTAAATTTTAATTAATGATTAAGATTAATTATTCAAGTGATTAAGAATTAATTAAGTTGAAGTTAACACTTAATTAATTTAATAATTAGGGATTAAATAAATTGGTAATTAAATATTAATTAATTTGTAATTAATGATGATCCATCTTAATAAAGTAATTAAGAATAGTTAATGAATATCATTAACTTAAGATTTTTGAACAATTAATTAATGTGATTAATTTTGATAATTAATTAGATTAATTAATTAATAATAATAAATTGTGAAATTGTTTATGTTAATTACTTAATAGAAGTAATTAATGAATTAATTACTTAATGTAATTAATTGGGTTAATGTGATTAGTTTAGATTAATTAATTAAGTTTAATTAAGTTAAACACTTGATGATTGATGAATAATTACTTAATGCAATTAATGGGGTTTTAATTTCTTAAGGAGGTAATTAAGTGATAATTACTAAATGTAATTAAAAATGATTGATAGTGGAAGTAATTTGGATTAAATTACTTTGAAATAAATCAAGGGATTAATTGAGATAATAAATTAAGGAGTAATTTATTCAATAAAGTAATTAAGGGTAGTTAATTACTGGGTGTTATTAATCAAGGGTGATTAATATATGTGGTTTGATTGAAGATTAATTACTTAATGTAATCAATTTATATAGAGAGATAGATTAAATATAATTAGAAATCATTAACTAATTAATGAAGTACATTTGGAATTGATTAATTGAGGAATAATTAATAAATGAAGTAATTAATTAATAAATGATTAATATAATTAACTTTAGTTAATTAATTGATTAAGTAATCAAAAGTTAATTATTGTAAGGGTTAGGTATAATTAACTTATGTAATTAATTTAAAAGCTAATTACTTATTGCAATTAGGGAATTGTTAATCAGAAATGATTAATTGAAATGAATAATAGGATGGTGATTAATTAATTGATTTGTAATTAATTAATGGTTAAGTTTAGCAGGATTATTAATGATGAAGTAATTAATTTAATTCATTTTAAATTAATTAGAGATAAAGTAATTAATTTAATTAATTTTAAATTAATCATAGATGGAGTGATCATTAAATCATTGCTTTTGTATGAATGATTGATATTGGTTGCCTTGAATGGTTTGTAATCTCAGCTATGAGATGAGTAATGTTATATGATATGGATACATTGGTTGCATTGTGATGATGATATGTATTATCTGTTATATTGATGGTATGGATTATCTGTTGATGATGATAATGTTAATTATCTATTGTGTTGTGAATTATCTATCTGTGTGTATATAGATAATGAATTGAATTGTTTTAAACTCTAAAACAACTTGGCCTTAAAAGACACGTTTTGGATTTCGATGAGATCGAGATCGGGTTTCAATATTTGGATATCCGAAAACCATATCGATCCAAATTAACGTTAGGTCGTGAATCTCAAGTGACGGATGGTACCTCGGTAGCCCTGCCGTTGTATGGAATCCAAAATCCAATAAGTGCCTTCGGTTTTGATTGTATTACCCACTTTTATGGATAGTAGCTGGAATATAATAAATGTAACAATTTCGGCTATTTCATATTTATTTGAAAACCCTAGACCTATTGTAATATCACTGGATTTCCTATCAAATGTTTTGGTTAGCGTAAGGTAAAAACTTTTCCATGTTTATGTGTGGGAAGTCTTATGTGATACCTTTCAAAAGTTTTTCAAAGTTAAGCAACTTTAACATGTTACTCACACCAGACCCATGTCTGACCCGGAGTTTATTTCTGTTTCTCTTAAACTCTTGGGTACTCAAATTTTTACGAGTATCCAAGGGATTCAGGTTAGCTTTGACGAATTGTGGAGGAGCAATGGAGCAGGAGGCTTCTGCGTGTAGATATAATATAGTTTTCCACGGTGTTGGTATCTCTGAGTGGTTTCTTAGTATTATATTGAGTTGTATTAACTAGACAGGTGTTTATAACTGTCTAGTATGTGTTGTAATATTTGTGTAACTCTAATTATTGTTGTATACTATCTAATACTTATGTTATTAATATAATTTATTCGTTCCGCTGTTGAGATTCTAGTGTTGTTTCTTCTTTCTCTTCTTTCTTTTCTCTTTTCTATCTCTTTCTTTCTTAAAGATGATACGACTTTTGTGAAGAAAAAGTCGGGTCGTCTCAATAACGTAGGTTATCATTAAGCCAAAAGAACAAAATAGGCTTATTTTAAAACTTAGATCTTGTTAATAAGAAAATACAGCAGAAATAACAGAAGAGGCTTATTTTAAAACTTTGATCTTGTTAATAAGCAAATATAGAAGAAATAATTGAAGAGACTTATTTTAAAACTTAGATCTTGTTAATAAGAAAATACATCAGAAATAACATAAGAGGCCTATTCTAAACTTACACTAAGTTAATAAGCAAAAATAGAAGCAGGGCCCATACCAACAACATTCCCTTTAAGTCAGGAACTAATGGTCTTACAATAGTTAGGTAAGGCTAGGACATGCTTATGCTTGTTAGGGTAAATAAGTGGCCAAGAGATAAAGGCTCAAATCTGGGGATTTGGACAAGGGGCGTAAACTGAAATTTGTTTATTAGGACTAGTACCGGCAACATTCCTTTTCAGACTAGGACTAATGGTCTTACAACACTTAGGTGAGGCAGGGAAGCATCCCTTTCGGTTAGGAACTAATGATCTCACAACACTTAGGTGAGGCTAGACAGCATCACTTTCAGACTAGGAATGATGGTCCAACAACAGATTAGGTGAGGCTGGGCACACTTATGCTGGTTAGGGTAAATTAGAAGTCACAAGAGGAGGAGACAGTTAGTGTGTACACACGATGACTGAGTGTGCGACATTTATTAGGGTAAATAATTCGTTACTGCGTTCCAAGAGTTTACTACGTGTCTTTTGTTATGGGACCAACAGAATCGGAATAGCTCATAGTGGCATAATAGAGACAGAAGGCCGATCGGTGGGTAGAATTAGGATTTCAACCTAATCAAGATAGCAGTTGAGACAGGATTAGGTTTTCAGCCTAATCACGGCAGTTTAAGAACAAGGCAAACAATCATTTCAATCAAAGCAAACTATCAAACAGAATCAGAATAGTACTTTATCCGAGTTTTATCTTTTCTATGTTTTCCCTTCAAGCTAGAACTATTGCTTAGTTATTATCTTTACGTTGCTTAGAAATGCTAGTAATTACTTTCACTCACCAAACTTTTAATCTGTCCCACTCTTCTATTTCCCCTTTTCTGCAATAAGCCATCAGAGTTGAGTTGATTCAGGTTGTTTGGAGATTCATTCCCGGAGTTTTCTCATTTAAAATGCATTCTTTTGATTTTCATCTTTTTCATTTGATGGACTGGCACTTGTGAGAGGGACTATGATTATTATTGTTACTTTTGTACTCTAATTTTATGAGACTGAGATGTATTTTCATAAAACATGAATTTGAGATATTTTGAGTTTTGAGACATGCTATGATTTATTTTTGAAATTTAATGATAAGTTATTATTTAAATGTTTTCGATGTTTTTATTTATTTGTTATGTGAATCTTAGTCTCTGTGATGTTTTAGTTACCTATGACGTGCCACATTCTTTAGTATGCCCTTTTTGGATATACTAAGTGGTATGAGGTATTTCACTTCTACAAATGCTTCTTCAGAATAGACTTTATGGTTTCATTGATAGCTTCAGCCTTTCAACTTGCCTGAGGGTGAGCGACCGCTGCAAACCTCTTTTCAATACGATATCTTCGACAAAAGTATTTAAATTTAGCATTATCAAAATTGAGTCCCATTAGTAGTTACAATAGTTAATGGAAGACTGAATCGACATATGACATTTCGAACAATAAAATTGATAAATTTCTTGGTTGTGATTGTGGCTAAAGGTTCCGCCTCGGTGTATTTGGTGAAGTAATCAACTATGCATGCTTCGTGCCACCTTTAGGGATCGGTAATGAACCAACAATGTCAATACCCCACATAGCGAACAGCCATGGGTTGATAATTTACGTGATTTTTATTAGCAGAGCTCTTGGGACTTTTTCATATATCTGGCATTTATCACACCGCCTTACGTAATCAGCGGCGTCCTAATTTACGGTTGGCCAATAATACCCGTAACGGGGTATTTTCTTCACCATAGTTTGCCCCCCCCAATGTGATCACCACATTCTCCTTCATGAACCTCTTTTAGAATATGCTTTATCACATCATGCGCGATACACCAGATAGTAGGACTGAGAAACCTTTTTGGTATATAATTCCTTCTTGCATAATATACCGTGAAGCTTTGCGAAGGACTTGTCATTTTTCATTTCTTTTGTCAGGATAGACTCTACGCAGTAAATAGTTTTTAATCGGAGTCATCCATGATTCCCTTTCAGATTCCTCTTCCAGTATCTGGTCAATCTCTATCATGATTATGCTTAGGGTATTCAGTGCTTCGACCGGGACCAAGCCCATATGTTGTGCTTTGCCGTACTAGCAAACTTTACTAACGAATCAGCTACTCTGTTTTGATCATGTGGAATATGTGAAATGTCATAGTACTCGAATTCTGTCAACAACTCTTGAACTCGGGTAAGGTATGAGGCAAGCTGCTGTCCCTTAGCATGATAGTCTCGCCTAACTTGATACACCACCAACTGTGAATCACAAAAGATCTTAAGAGATTTACAAGTTCTCTTGCGAGTTTAAGTCCAGTAATAGAAGTTTCGTACTTAGCCTCATTTTTTGTTGCTGAGAAATCAAGTTTCTAAGCATAACAGATTGAAAGGTTTTTAGGGATTACAAACACAATCTCAGCACCATAACACTGACCATTAGATGCTCCGTCAATAATTTCCATCGTATAGTAGGGATTTCGCTACCTTCTGGGAAATATCTTGCACAACAAACTCGGCTATAAAGTCCGTTAATGCCTGACCCTGGATAGTTCTTTGAGGGATATAAGTAATGTCGAATTGGTGGAGCTCGATATTCCATTTGAGTAACCTTCCTGACGTCTCACGTCGTTGTAGTACGTGTAATAACGATTGATCGGTGCAAACATTGATCATATGTGCCTGGAAGTACGGACGAAGCTTTTGTGATGCAATTAGTAAGCAATACGCTATTTTTGGATAGTTCCTTTCTGCTCCTATTAATCGTTTACTTATGTAATACATCGGCCTCTGGATCCGATTCTCCTCATGAATCAAAGCGGCAATTATAGCGTGTGCCGATATAGCCAAATAAATGTACAGCGCTTTGTGATCTACCGGCTTTGACAGGACAAGGGGACTCTCTAAATGATTCACTAGAGCTTGAAACGTGTCCCTACAATCCTGCATCCAATCGAAGTTTCTTTTTCCTTTCCTAATCCAATCAAAGAAAGGGATGCATTTGTCGGTAGCTCTGTAGATAAATCGACTTTAGATAGCAACTTTCCCATTGAGGCTCTACACATGTTAATAGTTCTTGGCGCTTGGATATCACGAATAGCCTGAATCTTTTCCGGATTAGCTTCTTTTCCATAAGCATTGACAATAAAGCCCAAGAATTTTTCTGATGCAACACCAAATAAACACTTCGAAGGTTCTATTTTCGTCTTGTAATATCGGAGAATGTCAAACATTTTTGCCAAGTCTCTAATGGCCGCTTAACTGTCGTGACTTCACGAGCATATCATCCGTACACACTTCCATTGTTTTTCCGATCCGATCTTTAAACATCTTGTCAACTAAGCACTGATAGGTTGCCCTAGTGTTCTTTAATCCAAATGGCATTACTACGTAACAATATATCAAACATTAACAAAAATGGTGTGCTGCTGATCGGGGATATGCATCGGGATTTGGTTATATCCCGAGTATGCATTCACAAAAGATAGCAATTCATGCCCTATGGTTGAATCAACTACCTGGTCAATCCTTGTAAGGGGAAACTGTCTTTTAGACACGCTTTGTTCAAATTTGAATAATCAATACACGTTCTCCATTTTCCATTTGCCTTTTTCGGAAATACAGGATTAGATTTCCATTCAGGGTAGAGGGCACGATGGATAAACCTGTTAACTTTTAGTTTTTCCACCTACTCCTTGAGAGCGGCAGATCTCTATGGATCCATGTTGCATCTTTTTTGGCTCACTGGAACATACTTCGTGTCAATTTTCAATGCATGGCTCGCAATGGCAGGCGAGATTCCACACATATCAGAGTGAGTCCAAGCAAATATATCTAGATTCGTTTGGAGTAAACCAGCTAGTTCTTTCATCATCGGGGGACTAAGCTGTGACCCAATCTTTAGAACTCGTGATGGGTCGTCATGGCTAACCATGATATCAATCGTCAGCTTAGCATGTAGCCTTGGTCTCTTTGGGCTCTTCTCCGTCATCTCTCGGATCTAATATAACAACCGCAATTTTTAATAACGTTATTCAGGAGATTTGACTAGACAAATTAAGTAGAATAATGTAGATAATTAGAGTGATAAGGGAATGAGATTTGAAAATAAATTAAGGGTCATGCTTAATTATTTAAATGGGCATAAGAATGGCTTATACGCTAATTAATTAACACAAGGGATTATTAGGAAATAGCTGCACCTTATTACCATAACCCTTATAACCTAATTTTCATTCTTCCTTACGTTCATTTTTACAAAATACAAAACGCAAACAAAAGAAGAGCAAAGCTGGCCATTACTTTGAGGAAAAGAAGAGAAATTAAATGTAATGCTATGGAATTAAAGCAAGAGGATTAATCTCAATCAAATCTCAAAGTCCTTATCATAATCAAGGTGAATAATAATCTTTATCATCTTTGTTTTGTTTTTATGATCATTTGTTTTCGGTTTTAAGATTAGATCCATTTTAATGATGATTTGGACGATAATATGCTTAGATTATAACATATTTGATGTAAATAAAATTGTTTAAATTTGATTTTATATGTTTTTAAGCGTAAAACTGACTAAAAGTAATTTCGATGCCATGAGAAAATATTATGTCATGAGAAATTTGATTTTGGAGTTGGGTTTCAATTTTCGTAATTTTCCAAGCTATGGAAAATTTAATATGAATTTTTAAAGGAAAATGTGTATAATTGGGTTTAAAACTTTGTTTTGATTATTTTAAGAAGAATTTTCGTCTGAAATTTATATATGTTAGATAACATATAAAAGTGAATTTATGTGATATTTTGGGGTTTTTCCTAGGAGATTTATAGTGGAAATTAAATTGTTTTAGAAGGATGGCCTAAATGACTTAATCGTTTTGCTTAATGGAAGGGTTTATTTGTTTAATTAATCTTTGTTTAGATCTGAAACTACGCGGCATTTTTATTAGGAAAATAATTTGAAAAGTTAAGGCAGCCAATTAAATTTTTACAAATAAGCAGGTTAGTTATAGAGAAATTACTTTAAAAGTATTAAAACAGCCTTTACCCAAAAAGTGGGTTCCGCCTCTTTCAGAAGTTCCTTTCGACCTAATGCTTCTGCCTCAACCAATTCGACACCAACCATATCGAAACCAAGTAAGCCGAAACCAACACACAAGGTATCACAAGTATGGTAAGTAGTGGATTGGAGAAAGGTGGAAGGCATGGCGTCGAAACCTTTGCTTCCAATGGGGTCGAAACCTTTGTTTACTTTCACATGATAAGCGCCTACCTTGTGTTACTAAAAGCTTTCAAAGAAGTCGAAACAAATGATTTCAAAAGGGTTTTCTAAATATCTTTCGAAGAGGGTTGCCATCTGTTATTTTAAAGTTTAAGCTTTCGAACAAGTTCCTCAATTTATAGAACAATGCTTTTGAAAAGGGTGGTTTGGACCCAGTTGAGACCCTACTGCTATTCTTTTGGCCTTTCGAGTATACTAAAGTCATTAATGATTTCGAAGGGTAGCTTTTGTTTTAAACTTATACTAAGTCCCTTCCTAAAGGCTTTCGAAAGTGTTCAAGGGTTTCGAAGGCAATGGTGTCGAAAGGGGGTTTCGACGCTATCCTATAAGATTTTAATTAAATGTTCTAACCTTCCGAATGGATGGTTCCGAAGCCATCAACTTTTCCCCAAATAACTTCATATATGATCAATGGTTTCGAAATGGGTACTTTCGTATGTATTCACTTTGACCCAAAAGATATTTTTGAAGACAAACCAAATGGTTTCAAAAATGATACTTTCAATGGTTTCGAAGCTATGCTTCTAAGAGATTTAAGTAATACTTTAATACATTCAAAAGGTTTCAAAAGAAAGGTTTAAAAGTGTTAAGAAAGGCAGAGGTTGGAAAGAAAATTTGAATCCTCCGAAAGGAAATTTTCCAATGGTTTCAAAAATATATATTAAAGGTTTCGAAATCATTAGTTTTCTAAACAAAGAACCAATCTCGATTTTTAAAGGAAAACCATGGCATTATCAAAGAGCTTTTAAATGCTTTTAAATTAGAGTTTTTGAAGAAGCTAACTTTGATATAAATAATGAGGTAAAGGGATTAACCAAATTTCCGAGGGGAAATGATTTCAAAGATACTAAACCAAAGATGTTGGTATTATTTTTGCATATGCTTCTTCTATAAATACATTCACTATGTAATGGACCATAATAGAATTTTAGGAGTAAGGGTAGAATAAACAGATAGGTTGACTTGATAGTGAATATGAACTAAGTAACTCCTGAATGAGTAGAATTGCATCCAAGAGGTCAGGAAAACCAGAATATAGGTTGCCCAAACATTGATTAATGAAGTTGTCAAATAGATAGGTTCATAGTAAACCCATTAAAGCTATGTATAGAAAAAGTTATTAGCAGGGGTCAATGGGTTCATAGTAAACCCATGAAAACTATGATTAGATTGAGTTATGGGCAGGGGCCAATTGGTTTGTAGTGAACCCATGAGAACTATATCCGGATTAAGTTATTGACAAAACTCAATAGGTTCCTAGTCAACCTATGAAAACTAGGATAAGAGGGAAGTTATTGGAGTTACCAATTGATTCAGAGAGAACCTATGAAACAGTAAAATTATTGGCAGGGGCCAATAGGTTCTTAGTGATCCCATGAAATCTTTGAAATCGGATAGGAAGTCCATAAACGCTAAACAGTTTATTAGTAAGCCCATGAAAACTAAAAGGTTAATAGTGATCCTAGAAACTATATATGAGAAGAGAGTCAAAATGGGTGGGGAATGAAAATCCAGAATTGATTTACTTGTTTGCATATCATCATATGATTTTAAACTTCTATGTTTTAACCATTGTGGATGTAGGAGCACAATATATGGTTTTATAAAGTTTTTAGGTACTTGTGAGGGGAAAACTCATTCCACAAAGTGGTGTGGCCTCACTAGATATGTAAATGGTTTGGGATGGTAGATTATTATTCATACCAGACTTTTCGTCTGACTCGAAGTTTATGTTTTCCCCTTAAACTCTTAGATGCTCAATTGATTTTAAGTAGTTTAAGGGTTATGGTTTTCTGGTTCCATGAATAAGCTTTTGGAGATGTGTAGGAGGCAAGCTAGTTAATAAGAGTTCTTTTACTCCACAGTGTTTTTTATTATAGAGGGAAATTTGTTTTATTGCCTAGATATATACTCTGATCATCCAAGGGGGCATCTTCATATATCGCTTATGGCATATGTTGTAATAAATATATTTTATCTGAATGTGATTTGCGTGTTGGGATTATGTAATGAACTTCGAATGTTTTGAAATGGACTATGAAAGTTATTTATTGATTTTAATTTTTTTTTACATATTAATGTGTTTCGGTCTATCAATGTATCCAACATTACCATATTTGGTCGTCGTCGTGGATTAATAACTATGGATGACTGCAGTATCCATAGCCATTAGTTTGGGCCTCCAAGTGGAGGATGTGACAAGTTTGTATCAGAGCATAGGTTTATGAAACTTAAAAGAAATTTAAACCTAAAATATTTTTCAAAACATAATCCAATGAATCGGAAATTAAGATCGTGGTTTGGGATAATGCTATAGTAACGTACATGTAGTTGATATATATATATATATAAGTGCATATTCCCCTCTCTCTCTTAGACCATTCTTCTGTATATTACAAAGGCTTGTATGTAGATCTACGAGAAAGAGGACATGGAAGCAGGAAACAAAAGAGGAAATCTTGGTAGAGGAAGCACCATAACCAACAAAAATGCTCGACCCATCAAGAGGAACCCTGGTCGACAGTCTAATGCTAACCAAAATGTTGATGCCAATGTGGGTGCTGGAAATCCCCCAATAGATGTGTGGATGTTGTATTAGTTTTTTATCAACTTGATGCAAGCATGAGCTGCTTCTAGAGTTGCTGGGAATGTAGGAGGAGCTAATCCTGTGGCTCCAGTTGGGAATAATTATGCTAAGCTGAGCATATATTACACCAGTCTTGGTGGAAAGACGTTTATGGGAATGGAGGATGCTATAAAAGTTGGTAATAGGATGTTGCATTGCAAGAGAAATTTTCTGATTTGGGTTTAGGGGATGAGCAGAAGAGGATTTTAGCCTCTAGATGGTTGCAAGGGTCAGCACTTCATTGGTGGAACAATGTTACTACTGGAGTTACGGAGGAGGAATTGACTTGTGTAGATTTTAGAAGTAGGTTTGAATAGAGGTTTTTGTCTGAAGTTTCCATGTCGGCATTGTTGAGAAATTTTATGGATCTGGTGCAGGGAGATATGTCGGTTATTGGGCATGCCACTAAGTTTTATGAGTTGTCCCATTGTGGATGCGCTACCATAGATACCATTATCAAGATAAAAGAGAAGTTCATTAGAGGACTGATGCCCGAGATTACTAGGTCATCCCAGCCACATCCCCGTGATCCTAGTAATGTAGTTGTGGAGATGGAAATCCAACATGAGGACATGCTTGCCATTTGTGCTAGAGAAAAGCCAGTTGAAATCCAGGGTTCTCAAGGGAAGAAGAGAAAGTTCTTTAAGAAGAAGGGAGTCCAAAAGGGAGATGCTGCTAAGAAGGCAAAGGCTGATTTAGTTTGCTTCAAGTGTGACAAGAAGGGTCATTATATGCACGACTGGCGGTCAGGAAATGGGAAGAAGGCCACAAATAAGAAGAATGTGAAGTGCTTCAACTGTGACCAAGTTGGGCATTATAAAAACCAATGTCCAGAAGTAGTTAGGTTTGACAGAGGAAAGAATTTTGCTATTGGAGCATCATCAACTAGGCCAACTGCGGCTGGAAAAGCGAAGACTATGATGGAAGGTACGCTTTTGATTCATAGTATACCATTTAGGGTACTATTTGATTCCCGTGAATCACATTCATTAATATCTCAGTGTTTGGTTGATAAGTTATGCTTAGAACCCACATACCTTGTTACTTTCTTAAGGGTTACGAATCCAATATGAGAGTATGCAACTCTAGGGATGAGATATGACCAGTTAGAACATGACTTGTTAGGTGATAAGTTTGCAAACAGTTTGTATGTTTTCAATTTCATAGAATTCGGGATCATTTTGGGTATGGATTGGTTGAGTAAGTATGAGGCTAAGGTATTCTATGAGAACAAGGAGATATCACTAAGACACACTAATAATCATAACTAAATCATCTTCTCACTGGAGAATTCTGACTGGAGTGTTTGTGCTTTGTTAAGCGCTATGGAAGTGGGAGAAGAGTTAAGTCAGGTTCAAGTAGCAAGAGAGTATGCAGATGACTATAAGCCGATTACAGGACTATCACCGAAACGAGCTGTTGGCTTTTAGATAGATCTTGTGTCAGGAGCTGAACCTGTGAGTAGACCACCTAGTAGAATGAAACCAACCTAGATGAAGGAATTGAAGGTGCGGCTAGTGGATCTAGAAGGAAGGAATTTTATTATATTAAGCAGTTCGCCTTCTGGAGTGGCCCTGGTGTTCGTGAAGAAACCGGATGGGTTATTGAGGATGTGTATTGACTATCGTAAGTTTAACGAGAGGATGATCAAGAATAAGTAGCCTTTGTCGAGAATTGATGATCTATTTGATCGATTGTGTGGAGCCAGAGAAATTGGATTGGGCGACAAGTTTCCATCAGTTGAGGGCGGCAGAGGACAGTATTCCATTGACAACATTTCGGACTAGATACAGTTCATATGAGTGGTTAGTGAAGCCATTTGGGTTAACGAATTCACCTGCCTTCTTCGTGGATTTTATGAACCATGTTTTCCGAGATTACTTGGATAGGTTTGTGTTGGTGTTTATGGAAGATATTTTAGTATACTCTAAGGATGAAAGAGAGCATGAGCATCATCTAAGAGTTGTGCTTGAAATGTTGAGGCAACATCAGTTGAAGGAAAAGTTTACCAAGTGTCATTTTTGAAAGAAAGAGGATAAGTTTCTTGGTCACGTGGTTTTAGAGAAAGGCTTGTCAGTCGATCCAGATAAGATCGAAGCTGTTAATAATTGGAAGAGACAGTGACTGAGATAAAGAGTTTTCTTGGACTTGCTGGGTATTACCGAAGATTCAACAAAGATTTCTCCTGAATAGCAGTGCCTATGACTAAGTTAACCCAGAAGGATGTGAAGTTTGTTCGGTCTGACAAATGTGAGAAAGCATTTCTTAAGTTAAAGCATCTATTGACCAATGCGCCAGTGTTAGTAGTTTCAGATGGAAACCAAGGGTTGGTGGTGTACACGGATGCATGTGGAACTGGACTAGGAGCTGTGTTGATGTAGAAGGGTAAAGTTATTGCCTACGCTTCATGATAGCTTAGACCACATGAAATGAGATATCCTACCCATGATTTGGAGCTGTCTGCAGTGATCTTCGCAATGAAGATTTGGAGGCATTATCTCTTAGGGGAGAGATTTGAGCTATATATGGATCATAAGTTCTTAAGATATTTATTCTCTTAGAAGGAGTTGAATATGAGGCAGAAAAGGTGGCTAGAGTTTTTGGCTGCTTATGATTTTGGTATAGAGTATATTCTTGGGAAAGGAAATAAGGCAGTAGATGCTCTTAGCAGAAGACATTAGAATGTGGTGTTAGCTATGTTAGCAGAGTGTAAGGATTTGAAGCTTTTACTACATGTTGTGTGCATTTAAGGTCGACTGCTAGTTCTAGTCAGAGCACCACCATGTTGTCCTGTTTAGAAGTTCAACTAGTGTTGATCGAAAGGATTGCCTCTAAGCAGAAGGAGGGTCTGGTATTAGCCTACAGGATTAGAACGCTTGAGGTTGGAACTAAGATCGATGATCTAAAGGGTTTTAGTCTCGAACAAAGAGGATGGTTGAGAGAGAAAGGACCTTTGTGTGTTCCGAATGTTGAGAACTTAAGAAAGAAGTTCTTGAAGAATGTCATCGGTCCAAGTTTACGATTCATCCTAGAGGGACCAAGATGTATCAGAATATGAAGAGAAGCTTCTATTAGGAAGGCATAAAGAGGGATGTTGGCTTATGGGTTAGGCAGTGTGCAAACTGTTAACAAGCGAAAGCCAAACATCAGAAGCCGAGTGGTTTGCTTCAACCGTTTGAGATTCCAGTTTGGAAATTGGTTTCGATATCCATAGATTTTATAGATGGGTTGCCAAGGTCAAATAGAGGAAATAAAAGTATATGGGTCATAGTGGACAGGTTGACCAAGAGTGCCCATTTCATTTCAGTTAAGTCAACCAGGACAGCACATGTTTTAGCTAAGTTGTTTATGAAGAACATAGTTAGACTACATTGAGTTTCTATTAGTACAGTTAGTGACAGAGACGCTTTGTTTACTAGCGATTTCTAGAAGAGTCTACATGATGTATTAGGTACCAAGCTTAATACTGCATATCTCCCTCAGACAGATGGACAGACATGGATAGTCAATAATGTACTCGAGGACTTATTAAGAGCTTGTGTACTGGACATTGGTGGATCTTGGGAAGATTGCCTACATTTGGTTGAGTTTTCCTAAAATAATAGTTATCAGACTAGTGTAGGAATGGTTCCTTTTGAAGCTTTCTATGGAAGGCCATGCAAATCGCCAGCGTGTTGGATGGAGACTGAAGACAGAGTAGTCATAGGTCCAGATTTGGTTAAAGAGGCATCAGAGAAGATTGAGTTGATTCAAGAAAAGATGAAGCAAGCTTAGTCCAGACAGAATAGTTACGCAGATAAGAGGCGTAAAGACCTAGACTCTCAGTTAGATAAAAGGTTTTCATTAAGGTATCACCAATGAAGGGTGTGGTGCGACTTGGAAAGTCAGGTAAACTAGCAGCAAGATATGTAGGTTCATTCCAGATTGTAGAGACGATTGGAAAGCTTGCATGCAGAATAGAGTTTCCGAGCAGTATGGCAGATGTCCATAATGTATTCCATGTGTCTTATCTTCGCAAGTATGTTCATGATCCAAAGACTACTATTCCTTCGTTAGGGTTGGAAGATTTGATAGTAGAGCCTAATTTGACATCTGTTGGACAACCAGTTTAGGTGGTGGCGAGAGATGAGAAGCGATTGAGGAACAAAGTAGTCAAGTTGGTGAAAGTTTAGTGGAGAGACAACGAGAAGGATTGTACTTGGAAGACAGAAGACAAGATTGGAGATACTTATCCTCATCTTCTTCGAGGGTATGCCTATATTAGCTTCATATAGATAAGTTGCTAGTTAGGTAGGCTAGTATGATTGTTAGGAGTTGTTACAGATGATTGCAATGTTTAGTATTTAGTCCTTACTGAATTTTGAGGACGATATTCTTTAAGGAGGGGAGCTTGTAACATCTTTAATCTTTGATAACATTATTAAAGAGATTTAAGTAGATAAACTAATGATAATAATGTAGATAATTAAAGTGAAAAGGGTTTGAGATTTGAAAATAAATTAAGGGTCGTGCTTAATTATTTAAATGGGCTTAAGAATGGCTTGTAGGCTAATTAATTTACATAAGGGCTTATTAGGAAATAGCCACACCTTATTACCATATACCTTATAACCCACGTTTCATTCTTCCTCGCTTTTATTTTTTTAGAATACAAAACGTAAACAACAGAAGAGTAAAGTTGGCCATTACTTCGAGGAAAAGAAGAGAAATTAAATATAAAGCTATGGAATTAAGCAAGGAGATTTATCTCAATCAAATCTCAAATTCTTTATCAAAATCAAGATGAATGATAATCTTTATCATCTCTATTTTGTTTTTATGATCATTTTTTTGGGTTTAAGATTAAATCCATTTAAATGATGATTTGGATGATTATTTGCTTGCATTATAACATGTTTGATTTAAAAAAAAAAATTGATTTTATATGGTTTTAAGGGTAAAAGCGATTGGAAGTAATTTCGAATGCAATGAGAAAATATTATGTCATGTAAAATATGATTTTGGAGTTGGGCGTCAATTTTTGTAATTTTCCAAGGTATGAAAATTTTAATATGAATTTTCAAAGCAAAATGTGTACAATTGGGTTTAAAATTTTATTTCGATTATTTCATGAAGAATTTGGGTCTGAAATTTATGTATGTTATATAACATATTAAAAGTGATTTTTTGTGATTTTTTATGGTTTTTCCTTAGATATTCATTATGGAAATTAAATTAATTTAGAAGGAGGACCTAAATGATTTAATCATTTTGCTTAATGGAAGGGCTTATTTGTTAAATTAATCTTTGTTTAGATCTGAAATTATACAGTAGTTTTATTTGGAAAATAATTTGAAAAGTTAAGACAACCAATTAAATGTTTACAAATAGGCAAGTTAATTATAAAGCAATTACTTAAAAAGGTATTAAAACGGCCTTTGCACAGAAAAGTGGGTTTCGCCTCTTTCGGAAGCTCCTTTCGACCTAAAGATTCCACCTCAAAAAAAGTTGACACCAACCATGTCGAAACCAACTAAGCTGAAACTAATACATAAGGTATCACAAGTATAGTACGTAGTGGATTAGAGAATGGCGAAAGGCATGGCATCGAAACTTTTGCTTCCGAGGGGGTCAAAACCTTTGTTTACTTTCAATTGATAAGCGCCTGCCTTGTGTTCCTAAAAGCTTTCTAAGGATCGAAACATATGCTTTCGAAAGGGTTTTCTAAATAGCTTTCGAAGAGGGTTATCATCTATTATTTTAAAGTATAAGCTTTTGAATGAGTTCCTCTATTTATAGAACAATGCTTTCGAAAAGGGTGGTTTCGACCCAGTCGAGACTCTGCTGCCGTTCTTTTGGCCTTTCAATTTTATTGATGTCATCAATGCTTTCATAGGATAGCTTATATTTTAAATTATACTAAGTCCCTTCATAATGGCTTACGAAAGGTTCGAGGGTTTCGAAGGCAATGGCGTCGAAAGGAGGTTTCGAGCTATCCTTCAATGCTTTACTTAAATGTTCTAAGCTTTCGAATGAATGGTTTAAAAGCCATCAACTTTTCCCCAAATAACTTTATATATGATCAATGGTTCGAAAGGGGTACTTTCATATGTATTTGCTTTGACCCAAATGATATTTTTAAAGATAAACCCAACGGTTTCGAAAGGGGTACTTTCTATGGTTTCGAAGCTATGCTTCTAAGAGTTTTAAGTAATACTTTAATTAATTCAATAGGTTTGGAAAGATAGGTTTAAAAGTGCTTCGAAAGGCAAAGGCCTAGAGTTTTGAAAAGAAGATTTGAATGCTTTCGAAAGGAAGTTTTTCAATGGTTTCAAAAGTATAGATTAAAGGTTTCAAAATTCTTAGTTTTCAAAACAAAGAACCCAATCTCAATTTTTAAAGGAAAACCATGGCATTATCAAAGAGCTTTTAAATGCTTTTAAATTGGAGTTTTTGAAGAAGCTAACTTTGATGTAAATAATGAGTTAAAGGGATTAACCAAATTTCCAAGCGGAAATGATTTCAAAGATGTTGGTATTACTTTTGTATATGCTTCTTCTATAAATATATTCACTATGTTATGGACCCATAACTGAATTTTGGGGTGTAAGGGTAGAATAACCAGATAGGTTGACTCGGTAGTGAATATAGACTAAGTAAATCCTGAATGAGTAGAATTGCATCCAAGAGGTCAGGAAGACAAGAATATAGGATGCTCAAACAAAGAAGTTGTCAAATAGACAGGTTCATAGTAAACCCATGAAAACTATGTATAGAAAAAGTTAGTGGCAATGGTCAATATGTTCATAGTAAACTCATGAAAACTATGATTAGATTGAGTTATTAACAAGGGCCAATAGGTTTATGGTGAACTCATGAAAACTGTATATGGATCAAGTTGTTGATAGAAGTCAATAGGATTCTAGTCAATCCATGAAAACTAGGATAAGAGGGAAGTTATTGGAGTTACCAATAGGTTCAGGGAGAACCCATAAAATGGTAAAGTTATTGGTAGGGGCCAATATGTTCTCAGTGATCACATGAAAACTATGAAATCGAAAAGGGAGTCGTTAAACACTAAACGATTTATTAGTAAGCCCATGAAAACTAATATGTTGATAGTGATCCTAAAAACTGTAAACGAGACAGAGATTCAAAATGAGTGAGGATGGGAAATCCAGAATTGATTTACTTGTTTGCATATCATCATATTATTTTGTACTGCTATGTTTTAACCATTATGGATGCAGGAGCATAATATATGGTTTTATATATGATACTAGTGAGGGAAAACCCATTCCGCTAAGCGGCATGGTCTCACTAGATATCTAAATGGTTTGAGATGGTAGATTATTACTTATACCAAGCTTTATGTCTGACTCGAATTTTATATTTTACACTTAAACTCTCGGGTGCTCAATTGATTTTGAGTAGCTTGAGGGTTAAGGTTTTCAGGTTCTCTTTGAGATGAATAAGCATTCGGAGATGTGTAGGAGGCAAGCAAGTTAATAAGAGTTCTTTTATTCTGCTGTGTTTTTTATTGTAAACGCAAATTTGTTTTATGGCCTAGATATATACTATGATCATCCAATGGGGCATCTTCATATGTCACTCTTGGCATATGTTGTAATAAGTATATTTTATCTGAACGTGATATGCATGTTGGGAATATGTAATGAACTTGGAATGTTTTGACGTGGAGTATGAAAATTGTTCGTTGATTTTAAATTTTTTACATATCCATATGTTCTATGTATCAATGTGTCTAAAATTACCGCATTTGGTCGCTAAGGATTAATAACTATGGATGACTGAAGCATCCATAGCCGTTAGTTTTGGGCCTTCAAATGGGGGATGTTACATCAATATCTCTATAGAACCAACTGTGGTGCCCGAGCCAAGGCTCAGGTTCTGGTTGTCAATCTTCGGTAACTTGGATTCAGACAATCTTGTCCACACCCTTTTCTTTTTCTTTGCGTCGAGCTTCCCTCAACTTCGCTACATGATATGCATGTCCAGCCACCTAATCACTATGAACAACTCCTACGCCATTATCCGTCAGAAACTTCAATTTTAAACATCATGGGGCAAGAGCTCCCCAGAATTCAACTAAGGTCGGTTGACCTAGAAAAACATTGTACGGAGAGTCAACATCCAAAACAATAAATGGTAAGGTTCGCACTCACCTTCTCCTAATTCAACAGGTAGTTCCACATAACCAACAGCTTCGGTGCGGTGCCATTAAAACCATGAATACGAGCTTTAGATGGTTTTAAATCTTTCATTTCCATCTTCATCTGATCATATGTCTTTTTGAAGATTAAATTCACCAAACTTCCACAATTAATCAAAAACCTTCTCACCAATGTAGGACCAATCATAGCTAAAATGACCATTGGGTCAACTATTGGAGCCTCTACTTTATCTGCATTCCTGTTTCTAAACACGATATAATCCGCCATTGTGCACTGCAATTTTGCCAAAGACCCGGCTTCCGTATTCGCAAAGCATTCAAAATCTACATGCCTAATCGCTCTAGCATAGCGCTCCATCTTTTGCTAACTCTTGCTTATAGGGTGCGGTACTCCAACTATCGTATTTATCACTAGCCTTACAATGTTTCATGTAGGCTCCTCCGCCCTACATGGAGCTTTTCCTCGATTGGGGTCAGATGTCCTCTGTCCGCCATCCTGTGGGGTTTTCACAAGCTGTTGCAATTTCATTTCCCGAATTATCTTTTCTGTAACATCTTAGAGATGCATGCATTCATTTGTTATGCCCATAACACTCATGAAACCAATAATATTTCCTAGTCCGCTTCTTCTTGTATGTTGACTTCTTTGGAGGCACCAATCGGTCTTGGCAGACCATGATGGTATGCCAAGTGACACGCCGCTGCTGAGTAATTCATTTCATCAGGTGAATATTAGTCTGAATTTGTTGATTTAGTTATCGACGGCTTTCTGTCATTTCTCTTTTAAGATTATGAAATTAAGCTCTGGTTATAGAATCAGTAGAGTACTGAACATCAATCAGATTAGTATTTAAATTTGTCGGTTGATTGCTTGGGTCTCCTTGCTGAATGCTAGCAGTCTCATTTCCATCCACATTTTGAGAAGTAGACCTAGTATGTATCACCATTTCAATCTCCCTATTTAGATTTCAACAAATCTTAGTTGTATAAGCAACTTTATGAAGATAACTACGGATCTCCTTTGGGGCATTTACCCAATCTAGTAGCAAGAAAGGGGATCTTAGCAAGCTGAGAATCAAGTTTCTCGGTGAAAGCACCAAAATGTTTGCAATTAGATTGGTCACAAACACATAAGAGTAGGTTTATATAGAGAAGTAAATGAAGAAAACAAAATTACAAATGAGGGATAGAATAAGCTAATAGACTAAAAAAAAGTAATAATCAAGAATACAGAAATTTATAGTGGTTCGACATTGTATGCCTACATCCAATCTGAAGATTATCTTTATTGATCCACTAATAGTCTGATTAGAGCCAGCAAGGAATAGGAAAAACTTGATTACAATAAAGGCTAAAGTAACAAGCAGTGTAAAGATCCACAGAATGACCCCTTAGGTCAGTATTTATAGGTGAAGGTGACCACCATTCTCTTTGAAACTTTGACTATGGGACCTTCTAACCCATATGGGTCCACTAGAGGGATCTCTATGCCCAAATTCCAACAAAGAGGGAGTGGTACCGATCCCTTCATCGGTCGATTTTTGGGCAGCAATCCATATGGTTCTCCGCATGCTTAAATATATTGGCTCTTCATTTTTCAAGTCATTTGGATTAATAGAGTCGAGTTATTACATGATGCTTGATTTATGAATGTTTATGCCATTGTTTCCTGCAAATCCCTCTAATAGGTTGGTTGCTGATCAATCTCCTTTCGTAAGCTATGTCGATCCTTCCTTTATAAGCTGAAGTATAACTTTCCAAGTCAATAATCTATGCCAAACCATACTCACTTGACTACGATGATCCCGCATTTACTTAATCATGCCGACTCCTTACTAGCTTGAACATGCTGACCAATATTCGATCATCTATGTCGAGCCGTCCTTTATAAGCTAAAATATGCCTATTTGAGTCAATATACCACGCTGTCCCCTTCCTCGCTTGATCATTCCAATCAGTCTTCATTCAGCTATGCTAATCCCTCCATTATTCGATCATGTCAATCCTTTACCATTCAAATACACTGATCCCTTGTTTATCCAATCATGTCGATCCCTCTGAAGTTACCAAGCCATGCCAACCCCTTCACTTGTTTAAGCTATATTCCATATTTCAAACATCTTGCATGTTTATCTACCAACTCTGTTCGGTTCTTACTTCATATAACCATCAGTACTTTACTTTCGGGTCCTATAACCATTGCTCTGTGGTCATCGTCCTTGATAATAGTTGAATTTATCTTGTGCAATCAGTTCAATATAGTTGGGTCAGGATACCGTGTAACACCATATGTGCCATATAGTTACATGAAAAGAATCAGTTCCAGAGGCCAACATATTATATTAGCAAGTGATTGACATGTGCTGACTGGAAAAGCACACGTACTTCCTATTGATTGTGCCATGAAAGCTTCGCTATTAATTCCCAGCTCAACCCATTAATGTCTACACCGACCAGCCATTACGACAGGTCTTATTCCAACCTTAGATGTCTGAAAGGTTTCTCAAATGGAATATCGAGCTAAGCCAATTCAAATGTCACTTATTTTCCATAGACAGCGATCGAGGGACAAACATTAGTGAACTTCATAACTGATTTCACTACACCAGACGACTCTCCAAAGAGCAGTGGAGAACCAACCAACCGATGTGGATGGAGCATCCAACGATTGGTGTACTGATGCCAGAGTCGTGTTAGTAACTCTTAAGGGAACAATCGATCTACTATACCTTGAACTCAACTTCTTGGCAATAAATAATGAAACTGAGTATGAAGCCTTGATCGTCGGGCTCAAAGTTACCAAAGAACTAGGATTGGAAACTTTACAAATCTTTTGTGATTCACGGTTAGTAGTATGCTAAGTTAGGGGAGATTATTAGGCTAGGGAGCAGCGACTTACTCCTTATCTCATTCGGGTCCAATAGCTATTGGCCGACTTCGATTATTACACCATAACACACATCCCCAGAGATACAAAATGAGAAAGATGCCTCATTGGCCAAGCTGGCTAGTTCCGAGAATGCGCAGCAAATAGACTTTGTCCCGATTGAAGTACTAGATGCTCCAAGGATCAACCAGATGGAGATTAATTGGATTGTGGAGATGGGCCTAGGAAAGGAGTCGTGTTGACATCTATCAAAGGTAATATGCAATGAGGGATCCTTCCTGGATGGAGGAATGAAAAACGATTTATCTTCCACAAATCTTCACGCTACAACATCCAAGAAGCAGTCATGTACATATAAGGTTTCTTTATTCCCCTACTTTAGTGTATCGCCCATTATGAAATAAAATGAGTCTTTAAAGAAGTCCATGAAGGAGAATGTGACGATCACACTGGTGGGCAAACACGGACAAAGAAAATACTCTGCTATGGGTATTACTCGCTAATTGTCAATCAAGATGCAGCTGATCATGCTAGACAATGAGACGAGTGCTAGATGTTTGCAAACAATTCCGAGAGCTCCAACGATGGAAGTTACATAAATAGTTAGTACATAGCCGCTGGCCACTTAAGGCATTGGCATTATCGGTTCCATATTGATCTTGAAAGACAGACCGAAGTACACCATCATAGCAGTAGATTACATCACTAAATGGGATGAAGCAGAATCTTTAGCCACGATCACAATGAAGAAAGTAACCAACTTCATTGTTTAGAGCATCATCTGTCATTTTGGGCTTCCACAAACTGTTGTAACTGATAATGGAACCCAATTTGACATTACTAAATTCAATGACTTATGTCGTCAGCATCATATTAAAAATAGATTTGTGGCAGTTGCTCACTGTTTGCACCAAAATTGGTCGCAAACACCCAATCGTAAATGAAAGCACCAACTCACAATTACATATCACAAATAGGATGTATTAAGAGGATATAAATATGAAGAACAACTAAAAATTAAAAAGAAAGCAGTAAAAAGATGAGATTTATAGTGGTTCGGCGTTGTAGCCTACATCCACTTTGAAGAGTTTGATGTTTATTGATGATTCTCAACTGATTTACAACGGTACAATTGATAGCATTCAAGCTACAATAGAGTTTACAATAGAGTAAAGGCATACAAGACCCAAAAGTCGCTTTTCTGTAGGCACAGGGGTGCTATTTATAGGTGTAGATCTGAAATATTTCCTCCAAAGCTCGGAATACCTCTTCACACATGTGAATGGGCCCACCAGATCGATCAAGGCTTGTTTCGGATAGATCCCTATGCACTTTGTATCAATCAAATAATGACCACATGGAACTAAGATAGATCATGATGGTTCTTCAGGTGATAAGGATGCTCCTATAAAAATTTCATAGTAGTTGGACAAATAATTTTTGAGTTATTATCGACCCAAGATTGGATTTGCAAGTTGGCTGTGTACTTCGTTCAATCTATGTGTATCGATACCTTTCGTATCGATGACGTGGCGTGAGAGTTCAGGGAAGATCCATATTTCATGTTTGTTGACCGCTTCCTTTGGTTTGACCCATTCCTTCGTATCCATCTAGCATTCTACTCTTCGTATCGAAGCAATGTCCTTGCCTTCACATCGATCAAATGATCATTAGTTCGTATCGATCGTTTGACTAATCGATAAGAAATATATATAAAATGGGATCGATACAAAGTAGGCAGTTGTGGAGTAAATGAACTCGGGTCGATCCCCATGTACTTCGTGTCGATGCTTGGTTTATAGCTTCTTATCGTTCAATTGACTGATCAATACGAAATATGTCAAAGTGGGATCGATACGAAGTGGGTGAGTATGGATTGCATCGATATGTAGCACATGGGTATAAAGGAAAAGGATTCGAAGTATTTGGTATTGATCGATCCATGACTCTGACCCGAAGTTCATGCTTCCTTGACTAGAAGTAAACCCTCCAGTGACCCGAAGCAAGTGTTGAGATGACCCGAAGTAGTTGTGGAACCCTTGTAAATATACCAATCCCTCAAAGACCCGAAGCAAGCCCTCCTCCAACCCGAAGTAACCTGCTTGAAAACTGAAAGTGGCCTCGAAAGTGACTCGAAGCGAACTCCAAACAACCTGAAGCAACTTGACTTTTCTCGAAGCCCACATTTCAAGTATCACGCAATTTTTCTCCATTAACTATGCCGAATCTCGACCACATATTCATGTTTATCATTCGTGATTGATCGTCCATTCATTCAGATCATAATTAAGTTCAATAATTATGCAGTCGATTGGGTAATTCTACCTGTACGCTGCCTTGCCAAATGGTGTGTTTACACTCACCCTCAAGCTAATGGATAAGTTGAAGCTGTTTAAAAAATCATAAAGTCGATTCCGAAGAAACATTTGGAAAGGCTAGAGGAAAGTGGGTAGATGAACTCCCAATGGCATTGTAAGCTCATAAAACCACCCACAAGTCCAGGACTGGCCATACTCCATTCACCCTTGCTTATGGCTCTAAGGCCGTCATTCCTGTTGCACTTGAAGCACTTTCCCATCGAGTGACTTATTACGTCCCCTACTTCATTATAAAAATATAAACAAGGAATTGCAATCCAATTGCAAATAAACTATAAGGAATAGTGATGACTCATTAGCATAAATGCATCCGAGAGCCAAGAAAGGTACGTGTACCTGAACGATCATGTGCATATTCAAAAATTTTGATTTCTTGAAATCGAAAAGAAATTGAATTTTCACGTAGAGTAATTAAAGAAAAGACTGGATCAGATAGCCAAAGTTTTCTAGCTATGTAGAACCGGACAAAGATAGCGATTAATGCAATACAACACAGAATTTATATTGTTGGAAATCAGCCAAGCGTCATAACGATCAAAGAGAGACACAACACTTTGGGAAGATAATTCAACGGAAGGATGATGACTATTCAGGAAACTGGATGGATTTCTTTCCGACGGCCCTAACTTGATTCGATTCAAAACATGTCATGTACGCAAAAGACATACTTTGGAGGGCAAATGTTATCCATATCGATTCCACGACTCAATTTTGCAACGAGTCAGTAAATCAAAATCTACACACGCTATCGACAAGAAACTTGGAGTACAAGCTTAGTACAACATTTGGAACACCCCCTCAGGATCTTATTCGAATTGAAGGAAGTTGGAGGGATCGGCATAACTCCCTTTGGAGTGATCGACAAAAATTAGAATTCAAGCAATACTACTTCATGGAAAATGCGATATCTCACAAACCTACATTGGAATTACACGAAATTTAGGGAGGAAGTAGCTAACATCAAGGGGCTTCTCTTATAGGGATTGCGGCCCATTTGGATGCACTAATATGGATCGGTACTGATCCCTATTGTAGTCCTAATGGGCCTGCAAATTTTTGGGTAGCCTCGTCTTGGTTTCTCGAACTTTCTATCGAAATTTCAGTCTGATCCATGCAAGCCTTCCCCTATAAATACACTTGGTATGGCATCAGAAAAGGTATTCTGCTTTCTTTGCGATGCTCTGCACTTTTTATTCTTCAACTTTGTATTAAAGGATCCCGGCTGATCCAAACATTCTTGTAATCATAATCAAGTGGAAAATCAATAAAAATATAAAGTGGACGTAGGTCAAGATTGTCGAGCCACTATAAAAATCCTGTGTTCATTTATGATTTTTTCTCTGTTTTAATTTCATTATTCATTTAATCTCTACTAGATTTTATTAGGCGTTGATGCCTATTTTTGGTATCAACAAATATATAGCTAATAAATATAGTGTCAAGATAATAATAATTTAACATCAGTACATCATATATATAATGAATAAGTGTGTGTGTGTATTTAAATGTAATTTGTTAATTTTTTATCTAGCTATGAATTAATTTAATATATATCTTTTGAATTTTTTTTATAATACACACACACATATATTAATATTATGCTCGAGTTTTAAATTAATCTTTTTAAACATCAAAAATTATTTATTTATAATATGAAATATTTTATTTTAAATTTAAATTTTTGTTTGACTAATTGATTATTTAACATATATTTGACTTAATCAAATAATTTTTTAAAATAAAAACAAACTGTAAAATATATATATATATATATTATTTTTATTTAACCGTATATATAATTTAAATATAATATTTATTCAAATTTAATAGTTCAAAAATAATATTTAGGTAAATTAAATCCAAATAAAAAAATTAATAAGAAAACAAATCGTATTTTTTTGCTAAACTAAATCGAAAACCATTTTGTTTTGATTTTAATTTGAAAATTATATGTATGTGCATATATATTTTTGTGTGCACGTGTGAATGTATATATTTTTTTAAAATCTAAGCCGTAGGTAAGCAAATATTTCTTTATTATTAAATCAAAATTAAGTTTACATATATTAATTTATATATATATATATATATTTAATTGTCTAATACATTAAAAAAATATTTTGAATTTTTGTGTTATGATCGAATATAATATAAGGAGAGCGCACACACGGACACACACATTGTGAATTATATTTTAGTATGTTTTACCATATTATATCTACCCAAAGTTGACTGCTTGGCTGTTGGTTATCTCCCTCTCCGAACAATATATGCTTGACCAATATTTGCAAATCCATTTACAAGGCATCGACAACATTTGTAACTAAAGGCTAATATTTGATAGTGCATGCAGAACATGATGAGTCTAGCTATTAAAGCAAATAAGATCACACATATCTTGCTCCATTTTCTCAGATTTAAAGACCAGATCCCTTGCCCCTCTTTTCCTTTTGTACTGTTGCCCTTAGTCTGAGCTTCAAAACTTCCGGCCTAATTAATTTAACAAAAAATTAATTATAATGAACATATTTAAGCTTATACTTTAATTAACTAAATATATAACAATCATACGTCATTTTATAAGACTTTAAATAATTAATTAAAATGCCATAAAAAGTTAGTACAACATTTGTATTGATTTTATTATTATTTTGTAATTTATACATTAATTTTAAATTGGTCGGAGTTGAAAATTAACTAAGAACACGATTGTGTTGACTCTCTAGTGTAAGCTTGGTCGTCAGTCAATATTTAAACAAATTAAATATTGAAGCCTATACTGACTTTGCTGAAATATAATATCAGGTACAAGTACGGTCGCTTATAAATAATTTTAGGCAAAATATAAGTTTTAATCTTTATTAGGCTACAACATGTAATAATATTTGTATGCACGTTAACTTCCCGCCATCATTGTATCATTGAGATATCAAAAGTTACATTAAAAACGATATTAATATCCATAATTAATTGCATTGAATAAGTTAAAGTCCTTAGTTTAATCCGATAACATTTATCGATTGACGGATTTAGTCTAGCTGAGATTTTGACTTTAATTTGACCACCAATTACACTATAAAATTCACCATAAATAAATAAGTAAACAAGTAACTAAAGTGAATAAATAAGATTAAATAAGGTAGAGTCAAAAACGAAAATTTTGCACAAGTCGGAATTTGGCCATCAAAGTTTTACCATTGCATTCACGACGAAGTTCAAATCAATTTTCATATATAATATGTTGAAAATGGAGCTTAAATGAAGAAGTTATGAGCGTATGAAGTTTTTGGGTTTAAAATAATTTAAATAGAGTTCAAATTCAAATAATTAATTAATTCTCAAATTTGAAATTCAAAAACTTATTATAATTAGACTTGGGGATTAAGTACACATTAAAATTAACAATTAAGGTTAAAAGCTAATTAAGGTATTGTTTGCACCAAAAATTCGCACAAACACCCAATAGAAGTTTTAAAGAGAGACCAATAAAGAATATCAAATAAAAAAAGAGGATAATAACAAAGAAATAGCGTTAAATTGAAAGAATAACATACAAGCAAAGATTTGTAGTAGTTCGGCGTTGTTTTCCTACGTCCACTTTGAACAGATTGCTTTATTAATCACTTTATAAACTGAGTGCAATAGGGATCGAATGAAAATCCTTAGTTACAAAAGTGTATAAAGCAACTAGCAGCGTAAAGGTCTCGAAAATGAACAACAAAGCCTGTACTTATAGATGAAGATGACCAAATATCTTCCTCAAAATTCGACAGAAGAGCCTTCAGAACTAGATGGACCCACAAGAGGGGTCACGGATCCTAATTCCCAAAGAAGAGGGATCGGTACCGATCCCTACTTTTGTTGAATTTGGGGATGTGATCCTATGGTATCTTCATCATGCTAAAATACGCTTATCTTTCAAATTTCATGCTGATTGGATTAATAGAACTTGAGTTATTGCTTGATCTTTGCTCTAACATAAGTTGCTTGCTGATTCCAACCGATTCCTACCAAGGGAAGGGTGTCGATCCCTATGACTTCATATTTTTGAGGTGTGATCCCTAAGGTAGGCTCCCTAGGGTCCCCATATCTTGCTCATAAAATTTCATATGCATTGGACTTGTGAATCTTGAGATATTGATTGCTTTCTATTGAAATGCTCATACTCCCTTAAACAAGTCGATCCCTACGATGGAAGCCAATTTATGCTGATCCCTCTTATGTATTGAACCATATTTCATACTTCAAGCATTCTTTCTTGCATATCTGTTAATTCCATTCAATCTCCGCTTTGTGTTATCATCTATACTTGACTTCCAGGCCCAACAACCATCACTCTGGACTTATCGGCCTTGATAGCAGTCGAATCGGACTTGTGCTATCAGTTCAATATAGCCGGGTCAAAATTTCAAATAACAAGTATAAAATTAATTAAGCAATGGAAATAAATAAAAGTTCCTAAATAAAGGGAATCGATCAACCTATAGACCCAACCGGTCAACCCTATTAGTCGACTGGTGTATATAGAGCAGTCGACTGCTATGCAAAGTGGCGGCTAGTGTTTTTTGAGGATTAAACATCCTAGATTCTTCCGTTTTTGATCTACTTTCAACCTACGGTTCTGGTATGTTACGACCCCTACAAACAGAACCATACCCTCTCCATTTTTATTCATAAAAATATTTAGGAATTCCGCAAACCTCTTCCATTCTTGTCTCTCCAATAGATTCAAAAACTATATTAGAAATTCAGGAAAGAATTCAATTTATTATTCTATTAATTCTTCTAGCCAATTCTCTCTAAATTTTCTAAATCTAACAAATACACACACACCCCTATCCCTTGCGCTCTGTATGTGTATCAAAAGAGAGATCTGGAAGGGGTTATAGGGCTTTACAAATCTAAAGAAGACAAAGCTAAGATGAAGATATTCTGTGAGTGAAAATCTTAGTTTTTCAATTTTTGTAATTGATTAGTATATGCTGGATTAGTTAGAGTTTTAGGATTTCGAAAACAAAACACTATTAAATCCTCCAAACTCCTTTAATCTGAAATGTCAATTCATGTTGGAATTCTTAACTGTTTACATTGAATTGTTGGAATTATATAGTTCTTGCAGTTTTTGGTGATTTTAATTTCTTTTCCACTCCTCTTTAATTTTAATTTGATTGTGAAATCACTATTAAGAAATAGGTTGTAAAGTATGGATTTGTACCTAGTTTGCATTGTTATTCCGTATAAAAATAAAAGAGCAATTCCATTGTTTAATTCTTTGTAAAAGAGGGGTTGAATAAAAGATGAAAATAGAATCGCAATTTCTATTTTTGCGATTATTCCATTGATTTGATGTGATAGATTTGATTGAAAATTTTATTTTGTACGAGTCTGTTTATTGCAATTTTTGGATATAAATGTTGAACCCTTTGTTAAGGATATTATAATCCCTTGTTGTGGATATTAGAAATTTGACCTATTGGTAATATGGAAAAGGACTTGTATTATTGTTATTAATAAGGAATAGGCATTTAACGTTAGTTAAGGCGTAATCTCTACATGTATAGAAAATAATAAGTGTGTATTTATTTATATATTAATTTCCATAATAGCGTATAACTACAACATATAATTGCGTAGTTAATTAGGCAATAATTATCATTAAATCCTTTTATGAAAGTAATTGGTTGTAAAGGCAAAATACGAAGGAATTCTTATATAGCCTAATTAATGGATACAATGATCTGTAATAATATATTAAGAGTGTTGTAAATATGACTAAGTCATAGTGATGCGAGGTCGGCCAAGGGATAAACGGAAGTCTGCCCAACTAATATGGCTACCAATAGTGTGACTTTGGGGCTGATGTAAGACTTCAACTATGATAAGTAACTCTGATGGCATGAGGTTAGTCCCAATTCTATAAGGTAAATCTACCCAGTTAATCTAGCTAGTACCTACAAATAGTTGGACTAATGTAAGACGTCACCACGGGGTACAGGTCATAAGGGAAGTACCTGGTTTGGGGTTTTGGAGGTATTAAGTGGCTGTTTTAGGGCCCACCATGTTTCCCCAAATGAAGTATTAAACGATCAAGGGTTAGTTATTTCGGCTAGATGGATGGTCTTTTGAAAAGGGTTCTACTTTAGGATGAGGTATTAAGTGGCTGTTTATGGGCCCTACTTCCCATAAACGGTATTAAGTGGCTCGAAGAGATTCCTTGCAATGTCAGCTAGATAGGCCCCGTTGAGGAGTCTGCCTAGAAATAGGTGTTAAATGATTAGGGCCTACCTCGCTTGAGGTCTTAAATGGTCAAAGTTTTGCTATTTCTACTAAAGGGTATTTAGAGACTTGGATACTATCTCTCACATTATCAGACATTTATAATGTTTGTTATGGGCTAAGGGATTAGTAAACCTGCTTCAGGAATGGAAGGTATTAAGTGGTTACTTGAGGGCCTGCCTCCTTTCCTTATATGAATTACTAAATGGTCTCAAAATACGTAAGACATATTCTTATTTTGAAGTATACTGCCCCAGTACTAAAATAGTAAGGCTTGAGATTTTTATTCACTAAATACTTGTTATTCTGACTCCCTCTTCATTACAACACAGGTTAGAGAAGAGTTGATGAGTTGAATATGGAGAGAGTGAAGCGTGTGGCAGGCAGCTGTTATCTATCTTTTCATATAATTTTCTATTTTACCCATAAAATATGTTTTTAAACAAAATGTTGTAATGGTTGACATTACGTTATGTTTTGTGACATTTGAAATGATTTGAAATAAATGGGTACTATTATTGCTATTATACTTTATTCCTTTTGCTTGCGTTCTAAATGAAGAGATAGATAGCTCTGTATCGTTATTTTTACCAACCAATAGCCAGCTTTGGAATGAGTCTAAGGGCTGATAGTCCTTTTTCGGGTTAGGCTTTGGGCCTATTTTGGGGCGACTTGTTTAATTTGGTATCAAAGCCAAGGATACCCGACCAACGAGGAAAAGTATACATAAGAATGGAGTACGTATTATTTTTGTAAAGGTTTTTCAAAAGGTTCTACAATAAATACTTATACACTTATTTTGAATATATGCCTAGTTCTATAAATTCCGATTATAGAAGTAGTTGCGATCATATTCCAAAAGGGTGGGTGAAGCATCTATGAGTTGGAAAAACCAATAGACTTAAATTTATACTCCTACTCCAATTACCCATGGAGTGGAATTTGTATCGTAGGGAGTGGACTAAAAAGTGCATGATTGTAACATAGGTAAGTACCTCAGAAGTTGAATAGTAATTGACTCCTTTGCTACACCAAGATTTCCTTTTAATTATAGATCATATAAGCATACTAAATAACAGGGGTAGAAAATATAGAAGGAAAGGTTGAAACCCTAAAAATTTAATAAATAATAAATGTGTAATAAGTGAGGAGTTATAAGAAATTTAATAAACTAATGAGACCATTTGAGAAATTATGAGAAGATAAGGAAGAAGTTAATGGGTAAAGTTTGAGTTAGTAAATAAATATCTTTAGGAAAGGTCCGTTTGGATAACACAGACAAAGTGACATTTGTGAAGGTAATGAATAAAAATTTTAAGTGTTAATTGAATATTATAAAGTGGAATATTGGTAAAAATTTGGAAGTAAGGTATAAAGAAAGAGTGAAGCAAGCTTCTGTAAGAAGATGTACATTAATCACCACAAGAAAATAGTTAGGTCTTTTTAAAATGTTTGAGTGGGAAGGATGAAAGAAAAGAAACATTAAAACTAATTTATAAATCCTACCCCATGGTAAAGAATTTGATAACAAAAAGTGTTTTTGTAAACCCTTGAATGTTTTGAAAGGAAAATTCAAAAGATTATTAAATAAAGATCTTATATATTATAAGTTTAATTTTTTTGATACAAAGTAATTTTAGACGACTTTGGAAATGTACTACCATTTATTTTGTGAATTTTTTTCGAAAGTTGATATAATTTGAAAACTGGTGAAACATTAAAAATATGGTGGATGATATTTAACTTTAAATCTAATGACTAGAAAAGAGAAGGTTTTTATTTGTTAAATTCTCATTTTAAAATTTGTTGAATTGAAATTTTTTCAAATTTAGAATTCTTTGTTTTTGGAATCCTCTATTTTCTATATGATTTCTTCTATTTCATGAATTTGGAAGTTCTTTTCTTTAAAAATCTTTTTAAAGGATGTATAAACGGATATTACCCCTGATTAGAACATGGATATAGAAAATAACATCCAATAAGATGGGTAGGAGGGATATTCCTATATAAGGAAATATGGAGAATGAATGCTGGAATTTAGACAATAATAGCATTGTGAATTTTAATCCAATAATAAATGATACAGTAGAGGAGTAATAGGAATAAGATAGAAGTTATCTTTGTCTACTCTATTTCTTCATCATTTAAAGTTATATAAGGTGTTTTTAACAAATTAAATGAAGGTAATAAATAAATGAGTTGGGTATTTTGTATATAAAGAAAAGAATTTATGTAAAGATAAGAATCTTATATTTACTTTTTTCCTATCCAAGTTTGGAACTCGTTTGATTAGGACTACTATTCAATTAAGTGGTAATAAAATAAAATGGAATTAATAAAGAAAAGGATTGCGAAATTTTATGGAAATTTTTGAAAAAGTTATAAGAAGTATACGGTTAAATGACAGTACATTTGAGTAATAAAGAAGTAGATGTTGATGTATATTTTAAAATAATGCAACTATCTTGTAATTAAAAATATCTTTAAAATTTAATAAAGGGAAATATATTATTTTGGAATGACAATTGAGTTTTTGAATATTTTGGGTAAAAAAATCTATTTTCAAAAGAAGTAAGTCTTTATTATAGTAAGTCATTAAAGGGGAAGTTTCTCATAGTTCCTTTTTGAAA
Organism: Allium cepa; assembly: GCA_030765085.1. Lineage (NCBI taxonomy): Eukaryota > Viridiplantae > Streptophyta > Magnoliopsida > Asparagales > Amaryllidaceae > Allium > Allium cepa. The sequence goes on along the minus strand of CM060940.1, from coordinate 470,523,862 downwards.
GCCAAGCAATTTTTGAATACTATAAATTAATAGTCTAATTATAAAAGGAATAAATCTTTAATGATGAAAGTTATAAAAAGAGGATTATTTTGCTCCTTTTTTGGAATTAAGAAATTATGAATTCTTCATAAAGCTTTCTAAGTTTATAATTTCAAAGATGAAGATTTTTAGTTTAATATAATAAATTTATTTGTATAAGAACGGTTATTTAAAATTATTTTATGTGTTGTTAAAATTCTGGTTTACAAAGAATAGTTTAACCAAATTTTTATGGAATAGATACGGATTATTACCTAGGTAGGACATATCAAAGCTTTTAGGATTCGAATAAACTGGGAATAGAGTATACAACCTGATCTAAAAATTTGAAATCAGCCATAAACCTTTATTTGAAGAAGTTGGTAAAGTGTATAGATATTCCTGATCTATAATTGGGTTGTAAATTAGGTTGCCATGGATAGCTTAAAATATAACATTCCATGTTTTAATTTATTTGGAGCGGTTTCAATGTAATTTCTATAAATTAGCATATTCTAAAATATGTATAAAAGCGTGTATTTTTGGATTAACAATGGTTGCACCAAAAAGGGAAGAGATGTGCAAGATACTGACATCCTTTCCATTATTTACACTGTCTCTTTCAATAAAAGAAAAGAAACAATTCTTTGTAAATTCAAACAAAGCAAAAGTTTCTATTATGGTTAATTGATGGGAGATTATAATGGTAGTCCTTTTTAGGATAGCTTTAATAAATTAAAATTGTGGAAATAAACATTCTAGTTTAGAAATTAATATACATGTATAACCATGCCTAACGACTAAAAATAAGAATATATAAATATCATAAATTATGACTATATATGTATTAGCAAGTAATTAACAGTTTAGGATTTATGGACATTAATTACAGATTTAATAGGCAATTTATTTGTAATTAATAAGAAGGAAAAGAAATCAAATGGGGATCGATTAGGGAATCTCTATATTATATTTATGGAAGAATTGAATTGGAATAATGGATGAATTTTGGAATTTGAAAAGGGTTAAGGGGATTAAATAAGAATTATTTAGATATGGTCCAAATGTTGACAAGGATGATCAACTGTTATGGGTATAATAATTGTAGCAATTGAAGGACCACATTTATTAGAAACCAAAAGGGAAAATAAGGAAAATGGGGAAAAATGGGATGACATATTGGAAATATCCATCTTAATTTGGTAAGGAGTATTAGGACCTCAACACCATTTGTACCACATGGTAATAAATGGCAGCTTCCAGCAAATATTTTTTACAGAGCTTTTGGGTTGTAATCGCTAATTGTCTCCTTGGTATTGGTAAACTGAATGATGTGGTGTAAGTTATATGCCTATTTTATTCCTATATTGATCTTATGAATCGGATTAAACCACTTGATAAATATATACATATTGGGAAGCAATGTAAATAAGCAAATTTTATAGGGACACTTAACTAGCGATAGTCCATAAGTAAAATTGGAAGTTAATGAGGAAATTATGTTAGCAAACTAAATTGAATAAATGTTTCAATCCGAAAACTTTATGAATTTCGAGAAACAATAAACAATTTAGCTTATATAATTCACTATTCAAGAAAGTGATAAAATATGTAGACATGTGAAGAGAATTTTCCATTAGACAAGGATGGGAAGAAGAGAAAAAATTTCCCTAGGAGAGATAGACCCGTTTATTCCCATTTGGGCAATAGAGAACTCTTAATTACTAGCAAATTTTAGAGGAGTTTGCTGGCAGTTTTAGGTACTTCGTTAAATCTTAGCACTGCTTACCAATCGAAGAATGATGGACAAACTGAAGGAGTATAATGGAAACTTGGAGGATTTGTTGAGAGCTTGCAACATGGACTGTAGAGGACATCAAGAGCAGCACTTACCCATAGTAGAATTCGCATACAATAGTAGTTACTAATAGAATATTAGTATGGCACATATGAAGGTATTTGTGGAAGACCATATAAATCGCCAAATTATGGGCGGGAAACCACCAACAAAAATCTATTCAGACCAAATTTGAATTAAAAGACTTCAGAAAGTTAGAATTGACTAGATAGCATGTGAAGGTCGTAATGTTTGGAAAGTTGAAAATGTTGGCACCAAGATCTGTTGGGCCTTTCCCAATAATGGGAAAAATTAAAAAAAAAACATGTAAGTTGGTTGGAGTCCATGACATTTTTCACATTTTTTATTTGAGGAAATACCTTCATAACATGGCAACTGTGGTAGAACCTAATCAATTAGGGGATATTGAGACGTAGCCAATAGCGTTCTGTGTCGCCGCATGCATTGTGGAGGACAGAAGTAGGAAGCTCCACAATAAAGGAATTATAATGGTTCGATTACAATGGGGAGAAAATCTGATGGAAGGCACGAGGATTTTCGTCTTAAGCTTTTCTCTAGTAAATTTCTCTCTCCAAAATTAGAATTTTAGTTGCATCATGGCTGCTAGATTGGACGGTATAAGGTGGTAGCTACACATTTTCACAATTAACTTACACTCATGTAGAATGCAAGTTCAGGGTATTTGCATATATACTCGCATGACACATACTCATGCTAAAGTTGACCTCATTTTAGCATGACCGTAGTATATAATCACATTGCACTTTGATTGAGTAGATGGATGTGTAGATAACTTGGTTGTATAACATGTATGTTATAATATGTTACGTTGTTTTCCCTTTGAAAAGATTTCGGGATAAAATCCATTTAAGGGTAGAATGCAACACCTCGTTAAATTTACCATAAGTAAATAAGTAAACAAGTAAATAAAGCGAATAAACTAGATTACATAAGATAGGATTAAAAATGGAAGTTTTATAAAAGTCAAAATTTGACCATGAAAGTTTTACCTTTGCATTTGTGGCGAAATTCTAATCAATTTCAATATATAATATGCTAAAAATAGAGCTCAAACGTAGCTCAAACGAAGCTCAAATGAAGAAATTATGAGCATTTGGAGTTTTCGGGTTAAAGAAATTTAAATAGAATTCAAATTCAAATTAACAATTAATTCTCAAATTTAAAATTCAAAAGTTTACTGTGATTAGAGTTGGGGGTAAAATGAACGTTTAAAGTTAACAATTAACATTAAAAGCTGATTAAGGTATAAAATTAATTAAGAAATGGAAAAAAATAAACATTCCTAAATAAATGGGAGCAGTCAACCTACAGACCCAGTCAGTTGACATCTTGCGGTCGACCAATGTATATAGGGTGGTCGACGTCTACCTAGAGTGGCAATTAGGGTTTTTTGAGGATTAAACATCCTAGATTCTTCCATTTTTGACATATTTTCATCGTGCGGTTCTAGTGTTTACGACCCCTATAAATAGAACCCTACCCTCTCTACTTCTATTCATAAAAATATTTGGAAATTTAGTGAACTTTTGCCATTCTTTTTTCTCCAACACATTCACAAACACCGTTGGAAATTTCGTTAAGAATTCTATTTAGCTTTCTATTAGTTCTTCCAATCATTCTCCTTCAACTTTTCTGAATCTAACAAATATAAATATATACCTATCCCTTACTCTGTGTTTTCCTATATTATGTGTATGTATGTATCAAAAGAGAGATCTGGAAGGGTTATAGGGCGACACAAAGCCAAAGAAGACAAAGCTAAGCTAAGGATATTCTGTGAGTGAAAATTTTAGTTTTTCTATTTTATTTATGATAGGATATGATCAATTTGGATTTGCGTTAAGGTCTTGGGATTTTAGAAAAAAATACTATTTAATCCCTCAAAACTCCTTTAATTTGAAATGTCAATTCTTGGAATTATCGATTATTTACATTGAACTATTGGAATTATATAGTTCTTGCAGTTTTTGGTGATGTTAAATTCTATTCCACTCCTCTTTAATTCTAATTTGATTATGAAATCTTTATTAAGGAATAGGGTGTAAAGTATGGATTTATTCACAGTTTACACTATTTATTCCATAGGAGTAATCCCATATACCAGAAGGGACATTTTCTAAAGATTGATCCATTCACATGCCAGTTCTTAACCTATAGATCGAGGGTAAATTATCTAGGTGATTTGCAGCATTAGAAAGGGTTGTTCACTTGACTATGATAGACGAGCACTTGAGTCACATTCTTAGAATGACTGAGGGATTTCCAAAACATGGCCTTAGTCATTCGAGGAGGTTTTAGTAGTCGAATCAACGAGTTGGAGATAAATTTGCATGGTGGGAGTTAGGTGGTCGACCATAATTTAACAAAGAAGCCTTGCAAGCAAACGAAGGGTTGGAATAGGTGTTATGTCATTTGGAATGATCTTTAAAAATTATAAAATTGTAGTGTTTATTGCGTGAGAAAGTTCGAAAAAGGATTTCTCAACTAGTTTTGTGGCAAAATTCGGATAATCTCCTAAGAGACTAGATGATACTTGCCTAGGCGAGCATTGTAGTACACTTAGTATATTATCCTTAATTAACATTGTGTGGTCGAGATGAGTTTGAACCTAAGAGAACCTAGGCAATTGTAAATCTTCATTTAATGATTATTTAATCACTATAATTTTCTTCTTTGGAGAATGAGTTCCATTCAAAAGAAAAGGAGAGTTAAGGCATTGATTGCCGGATTTATTCAAGGTTTTAAGACTCAATAATCTTGCATATCGTATAGGTTTTCCTTTTCATAGCGTGAGGTGTAATAGTCTTTCATGTATTATATTCATAAAAGAAGTTACACCAATAAGGCGTTTATTCCTTTTAAATGACGGACGGACGGACTCCTTGGAATTTATGGTTCAACATCCGCCATTGACTTTTGATGGTTAACGTGGTGTGGACTCTTTAAAATATTTCATTGATTTTTTTGTTGTTCTTTTGTTGTTATTTGTCGTTGCTTATGATTACATGTTGTTGTTGGATATTATTTGTTATTGTTCGATTTTGTTGATTGGCTAATTTTGATTACTGTTGATTTTGTTGCTTGGTTGAATTTTTGGTGATTTGTATGCTAGTTATTGATTGATTAGAGGTTAATTATATAATATGATTAAGTGCATATCATTGACTGGCAATAATGAATTCCTACCTTCGGGGTTTACTCTGGGGTACGTATAGTAGATAAATCGTATTGGTCTTACATCAGTGACCGTACGTTGTATCTGTCTTATATTAGTGACCATACATTGTATTAATCTTATACTGGTAACCATACATTATATTGGCCTTATATTAGTGGTCAAGGCTATTACTGGATCTTGATAGACATTTGGGTACGTCAATGTGTTGGCTCTGTTTATAATTGAATTGCGACAAATGTCTGAGTACATTAGTGCAGTTTCCATCTTTATCTGGAATCATTAGATCATGATAAGTGTCCATTATTGACTCTACATGTTAGTAATGACGGGTATAGATTTTCACTCTTTAGCTACCAAGAATAGATCGCATATCATTTATGCCCGCTATGGGGCGAGATGGGATCTATATGACTTCACTATAATTTGATGTTACGCGGAGTCAGTGGTATATTTTGAGATTAACTCACTTGAGGTTACTCTCCAATTGATTTTCATGTATGACTATAATATATTGGTTACTACGCAAAGGCTATAAATGTTTGAATTTTTGTGTTAGGGCACAATCCTCTTTGTATAGTACAATTAGTTACTTAAGATCTGATGTGTAACTATCTAATGCTTATTTGCTTAGACTGGCATTTAAATAGTGAGAAGCTTTCTTAAGGAAGGTATGAATTTTTTAAGAATGTGGGATGATGTAGGCTATCGCGCATTTCCTTGTGCATGATGCATTCTAATTTGGCAGTTCCATAGTGCTGATAGCACAAGGGAACGTACTATTGGAATTTTTCAAAATTGAGAATCAGGAAGTTTGGTCAGCCTTTTTACTTTCTCGTACTCATATGAATTTCGAGGAAATTCTTTTAAGGAGGGAAGAGCGTAATACCCTATAATTTTAGCGATAGAATATTAAAACAATTTATTTAAATGTTTAATTGTTAAGCGATGAAATGCTTTATACTTGATTAATACAAATGGGTGAATTCAGACTTGATACACCTGTAGCTAAGTTCACTTTTTCGATACGAGGAAAATGAGTGTAAACTTGAATATATTTAGAGTCGATGATTTTGGAAGATGAATAGTGATGGATGGAGAGAATTGGGGCTTAGCACATAAGTAGCCTATATGTGCCTAACCCCTTCCTAATTCTCTATCACTTTTCATCTCCATGTTATCTTCTTCTCCTCCTCTCTAGTGTCTTCTCTAGTCACCCCCTTAATCCCTCCTTAATCCCCAAGCCCTAACCCCTCCGAATAAATTTCCTAAAATCAAATGGAAATCGCCATGAATCTTCTCTACTCGTCTTCAACAAGGCCCATGAAGGGATTGGCACGAAATGGAGTTCCGAGGGAAATCGAGCTTGGTAATTTAGAGCTTGGTTTGGAGAAGAAGAAGTGATAGGAATGATTATCCTATTAAGTTTATGTATTTTACTTCATTAATTCGTTCGTTTATAATTATAAAGCATTGTGGAATGATTTGGAGATTTCTACGCTCGGGTTTGGACTTGTATTCATGTTGCAAACAAGTTTCTGTTGGCTAATTAATTGCTTAAATCCCCAATTACTTTGTTTTGAAAATAGGTAGTAAGCCCTAGAATTCAGCAAGGCTAGGCGGGTTGACTGGTCCCTTACCAAATTTTATCGTACGGCAACAATAAAATGAACATAGCTCAGAACATGCTCCAAGCTAGATACAAACTTGATAATAACTAGGAGAAAAGATGCAAACACATGAAGAAACACAAAGGAAGAAAAACACCCACAAAATCTATAAGTTGAACCCGAAGCAAAGATAGGGTTATCTCTAAGCAGAACTCATGACATCAGAAAAGACTCCCAATCTTCAATAGCATTGAAGATATCAGGTTTTAATATTTTCCAAAGAGTTTCAGTATCTCTCCTTTTTCTTTCAAATCATATTATTGATCCATATCAAATTAAGATATTTCTTTACACAAATTGTAATGAGACGAGAGGACATAGTTCTCCATCTAGTCGACTTATGGTGATTGATTTGGGCTAACTAGATGATTGGTTGTGATGTTATTGTTTGAGTCGGTTTTAATTATGTAGAGTAATGATGTGCATGTCATTAGCAAGAACTAATCAATCCATTTGAGCAGATTTACAAAAAGGTCAGTAACTAATTAAGGGGTTTAGGAGTTCTACATCCATCAATAGAACTATTAAAGTCCCAATGAGCCTTAATTAGTATTTATAAAATGGTTTAAAGGTTTTATAAAAGAAGTATATATTTTATTAAAATAGAGATGATATTTTATAAAATAGCATAATAAGGAATACTTGTCTTATTGAAGTGATTAAGCATTTTTAAAGGCTATAAAGAGATTTGTAAGCAAGTATGATATTTTGTAAAATGGTAAGAGATTTTATAAAATGATATAAGGAGATGTTTCACTTTTATTGAAGAATTTTTGTAAATGAAAGTAAGTTTTGATTTAAGTAATGATGGATTTACTTATCCGAATATGCGGCATGTATATTTATTCGAGCAGGTATACGTATCTGTGCATTTTGAGCTAAAAAGAAAATATCCATTGAATATAATATATTAAATTTCCACTAAGATTCCAAGTTTTAAATCAAATATAATATATTAAATTTCCACTAAGATTCCAAGTTTTAAATCAACAAACAAGAATTATTGTGTATTTGATTTTTTATATACATTTGCAATTGTTTGATTATATAGACAGTAATCGATTTCAAGGTCGTTGAGGGCATTTTCTACCTGTGGTGACTATCGCATGCGTTAAGTTGCATGACAGTATATCGGGTTGAGCAATTGTCCTGGTGAAGTCCGAAATTTGATTTGTGCTTTATTGTATGTTTGCACGAACTGTGTGCATAAGCACACATGAATTAGTGTATCGACACATGTATGAGCTACGCATAAGGAAAAGAGATCAATTATGTTGTCTTGGCATTTTGGAGGAAGTTGGATCGCTGAAATCTCTCGTTGAACTATACATATGAATTCGAGTCAGACAAGGGTCGTGCAACATATTTCGATGATACAAAGCCATATTTGAAAGCACTCAAGGGGAAGAAGAAAATTCAAATTATGTAGCTTAATGGTTTGAAGTCTCAAGATTGAAGAGGAGTTCTTCATGGTCGCAATAGAAGTAACAGCGAGTCATTTGGAGCTACAGATTGAAAGTTATATATGTTTGAAGGTTATTCCTGCCCATGATAGGCATCCACACGTCTGACTTTGTGGAGTCCGAGATAGAATGACTCAGAAGCGAAGCAAATTAAGTGTAGCCAAACGTCTGACTTTGGTAGCCAAATGTCTAGATAAGTCCTCGAGGCAAATAGAGAGGAATTGGTGCATTTCAAGGGGTTTAAGATGTCTAAAACTCTAGTCAGATGTCTGGCTTTAAAAATTCAGACGTTTGAACTTTGAATAACACTGTAGATGTTTGAATACCTGTTCGGATTTTGTGGATTAATCAATTGAAATTTAAAAATATGAAGTCTTTCGCATATAGACTCGGATAGAGTCCGGTTTGGACCATTGATCATCATTTTTCAAGGGCTAATATATAGGAAATTTTGGTAGGTTTTGGGATACTTTAATTTTGTTGCCCACGTGGGACCTATCTTGGCACGTATTTTAAAACCGTAGATTTTGAGGTAGAGCGAGATGGTATAACGGAGGAGTATTATGATGTTAAGATCATGCGTTACATTTAGAGTGTGATTCAGGTTAGTATGGGTTTGGTTAGAGTTGTCTGGTGTGTTTTTAGACCGTGGCGACTAGAGCCGTGCGTTGCGATTACGTACATTACATGCAAAGTGAGTCCATACTCTAAGATTTCAACCTTAGAATAATATACGATTTGTTTGGTGTTGACATGTTATGAAACACCGAGGGTATGGACTTATGTGACCTACCTAGGATATGAACTTAGGTGACCTACCCAGGTATCGACTTTGTTATGGTGTACCTAGAGTGATGTTGATGGCCATGACATACATGACACGATCTTAGAGGGACCATGAGCAATGTTAACTTAATTGTGATCACTTGGACATTTTTGGGTCCTACATTCCTAATCTTACGAACATTTGGTCTTATAGTCATGGCCATATGCGTTGTGGGGTACTTATTCGATCTTAGCGGTAGTGACCATACGCGTTGGGGCATATCTTATCGATCTTAGCGGTAGTGATCATTGTTTTGGAATCATGGTTTGATCATGGTAAATTTGTACTATATTATTAGTAGTTTTGGGATAATGTGGTGAAATAGAAGATTTTGTGCTAACTTGTTGATTACAGAAGAAGTGTAGGTTATGGTAGATTTCCTATCTTTTTGATAGGTTTACTCTACTTCTTTATAGGCGGTTTGGATTTCTCCTGAGCCACGTTTGTGAAGAAGGTCAGCTGTGATTTAGTAGTTCCTGGTTTTTTTGGTATATAACTTTAATATACAGTATTTTGAGATAGTTTCCCTCACACCAGAATCTCTGTCTGACCCACATTTTTATTTGTCTGCTTATGTTATGGAAACTCTCAAGTATTTGATGAGCAGTTCGGGCGTCAGGTGCTTTTGGGGATACGCTAGAAGAGTGCACGGTTGGAGCATTTTGGAGGCATGGCATCGATGTTATGAGATTTATGTATACTTATATTTTATTTATACATGACAGACCTGTTATCTATATATGAGACTGTTGTATAGATATTAATTCAGAACTTCATGTTTTTGAAGTTGATTTATTCTGACTATTCTATACTGATATTTATTTGTCAGTTGCTTCCACTAGTGCAGTCTCTTATATATTGTTATTCTATTCTGTTCATGTATATACTATGTATTAAATGTTTTCATTCCATTATGAGGTCTTATTAATCTCTGGGTTTAGAGTTTTGTTTTAATTTTACCCCGACGATTTGTCTTTCGTGGTACATGAAATTCATATGATGATGTAAGGTACTGACTTTTGGGTATTACGAAAGACGGGGTGTTACAGTTGGTATTAGAGCTTAGGCTCAACACTCAGACCAAGTAGACCAGTTTGAGTTAATCAACCTATCAAAGGAGATACATTAAGAGAGCATACTTTTATTTTCTACAATGTAATATTGTACACACCGCTTGTCTTCTAAACTTAAATTATTTCAACCACTAGTTGTTAAGGTATTTTCGTTAGGCTATCTGTATGAGCAGACAAAATACAGAAGTGACTACGGATAGGCCATTTGAGATGTCTGATTAGTTCAAAGACTATTTAGCTACTGCAAAAGACGTTCCATCGCCCGTGAACATTTCCAAGTGATTGCAGTTAGCACCAGAAGTGGTTTGGCCCTTTGGGTACTAGTATATTTAGCTCCATCGGCTTTAGACTCTTCGAAGAAGTATCAAAATTTCCTTGCCTTGTAGGGGATCAATATGTGAATCCTGAAATAAGGCGCGGTCTAAAACACATGCATGAGAAGGCTTCCATCATTATAGTTCTAGGGAATGTTCTCTTGAGGATTATTATTTCTCAGGATTTGAAAAAAAGAGACTTTGGATGGGTAGGATGCATTGTTTATGTGGCTGATAGCAGATCTATGATTCAGAATTTATTCAGGCATCGCTTTAGGTTATCAGTTCAATTCTGAGATCGAGAAGAGCGTATGGATTGAGAATTCCATCTATCTTGAGCAGGATAGCTTATTAGTGAAGGAGTGTTGACCGGTTCAACCTTTTGTTTTTGGGTAGAGGTGGTTTGAACTCTGTTGTTATGGGAAAAGAGATTTGCCTTAGGTCTTAAGCATTGGTTGGGGGTTCACTGCTTAGCTTTATCCCTATTAGGGTCCATCATTGAATACCTTATTAGGATAGTTCTCCTTTATGAGAACACTCATGAGATACCGTGGAGGTAATGAATGTGGAAAGCAACCGAAGCTCCAACAGAAGCACAACGACCATGATACATCGAAGATCGAGCTTGTAAGATAAGCCGGCCTAGTATGTCACTCCTATGGCATGTGGATGGCATTTTGCTATGAATGACATCCCACTAAAGTGAAGTTATGTTCCTCATTTTCGATTAGCTTGATCACTTAAAGAAGGAATGTCCTACATTTTTGAACGTTGCATAAGTGATGATTAATTTTTTCCTTTCAGGCATTACCAAGTCCAAGCGGGATTACGACTCAGGAAAATCTGAAGGAGCTTATGTAGTGAGGTATGCTCTATTTTTGGAAATTCACTTATGTTCCTTCCAACACTTGAGTGGTATATTTTATATATTACTAGTTACTCGGTAGATAGGCTAAACTTGGCACATTTCATGGTAGGTAAATTCTTCAGTAAAGATATGTAACATCCCATATCCGGAGGCCAAAAGCTAAGCGCTATAGATGCTTCAATCATCCTAAGTATTAACTTCTGGTGACGAAATATGATAATGATAAGCACATGAATATGAACAAAATATCATATTTAAAAACAAAATTTTGCTGATTACATTTCAAAACAATAGTTCATATCCATGTTACATAATCCCATATCGTTTCCCAGATAATGATTAAGTATATTATTTACAAAATATGCCAAAAGCGATATATGACGATGCCCCATTGATTGATCAAAGCAATATAGTCATAACCGACTTAATATACACAGTGGAATCAAAACAAAATGAAACTCCTAAATAGCTATCCATCGGTCTCCTGGAAGCTTTATTCGCCAAAAGACTAAAACATGAACCTCAACCCTCGGCCTACTCTAATCAATTTTAAGAGTTTAAGGGGAACAAAAACTTCGAGTCAGACATAATGGTTGGTGTGAATAATTCTATTACATCTTGGTTTACTAATATTAAGTGCGACCATGCGACATAGCGGAATGAGTTTTCCCTCGCTAATATCCTTTTCAAAACATATATTTTGCAATACTTTCCTGCAACCAAACTGGTTAATCAAAATAATTATATCAAAATAGCAATATACATTATGCTAAATAAATGGACTATCTATCCGTAAAAACTAGTAATGTGTGAACTATATGCCCATACATAATAAGAAGGTCCGTTATGCTACAAATGAACTATCTGTCCATAAATTGGGATGACTACCCATAAATTGGACTAACTGTCTGAAATCTAGGCCGACTACCTGCAAACTGGACTAACTATCCAAATCAAAATGGACTAACAGTCCGAATCATTTTCTTAGGGTTAACTACCCCTTAAATTTTCCTTGAAAACATTTCAAAAATGATTTAATCCTTCAAATGATATATATATATATACAAGTAAATATATCTTTAGCTTTACTCTAAGCAAATTTTCCATGATATGTACACTTTACTCAAAATAATTTTGATGAGATTAATTAAGGATTAGCTATCCTTTCAATGTAAATTAAAGTCCTTTTTAACTTGAAAACACTGAGGTTAATCTGCCTATTCAATATATTCGAAACTTTTGTTTAAACTTTTAAACAACCCATTTGAAACCCCTTGAAGGTAACCCCTCCGAAACCAAGTAAAACCCTTTACTTAATCTAGGCCGTAAGGCCAAATATCACCTTTCGAAACCATTGAAAACCACTCTTTCGAAACCAATTAAAGTCTTTCCCTTTGAAAGCTTTAAAACTTTTAGACATCCCTCCTTAAAAGGTTTAAGTATTGCTTTTCAAAAACAATTAGAAAAACTTTTTCCTTCAACCCTTTCGAAACCTTAGGGACCACTCCTTTTGAAACCATTCATTAAAACCTTTCGAAACTGTTAAAAATCAATCCCTTCTAAAGCACTTTGGGTTTAGTTTAAACAATATGGAAACTTTTCGAAACCATTTGAAAAGTTACCCCTTCGAAACCTTTGAAAACTGTTTCGGTCGAAACCACTAAAGTCGAAAGCTTCCGTTTTGAAACCCTTTGAAACTATCTCTTTCCAAAACCATTTGGGTTTTACTTCATTTATAGAAAAAGGGTCCTTTAAAACATTAAGTCGAAAGCATCTGTTTTGAAACCATTTCCTAAGTAATGAAGTGATCCCTTCGAAAGTATTGGAGAGGTGGCCAGGTTTTTAGAAAACAAAACAACCCTTTCGAAACCATCTGGGTCGAAAGGTAGGAAGCATCAGCTAAAGGCTTCGACTCAATCGAAAGTAATCATTTAAAACGAAAGCACAACCCAATCAAAACCATTCTTGTTGAAACTATTTGATCTAGTCAAAAGCTTCTCGGTCGAAAGCCATTTTAGGCGAAAGCAAGCAAGCGCATTTTAACTTAAAAAAAGTACTGCCTCAACCCCTTCGAAACCCCTAGTTTCGACTCTATACCGCTTGTTTTCGACTCTATACCTTTCGCCTACTTCCAATTCACTATATACCAGTAAAATGATACCCTGAGCATATGTTTCGACAGTGTCAGAGGCGATGGTATGGAGGCGGAACCTGGTGCCGAAAGAGATGAAACAGTGAAGAATATATAGGAAATAGTTCTTTTCACCTAGCCGGCTTTACGTGTCAAAATTTGATTGGTTGCCTCTTTCTTTACCAATAAAAAGTACTGCAATTTTTCAAAAGTTCTGCCAACTTTCTAAGGTGAACAAATTTAAATTATTTTGCAAGAAGCCCCTTCCCCTCTTTAAATTTTATAAAACATTTAAGTCTCGTATCTTAAATAATTTTATATTACCCTTAAAACACTTAGATAAATTCTACAAAAATTCTAGAAAATCTATTTTAATATGTTTTCCAAAATATAAAAATTTCAGATCCAAATCTTTTATTATTTAACTGAAAATAATTATTTACCCAAATTAACATTTCTTTACTAGAAGATTTGTATAAATTCCACATAATTTCAGAAAATTCCCAAAATTGAAAACCATCTCCAAAATAATATTTATGACCTGCATAAAAATTCGCAAGGCATTTGGATAATATTTAATAGGGTTTTCACTTTAAAACATGTCATAAATTCAATATGAATAACCATAATTTATCAACAAGTGTATATATATATACACATATATTCCATCATTCAAAAACATGGAAAATCATTGCAAAATATTCGGAATTCATATTAAAATAGAAAACACAATCAAAAACGAGATGTAAACATTATTCATCTTGGCTTTAGAGATTAAAGAGATTGAGATATGAATGGATTTGATTTGCTTAAGCTTCTTCCTAGATTTTCTTCCTCTTTTCCTTGTTAATGGTGGCCGGCCTTGAGTTATAAAAAATTTCAAATGAAAATGAATGTGTATAGAAATACATGACCTAAGGGAATGGTTATAGGAATGGCCTCTTTCCTATATTATCCCTCCTCTATTTCAATTTTACTCTTCTTTTAATTCATTGTTAAATGGCACGGCTACCTCTAATTAAAATCAAATCACAATCCCCTAATCAACATATTATTATATTTAATTTAGCTAATTAAATATTCTAAATAATGTTACCAAAAATCTAGGGTGTTACAGACTCCCCTCCTTAAAGAATTTCAACCTTGAAATTATAATAAGGTACACAACAAATTAAACAAGAATGTAAAAACATGCCATTAAATAAATATGGACAAGTATCACTAATCCTAATCTTAATCTCCTAAGTACAGTCCTTATCATCGTTGCTCCACTGGACTTTGATTAATATGAATGTCTTGGCTCTAAGCCTCTTCTCATCTCTCGCAATAAAGCGAACTAGCTTTCTCACAATAGTCAAATCCGGTTCTACCACCAAGTCTCTAGCACAGTCGGTGCAACAGCAGTTTCCAGGTCTCTAGCACACTTTTTGAGATAAGAAACATGAAAAACATCATGGAATCTTGCTAAACTACTTGGTTACTCAACCTTATATGTGAATTTCTCGATCCTCTCAACAATAAGAAAAGTCCCAAAGAATCTCGGTGCTAACTTTCCTGATTTCCCAAATCTAATCACACCCTTCATCGGTGATACCTTGACAAAAACCTAGTCTCCAACTGAGAATTCTAAATCTTTCCATCTCTTATCTGCATAACTCTTCCGCCTAGACTGAGCCTCCTTCATTTTTGCCTGAATGACCTCAACCTTTTCTGCAGCTGCCCTAACCAAATCTAGACTAAGAACCAACCTATCCTCGGTCTTTAACCAACAACTGGGAGATTTGCATGGCCTTCCGTACAGAGCTTCAAACGGTGTCATCTCGATACTAGTTTGATAACTGTTGTTACACGAAAACTCGACTAGATGCAGACGGTCTTCCCATGATCCCCCGATATCTAAATTACAAGCTCTTAATAAATCTTCCAAGATTCTATTTACTCTCTCTGTTTGCCCGTCTATCTGAAGATGGTAAGCGGTACTCATCTTGAGCTTGGTTCCCAAAACTTCATGTAGACTCTTCCAGAACTCGCTAGTGGATAAGGAATCTCTATCACTAACTATGCTGCTAGGAATTCCATGCAGTGTAACCACATTCTTCTTAAACAACTTCGTCAAAACAGGTGCCATTCTGGTTGACTTAACTAGAATGAAATGGACACTCTTGGTCAGTCTGTCCACTATAACCCATCTACTATCATTTGCTCTGTTCGACCATGGCAACCTATCGGTGAAATCCATAGAAATAGAATTCCACTTCCATATCGGAATATCCAATGGCTGAAGCAGCCGACTTGGCTTCTAACGTTCAGCCTTTACCTGTTGGCAAATCAAGCACTGCTTTACACACAAACCAATATCTCGCTTCATACCTTCCCAGAAGAAACTCCTCTTCATATCGTGATGCATCTTTATACCTCCTGGATGAATAGAGAACTTCGAACGATGGCATTCCTTCAAGACTTCTTTCCTTATGTTTCCTACACTCGGAACACATAATCTTCCTTTCTTTCTCAATCTCCCATTCTGGTCAAGAATGAAATCTCTCAAGTCATTGCTCTTTGTTCCATCTCTCAACTTCTTGATCCGTTCAGCTAACACTGGATCATCCATCTGTTTAGAAGCAATCCTTAGGATCATCACTGCTCGAACTTCCAAACGAGATAATAAAATCATATCTCCACTAAACCCACCCTTAGATCTTTACTACACTCTGCAATCCGCTAATGCTTCCAAATCTTTCCACTGAGCAATCATCGCTAACACTGCATTCTGATGTTTCCTGCTAAATGCATCTACAACCTTATTGCCTTTCCCCGGAATGTACTCAATTACAAAATCATAAGCGGCAATAAACTCTAACCACCTCTGTTGTCTCATGTTCACTCCTTCTGAAAGAACAAATAATTCAGCGACTTATGATATGTATATAACTCAAACCTCTCTCCCAAAAGGTAATGTCTCCACAACTTCAAAGCAAAAATAATTGCAGCCAATTATAAATCATGCGTCAGATATCTGACCTCATGTGGTCTATGCTGTCTAGAAGTATAGGAAATCACTTTATCTTTCTACATCAGCACAGCTCCTAATCCTATTCCACGTGCATCTGTATAAAATACCAAATCCCGATTCCCTTCCGAAACAACCAACACTAGTGTATGAGTTAATAAGTGTTTCAAACTTTGGAGTGCTTCCTCACACTTATCAGTCCATACAAACTTCACATTCTTTCTCCTTAGCTTGATCATCAGTGCCGCTATCCACGAAAAATCCTTAATAAATCTCCGATAATAACTAGCCAACCCAAGGAAACTCTTTATATCTATCACTATCTCGGGTCTCTTCCAACTATTCACTGCTTCAATCTTAATCGGGTCCATTGACAACGCTTCCTCTAAGACTACATGACCAAGAAACATCACTTCCTTCTAGAAGTGACATTTTGAAAACTTTGCCTTCATCTGATGCTGCCTCAACATCTCAAGCACCACTTTAAGATGAACCTCAAGCTCTCTTTCATCCATAGAGTATATCAAGATATCATCTATGAAAACCAATACAAACCTATCCAAGTGCTCTTGGAAAACCCAGTTCATCAAATCAACAAAGATAGCCGGTGCATTAGTCAGTCCGAACGGCATAACTAACAATTCATACAACCTATATTTGGTCCTAAACGCCATCAAAGGTATACTATCCTCTGCTACACTGAGCTGATGGAAACCTATTGCTAAATCCAACTGCGAGAATACCTTGGCTCTACTCAACTGGTCGAAAAAATAGTCAACCTTCGGCAATGGACATCAATTCTTTATCGTCCTCTCATTCAACTTGCGATAATCGATCCTTAACCTTAACGGTCCATCCAGCTTCTTATAAAACACTGTTATTGTACCCCAAGGAGAACTGCTCGACCTAATGAAACTCTTGCCTTCTAATCCCACCAACTGCACTTCTAACTCCCTCATCTTTGTAGGAGTCATTCTTGTGACGACCCGGAATTTTCAAGTATTAAAAAAAAGGAATATTTAATTGATTTTAAATATTCAATAGAGTAATTTTTAACTTGAATTCAAGTATCACTATTTATCTGATAATTTAATTATTGAAGTAAATAATTGCAAGTTGAGCTAAATGTTGAATCTGGAGTTTTAAGCTGGATAAAATAATTTGATGGCTTGTAAAATTCATATTAATAATACCGAAGAGGATAAAACTTTTAAAATTGAATTTGAAAGCGTTTTGTTAAGTTTTGAAATTTTATATCGTTTAAATTGAATTTAAAAATAGCTTTCCGAGGCATAGTCTCGGAATTCGACGAAACCGGTTCCATTGGATCCGTAATATTGCATTATTATCGGATTTCAATTTTCGTAGTGAATGGAGTTGTTGGGTGAGCGTACGATTCACAAACGCGCTGAAATTCTATCGAAAATTCAATTTAAATAATTTATATAAATAAGTTGACCGGTCAATCAACCTTTACCTCAAAACTTTTTCGTGCCTCTGTAGCATGTGGGTGAAACACGCAACTCTCTTCTCGTGTTTCCCTTTTTCTTGACATAGTACAGGCAGACCA
This sequence comes from Allium cepa, assembly GCA_030765085.1. Lineage (NCBI taxonomy): Eukaryota > Viridiplantae > Streptophyta > Magnoliopsida > Asparagales > Amaryllidaceae > Allium > Allium cepa. The sequence goes on along the minus strand of CM060940.1, from coordinate 470,505,865 downwards.
TTTCAAACGAAACCAAATCATTCGAAATGGCAGAACGAAGATTCATGTGTTCCAGAAAATAAATTAAAAACCTAAATCAGAGCCGATTAAGCTATTCAATAATAACCCAAGCTCTCCATTCTTTTTACTCCTCAATCAAAATCGAACCAGTGATGGCCGAACTCGTCGTTTCGAAGGGAAGAGGGGTGGATCACGAATTCGAATCGAATTCGATTCTTCATTGCGAGGGTTGCATTTCAGGTGAACCGTGTGTGGGGTCACGAAGCTTTGCGATGGCGTGGAGCTCGAGATTTAGGGCAGAGGTATAGGGATTCACGCGCACGGCCGATTGCAAGGCCATGGAGAGAAGGGCGACTAGTAGATCGTGTGCGTGAAGCTCGCGAAATCTGGGTGGCTCGGTGGCGTCTGAAAGTCGGGGTTGCGCGAATTCAAGGAGGTGGCGGCGGCTACAAGCGGCGGCAACGCGACTTCGGCTAGGGTTTCGTGAACGATGTGGGAGGCGAGTCGATGGAGGCGGCGCTGTGGGGTTCGTTTGAACAGTAAGGAGGTCTGCTCGCGATGGTTGAGAGTGATTGGCAGTGAGGTATATTTATTAACCATTTAGTTTCAAATTTTGAATCTAATTGAAATTTTATGTTTATAGGTTAGAAAGGAATATTTGGAAATTCTTTCTCAATTAAAAAAAATAAAATAAAAATATTATGCCTGTATATATGTATGTAGGTTAGGCAGTGCATATATATATAAAATTTTGGAAATAGATAGGAATTTAAATGTTAAAAAGGAATTTATAAAAATTAGATTTTTAAAATCTATATAAATGAAATTTTGTTTTAGGTGAATGAGTTTTAAAGTAGATATATATATATATATATATAAATGTAGGATCATATTTTCACCAACTTGTTATTGTTAAAATATATTAAGAAGATTAACTAAAGTAATTAACTTATTTAATCATTTGGTTACTAAAATAATCTGTTAAAAGGAGAATTAGTTAAATTTAAATTTAATTGTTTAAAATGAAATTTATGGTTTATTTAATTATCAAATGGAAATTTAAATTGCTCAATTGACTCGCATATCAATAAAAACATCTAATGTTTTTACAAGGTCTGAAATCGAGAAATCAAATCAAGAGTGAAGTGGGTTGCAAATGTAAAGGGAGAGGTGAGTTAATCTCACTCAGTTAATTTTATTTAAAATTTAAATGATTTAATTTAAATAATTGTTTGAAGGGTTGAGATTGATTGTTGTGCTATAGTAGGGTAAATTTTGGAATTTACATATTATTATGCTAACATCTTTGGATGCAGGGAAAACAGGTTGGAGGGATCCAACTGGATCCCTCACATTTATTATTAATATTCTCTGTTGTGATTACTTGATATTCTATGATGAATATACTGAAATATTGGATGTATGGTCTGATTGGATATATTTGAGTAGAATGAATTACCGGAAATATATAAATTGAATTCTGGAAAGAAAATAATGGAAGTAAATTTGTAAACGTAATAATCCCAGCAATTTAATAAAGGAAGGATGAATTGAAAAGAAATGGAAGTATGCTAAATAATAATAAATAACTTCGAGTATGAAAAGAAAGGGGTTTAAATAACAGTGATTTAATGAATTGTAAAATCAAGTGATATTAATCTAAAGGAAATAAGAATTATTTTAAACTCAAGTTTTAGATTTATTTAAAAGAATCAGAAGTAAACTAAAAATCTAAATTGGTATTTCAATTAAAGGTATTCTAAACCTTAATTAAGGAATAAATCTGAATTAAAGGATTTTTGAATAAATGAAGTAAACCGGAAATCAATTTGGAAATTGATTCAAGTGTTTGAAATTGAATATTCGAAAGAATATATTCAAGTTGGGAATTTATTAAAGGAATGAGAAAATTTTGTTTTAAAATAAATAGTGATTTATTTTTAAAGACTGTGAAGAAAAGTATATTTCTCTGGATAGCCAAGTATGTTTTCAAAGTATGTTCTTAGAAATTCATTATTTCTAAATGTTAATATTTTAAAGTAAATTCTAAAGTAAGTAATTTGTTAATCTATTATCGTAATAATTATTTAAAGAATGATTTGGGAATTTGTTTAAAGAGGAAGCTCTAATGTCTAGTTATAAATAACCTTATTTTAGTTATTTCTAGAGTATTATTTTAAATTAAGTACTAAAGTAATTTTTCTATATTAAATGTTAAATATATTTTACAATAAAGTGTTTTTAAATTATTTAAAAATCTAGAGTTGTGCTTGGTGATTCCAGTGGAAATAGAAATACTTGAAATTTATTCTGAGAAAGGCAGATAGTTTTGAAAACGGTTTTCTAAGGAGTTTGAAAGGTGAAAATATATCTTGTAAAGATAGTTTGAAATAAATAATAATTTGGGAAATTATTTATTGGTTGATGGTTGTTTGTGAATATTAATTGATAGTTAAATTACCGACTATCAATATTGGCCAAATGCGTTAATCGTTTCGAAGAGACCGGGATTGAGATTAATTTCTCGAAAACCACTTCGATCCGGTTTGTACGTTTCGTGAAACAAATTTGGATTCGAAGATGGAGCAGTAAAGTGCAAGGGCTAGTCGCTACTAATCCTGAGGATATTTCCAAAATAGATGTAGTAGGAATAGTGCCTTCGGTTCCGTTCGAACCCGGGACGGACTTGTATGGATGAATGCTTGCGAAACATCGTCAGGTGGACGATGGGCATTCTAAGGGATATTGTTCTTTAAAGGTAACGCTTAGCCTCAAGCCTCATCAAATGGGAATGACTGAAAATCAGGGGTTATGCAGCAAGGCTAGGTGGGTAGCACCCAAGTAGGGTGAGGTCATTCCAGTCTAGATGTCCCTTTTTCATTTTCGGCTTAGTGGGCGGTTGCTGATCCCAACTGTGGGGTGATCTCACTCAGGACTGTCCAGTAAGGGATGGTTCCGGCTTTGTATTGCAGGGGAGCGGGAGTACTCCTCGGTACGGTGATCTAGTCCCCGTACTGTGACAGGTGGTACCTCAGTGCCTAGTCATTAGTTGGAAATCCATTTTCCCTACGAGCCTTGTACAAGTTTTGTTTGTATTACCCACTCTGTGGCTAGTAGCTGGAATTTAATCATGTAACAATTTCAGCTATTTTTTATAAGTATTTGTATATAGACCCTATCATAATATCAGAGGATTTCTATAAAAATTGTTTTAGCTATCGTAAGGTAAAAACCCGACATGTTTATTTGTGGCGTGGTCTTACGAGACGCATTTGTTTTCAAAGGATTTTGAAACTTTAATAATCAATTGGGTGTGATTTTCTCACGCTGGTATTCCAGACTGACTCGGGTGTTATTTAACTGTAATGCTCGGGTCAGACCGAGTATTATAGGATACAGGACATGATGATATGGAGCTCAGGAGACGAGCAAGATGACGATACGTACTCCCGTACTTGTTTATATATATATGTATATTTATTCCGCTGTGTTTGAGTTGTTGTGTATCTTGAGTCGTCGTGTATCCATTGTATGATATTGATGTTGAGCTGTGATTGTTGTACTCAGATGATGTAATATATGAACAGATATATTTGGATCGAGTAAAAATATTTATTATCTATTATATTTTATTCCGCTACGATGGTTAGATTCAGATGTTGTTTCTGTTTTCTCTCTTTCTACCTCTTCTTCTTTAACCCTAATGGTTCGTATTTTTGTACAACTTGAGTTGATTGTTGTAGAATAGTATTGATTCAAGGGTTACGGATTTGCGGGTCGTTACAATTCTGCTCGGTGGCCTACTCACTCGTTCTGCTCTCGGAACCAAATCTACCTGAAACTCGATGGCTCATTTCGGTGGCAATCCTACTACAGGCTCAAAAACATCTACGAATTCTCTAACCACGAAAGCTCGGATCAACTCATCATACGATTCCATAACACCCAATAAAGCATACATCTCACCGCTAGAACCTTCTACGGTATAAATAATCCTATTGCTACAATCAAGATGTCTAAGAAATATTTTCCTATCCTGGAAAAATATCCTTGCATCATACTCACTTAACCAATCCATACCAAGAATAATCTCGAACCTTACAGAATCAAATACATGGAAATTGCAAACAAAATTATGATATAACAAGTCAAACTATAACTGCTCACACCTCAACCCTAGAGTTGCATGCCCTCCTATTGGATTTGCAACCCGTAAAGAAGTAACTAAATATGTGGATTCTAGGTTAAGCTTATCTATCAAACATCTAGATATAAAAGAATATGATATACCAATATCAAATAGAACGCTAATAGACATACCATGAATTTAAAGCGTACCACCCAAAACTGCTTCCCTTCTTCTAAGTTGTTGGCTTCGAAGCAGTAAGATCCAATGTATACACCATGCCATTTCGATCCTTAGCAGGCTCCTTGCACTAGTTCTTATAACGGCCAACCTGGTCACAATTGAAGCGCCTGACATTCTTCTTTCTAGCCACTTATTTTGCCTTTCTAACACGAAATTCATTAGAAAAATGCCCCTTCTTGTTGCACTTGAAACATACAATCTCAGACTTCCCCTTCTTAGCTTCTCCACCCTTCTGAGCACCCTTCTTAGGAAAGAACTTCAACTTCTGATTCTGCCCAGCCTGGACTTCCTTAGCCTTACCCTTCTCTAGAGAATCAAGAATCTCCTCATGCCTTAAGGCCATCTCTACTACAAAGCCAGAAGGATCTCTAATATGGTGTAATGTAACCTGGCTAACTTAGGCTTCAATCCCCTGATGAACTTCTCATTCCTCTTCATCACCATATCTACTGAAGCATACCCATATCTGGCCAGCTCCTCAAACTTCCTAGCATACTCCAAAACAGAGATCTCTCCCTGCTCTAACTTAGTAAACTTTTTGATCAGAGCAGATAGCATCATCGCAGACATGACCTCTTCTAGAACCTTCCTTTGAAATCTGCCCATGTCAAAGTTTCCTCATCCACACCAGGAATCACAGTGTTCTACCAAAATAGTGCTGCTCCCTGAAGCTGTTTGGATGCTAACCTCCTCCACTGCTCATCATTGAGTCCCAAATCTACAAAAATCCTTTCGTAGTGAAAAAACCAATTCTTTACCTTATAGCATCCTCGGTCCCTAGAAAAGGCCTCCATCCAAGCTTAGCGTAATCTCCACTCAGCTTAGCATAATGGTTAACTACCGGAACTTTCGGAACTCATGTCCCTGCAGCAACTCCTCCTAACACTCCAGTTGCAACTCTTGCTTCCATCATATTCATGAAAAACTGATACAAGCTTCCATTCCAACTTGCAGAACTTTAGCACCTACATTCCCTGCTTATGCCTGACCTTGGGTCCTCCTTGCACTAGGTCTAGCATTCTTTTAGGTTCCCTACCCTCCTGGGTTAAATATTTCTCTTCCACCTTCCATATCTATATTCAAACCACATGAGATATAGAAAATAACCTAACAAGGATAGGAGACGAGAGATAAAGCGTATACTTATATATAGCAAATACAAGTACGTTACTATAGCATTATCTCCTATTCCAATCTTACTCTAGTTTCTTAGTATTATGTTTTCAAGATCACTTTTAGTTTAAAAAAATTCACAAACCATGCTCTGATATCAAGTTGTAACATCTCGTATCTAGAGGCCAAAAGCTAAGCGCTATAGATGCTGCAGTCCTCCATAGAATTAATTTCCAGTGACGAAATACGATAATGAAAATGGTATCCATAATATTAGAAGCACATGAATGTGAACAAAATCTCAGATTTCAAAACAACATTTTATTGATTACATTTCAAAACAATAGTTCATATTCATGTTACATAATCCCATATCGTTTCCTAGGCAATGATTAAGTATATCATTTACAAAATATGTCAAGAGCGACATATGATGATGCCCCCTTGGTTGATCAAAGCAATATAGTCATAACTGACTTAATATACACAACGGAATCAAAACAAAACGAAACTCCTAAATAGCTATCCATCGACCACTTGCTTATCTCTGGAAGCTTTATTTCGCCAAAATACTAAAACATGAAAATCTCATACCTCGGCCTACTCAAATCAATTTTGAGTACCCGAGAGATTAACAGGAACAAAAACTTCGAGTCAGACATAAAGCTTGGTGTTAATAATTTTGTCACATCTCCATAAACTTGTATTAAGTGAGACCATATCGCTTAGTGGAACAGGTTTTCCCTCACTAATATCCTTTTCAAAACATATATTTGCAATCCTTTCCTCCAAACAAACTGATTAATCAAACTGATTATATCAAAATAGCAATATTCGTTATGCTAAATAATGGACAGTCTGTCCGTAAAAACAAGTAATGTGTGGACTATCTGCCCACACATAATAGCAAGGTCCATTTTGCTACAAATGAACTATTTGTCCATAAAACTGGGCTGACTGCCAGCATACTGGACTAACTATTCGAAATCTAGGCTGACTGGCTGCAAACTAGATTAACTGTCTGAATTAAAAGGACTAACTATCCGAATCATTTTCTTAGGGTTAACTACCCTTGAAATTTTCCTTGAAATTTTATTCAAAATGATTTAGTCCTTCAAATCATATATATATAAGAAAAATATATCTTAAGTTTTATTCTAAGCAAATTTGCCATGATATATAAACTTTACTCAAAATTATGTTGATGAGATTAAATAAGGATTAACTATCCTTTCAAAGTAAGTTAAAGTCCTTTTTTAACTTACAAACACTTAGGCTAATTTGGTTATTCAATATATTCAAAACATTTTTTTAAACCTTTAAACAACCCATTCGAAACCCCTTGAAGGTAACCCCTTCGAAACCAAGTAAAACCCTATACCGAATCTAGGCCGAAAGGTCAAATCTTACCTTTCGAAACTATTGAAAACCACTCTTTCGAAACCAATAAAAGTCTTCCCTTCGAAAGCTTTGAAACATTTAGACATCCCTCTTCAAAACCTATAAGTATCACCTTTCAAAAACATAGGAAAAAACCTTTTCCTTCAACCCTTTCGAAACCTTGAGGAACCACCCCTTTCGAAACCATTCGTTAAAACCTTTCAAAACGGTCAAAACTCAATCCTTTCGAAAGCACTTTAGGTTTAATTTAAAACAATATGAAAACCTTTCAAAACCATACAAAAATTTACCTCTTTGAAACCTTTGAAAACTATTTCGGTCGAAACCATTAAAGTCAAAAGCTTCTGTTTCGAAACCTTTTGAAACCATCTCTTTCGAAACCATTTGGGCTTTACTTCATTTATAGAAAAAGGGCCCTTTTGAAACATTTAAGTCGAAGCAACTATTTCAAAACCATTTCCTACATAATGAAGTGATGGTGTTGAAACCATCCCTTCGAAAGCATTGGAGAGGTGGCCAGGTTATAGAAAACAAAACAGCCCTTTCAAAACCATCTGGATCAAAAGGTAGGAAGCAACAGCTAAAGGCTTCCACTAAGTAGAAAGTAATCATTTAAACAAAAGCACAATCCAATCGAAACCATTCCTTTTAAAACCATTGATCTAGTCGAAAGCATCTCAGTCGAAAGCCATTTTAGTCGAAAGCAAGTAGGCGCATTTTTAACTTAAAAACAAAAGTACTGCCTCAACCCCTTCGAAACTCCAGATTTCGACTCGATACCTTCCACCTACCTCTAATTCACTACGTACCAATAAACCGAACCTTATGCATTGGTTTCGACTATGTCGGAGGCGATAGTATGGAGGTGAAACCTGGTACTAATAGAGACGAAACAGCAAAGAATATGTAGCAAATCTTTTCACCTAACCTGCTTTATGTGTCTAAATATGATTGGTTGTCTCTTTCTTTACAAATAAAAATTACTGCAATTTGACAAAAGTGCTGCCAACTCTAGTGTGAACAAATTTAAATTATTTTGCAAAAAGCTACTTCTCTTTACATTATATAAAACATTTAAGTCGCATACCTTAAATAATTTTATATAACCTTTATAACACTTAGGAAAATTCTACAAAAATTCTAGAAAATATATTTTAATATTTCTTCCAACATATAAAAATATCAGACACAAATCTTTTATTAATTACCCGAAAATAATTATTAACCCAAATTAACATTTTTTACTGGAAAATTCATATAAATTTCACATAATTTTAGAAAATTCTGAAAATTGAAAACCATCTCCAAAATATTATTCATGACCTTCATAAAAATTCGCAAGGCATTTGGATGTCGTTTAATAGGGTTTTCACCTTAAAACATATCATAAACTCAATATGAATAACCATAATACATCAACAAGTATATAGTCATTCCATCATTAAAAAAACATGGCAAATCATTGCAAAATATTTGGAGTTCATATTAAAATCGAAAACATAATCAAAAATAAGATGTAAACATTATTCACCTTGGCTTTAGAGATAAAGAGATTGAGATATGAATGGATTTGATTTGTTTAAGCTTTTTCCTAGCTTTTCATCCTCTTTTCCTTGTTAATGGTGGCCGACCTTAAGTTATAAAAAATTTAAATGAAAATGAATGTGTATAGGAATACACGGCCTAAGGGAATGGTTATAGGAATGGACTCTTTTTATTTTACCCCTCCTCTATTTCAATTTAACTCTTTTTTTAATTCATTGTTAAAAGGCATGGCTACCCCTAATTAAAATCAAACCTCAATCCCCTAATCAACATATTATTTTATTTTATTCATCTAATTAAAATATCCTAAATAATGTTAGTCCTTGAGATGATGGTTTTGATGACAACAACCTTAGTTTATAAAATACTAACATTATAATAACATTATAGTTTAGATATATATGTATATGCAAGATTTAACCATGCAGATACCAAGAATGAAGACTGTATAGTATAGAGATTCAAGACATCAAGATTGAAGACTCATAAGTATCAAGATTATCAAGATTTCAATAATAGGTAATTTAATTAGGAATTTTGTTAAAACTCCTAAAAAAAGAATTAGCATCTTAAAATCCAATTTATCGTGGAATGGAATCCACTTCAAGCCTGTTAAAGGGATGGAACCCTAAGTAGGATGGAACCTAGGAAAAAAATCTAGTGGAACATTGTTTTGTATCCGCTAAATTTTATTCAAAATGTTTTACAAAATTATATCTTGTTTTCAAAATGTTTTCAAAATATTCCTTTTAAAAGAATCAAAAATATCTATCCTAGTTTTCATACTTTTAGCGTCAAAATAATCTTTATTTTCAAAATCAAATTATCCTTGGATTTAAACTATATTTTAATATTTAATTTTTAATATTTATACTTAGATTCAAATATAAAATTATGGTAAAATTTTATATATACCAAAATATTATTTTCTATATTTACTTATGTATTTTAACTATAGTTAAGTATATTTATAAACTTTAAAATAGTTTTAACATAAGAAAGAAGTTATTTTTAAAGAAAAACAAATCACCAAAATTTCCTTTGGCATGTCGACATACTCAAATACCCCATGTCGACATGGTAGTAGTTGATCTCAATATTTTAATTTCAAAAGAAGTGTCTATTCATCATATCCCTTCACGAATGGACATGGTTGTTGTTCTACTATAAATAGGGGTGGTTTTGAACGAATTTATAATTATATTTTTCTGGTTTTCACTCCTTTTCTTCTTCCACATTACTTTATAAATATTCTTACCATTACTCTGCCGAAATCAACATTGAATCTAACTAGATCATTTCTAGTTTGATTCTCTATTACTATCTCAACAAGATCTCAATGCTATTCAGAGTTATAGACTTCTTTGTAATCAATTTAGCAGGAAAAGGTGTGATTGTAGCCTTGGAAATCAATCAAGTGAGAAAAGGTGTGATTGTGGCCTTGGAAATCAATCAAGTTAGAAAAGGTGCGATTGTTGCCTAGGAAATCAATTGGGTGAATTTGTTGCCCTTGAAATCAAGTGTCTCCACCCAGAGGATTGTGAATCTGGAGTGGTGTACCTCGTGGCCTTGAAATCGAGGGTGTAATTGTACAATTGCTTCTGAAAGGAAATCTGTACTTGTGTGTGGGACTGGATGTAGGGTAACTCTGAACAAGTATAAAATATGATGTTTTCTTTTCTTTATTGCTTCTACTTTATTTCTGCATCTGTGTTTGATTCTGTGATCATATATGTGTCTGAATATTGCATGCATTTGTGTTCAAATCAACAAAACCCAAAAAGAATTAGTAATTTCTTTAAACACTATTCACCCTCCCCCCTCTTGTGTTAATCCTAGCCTTAAGATCCATATTCCACATTTCTCACATTTGGTATCAGAACAAGGATTTCGAAGTTTCATAATATGTTTTTTGAAAAAGTTTTTAAAATGGCTATGTTTAAAAAATTTGTTGATACTAGTTTAGAAATATTCAGATCATCATTGTCTCATGAGTCTACATATAATCAATATTCAAATTCAAGTTGTCTACTAAGATTGTTTGATGTGCAGGAAACATGCTTTATGGGAGTTGAGGAATCAATCCACAACGGACAAATTGTGCAGATCAAAAAGAATAAATGGATACTCGATAGTGGATGCTCTAGACACATGATTGGTAATCCAGATATGCTGAATGATATAATATACAAAGACGGAGAAGTGGTTAATTTCGGAGACAACTCAAAAGGATATGTGATTAGCATCGGAAAAGTTGGTAACTTTGAAACTCCTATTATTACTAATGTTTTGCTAGTTAAGAATCTGAAACATAAGTACAAGTCAACTTTGCGATAAAGGATATAAAATTAAATTTGAAAAAGATAAGTGTCACATTGAAGATAATAATTCGACCATAATATTTGAGGGAATTAGGAAAAAGAATATTTATATTCTTAGTATGAAAGTTTCAAATGATAACCTGTGTCTTTTGGCAAATACACGTGACCCTTGGATTTGGCATAAGAGATTTGGGCATTTGAATTTCAAACTCTTATCTAAACTATCGAAACATGATCTAGTAAGAGGTCTCTCTAAAATGAATTTTAAAATAGATAGTCTATGTGATGCATGTCAGTTATGGAAACATAGAAAAAATTCCTTTAAATTAAAATATATGATTTCAACCTCAAAACCTCTTGAATTATTTCATCTTGGTTTATTTGGTCCATCTCAAATTCTGTCAATAAATCATAATAAATATGTTTTTGTAATTGTAGATGATTATTCTAGATTTACATGGACAATATTTTTGAAACAAAAAAGTGATACTTTTGAATGTTTTAAGAACTTTACAAAAAGGATTCAAAATCAACTTTCTCTAAAAATTATAACCATCCATAGTAATCACGGTGTTGAATTCAAAAACGAAAAGTTTAAGGAATTGTGCAATAAAATGGAATAACTCACAATTTTTCATTTCCAAGAACTCCATAACAAAACGGAGTAGTAGAACGTAAAAATAGGATGATTCAAGAGTGTGCGAGAACTATGCTTTCAGATAGTAAATTACCGAAGTATTTTTGGGCAGAAGCAGTTGCTACCGCCTGTTATATTTTAAATAGAATTTTAATTAGACCTTTAACTGATAAGACATCTTTTGAACTTCTTTACAGAAAGAAACCTAAGGTATCTTATTTTAGAATTTTTGGAAGCAATTGTTTTATTTTAAATACAAAAGATAACTTAGATAAATTTGATCCTAAATCTGACAAAGGTATCTTTATCGGATATTCTAATAGAAGTAAAGCATACAGAGTGTATAATTTAAGAACTAACACCATCGAAGAAACAATGCATGTTTCATTGGATAAAAAGCTGAAAATTTTTGAAGATACAAATGATGAAGAGGATTTAATCACTCAAAATCAAGGGTCAACTGAAACTAATAATGAAATTAATTATCCTGATAAAAGGACTAAACTTTTAAAAGATCGTCCAATAAAAAATATACTAGGAGATATGCAATCTATTGTTAAAACTATAAATCAACTAAGTAAAATGAGCAATGTAGCCTTCATATCAACCATTGAACCCAAAAATCCAAAAGAAGCATCAACTGATGATTCATGGATTTTGGCTATGTAAGAAGAACTAAATCAATTCACTAGAAATGATGTTTGGGAACTTGTTCCTAGACCTGAAAATAAAACTATAATTAGAACTAAATGGGTTTATAAAAAAAATGAATGAACAAGGAGAGGTTGTTAGAAATAAGGCCCGGCTAGTCGCTCAAGGTTATCGTCAAGAAGAAGGAATAGATTTTGATGAAACATTTGCTCCCGTAGCAAGATTAGAAGCCATTAGGATTCTACTTGCTTTCGCAAATTATAATAATTTAAAATTATATCAAATGGATGTTAAAAGTGCCTTTTTAAATGGATTTGTAAAAGAGGAAGTATATGTTGAACAACCACCACTTTTTGGAAATGAAAAATTACCGAATCATGTTTACAAACATAAGAAAGCTCTATATGGTCCAAAACAAGCTCCTAGAGCCTGGAATGATAGACTAAGATCTTACTTATTACAATCAAATTTTGAAATTGGTAAAGTAGATAATACTCATTTTATTAAAGGAAATAAAAATGATATTCAACTAGTACAAGTCTACGTAGATGATATCATTTTTGGATCAACTAATTTTGAAATGAATAAAGAATTTTCTGAAATAATGACAAAAGAGTTTGAGATGAGTCACATGGATGAATTAAACTTCTTTCTAGGATTACAAATAAACAATTAGATAATGTTATCTTTATTAGTCGAGAAAAATATGCTAAAGACCTAGTTAGTAAATTTAATTTGACTACTGCAAGTGGAAAAACCACTCCCTTGGCAACCAATGAGTACCTAAGTAAAGAAGATCTCTCGAAAGATGTAGATCAAAAATTATGTAGAGGAATGATTGGATCACTACTCTATATCACTGCTAGTAGACCTCATATCATGTATAGTGTTTGTCTCTGTGCAAGATATCAACCCCAACCTAAAGAGACCCACTTAAAAGCCATAATGTATCATAAGATATGTTAAACACACCTCTGATTATGGCTTATTGGACCCTAAAATGATTCTTTTGACTTAATACCTTACTGTGATGCTGATTATGCTGGTTGTAAATCAGACCAAAAAAGTACAAGTGGAAATTGTCACTTTTTGGGGAATTCTCTGATTTCCTGGTTTAATAAAAAGCAAAACATGGTTTCTTTATCAAAAAATGAAGCAGAGTATATTTCTGCTGCTTTGGCATGTTCTCAAGTAATATATATGCAACAAACTTTAAAAGATTATGGTTTAAATATCTCAAATCACCAATTTATTGTGATAATACTAGTGTAATAAATGTATCCAAAAATATTATTCACCATGCTCGAACTAAACATATTGATATCATACATCATTTTCTCAGAGATAATATAAGTAAGGAAGTAATTACTCTCGATTATATCAATTCTGAGAATCAAATTACTGATATCTATACAAAACCATTAAATTAATCTATATTTACTAAATTAAGAAGAGAATTAGGTATTTTTTTCAATAACTGAAATATAAAATATAAATAACAAAGAATAATTAAAAAATAAAATCAAAATAAATTAAATGGTAAAAATTTCAAGTATCATGTCGACATCCCCTACATACCCATGTCGACATATAACGATTTTTTATTTTTGAAATTTTTCCAACCAAAATTCAAATAAGTGGTTATATATTCTTATTATTTTCGAAATGTTTATCATTCTTTCTGTTTCCTTTCTATTCTAACTTCTAAAATCAATAAAACTATGGTCTCCTCTTCCAAATCAAACAAAAATTTCCTTGTCCTACTTCTGGACCTTTTCAATGAATTATGCTTGCAAGAGTAATGAAAATGGAGGATTCTTTGAAGGGCGCACTGCAACTAATGACTGAAATTCAAGTGGTGCAACTTAAAATGGCAAAAGAACAAGAATGACAAGGCAAAATCCTTAGAAATTTGCAAAAATTACTAGTGGACAATCATGATAAATGGAAGAAGATCACGCTGAAGATGACGATAAAGTCATTTGCGTTGGCGAAGTGTGCTTTGACAAGGATGGAATCTTGTCGATGGAAATTTCTGTTTCCGCCATCCAAATTGTTCGGTTCATAGATATCCTATTTTCAAAGACACACATTAGTTTCTTTCTCTCTTTCCTATTGTTGTATATTTTTTTACGTTCTTTATGCTCATGTAAATATAACTTATATAATTAATAACTAATTTGTGTTCTTATATGTGTTCTATTAAAAGTATTATTATATGCATACTTGGTTAGGATAGTTAGTAGTTTAGGACTAAGTTTTAGTTTTAGAATTAAGTGTTGATTATTTATGATTACACTATCATTATAATCACATGTCAGAGAGTATAAGATTTAAGGGGAGTTATATAGTTTCGAGGTAGTTTTTGTTGATGACAAAGGGGGAGAAATATAAAATAGGATAGTTAGGCATAGATTAAGGGGGGGTTATTAGTTTTAGGGTGAGTTATTATGATAGAAGTAATAGTTTATAAACAAAGATTGTCATCATCAAAAAAGGGGAGACTGTTAGTCCTTGAGATGATGGTTTTGACGACGACGACCTTAGTTTATAAAATACTAACATAATAATTTAGATATATATGCAGGATTTAACCATGTAGGTACCAAGAATGAAGACTGTACAGTATAGATGTTCAAGATATCAAGATTACAGACTCATGAGTACCAATATTATCAAGAGTTCAAGATTTCAATAATAGGTAATTTAATTAGGAATTTTGTTAAAACTCCTAGAAAAGCACTGCATCTTCAAATCCAATTTATTCGTGGAATGGAATCCACTTCAAGCCCGTTAAAGGGATGGAACACTAAGTAGGATGGAACCTACGAAAAATCTAGTGGAACATTGTTTTGTATCCGCTAACTTTTATTCAAAATGTTTCACAAAATTATATATTGTTTTCAAAAAAATTTCAGAATCTTCCTTTCAAAAGAATCAAAAACATCTATCCTGGTTTTAATACTTTTAGCCTCAAAATAATCTTTATTTTCAAAATCAAATTATCCTTGGTTTTAAACTATCTTTTAATATTTAATTTTTAATATTTATACTTAGATTTAAATATAAAATTAAAGTAAAATTTTATATATACCAAAATATTGTTCTCTATATTTACTTATGTATTTTAACTATAGTTAAGTGTATTTATAAAGTTTAAAATAGTTTTAGTATAAGACAGAAGTTATTTTCAAAGAAAAACAAATCACCAAAATTTCCTTTGGCATGTCGACATACTCAAGTACCCCATGTCGACATGGTAGCAGTTGATTTCAAAATTTGAATTTCAAAAGAAGTGTCTATTCGTCATATCCTTTCACGAATGGACATGGCAGTTGTTCTACTACAAATAGGGATGGTTTTGAATGAATTTATAATCATATTTTTTTGGTTTTCACCCCTCTTCTTCTTCCACATTTCTTTATACATATTCTTACCATTACTCTGCCGAAATCAACATTGAATCTAACTAGACCATTTCTAGTTTGATTCTCTATCACTATCTCAGCAAGATCTCAGTGCTATTCAGAGTTATAGACTTCTTTGTAATCAATTTAGTGAGAAAAGGCATGATTGTAGCCTTGGAAATCAATCAAGCGATAAAAGGTGTGATTGTGGCCGTGGAAATCAATCAAGTTAAAAAAGGTGTGATTGTAGCCTAGAAAATCAATTGGGTGAACTTGTTTCCCCTGAAATCAAGTATCTCTACCCAGAGGATTGTGAATCTAAAGTGGTGTACCTCGTGGCCTTAAAATCGTGGGTGTAATTGTACAATTGCTTTTGAAAGGAAATCTGTACTTGTGTGCGGGACTGGATGTAGGATAACTCTGAACCAGCATAAAATCCAATGTGTTCTTTCGTTTATTGCTTTTACTTTATTTCTGCATCTATGTTTGATTCTGTGATCATATCTGTGTTTGAATATTGCATACACCCAAATTAACTAAAAATCAAAAAGATTTAGTAATTTCTTTAAACACTATTCACCCCTTCCCCCTCTAGTGTTAATCCTAGCCTTAAGATCCATATTCTGTATTTCTCACAAATAATGTTACCAAAAATCTAGGGTGTTATAAGATACACCTTATATGAGTCACTTTAGTTGCACAACTAAGGTGAAGCGACCGAACTATTACTGTTCGAACTAGATGCAGGAGCTTTCATGTTTAGTGGGTTCGGTCGATGAAATGTGACTTGGATTTATATTCAGAAAAGGGTTCGATGGCTTCCCAGGAATGAGCAGAGAATGATCGGATAACTTATATGCATTTTTCTAGAATAGTTTGTGTTATAATTGTTTTCCTTTATGTTAGTAAACCTCAGGTGCTGGGAGTAATTCCTATGTCGAAAGGGACATTTTCTAAAGATTGATCAAATTACGTGCCAGTTCTTAACCTATAGTTTGAGTGTAGATTTTCTTGGTGATTTGCACCAGTTAGAAAAGTGTTTTTCACTTGTCTTCGATAGACAATAGCTTAAGTCGGATTCTCGGGATGACTAAGGGATTTTTGAAACACGGCCTTGGTCATACAAGGAAATTTCAGTAATTGGATCTAGGAACCGAATCGAAGTTCGCATGGATGGAGTCAGGTGGCCAACCCTAATTTAACAAAGAAATATGGGAAGCAAACGAAGGGTTGGAATGGGTGTCGTGTCATTAGGAATGATCTTTAGAAATTATAAAATTTTATTGTTTACTGCATGAGATAGTTCAAAGAAGGATTTCTCGACTAGATTTGTGGCCATTCAGATAATCTCCTAAATGATGAGATGATACTTGCCTAGGCGAGCATTGTAGTTCACTTAGTATAATATCCTTAATTACATTATGTCGTCGAGATGAGTTTGAACCCAAGCAAATCCAGGCTATTGTAAATCTTTATCTAATGATGATTTAATTACTGTAATTTTCTTCTTTGGAGAATGAGTTCCGTTCGAAAGAAAAGAAGAGTTAAGGCATTGTTTGTTGGATTTATTTAAAAGCTTTGAGAGTGGATAATCTTTCATATCGTATAGGTTTTCCTTTCTTATAGCGTGACGTGTAGTAGTCTTTCGTGTGTTATATTAATGAAAGAAGTTACACCACTTAGGCATTTATTTCTTTTAAATAACGGATGGACTCATTAGAGTTTGTGATTCGACATGCGCGTTTGACTCTTGATGGTTACCGGGCATGTTGGTTTAGATTTTTTTTTAAATATTTCATTGACTATTTGGTTGTTTTTTGCTATGGATCGATCGTTGTTTTTTGTTTCTTACTGCTAGTTGCTTTCTTTGTTTGCTACTTCTTATATTTGCATGCTACTGTTAGATGTTGTTTGTTATTGTTGTTAATTGCTTATTTTGATTGATGTTGATTTTGTTGATTGTTTGCGTGGTTAGTGATTTGTATGCTAGTGATTGATTAGAGGTTAATTATATGATATAGTTAAGTGCATTTAATTGATTGGCAATAATGAATTCCTACCTTCGGGGATTCACTCTGGGATACGTACAGTTAGATAAATCCATCGATCTTATATTAGTGATGTATACCGTATTGGTCTTATATTAGTAATTGTCCAAAGTATTGATTTTATATTAGTAACCAGACATTGTTTCGGCCTTATATTAGTTGCCAAGCCTATTATTGGATCTTGATTGACATCTGGTTATGTTAGTATACTGATTATATTTATAATTGAATCGTGACAAATGTCCGAGTACGTTAGTGTGTTAGCTCTATTTATTTGGAATCGTTGGATCATGATAAATGTCCATTGTTGACTCCAATCGTCGGTAATAAGGTTATTGATTTGTATTCCTTATCTATCTAGAATAGATCGCATATCATCCACGGCCTCTATGGGGTAAGATGTGATCTGTACGAGTCGACTGTCATTGGATGTGACTCGAAGTCGGTGGTATATTTTGAGACTGACTCACGTGAGCTTATTCTCTAATTGATTTCATGTCTGACTATAATAGTATCGATTATCACCCTAAGATTATACATGTTTGAATTCAATGTTAAGGCGCAATCGTCTTTGTATCATACAATTAGGTACTTGAGATCTAATGTATAGCTATTTAATGCTTATTTGCTTAGATTGATATTTAAATAGTAAGATGCATTTTTAGAGGAGGTATGAATTTTTTGGAAATATGGGGTCATGTATTTCCTTGTGTGTGAGGCATTTTAATTTGAGAGTTTCGTGGTGTTGATAGCATAGGGAAAGGTACTGTTCGAATTTTCTAAAAGTGATATTCGATAAGTTTGGTCAGTCTTATCACTATCTCATACTCATATGAATTTCGGGGATGAAATTCTTTAAAGGTGGGAAGAATGTAGCACCCCATAATTTTAACGTTTGAATATTTAAACGGTTTATTTAAAATTTTAGTGGTTAAACAACCGAAGGCCTCTTATACTTGATTTTACAAACGAGTGAATTAGGACTCGATACACTTGTAGTTGAGTTTGCTTTTTCAAAGCGAGTAAAATGAGTATAAACTTAAGTATATTTGGGGTCGACGATTTTCGATGATGAATAGTGCCCGATGGAGAGAATTGGGGTTAGCGCATTAGTAGCCTATGTGGCTAACTCCTTCTTAATTCTCAATAGCTTTTCATTTCTATGTTATCTTCTTTTCCACCTTTCTAATGTCTTCTCTAATCACCCCTTGATCCCTCTTTAACCCCCATCCCTAACCCCTCCAAATGAGTTTTCTAAAATCAAATAAAAATCGCCATAAATCTTCTCTACTCATCTTCTACAAATTCGACAAAGGGATTGGCATGAAGTAGAGTTTGGATGGAAATCTCAAATTTAATTAAAGCTTATAATTGGGTTTGAATTTAGAGCTTTGTTTGGAGAAGAAGAGGTGAGTGAGATGATTCTTCTATTAAATTTATGTATTTTATTTCATTAATCCATTTCTTTATAATTATAACGTATTATAGAATGATTTAGAGATTTCTATGTTAGGGTTTAGACTTGTATTCATGTTGTAAACATGTTTCCCCTAGCTAATTAATTGTTTAAGAGTTTAATTACTATGTTTTGACAATAGTTAGTAAGCCCTAGAATTGATTTGGGCTAATTGGGTGATTGGTTGTAATATTATTATTTGATTTGGGGTTATTTATGTAAAGTAATGATGCGCACATTATTAGCATTAACTAATTAATCCATTTGAATTGATTGACAAAAAGTTTAGTAAACTAATTAAGAGGTTTAGGAGTTCTACACCCATCATTAAAATGATTAGAGATCCAATGAGCCTTAACTAGTTTATAAAATGGTTTGAAGGCTTTATAAAAGAAGTATATATTTTATAAAGATGAGATTTTGTAAAATAGTATAATGAGAAATGCTTGATTTTAATGAAGTGATTAAGTATTTTAAAAGGCTATAAAGGGATTTATAAGCAAGTATAAGAGATTTGTAATATGATATAAGAAGATGTTTCATTTTATTGAAGAAGTTTTGTAAATAAAAGTAAGTTTTGATTTAATTAGTAATTGAATTACTTATCTGAATATGCATTTACATACATGTGCACGAGCGAGTATACATATTTTTTCATTTTGAGTTAAGCGAAAATTAAAACAAATATAGTATTGTAACTAGAATTATTGTGTGTTTAGTTGTTTACATACGTTTGCAATCGTCTGATCATATAGAAATATAATTGCTTTCAAATCCTTTATGGGCATTTCATGTAGTCATAGCAATTATTGAGTGCGCTAAGTTGTGTGAGAGTATACTAGATCGAGCAATCATCCCGGTGAAGTCCGAAATGTGATTTGTGTTTTGTTGTGCATATGCATGAATGTGTGTGTATAAGCATGCATGAATGAGTGTATCGACACAAGTATGAGCTACGCACGAGGAAAAGAGATCGGTTATGTTATTTTGGCATGGTTGAGAAAGCTGGGTCTCTGGAATTGCCCGTTGAACTCTACACATGAATTTGAGTCGGACGACGGTAATGCAACATATCTTGGTGATATGGAGTCATATGTTGAAAGCACTTAAGGGCAAGAAGAAAATTAAAATTATGTATATTTTTGTTTGAATTCTCTTATTGACGATGAGTTTACCACAGTCCCCAATGAAATAATGAGACTTTTGGAGCTACGGATTGAAAGATATGGATGTTTGAAGGTTATTCATGTCTATGACAGGCATCCAGATGTCTAACTTTGGTAGCCAGACGTCTAATAAGTCCTGGAGGGCAAACAGAGAGGAATTGGTGCATTTTTGAGGGGTTTTGGGCATCTAAAACACCATTCGGATGTCTAGCTTTAAAAATCAGATGTCTGAACAACATTTCAAAGTATGAATATGTGATGTGCAATTTTGTTGATTGATCAACCGAAATTTCAAAATGCAATATCTTTAGCATACTGACTCAGATTGAGGAACTGTTAGGACTAGTGTTCATCGTTTTTAAAGGCTACTATATGGGAAAATTTGATAGGTTTTGGAGTAATTTGATTTTGGGGACCATGTGGGACCCATCCAGGCATGTATTTCAAAACCGAGATTTTGAGGTTGATGGAAGGGTATACAAGAGGATTATTATGACATTGAGTTCATTTTCCATTTATAATGTGATTTGGATTAGTATGGGGTTTTCTTAGAGTTGTTCGGTAGGTTTTTAGGCCTTGGAGATTGGAGCCGTGCATGGCGATTTCATTCCTTTTATATGAAGTGAGTCTATACTCTAAATTTCGACTTAGAGTAATATACAATTTTTTTGGTGTTGATTTGTAGTGACGCACCAAGGGCATGGACTTATATGACCTACCCAAAATATGAACTCAGGTGACCTACCCAGGTATCGACCTTGTTATGGTGTGCCTAAAGTGTTATTGATGCTTATGACACACTCCACATAGTCTTAAGAGGGATCATGAACAGCTTTATTGTGATTGTGATCACTTGGATGTTTTTGGGTCCTACGTTTGTAATCTTACAAATGTTTGGTCCTATAATCATGATCATACATGTTGTGCCATACCTATTCAGTCTTAGCAGCAGTGGCCATATGCGTTGGGGGCATATCTTATTGATCTTAATAGTAATGATCGTTGTTTTGGGACCACGGTTTGATCATGGCATATTTGTACTATATTATTACTACTTTTGGGCTAGTGTGATGAAATGGGAGATATCGTGCTAACTTGTTGATTACAAGAGAAGACCAGGTTATGGTATGATTTTCTATCTTTTGGATAGGTTTACTATACTTGGTTATAGGTAGTCCAGATTTCCCCTGAGCCGTGTTTGTGGAGTGGGCTGCTGTGATTTAGTAGTTCTTGTTTATTTTTATGTACTTTTAATATACAGTATTTTGAGATATATACCCTCACACCAGACTCTATGTCTGACCCGCATTTTGTCTTTGTCTACTTATGTCAAGACAACTCTTGGGTACTCGATAAGTAGTTCAGGAGTCGGGTGCTTTTAGGGATACGCTGGCAGAGTGCATGGCTGGAGCATTTTGGAGGCTCGGCATCGATGTTTTAAGATATTTATACTTGTTATTTTATTTGTACATGACAGACCTGTTACCTGTATATGAAGTATTGTATCAGATATTCATTCAGAACTCTGTGATTTTTGGAGTTGATGTATACGGACTATTTCGTTCTAATATTTACTTCTCAATTGCTACCGCTAGTGCAGTCTTTTATAAATTGTTATTCTATTTTTTCATGTATATTTAGTGTATTATAAGTTGTCATTCCGTTGTGAGATCTTATTGATGTCTTGGTTTAGGTTTTGTTCTAATTTTACACCGACAATCTGTCTTTCATAGTATTCGAAATTCACGCGATGATGTAAGATGTTGAATTTTGGATCTAACGAAGGGCAGGTTTTTACAACATTAGTCAAGCCAAATGGCTTGACTAACCATTCAAACAACCCATCAGGCATACGAAAAGCGGTCTTCGAGGTATTATCTTCAAATACTCTCAACCGATGAAACCTATTTTCCAGATCAAGTTGAGAGGAAACCTTTTACCTATTTAAATGATTGAAGAGGTCGTCAATATGAGGTAATGGATAGCAAATTTCCTTCTCAGAAGATTCAATTTTCAATAGTCGACGCATAATCTTAGGGAATCGTCTGCCTTCGTAGCAAAAAAGATAAGCACTCCCCATTCTAAAATACTTCACCGAATAAATCCCTTCTGCATTAATTCCAAGACTTTCTTATCTAACTCTCTTCTATCCTTTAGAGCCATATGCATAAGAGGCATCAATACAAGCATTGCATCTTTCTCGAGAACAATTTGAAATTCAACTTTTCTTCCAAGTGGAAGACCAAAAACTTCTTCAAATACATCTGGATAATCTTTCTCTATAGGAATAAATGAGATATGTTCTTGTGACAAGCTTAGTGAATATAATTACATCCCTACAACAGAAATATCAAACTCACAATGTAGAATCAAATCAAGTCATTCACCCTCCTCAATCGAACCATCCTTCTATTATAATCCTATATTACCGCACAGTTTAACGTCCAATCCATTTCCAAAATCAACCCATAACCCAAAAAGTTAAGTACATATGCGTCATAGGGGAATTCCACACCACGTATGACCAACTTTAAGCTGTGACATAACATTAATAAATGGGTTGATCCTCCAACAAGTTTCGTCACCAAAATGGATTTATGCACAATATTAGGTTTAAGGGTTAAACTATCGACTAATGCATTTGCTATGAATGAATGGGATGCACTGGTGTAAAATAAAGCACGAAGAGGAAAATTGGATAAATTCAACACACCTTCCATCACAATCTATTTCCCCTTCTCCTGAAAGGTGGTGCAATACTTGAGGTTGGAACGACATCCAAAGCATATGCCTTAACCATTTGACCTTCATTCTTCAAAGCTGGCGACCACTCTTTATATGGCCAAACTAATCACAATTTTAACGCTTTACTTCCCATTGAGTTAGGGTTGAATTATAATCCTTTGATAAATGTTCCACTTGGTTGAAGTTATAATACCTACCCTTCAAAAGGTTCGTCCTACAGTTCTTTTCAATGTGTCCCATCCTTTGACATTTATTACAACTAATTGCTTGTCTCTTTCCTTGTCCGCGTTATGGTTTAATACTTTTACGCTTACCCAGTTGTTGGATAACTCCTTCCTTAACTTGATTTTTAACTATGGTTCCATTCAAAGAATTCAATAATGCTGCCTCCACTGACCCCTTAAATGTGGCCCTATACAGAATCTGATTCAATTCAAGTTTCCTCAAAAGTGAATTCAATCCATTCCAAAACTTCAATGCCTTCTTATCTTGGGTATTCACCAAAAAAAAATATGGCTAACTTATTAAACTAACTCGCATATTCTCCAACCATCATTTCTCCTTGTTTAAGATGAATAAACTTCTCTAATAAAAAAATCCCTCTGGGCCCAAAAAAGAACTTCGTCTTAAACATTCTCCATATAATAGTATCCTCATGAACTCCTATTGTCATTGCCTCCAACCAACATGTTGCGTCACTTTTCGAATGCCAAGAGGTCAATTGTCTGCTAGCAACATAATTAAGTCCCACAAGTTGAAAATCTTCTCACAAGTATCGAGCCATGTTCAAGTCATTGAGTATGGTTCCATCTTGACAGAAGGCTTCCTACTGATGTTGGAGAAATCCCTACACAGCTTAGGAAAATTAGTAGTCGATGGTGTTTGGGCTAGAATATTACGGTGGTTAGTAGCGGTTTTGGTAGCTACGAGTTCAATGGGGTTAGTACTAGATTGGCTCTTTGCTTAGACGTAACGTCTGAACGATAACAGAATATTAACTTTGATTATATCCAATACATCTGCTCGGGTGTTATTCCCTACCCTTATCTCGCCCCATCGACATTGGTTGCATTGTTCTATGTTTCATTTTTGACTGAATTCTCATTTTCAACTATCTGTAAAAATAGGATTCATTAGCACCTCCCCAATAGATAGTAAACAAAACTAAAACAGTAAGTGGTGTGTGCATGCGTACTTGACTCCTACATAATATACATATATCCAATAGAAACTACAAATATGCTCCATCAATATGTTCTGAATTCCTAATTAAGGGTATGTTTTTCTCTTATACCAAATGTAGTAACCCTCCTTTAAGACCACAGTATTCAACGCCCGAACTGATATCAACACCTCATGTGTCAAAAAGGACGAGTTATTGTGATATGATAGCTAGAAATAAATATAGTTCAAGCTAATAACTTTTTCAATCTCATAGTGGAAGGAAACAAAATATAATATCAATGACGATAGTCACATTAATACACCATAATATATCCATATTTTTAGATAATATGTTTGTATAACAAAAATTGAATCCAAGTCATAACACCTATTTTCATATATTTACAATATATACAAATAAATCCATATCTACCGTACCATCCAGTCTCCAAACTCTATCAACCTGGAGATATAAATAAAGAGAGAGAAATAGGAGTGGGTCGGACATAAGCCTTATGAGTGAGCCATACTTACTCCACATATACTACAAAGATTATATTAAAAATGATATGACTCTAACATGTCGATCACCTCGCATCCTATCCTCATACTATACTTACCATACCATATACATTCAGTCATATTGCATCACATCTATGTGGAGCCAAATCCCTAAAATTGCCTTGTGCACTACAGGGTGGCCTTTTGCCCACCATGACATCAATAATATATAGGACTCACTTCCCTGAACTTACCTCATGCGCTACAGGGTCTTCTATTGCCCTTGTATACAAACTGGACTCATGTCTCGACTTTCCTCTTACACTATAGTTTACTTAGCATCCATCCTCTACACTAATCCATAGAAGCACTACTGGGAAGTAACGATGTAACAACCCACATTTTTACTACTAGATATTTATATAATTAATTGAATATTGGATCGTTAATTAATTGAAGATCCAAAAATCTAATTTTTCACATATGAGAAGATAAGGACTTGAGACCACTTCCATTGGGTCAGGATTGACATTGCAAATCAAAATAAGTATAAATATTGTTATATTTAGATTCATGGCTTTTTTACGATTTACATATTGTTGTACTTATTTTGTAAAAATACATGTGGAGTCAAGTCCAATGGGGCCTTTGCTGATGGTGTGTGTTTCCAGGATGAGGGCTTTATTATGAGACGTGTGGTTGAAGAATTTATGGATTTGGGTTATCTGATGGCCAAAACGATCTAGAAGTGCACCAAATTATCATCTTCGGGTATTGTCTCAGACGGTGATGAAATTTATATCATGAAGACTGGAAAAATGAAATGATTTGTGCCAATGAGTTCATGGCGACCTGATGTGCCATGTGATTGTACGAGCTCGAAACTTGTGGCGATTTATTTAGAAAATCAAATAACATATATAATATGTATTATATACTCCTCTGCCCCAACCAGATATTTATTTTTTCTCACTTTTCTTTCTCCTACACCTTACTCAAGTAGCCACCTCCTTCTTCGAATTAAATCCAGAGCTTTAGGCCGCGATAGAGGATGAGGTTGGATCTATTGGACTCAGGAAAAGGTGAGATTCAAATCCATGGTGATGAGGTAGTGTGTGGCAAACTTAACCGTGCTCGAATTGTTCTTGCTATGGCTAGGGTTAAATGTTAATAGTAATTAAGAAGGCATTAGGCAAAATAGAGAGCATGATTGTTCTTCTTTTGGTGGCATGCTTCTTCTTGCTTCGACGTATCATGTTATAGTCATGTATGGTGATTCACAACATATGGAGTCTCAAGTGGGAAAGAGTAGGTTGAAATGTGCATACGGGGTGTAGACCTCTGGTGGTTTGGTGCGTCAAGGAGTACAAGCATAGAGAAGGGCATTGCAATCGACCAATCAAAGATTCATCGAGTATTGGAGGAGAAATCAAAGAGAGAAGTAATGCATGTATGGGTGCATGCATGTTTCTTGCACAGGGGAGATATTTGGGGAAGAAAGGTAAATAGTTAATTAATATAATTAAGTGATTTAGTTATTTTAATCAACATTTCATATTTAATTCGTTTCTTTTGCATATGAGGTCCAATTAAGACGCAGTCTTTGTCATTGCACTCATAGTAAGATTATCGACATATGGTATAGGCCTGGACTAGATTCGAACACTGGAATTTACAGCTTAGATGAATGGGATTATTACTCTGAATTTATATTTTAATATAAATCCCTGTAATTATTTATATATATTGAAAAATATTACCTAGAAGAGGTAGAATAACACATGTATAGGTAATTATTCCCCTATTTGATTGGATTGGTTTGAGTAGATATCCAGGATAACTGGTTGAGGTTCCATATATATATATATATATATATATATATATATAATGTGGTATATTCGTATTGAATAGAATCAGATGGAGTTGATATTTATTTGTAACATGGTTATAAATTAATTAGTACTCTAAATTGTAGTTATATTAGTGATAAAAAATATTATTATATATTTTATAACTAATCGGAAGTTAGAAGTATGATCTTTAAAATAAGTTGTAAGGCTAAAATAATGATTTAAGTAGGCTAAACTTATATTAAATAGATTTGAAGTTTATCTAGCCTCGATATAGGTTTATCATAGTGTAAATCAATAATTAACTAACTAGTGAATTACTATGAAGGTGATTTGAGAAGTTAGAAATTACAAAAGAAGTATTTTATTATTTAGTAGGGTCTGACTAATGTTGTAAAATCTTGAATATTGTAATAACATGATTTGTTAATGTTAGACCCTAAGAAATTGTTGAGATAAGTGTGTATACATAAATACATTCATACATACATACAGAATTACATACATTAGCTATATAATATTTTAAGGGCTCATTGATAGATAAACATAATTTAAATAGAAGAATTAACTGAAGATAATCTATATTATGATTGATAGGTAAGTGCATTATTTTATAAAATAAGTGTGATAATTATATGAAATAATACAAACAAGATGTAATTGTTAGATTGGTTACTTAAGTAAGATGCATTTTTGTTAAATTGCTTTTATGATTGCATATGTGAATTTTAATTGATACTGAGATGATAGATTTGTTACTTTGGTTGTGTATTGCTTTGTGTAAGTAAATGTACATAATATGTGTTTATTAGTTCCATATAGTTGGACTGGTTATATATACACACACATTCTCTCACACATCTCCTGGCATACAGAGTATGTGACTTATATATGTCTATATTTATAAATACAATTTTGGTATGGCCAGCTTGGTGCTACCAATTAGTGCATGGAATCCACTGTACCATTGAGGTGCATAACCTACAGACGTGGTCCCGAAGTAAGGGATGAGAGAGACTGGGACGCCAGTCTTGAGTATGTCATATAATGTTCTACAGTGATTGGGTGTTGCAACAGGACATATATGCCAACTTCTTTTGAGTTGTTGGTTTTCATAGGAGTCCACAAGTTAGTTGTGGCTCTCGATAGGTCTCTTTGGTAGCAAATGGAATTTCGGCACGATTTATTGATATGCAATTTATGTGTATGTATGTTCAGTATGTCCTAAGTGGGGTTACCGAGTAGTGAGCAAAATATATTATACAGATGTATAAATACATAGTTCAAGTGATACACTCACATACATACACATATATGCATAGATTAGATGATTTATACATATATTATGTTTGGTACGCATGATTTGGAGAAATTGGGTAATGCGAAGCACTTCAAAAACGAATCACGATCCTCATGGGGACGATAATACTTTAGTGTTATGTACACATGTAGGAAGGGTGTACGTAGGGTATGGCATTTACATACGGTTTTGGTATATCGGTGTAGACAATAGAAAGTAAAGGATGTTAGTGAGGGAATCCATTGTACCATTGAGGCACGCCACCTACAGACGTGGTTCTAGAGCGGTGGCAGAGTGATATTGGAACGTCGGTCTAGAGTAGCTCATATGCTATTCCATGGTACTACTGGGTACTGCGACTTGACCTATAGGCCAACTTCTTTTGAGGCATTGGTTTTCAGGGGATTCCACAAGTTAGTTGTGGCTCTCGATAGATCTCTTTGATAGCTAATGGCAATTAGGCAAGGGTATTAGTTATAGGTATTCATATTATGGTTTTGGGTATGGAGATGTTATGCTAGTAGCATTGTTATATCATTGTATTTTTTTGCATTTCAGATGCTTCGACAGGGATGAGAGATCTATGCATCGATGCTTTTGAAGTGTAGTATTATCCCTATACTCATTTTTCACATTTAGTCGCATGGCTTATTATAGTTTGTATATATTAATAAGAGAACCACTATTATGTATCATCCCGACTTGTTGGTGTACAGATAAAGTAGGATGATGTATGATTAGTATTACCCGTTGATCCTTTCTCACATTTATTAAATGTATATAGGTTGCATGTATATACAGTACTTAGAGGTAGCTCCTCTCACACCAGGCTTTACATCTAACATGGTTTTGGTATTTGTCTATTTATGCCATGATAACTCTCAGGTACTCTAGTTTGGGAGTCAGGTAGTTTTAAGGACAGGCTTAACAGACATTAGGAACCTTCTAAAGATGCCAAGTCGATATATTGGATATGTATACTGTTAATGATGTTGTACATAGAAAATAGGCTATTTTATATATGAGAATTATGATATCATATATTATATTTAGAACTCCGTATGAATGGAGTTTATATATCCTAACTTTCTATATTGATATTTATTTATCAGTTGCTTCCTCCAGTGTAGTACCTTATATTTTGTTTATCATGTTCTATTCATGTATATCCCATATATTATATTTTATCATTCCGCTAGGAGATTGTATCGATATGCCTTGGTATGATGCGTAGTTTTAATTTTTACCCTGACGGACTGTCTTTTGTGGTATTTAGGAGTCATACGTTGTCATTCAACATTGGCCCAAAGTATTACGAAGGGCGGGACATTGCAAACGCAATACCCGGGTCACCCTCTCGTGTCATGGGCTCCTATCTTAGGTCATCCACTTGCATCACAGTCTTGTACACATTCATATCAACATTGAACAATTTCCAAACAACAAATATTATACAAACCCAACTCAAACAATGAATGTCATCACATAATTCACATTGAACTCACAACAATGATCACCATCTCAACAATAACCTTGAAATGGCTTGAAAAATCAAAAGGAACTAGACTTGAGTGGATAAAATTTTATATATATTAGCCCATTTGGGTCAACGTTCAACCTACATATAGAATTAGGCCATCAGTGCACCTGTAAGGTAGACCGGTCCACCGATCAAAGCGAAAACTAGAAATTTTTGCCATGATTTCTAATGTCCCTCCGTGCTATTTCACCTCCTATCACCTTTTTTCCATTTCTGGTCACCTGAGAATGCCCCTAACCTCTTACCCTATGTTTCTATAGTCATTCTTACATTTAATTCATCAATTTTTCAACATGTATTTGGTTAATTCAAGGAAAATGGAAATTTAAGATTATAGTTTACTATTTATTCAAATCCCTCCCAAAACCCAAGTCAAATCCGAACTTAAGTGATTTAAAATTGTTATGTACACTATTCTAGACCACACATCATACATATAGAATTATAATTGCATTATATTGAGAGGAAGGCATGAATCACTCACCAAATTAATTCTCTAGTGTATATTCCTCTGTCGTTCGGACTACTACACCTCCAAGTTTAGAATTTCGCCTTTAAATTGGTATAGACATGTAGTCCTCTCCATTAGCTTCGCGATGCCATTGATTTTGTGTGAATCCATTAAGATTCAAGGAAGATATGTTGATTTTTGGAAGAGGGAAAAGCAAAAAGAGAATGAGCGACCAGTTTTTAAAAACATGAAAGTAGTTACACGATTTAGTGTATATAACCAAAAGAAAAACAACGGTCAATCTGAATTCAAATCTAAACTTTAGGACCTACCCAGCTCAATATAAATTCGCTCATAACTCCTCCATATGGAATCCAAGACAGGGATACAAATATACTCCACAAATCAAAAAAAGACGGTCATAATGGCATAGGTTTCATCATCAATTTTCAAAGTTAGATACTGACCATTTTTCCCCGTCTTATTCATAACTTCTTTTATTAACACATTAAATTCAACTATTTTAACACTATTATGTTGTTATTATTTAATTATAATAAATTTCAAAATTTTAACTATTACAGTTTAAGTGTAAGAAGTGCCTAGGCAATGGGCATTCAGCAAGGGATTGCAAAACGGGTATTTTCAAGGATCAAATGCTACAACTGCAATCATATTAGGCACATAAGTAGCGATTGTCTGACCATACCTAAGACTTCTACCCAAGTAGTTCCACTTTATGCACTGGATGTTGTTCCTAGCACAAGCGCTACCCCCGTTGTGGAAAGGGGAAAGAAGGTCATTACTGAAGGTGTGTTAACCCTTTTTTATTTATGTATTCACATTTTATTTAATGCAGGAGAATCACACTCATTCATTTGAGTAAACTAGTAGATGAACTGCACTTAGAAACTAGTATAGTTATATACCTTGTCGTAGTATCAAACCTTGTAGGAGGATCAATTCATTTATCCATGATTTAAAGAGTTTGAAATGTGTATTTTGGATGTTGAATTCAATTGCAATGCTTTCGTACTGTGATTTTCTGGGACTGGTTTAATTCTGGTGATGGACCAGATAGCCATGTATAGAGTAGTACTAGATTGTGATAGTAAGGTGGTTCAATTAGGTACTTGCAATGGGCTCAACCTTGAGGTTTATTATGATCTTAAAAGTTCAATAATGTTGAGTTACCTATATTGTCTTGACATGTCACATAATGAGTTAGCTTATGTGCTTATTGTCCATGATCACCCAGATGTCTCTTATGAAGTTCTTGGCTTTCCACTGCATAGGGTGAGTGAATTTTGAATTTATTTATAAGAGAATACTAAACCTGTTGCCTTACCCCTTAGGCATATAGCTCTTAGAGAAAGATGCGAGCTTAATAAGAAAATGAATAAATTATTGGAGAAGTGATTTACTCGAAAAAGTATTCTGGAGTGCGGAGCACCAGTTATCTTTGCTACTAAAGTAAATAGCTCTTTAAGGCTTTGCATTGATTATTGTGAGTTGAATAAGCTGATAAAGAAGAATCGTTACCGATTACCACGTGTAGACAATCTCTTTGATCAGTTAATTAGAGCAAATGTATTTCCTCAGCTTGACTTGGCTACCATATTCCATCGTTTTCCTATGGCCAAGGATAATATTCAGAAAACCACTTTTTGCACACTACATGGGCTTTACGAGTGGTTAGTCATGCCATTTGGACTAACAAATGCATTGGCATATTTTGTGAACCTTATGAGTCGAATCTCTAAAGGGTTTCTGAATAAGTTCATAAATATTCATTAATGATGTATTAGTAAATCAATTCTATGGTTTCGATGACAACAACTATACAATGGAAATCGAATATGCATATATATTTCTATTTACAGATAATTGCTAAAGTAACATCACTAAAGAGACAAGAACAAAACTCAAAGAACGTATCAAAAGGCTACAAGTCGATAGAATCAGAAGAGCAGTGACATGGTTACAAGAAAAGCAACATGTACAAGATCAGATGTCTGGGTGCACTAGCCAGACGTCTGAATGAATCCTCTGGATCACAAACCAGATAGAATCAGACGTCTGGTTAATGTACTCAGACGTCTAAAAAGCTACCATATACAAAAAAAATTATAGAGCCAGATGTCTGAGACATATTCTAGACGTCTGAAATTGAACTTGGGTGTTGACATTCAAATTACAACTGCCATAATTGAAAAGACATTATCGCTCCTCTCCACTGCAACTCTTCATCACCATCAGAAGCGACCATAGAATACCTTTTAATGGATGCAACTACTCAAGAAATCTCTCTACCGCTATAAATAACATCAAGAATCCAAGAGAAGATTTCACCTTACTAATTTGTGCTCCTTACTGTTATACTCTGATATATTCTTGATCTCTAGCAATAAATTATTTGTATTCCACTCTT
Organism: Allium cepa; assembly: GCA_030765085.1. Taxonomy (NCBI): domain Eukaryota; kingdom Viridiplantae; phylum Streptophyta; class Magnoliopsida; order Asparagales; family Amaryllidaceae; genus Allium; species Allium cepa. The sequence goes on along the minus strand of CM060940.1, from coordinate 470,473,769 downwards.
CCATATATATAGAACTCTTCAATCAAAATCCTCTAGATACATATATTGGAAGCATTTGTACTTAATAGTCAATATTCGTGTTATAGAACACACACTTGACAAGAACAAGCTTTTGTAACCAAGCATATTCCTTCGGGTGAAGTGAGGGTGTTTGATAGTCGAATTCCGAAGAGCAGCTTCGGGACTAGAAGTAGGACGGGAGATCCGAACCTGTATAAAATCCTAGTGTGCTTAGTTTATAATTAAATAAATTAATTTTATATTAGTTACATCATATAGTTAATCACATATACTTGCACATATACACTACATGATCTACTATATAGATTTTCAATTAGTATCAGAGCAAGGTTTGATCAAAGAACGGTAACACGTTTTTGAATCACTTTAATATGGCAAATATTTTTCAAGAAGGACAATCCACAACACAACCCCCACTTTTTAATGGCTCTAACTATGCATATTGGTCAGCACGTATGAGAATTTTATGGAAGCTAATGGTCTAGAAATTTGGTCAGCCACGCAAGATTAATATGAAGCACCTACTACATCTATGAACACATAGACCGATGCACAAAAGACCTTAGATTAAACAATGCTAAAGCTATGAATATTTTACTTTGCTCTCCAGATAAAAATGAATTTTCACGTGTCATGTTATGCACAACTGCATTTGACACTTTGCATACCTTACAAATTACACACGAAGGTACAATAAAGGTCAAACAAACTAAGATTTCAATTTTGCAAAACCAATTCTTGTCATTCAAAATGAAGCAAAATGAAACTATTGTTGACATGTATTCTAGATTTCAAACTATCCAACATGATCTTATGGCATTAGGAGTTAAGTTTACTGATTTTGATTTAGTTTCTCGAATACTCAACTCTTTAACATCAGACTGAGAAAGGAAGGTATTAGTTATTGAAGAAGCTAATGATCTCTCTACTCTCAAAGGTGAAGAGTTGATAGGAAATTTAATGTCCTATGAAGCTAATTTGCAGGCACGAAAAGAACTAAATTTGCAGAAGAAGAACATAGCATTCCTAGCAAAAAAAATGATGACTCTGATTTAGATGAAGAAGAGATAGTCTTCATTGCCAAGAATTATAACAGATTCAAGAAATTTAGAAAGATGACCAAATTCCAAAAAGAAGGGAAGTCCAACACAACAAACCTATCTCAAATCAAGTGCTATGAATGTGATCAATATGGACATATAAAGAAGGATTGCCCTAAACTCAATAATGATAAAAAGAAAAACAAATTTGAAAAATTCAAAAAGAAGAAGGCCTTCAAAGTAACATGGGATGACTCAGGTTCTTCATCATCTGAAAGTGATAGCGATAGCTTTATGGCACAAACTTATGAGGTATGTCTGAAACTTAGCTATGACGAATTATTAGAACTTAGCATGGAATTAGATGATAAATTTAGAAAATTAAAAAATTGAACAAAGAATATATAGTCTGTTTGCACAAAAAATGGACAAACACCTCAAAGTCGTATGATTTAGTTGATTTTACGTTGTTCTTAGCGGTTTGGATGATTTATGCAAATATATAAAGAACGGGGGCTAAACTGAAAAAAGACACGCAGATTTATAGTGGTTCGGCCAGAACGTGCCTACGTCCACTTTATATGTTATTCTCTCTTTTCTTTTTGATTACAAGTACAACGCTTTGTATACAAGTATATGAAAGTTGTTTGAAAGTTCCTTCCGTGCTTGAGCTCTCAAACTTGTCTGCCATTGTTGTACCCCTGCCCCTCTATTTATAGAATGAGGCTGGGGGTAGGGGTCCTGGATGTATATAGCTGCTGGTGGACCTGGACTGGAGCAATCTGGCCTGGTAGCGTTGGTTCGGCAGTGCCTCGATGGAGAGTTGATTCGGTCCAGTGATACGTTGGTCCGGCGTCATGTTGGTCCGATGGTAGCCCCCTTGCTCTTGGTTCGGCGGTACTGGCAGTGAGGCTATTCGGTGATAGGAGTGTGGATGTGGGTTCTGGTTCGGCTATGCAGGGCGTGGTGTTGGATCGGTGGAGTTTGGACCGGCGATGGATGGTTCGATAGTTATAGGGAGGGGATGGTTCGGTAGTCACTGGTTCGGTGGTAGGTCTGGTCCGGTAGGTGTAGGAAGGAGTTGGTTCGGCAGGGAGGTTGGTTCGGCGGAGGCTTGAAGACGCGCTGGTTCGGTGTTGGGAAGGAGAAGGGTTGGTTCGGCAGATGAGGGATGGGGTTTGGTCCGGCTAGGCATAGGTACCGAATGGGCATGGGTACCGTATGTAAATGGTGACTCTGGACGACATTGATGCTCCTTGGTCTCGCGATTCCATGGGTGAGAATTCGCCCAACATTTGCCCCCCAAAGTGGGGCACATGCTTGCATGTGTCGCGCTTTGTTCTAAGTTGGATAACTGGTATAGCTTTATTCGGTTTGGGGTGCCGAAAAGGATGGTCCGGTGTGCCGAACCTGTTGGTCCGGTGCTCCTGCACTTGTCTATATATAGGGGCTACACCCCTTCGTTATTCCTTACCGAATCAGAGAGAGCCGAATCAGTCCGAGTGTCGAATCAACCTTGCACCGAATCAAATAGGTACCGAATATAGACGTGCCGAATCAAGCAAGTGCCGAATCAAACTAGCAGCGAACCAGGTATGTTTTCTTTCGCCGAATGAACAAGAACGAGACCGGTGTGTTGAGTGCCGAATGTGATATGCCGAATGAGATATGTGATGTACTACCGAATGGATCTTTAAACCTTTAATACCGGATGGATTTTATGCCGAATGGGCTATGCCGAATGAGATTTTATATTTGAATCTTGAGTGGAACACCAACCCTATATTCACCTGCTTGCTTACATTTCCATACTTCTTGTTCTAATACCATGTTTTTCTTGTGCCGTAGATAAATGTCTCGCAAAGCGGAAACTCGATCACATAGAAAGAAGTCCAAGGATAGAGAAGAGTCTTCTTCCGTGCCCCCAGCCCAACCAGGACCGGTGCAACATGGACCTGCACCGAGGTCGTTAGTGGATGGGTACGGTCCCCAGGAACTTCTGGCCCCTCCCGATTTTTTTCCTAGCTCCCTAAAGGAGGAGCAACTCGATGTTATATCTCGTTCCTTCGGAATAGATAGAGCGCGCATGCTATTGCCGGGGGAAGGAGTGATACCGTATGACCCCCCCGAAGGCTACTTTGCTTACAGCAGATATCATTGCATGTGTGGTGCTATCCCGCCTCTCAACGCCTGGATAGTTAGCTTTATCACATATCTGAAGGTGGCTCCATTCCAGCTTCAGCCTAACTCCTACGCCATTCTGGTGAGTCTTTTCGTCATCTTTCAGAGGAAATATGGGCGTCCCCCTTCCAACCGGGAGATCTGATATCTGTACAACTTGAGAGGCTACAAGAAGGGGTCTCCATATATCAGTTTGGAAGCGGCTGTGCCCGTCAAGCCTGTTCTGGATTTGTACTCGAAGTTTAGTATGTTCAAGAAGGAATGGTTTTTCATTAGGGATGACCCTGTTTTTTTCCGCCTTTACACTTCCGGCTGTAAGTTGAACTTCATTTATATTTTCCTTGTCCCGATCACAATGCTTCTTCTTATATGCTTTTATTTCTTGCTAGCAACATATGGCTTTGCGGTTGTGGAGAATGATTCCTTGGCGCGGATGGCTGCTGAAATAAAGGTCATTTTGGGAAGGGATAGGTCGGCCTCTTACCTGATCAGGAACGCCACTCTCCTGGAGTATAACTTGATTCTGCCACATCAATCTGTGGTTAAACAGAGAGATACAGCCGAGGAGAGGGCTGCTAAAGCTAAGGATGGGGCTACTGCGAAGAGTAGCAAGAAGAGACCTTTCTCGGTACCTCCAGCCGTTGGGGGAAAGAAGCTTAAGAAGTCTGATGGACCCTCTGCCAGTACATGTCCAGATATTCCGGAGGAGGAAGGTGGAGAGGAGGAAAGAGACGAAGAGGAGAGCGGAGGAGATGGAGAAGATGAAGGACAGGGTGGTAGTGGTGCCGGGGCTTTGTCTTCTGAGCAGGCAGGGGAGATCCAGGAGTGGACGGATGATGCCTTCCGCCAGGCTTTTGAAGGGTTGGAGGAAGAATCAGCCTCGGTGAAGAAGGCAAAGGAGGTTGACAAGGCTGGGGTTGGCGCCGATCCATTCCTTAAGAGTTCTTCAGCTGAGGTGGCTCCAGCGATTCAAGGTGAACTCTTGACTTCTGCAGATTCCATTTATGATAGGGACTTAGGAATATTTTATGGTTCGCTTCCGTCCTGGACTGAGATTCAGGACTTATTGCAGTATTCTCCTTCTCCGCAGGGTTTGTATAACAGACGTGCCTTCTCATTCTTTTTAAGTTAACATATTTCTTGAATTATGGACCCTTGTATGTTCGTAACACTTGTTCTTTATCACAGGGGCAGGCGAGGTGGCCAAAACTTCAGACGTTCGACACCGTCTGGAATAATACAAGTTACTTAGAGCTTCTGCCAAGCCTAAGCCTCCCACTAGTCGTCCAGGGGACATAGTTAGCTACTGTCCTCTTCTTGGGGTCAATGAAGAGAGTATTCAGAAAAAGAAGAGGAGTCGCTCCTTATTTGAATCTTCACCCGGTCCGCAGCTTCCACCTCAACCTATTCATGATATCACGGAGGAAGACACTGAGTATATTCCCTCCCCGCATCCATCTGAAAATCCTACCGTCATCCGCATAAAACGTCCCGACGTGCCTCGCAATCCCTTTGCCGGCCACCCGGATTTGGACCCCAGCTCTCAGGATATCTTATTTGACGAGGCCACGGGCGAGCATCTTCTCCGCCGCAATCCCATGGTTCGGGTTCTTGATGAGGCTAAGTCCCTGGATTTGGATCTGCTCACTACTCAGATAGCTGCTATGGGGGACGAAGCCAAGGCCAACATTGACCGGGTCGCGAAGGAGGCCAAGAAGTTAATGGAACATCACGCTCGATTGGCCAAGGCCGGGGAGGAGATAGGGAGTGCCAATATAAGGCAGCGGTTAGTGGTATCTGATCAGGCCAAGCAACTTGCCGACCAGGCTATTCAAATTTCGCAGCATGAAGCCGACTCCCGACGACTGAAGAAGACCATGGAGGAGGCTAGCAGAGCCGAGTTGCGGAAAATGGAGGCCGCTTGCAAGAAGCGCATTGACATGGCCATTACCACGGTTGATGAGGTTAGGAGGGCGGATCTTGAGTAGGTTGAAGAAATATCTGGAAGGCTCGAAGCTATAGAACTTGCTCAAGCCAAGTTGAAAGAAGAGATGGAGGAGATGAGGAGATCCCTTCAGGCTGAGTGCTCGAGATACCGGCGGGAGAGGGATGTTGCCGTCGCTAAGCTGCGGTCCTCCGAGGCCCGGGTGAGGGAGTTTGAGGAGAATGAGGGGATGATGGATGAGATGCTGCAGGACATGTACTTCCGTACCTAGAAGCAGGGTAATCTATCCTGGATGGATGACTGTCCCCGGATCATGGCCAGGATATATCTCCGGACTTTGGAGGAGGCCAGGGCCGATGCAGAGAAGGAAGGTGGAGCGGCATTCAGTATGGATATGGTTACTGCCCAGTTTTCAAAGGAGGAGAAGGTAGCGGTGAAGGAGGGGATGCGGCTACTCGCTGCAGAGGAAGCCGGTGTGCAGTTGGGGGATGAGGACCAAGAAGCAGGTGTTGGTGAGTTTTCTCTTTTTAGCTTTCCATAACTTAATCGTTCGTCGCCGGTTTTAATGGACTCTTTCTCTGAATTGGACGGGTGGGACTTCTGGTCAACATGCTAGGAGCTCCGATCCTGCTGTCAAGTAGATTCGGAGAGCTAGTGAGTTGGGGGTGGAGCACTGATGCAGTCAACTACTTGATCCGATCCGTATAGCTTTTGGTTTTCTTGACTTTCCTGTCTATACTTAGTCAAAAACATTAGTGTATTTTTGGATTGTAATTATGTCAGTGAACGACTCTACGTAACTTTATAACACGAGCTGATTTTGTTATATTTTGAATGTTGTCATTGCTTTTGATGTGTTGTATAAGAAATATAACCATGCATATGCCTGTGATTTGATTGTGTTTGACACTAAGTTTCTGCTTGTAATATAATTTCATGTTTTGCAATGTTAGTGTGATGTATGAATATGAATTGCAGCTATGCCTTAATGTATAAAAGTGGAAGGTACCGCCCTTCATGTTTCGGCTGTGGACGGCAACTTTGCACGCCCTGCAAGACTAAGCACGGAATGCTGATGAGTGTCTCGTCATCCGGTTGTAAGTTTCTGTTCTCATTAGCGAGCGTTCCCTATTTTATGTCCTGTACTTTCAAGCACCGTTACGGAGAATAGGAGAAAAGTTTTAAATGAAATGGAAATATAGGAAAGGTACAACTTCCAGTCACGGAAGGCCATCGATGTGCTTAAGTTCGTGGCAAACGGGTTTTGTAGTCACTTTCCCTAGCTGTGGGTCTTGGAGACATTTGTCACCCATCTTACGCCTCTGCGGGGAGTTTTCTTTTTTACCACAGCCGTACTTAAGACACATCGGAGCCGATTGCACACAGTAACTAACCGGGCCATTATGGCCCGTAATCGTGGGTATTATTCGATTTACTGTGGCCGGCTAGCGTGGGGGCCGATCGTCAACTGTGAACTTCCCCTGGCTGGCCACACCTTATGTTGGGGCTTATGATCGGTTCACAGCTGTCGGCGAGCCGAATCGCTGTAATGAGCTGCCATGGCATAATCGGCCTTCTCTGTGGCTTATACTCGGCTTATTACAGTCGGCTTTAAGGGCCGAGGCAAACAATGAGTTAACTCGCGGTAGAGGGATACCGGAGCAAAGTGTCTCATTGGCGAGGGCATAGGATCGCAGCATACCTGTTAGATTTTGTCCAGGTGGAGTTGTGTTGTGAAGCTCTGAATTGAAATGTCATCTGCAAAGGATTTTGTTCAACAGCAAAGGATAAAGCTTAACAAGTAGCCAAGATATAAAGGAACAAGTTAACAAGAGCCAAGTTTTTTAAAGTGGTTCGGCACGAAAATGCCTACGTCCACTGATTCTCTTTGTTATTTCACTTCATATGGGCAGTACAAGTTAAGAAAAGTATCGACGGAGGTGTCGGATGTTCCATGCCCTCTGGAACACCTCTCCGTCCACTGTTGACAAAATGTAAGCTCCGTTGTGGAGATCTCTATGAATTACATATGGTCCGTCCCAGATTGGATCCAACGCTCCTGGGCGCGGAAAGATTCGCTTGAGGACAAGATCTCCTTCTTGTAAGCTACGATGTTTGACTTTGGAGTTGTATAGTGCTGCCACTTTTTGTCTGTGAGCTGCTGCTTTGAGTGCTGCATCATTTCTTCTCTCCTCAATTAGATCCAAAGACATGTGGAGGAGTTCTTCGTTTTCTTCTGGGTTGTAGTGGATCCTACGGTGGGAAGGCACAATAGTCTCAACTGGAAGCATTGCCTCTGATCCGTATGCCAAAGAGAAAGGAGTATGCCCTGTTGATGTTTTGAAGGATGTGCGGTAGGCCCAAAGTGCTGTAGGAAGTTCGTCCACCCAAGCGCCTTTTGACTTTTCAAGCTTCTTCTTGATTAGAGTCTTGAGGATTTTGTTGACAGCTTCGACTTGGCCGTTTGCTTGAGGATAAGCTACAGATGAGAAGCTTTTGTGAATCCCGTGCTCATGGCACCAATCGGCGAATTCTTCGCTGTCAAATTGAAGTCCGTTGTCTGATATGATCTTGAGTGGGACTCTGTACCTGCACAGAATATTTTTGATCAAGAAGTTGATAACTTTTGTCGAAGATATTTTATTTAGTGGTTCCGCCTCCACCCATTTGGTGAAATAGTCAACCGCCACTATAGCATATTTGGCTCCGCCTCGTCCTGCTGGCAGTTCGCCAATTAAGTCAATTCCCCATACTGCAAAGGGCCAAGGGCTGGTCATTTGAGTAATTTCATTGGTTGGTAGTCGAGGAATCATAGCAAATTTCTGACATCTGTCGCATCTTCTGACGAAGTCCAAAGCATCTTTGTTCAAGGTGGGCCAGAAATACCCATATCGGAGTATCTTCTTTGCCAGGGTCTGCCCTCCGGTGTGGTCTCCACCACTTCCCTGGTGGATATTGGATAGAATTTCCTTGGCCTCTCTTTCAGCAACGCACCTCAATAAGGGGTTAGAGAAGCCGCGCCGATAAAGGATGCCTTCTTGTATCGTGTAGCGGGAAGCTTTCCTTAGAATTTTCTTAATTTCATTTCGCCCGTCGGGTAGGGTGCCGTTTTGTAAGTATTCCCGGATAGGGGTCATCCATGTTTCTCCTTCGGTTGCAGCTATCAGATTTACTTGCTCGAAGCTCGGGGTTAGTAGCCTTGAGACAGTTATTGTTCCAGAAGTGGTATCATTTCCCATGCTAGCTTGTTTTGCCAGCTCGTCGGCCTCTTGATTTTCTTCTCGAGGAATGTGTTTGATCGAGTAGTGCTCCAATTGATTGAGCAGCTGCTTGGTCTTTTTCAGATATGCCGTGAGCCGCTCTCCTCGAGCCTGGAACTCCCCTAGTATTTGATTTACGATGAGTTGTGAATCACTATGAAGACATAAGGAACTGACTCCGATCTCTAGGGCGAGCTCTAATCCGGCTATTACTGCTTCATATTCGGCATCATTGTTGGTGGCAGCGAATTCCAGCCTTAGTGCATAACGCAGCTTTCTTCCCCTGGGAGTGATGATCACAACGCCTGCCCCCTAGCCTTGTTCGTTCGATGCTCCATCCACAAAGAGACTCCACTTGATGTCCTTTGTTATTTCAGGCTGCTCCCTGCCTTCGTTGATAGTGAATTCGGCGATTAAATCGGCTATGGCTTGTCCCTTGATGGCAGTGCGAGGATGGTAGGTGATATCATATTGGCTTAACTCGATGCACCACTTGAGCAGTCGCCCAAAGGTGTCAGGACGATGGAGCACTTGCCTCAATGGTTGGTCGGTTAGGACTCTGATGGGATGGGATTGGAAATAGTGTCGCAGCTTCCTTGATACGATTAGTAAACAGTACGCCAGTTTCTCGATTTTGGGATACCGGGCTTCTGCTCCCGTGAACCTTTTGCTTATGAAGTACACTGGCCGTTGTGTGCGGTTTTCTTCTCTTACCAAAGCGGCGCCTAGGGCATGTGGTGACACAGCAAGGTATAGGTATAGTTCTCCGCCTTCATTAGGAGTTGAGAGTACTGGTGGCCGCTGGAGGTGTTCGATTAGGTTAAGGAAGGCTGTTGAACACTCATCGGTCCATTCAAATTTTCCTTTGTCTTTCTTCAGGGCTTCGAAGAAAGGAATGCATTTGTCAGTTGCTTTAGAGATGAACCGGCTTAGGGCGGCCACTTTTCCGTTTAGGCTTTGCATCTCTTTTCGAGTGGATGGTATCTTGATATCTTGCAAGGCCCGGACTTGTTCGAGGTTTGCTTCAATCCCCCTGGCATGGACGATGAATCCCAAAAACTTTCCCGATGATACTCCGAAGGAGCACTTTAGAGGGTTCAGCTTCATTCCATATTGGCGAAGCACTTGAAACATCTCGTCCAGATGGTTTATATGGTTGTTGGCTTTCCTTGACTTTACCAGCATGTCATCCACATAAACCTCCATAGTTCGTCCTATTAGCTCTGCAAACATCTTGTTGACGAGGCGCTGATAAGTAGCTCCGGCGTTTTTAAGTCCGAACGACATTACCTTGTAGCAGTACTATCCTCGGTCAGTAGTGAAGCTAGTGTGGTCTTGATCGAGGGCGTGCATAGGGATCTGGTTATATCCTGAGTATGCGTCCATAAAGGATAAAAGTTCGTGTCCGGCAGTGATGTCCACGAGTTGGTCGATTCGAGGGAGTGGGAAGCAGTCTTTCGGGCAAGCGTCATTTAAGTTGGAGAAATCGATGCACGTGCGCCACTTCCCATTAGCTTTCTTTACCAGTACCGGGTTGGCGATCCATTCCGGGTAGATGGCTTCACGTATGAAGTCATTGGCAAGTAAGTTCTTTACTTCTTCCTCGAGGGCTGCTGATCGTTCTGCCCCCACACTTCTCTTCTTTTGCTTTACCGGTACCTTGGTAGGATCGATGTTCAGTGCGTGGCATGCTATGTCTGGGGAGATTCCAGTCATATCAGCGTGCGTCCATGCAAATACATCCATGTTGTGGCGAAGGAAATCGATGAGTTGATTCTTTAATTCTCTTTTTAACTGAGATCCGACTCTCAGTAGTTTACTTGGATCGCGTTTGTCTACAGATACGAATTCCATAGCCTCTGCAGGCTCGGCGGTGGCCTTCTCCTCTTTGTCCCTGGGGTCTAATTCATTGAAAGGATCACTGGTATACCGAAGAGGAGGGGCTTTCTTTAGTTGCTATACTTCCAAGCTTTTCATGCAGAGAATAGTCTCTGCATTTTTCCCTTTATCTCTCCTGCGATTATTGCGAAGTTCGGTTACATAGCAGTCCCGAGCGGCGTCTTGATCCCCATCTACTTCTCCCACTCCATTATCCGTTAGGAACTTCATCTTCAGGCACCATGGGGCGAGGACGATTTGGAAGTCGGACAAGGCTGGTCTTCCCAAAAAGGCATTGTAGGCCGAGTGGTTGTCTATCAGCACGAATGTTTGTTTCCGAACGGCGGAGTGGGGATGACTTTCCAATTCAACAAAGAGATCCGATTGTCCGAGGGGCATCTTTGCTTCTCCAGTGAAACCATGTAGCGGTTTGTTGCAAGGAGACACGTCCTTCATTGACAGCTTCATTTTGTCGAAAGCATGCTTGAACAGAATATTCACTAAGCTTCCAGTGTCTACTAGGATCCGAAAAACTTTAGCTGGGCCGAACCAGGCAGAGATGACCATAGGATCCATATGAGGGTATTGCCTTCCTTCTAGGTCGCGCCCACTGAATGTGATGTCATTATATTCCCTCCGCTTAGGGTGGCGTTCTTCCATAACAGAATTGACACAGTCTCCCTCGCTTCTGAGTGAGTTTCCATACCTTTCCATTTCTGCCCAGCTCTTGTCGGCGATGTGTAGCCCTCCAGATATTGTACGGACCACTATCTTCTCTTGGCTGGAACCGCTGGTGTTGCGATTTCCTCCGCCTGTCTCTGGGTGGAGCTGCCCTAGGTTTTCCTTGGCGGGAGCTGGAGTCCTATCCTGGCCCTTTACATAGCGTTCCAGCCTCCTTCTCCTGATATGTTCTTCAATTAGGTCTCGGAGATGGCGGCATTCATTGGTATTGTGCCCGTGAGACTCGTGAAAACGGCAGAATTTACCGGACTGGATTGCGCGATCTGACTCTTTCTTGTACGGGGGGCGCTTGTATGTAAGTTCGTCCTGGGTGGCCAGGAATATGTTCTCGACTGTTTCATTCAAGGGATTGTAAGCGTCAAATCTCGGTCCTGGTCGGTACAAGCGCTTTTCTCCCTTCTTGCCCCCTGCATTGTCTCTGGAGTCGTTTCTCCGAATGTCCTTCGCTGCGGCGGGGGAGTTTCCATGAGCTGTCTTAGCCTGTGGTCCTGTCTGCCTTTCAGTGGCGGCCTCTTCGAGTCTCATGTACTTCCCAGCTTCATGGAAGAAATCGGGCAAGGTAGCTGGTTTTTCTTTAGTTAGTCTTTTGGCAAACTTGGTATTTGGGTGCACACCGCTACAGAGGGCCATTAGGGTGAGTTTCTCATCGGCATCTTGGACTGCGGCCGCTACGGCGTTGAACCGGGTTAGATATTGTTGCAGTGTCTCTCCGGATTTCTATTTGACAGTAGATAGAGAATAAGCATCCTTGGGTTGTTCCACATGAATGCGGAACTGGCTAATGAACTTTTCTTTCAACATCTCCCATGAGCTGATAGATCCTTGGAGTAGATGGCAGAACCAGGAGGTAGCTAGGTCTGCTAGGAATAGCGGAAAGCATTTACACAACACTCCTTCCGTTGCCCCGCTCATGAGCATATGCTGTGTGTATCTTTGCAGGTGTACAACGGGGTCAGAGGTTCCCTTGTATGGTTCCATTGTCGGCATTTTCCACTCCCGAGGGGTGATGGCAATTTCAATATCGCAGGTGAAAGGGCTGGTTACCCTAGCACCTATCCCACGATCTCTTTGGTCCCGTTGGACGCATTCTCTGAACAATCGTGCCATCCTCTCATCAGAATATGGGGCAGATAAGAAAGAGCTTGGTTCTTCCCTGCGGGATCGATCTCGTCCAGATGACCTGTAGGGATGGTATAGTCTATCACTTCTGACGTTATCCAGTGGCCATCCTTGGCTGCTCGGATGCATGCTAGGACCAGCTACAGTTGGCCCCTGCCTTGATCTTCCCCTGCGGGGTTCTGTTTCGAGCACTTCCATAGGGTCAACTTCGGGCTGGGTTCTAGCTCGGCTCCGTTCAGCGGGGTTTCTATGATTAGGCGGCATGACTGGCTCAGCTACATCCGACCCTCGCCTGGTGCCTCCCCCATTGGGTTCGGCTCCAAGCGCTTCCTCGAGCCGGAGTTCGGGCTGAGTCCGGGCGTGGCCCCTATCACTGTGGTTCCTGTTGATAGCTTCTTCGAAAAGGGAAGACCTTTGTTGTCTCCGAGATCCTCCAGATTGAGACTCCCCCCATGATTCAGTGTTGCTGTTGGATTCTTCGGCATCCCTCAAGCGTGACATGAGTTGGATTACCAAAGCTTCTTGTTGGGATGCGAAGCGGTTAGTCACTTCAACCACAACTCTGTCTAGGTCCGCCCTAGTGATTGCTGTCGGTTGTTCCGCGGTAGGGGCTGTCGGATTTTCCTGATCTACATTTGGCACTGCTGTCGTAGTGGGATGGTTCTCTTGATCTGGATTCGCTGGATCTGGAGCGCTGCTGGTTGCAACGTTCCGTCCCCTGTTGGCGTCATTTCTCAGCCTGGAAGTCATGTTTCCTAGGCAATGAAGGGTGCTGTTGGGAAAGATGGTTGAATGAGAGAAGCTGAAGCTTCGAGTTCCAAGCCGTTCTCAGTGAAAGCACCAAAAATGTTTGCACAAAAAATGGACAAACACCTCAAAGTCGTATGATTTAGTTGATTTTACGTTGTTCTTAGCGGTTTGGATGATTTATGCAAATATATAAAGAACAGGGGCTAAACTGAAAAAAGACACACAGATTTATAGTGGTTCGGCCAGTACGTGCCTACATCCACTTTATATGTTATTCTCTCTTTTCTTTTTTATTACAAGTACAACGCTTTGTATACAAGTATATGAAAGTTGTTTGAAAGTTCCTTCCGTGCTTGAGCTCTCAAACTTGTCTGCCATTGTTGTACCCCTGCCCCTCTATTTATAGAATGAGGCTGGGGGTAGGGGTCCTGGATGTATATAGCTGCTGGTGGACCTGGACTGGAGCAATCTGGCCTGGTAGCGTTGGTTCGGCAGTGCCTCGATGGAGAGTTGATTCGGTCCAGTGATACGTTGGTCCGGCGTCATGTTGGTCCGATGGTAGCCCCCTTGCTCTTGGTTCGGCGGTACTGGCAGTGAGGCTGTTCGGTGATAGGAGTGTGGATGTGGGTTCTGGTTCGGCTATGCAGGGCGTGGTGTTGGATCGGTGGAGTTTGGACCGGCGATGGATGGTTCGATAGTTATAGGGAGGGGATGGTTCGGTAGTCACCTAGTTCGGTGGTAGGTCTGGTCCGGTAGGTGTAGGAAGGAGTTGGTTCGGCAGGGAGGTTGGTTCGGCGGAGGCTTGAAGACGCGCTGGTTCGGTGTTGGGAAGGAGAAGGGTTGGTTCGGCAGATGAGGGATGGGGTTTGGTCCGGCTAGGCATAGGTACCGAATGGGCATGGGTACCGTATGTAAATGGTGACTCTAGACGACATTGATGCTCCTTGGTCTCGCGATTCCATGGGTGAGAATTCACCCAACATAGTCAAAATAAATAGATTAGAACTTGAAGTAGGAATGTTAAAAGATTAAAAAATTATCTTAGAAGAAGAACAAGAATTATCTCAAGAGAAAATTAAAATTAATTTGATAGAAAGTGAGGCTAGTGCTATTGATTTTGAAAACACTAAAATAGTGAAGGATAATTTGTTAAAAGAAAGTGTCAATTTGAAAAGCAATATTGAAAAATTGAAAATTTAGAATTAAAAGAAAAATTAGATAAAATTGCAAATAATGTGTCAAAATTTAATAAAGGAAAACAAGATTTGGAAAATCTTATCAAAACTTCAAAACCATCAGGTAGTAGAAATGGAATAGGATTTAAAAATACTTCTAAACGAAAAGGAAATGATGCTAAAAAAATTAATTACAAAAAAACTAAAAGTTTACCTACGTCCAATATGAATAACAAAAATATGAAAATTTGGATTCCTAAGACAAATAATAATTTGATTAGACAAAAACATATTAATAATTTCTTAGAGAATGTAGTCTATAATAAAAATTATATTTATAAAGGTACCAAACCATCTTGGGTATAGCTACCTTCGCCTAACAATTAGGACCCTAACAAAATATATGGGTACCAATTAAAAAATCCTTTATTTTGGAGGTAACCAAAATAAAAAATAAGGAGAAATGAATACTAGATAGCGGATGTTCCAAGCATATGACCGAAAATTCAAAAATGCTATCAAATATAACATACATCGATGGTGGAACGATAACCTTTGGAGATAACTCAAAAGGATATGTCATGGGCATTGGAGAGGTCATCAACTCTGGTATTTCTAACTCTCATATTATTTCAAATGTTTTATTAGTAGAAAATCTAAAACACAACGTACTAAGTATTAGTCAATAATGCGATAAAGGTTTTCAAATAAATTTCGAAAAAGATATATGTAATATTTTCAATAATAACAAACAACTTGTATTTGAAGGTTTTAGAAACAAAAATATTTATGTATTAAACATGAATATAAATAAAAATTCAAATTTATGTTTAATCGCCAAACATGATGATCCATGGTTATGGCATAAACGATTTTGTCATATCAATTTTAAAAATATTAATAAATTGAAAAAATATGAGCTAGTTAGAGGTCTACCTAAAATAAATTACAAAGTAGAAATTTATGTGACGAATGTCAAATTGGAAAACTAAAGAAAATCTCTTTTAAATCTAAAAATAATATTTCTACAAAACAACCATTAGAATTATTACATTTATATTTATTTGGTCCAACACAAATACGATCTATAAATCACAACAAATACGTTTTCATAATAGTTGATGTTTTTCGAGATATACATGGATTTTGTTTTTAAAACATAAAAGCGATACTTTTGGTATGTTTAAAATATTTGCTAAAAGAATTAAAACACAAATGGGACTTGAAAATGAAAAATATTCGAAGTGATCATGGAGGAGAATTCGAAAACAATCTTTTTACTAATTTTTGCAATAAGAAAGGAATAAGTCATAATTTTTATTTTCCTCGCACACCTCAACAGAATGGTGTCGTAGAAAGAAAAAATCGAACATTACAAGAATGTGCATGAACATTATTAAATAGTAGTGGTCTACCAAAACACTTTTTGGCTGAAGCTATTGCTACAGCTTGTTATGTGTTGAATCGAATAACTATACGTCCTATGACAAAACAAACTTGTTTTGAAATATTTGTTGGAAGAAAACCTAAAGTATCATACTTTAAAACTTTTGGTTCAAAATGTTTTATATTAAATACAAAAGATAACATAGGAAAATTTGACCCGAAGGCCGATGAAGGTATCTTTGTTGGATATTCGAATCGTAGCAAAGCATATAGAATTTTCAATAAACGAAATAATACCATTGAAGAAAGTTTACATGCTTTGTTCGACGAAAATCTTTTTAATCATCATACTAATAATGAAGAAGAAATTATTCCACTAATAAATTTTATTAATAATGAAACAAATTTGCAAAATAACACTTTGATATCATCCCCTAGAATTCTTTAGAATCATCCAAAAGATAATATCATTGGAGATCTCAATTCTAGAGTATCTTGAAATCAACTTAATCAAATAAGCCATATAGCATTTGTGTCAAATTTTGAACCAAAAAATTATAAAGAAGCGTCAAATGATAATTTTTTGATAATAGCTATGCAAGAATAATTAAATCAATCTGAACGTAATAATGTTTGGGAATTAGTATCAAGATCTGAAGAACAATCGGTTATAGGAACAAAATGGGTGTTTAAAAACAAAGCAGACGAGAATGGAAATATAGTTAGAAATAAAGCACATTTACTTGCTCAAGGTTATAATCAAAAAGAAGGTATTGATTATGACGAAACCTTTGCTCCTGTAGCTAGATTAGAGGTCATTCGTACATTACTCACCTTTGGAACTCATCACAATTTTAAATTATTTCAAATGGATGTCAAAAGTGCTTTTTTTAAACGGTTTTATTAAAGAAAATGTATATGTAGAACAACCCTCATTATTTGTTCACGAAAAATATCCTGATCATGTTTTTAAATTACACAAAGCATTATATGGATTCAAACAAGCTCCTCGAGCATGGTACGAACGTCTTAAAAATTATTTAATTACATCTGTTTCCAAAGAGGCAAAATAGATACAACCTTATTTATTAAAAGAGAAAATAATGATATTTTAATTGTACAGATTTATGTTGAAGGTATCATTTTTGGTTCAACCAACGAAAATCTATGTAATCAATTTTCAAATATTATGAAAAATGAACTTGAAATGTCATATATGGGAGAATTAAATTTCTTCTTAGTTTTACAAATAAAAAAACTTGAAAATGGAATTTTTATTCATTAAGAAAAATATTGTAACGATCTATTACGCCGTTTTGAAATGGATAAAACTTCGAGCAAACCGACACCAATGAATACCACTGTTCACTTAAAAAAGGATGATAACGGAAAAGATTTTAATGAAAAATTATATTGTAGCATGATTGGTTCTTTACTTTATTTGACGGCTAGTCGACCCGATATTATGATGAGTGTATGTCTTTGTGCTCGATTTTAAGCAAAACCAAAAGAATCTCATCTAAGAGCTGTTAAGCGTATTTTACGTTATCTATCTAGTACTAGAGATTATGGTTTGTTCTACCCTAAAGGATCATCGTTTGAACTAGTTTTATATTGCGATGCAGATTTCGATGGATGTAGAATAGACTGTAAGAGTACTAGTGGAACATGTCACTTTATCGGACAATCATTAGTTTCATGGTTTAGCAAAAAGAAAAACTATGTTTCTTTATCTACTTGCAAAGCCGAATATATCTCAGCAGCTCTAGCGTGTGCACAAGTGATATACATGCAACAAAAACTTACGGATTTCGGAAAAATTATCAACAAATCTCCAATATATTGTGATAACACAAGTGTAATAAATTTATCAAAAGACTCTGTCAATCATTCACGAACTAAGCATATAGATATACGACATCATTTTTTATGTGACAATGTTGAAAAAGGAACTATTTCATTAGAGTACGAAAATACCAAAAATCAAATAGCAGACATCTTTACAAAACCACTAAATGAACAAACTTTTATTAAACTCCGACGTAATTTAGGGATTTGCTCACTTCATGATCTACTCACTTAATAATCACTGCTTCATTTAAGCTATGATTAGTCATTTATTTTTCTATCCACAAATTATAATTAATAATTTCTGCACCTTTAACTTTTTAGATAGTTGGGTTTTCTATAAATAAATTTTTCAACTTATATATATATATATATATATATATATATAAATAGTTATACAACAAGAAAAACTATATAGACATAATCCATATCCTCTTCAAGAAACAAAATATAGTCATGTCTTCTTAGAGCTCTTATATATCCATCTCGACATCTACAACGGATAGCTCGACAGATACACCACAACGGCTTCCTACACCTACACCAAAGCAGGAACCGATGTATAGGTGGTCCTCAGTCACACGGGATCTACCCCCGATAGCAAGAAGATCAAAAGATCTCTGTTTGTCTCTCCTAATACAAAGTAGAAAATTGACGAAAATCATCACTATTAGAAACAATACATACATCTACAACGAGAACTATATTTTGAACAAAAAGTTACAGCACATCGGCTAAGCTTTTTGGAACAAGTAGCGATGAAGTTTTGTACGTCACGGAAGAAAGATGTCCATGAACCACTTCCAAAGCCTTGCAATTCTTTGGATCCCTCATCTTCGTATCGTACGCCTTCAGACCCTTCACCAAGACGATTTTCTGGCTCCCCGCGAATCCACGAACGTGGAAATATATGGTCTCCACTTAAACCATGGAAGGATAACAAGTCAGGAGATCGTAAAACTCCATCGCCTTCTAAATAAATTATTATATGTGTATCTATGTTTATTTGTTATTTTGTTTCACACAAATATTACCACATTCTGTTTTTTAATAAAATAGAAAATCGAAAAATAAGCAATACCATTAAATTTTAGGCTATTTTTAGAAAAATTGCCTATTTCAGACGTCTGGATATGGACCTCAGACGTCTGACACTCTGATATACGTCTATTTTTTAAGTACTGTGCATATGTCAGACGTCTGATATACCCCCCAGACGTTTGAAAATTTGCTCTGTCTCCTCTAAATAAAAATCAGAAAATTTCAGATGTTTGAAATTCGACCCAAACGTCTAAATTATTTCTCTGCCACAAAGTTTTAAAAAAATTTACCTATTTCAGACGTTTGATTTTTAACCCAGACGTCTGGTAAAACTCTCTGACTATCATATTTTACAAATTCGATCAAACCAGACATCTAACCCAGAAACCAGACGTCTGAAGTTAACTACTGTACTCAATTTAGGGAAAACCAGACGTCTGATTTAGATTCTAGACGTCTAAAATTCAATCGACTCCTTAAATTAGCCTAAATAACGTCATTTTTTACTTTCATCTAAAAAAATTTCTAAGCCCCGATTTCCCTAGTGATGATTTTTCTTTCAAAAACTTTCTTTTTACACGACCTCAAATCATAATGCCTTCTAGAATTAAAAATCCCAAGATATCCAAACGAATACAAGACTAACCAACATCATCTTCAAATCCTCAAGTTTGCTCGGATGATCAAATTGAAAGATGGATGAATAGAGCACTACATTCAATCAAAAGGTATGAAGATATACAAAAGAAAAAGCTTCACACGGGTCCATTCTATAATCTATTTAAATTTCTAATGTATGATTTGGATGAAATGTGTGAGAATGTCGAACTAGAAACCTTGATTTCTTCACTCCTAATGACATCCAAATCGATCAATTGCAATATTTCTTTTCTATGCGAATTTGAATAGCACTTCAGTACGGAACACTGAAGATGAAGATAACTGGCTCTGGTCTAACGTGTATGGCAACATGGTTAGGCTAACTCCTGGCATAATAGGTAGAACCCTAGGATGTTCTGACACGGGCAAAGATTTATACAACATTCCTGATATGTGTTTCAAGCTAAGAAATAGTATAACACATCAAATTTGGGAAGATGAAATGCCAAAGTTTGCCTCTAAATATCTACGTCCAAAAGCTTGACTCCAATCTTGAATGATAATCAATACCACCGTTCCACGTATGGGAAGCCACAAGCAAATAATCAAGTTAAAGCACAAAGCCTTATATGCTCTATTTGGTGGAACAAGGGTGAATTGGGCCAAATTCATCTTTGATGAGCTCAAACCTATTTGGACTCGATCACGGCTATCAATTATTTACCCAACATATACTATGAGATTTCTTCGTGCACAAAACATCCCATCCTACCTATTGACCTTCGAAGAAATCTCACAAAATATGCTTTTCCACCAAATTTTTCTCACTTATGCACCTATCTGAGATTCCCCCATAATTTATGTCCTTTGAAGATTGGATGCACAATCGTCAATCTAGACAAGTTGAGCCTCCACCTCAACCACATAATGAACCATCTCAAGAGGAGGAACAACATCGAGAAGCAACTCCACCTCCTTCTGCACCATTTGATTATCCAGGACAGGATGAGATTATGGAGACTCGAACGGATACAAATCCAAATGAAAGTGTTCGAGATCTCACCCTTAGAAAACAATATATATTATATCAAAATCAAAAACTTTCGGCTAAACGGATTGACAACTTTGAAACATCATTTGCTACATGCCTAGCCACAGTTGAAGAATCTCTTTCGACTATCTTATCGGTTCTCAAAGAAGTACTACAACGGGTTCGAGGTCCAACACCACCTTATGAAGATTGGCCAACCCCAATACCTTCTCCTCCCGCAAAACATTCCAAAATTTCTGAGGACAAACCTCTCAAGCAAGCTTTGACATCTCCTACGAAGCCTAGCACTTCTGAAAAAGAAGAAACAGGGGATGATCAAGATAAAGCTTCTCCAAAGGAATCATAGATTTTAGGAATCATAGATTTTTAGGATTTTGGGATTTCAACTTTTGTAAAATTGACAAAATCTATGTATGCAATCAATTTTGAATTATTAATGAGGTTTTCCTTTTGTGATTGATGATTGGTTAAATTATTTATAATTCTTTTTAATAATGCCAAAAGGGGAGAAATATATGTATAATAATAAAACATTAAGAATAAGCACATATTCAGGGGGAGAATTATAATTTATATATAAGTACATTGAACAGTTGTCATCAAAAAAAAGGGGAAGATTGTTAGAAAATCAATTCTGTGGTTTCAATGACAACAACTATACAATGGAAATCAAATATGCATATATATTTCTGCTCACAGGTAATTGCTAAAGTAACATCACTAAAGAGACAAGAACAAGACTCAAAGAACGTATCAAGAGGCTACAAGTCGATAGAATCAGAAGAGCGATGACATAGATACAAGAAAAGCAACATGCACAAGATTAGACGTCTGGGTGCACTAGCCAGACATCTGAATGAATCCTCTGGATAATAAACCAGGCAGAATCAAACGTCTGAAAATCTACCATATACAAAAAAAATATAGAGCCAGACGTCTGAGACATATTCCAGACGTCTGAAATTGAACTCGGGTGTTGACATTCAAATTACAACTGTCACAATTGAAAAGACACTTTCGCTCCTCTTCGTTGCAACTCTTCATCACCATCAGAAGCGACCATAGAACACATGTTATTAGATGCAACTACTCAAGGAATCTCTCTACCACTATAAATTGCATCAAGAATCCAGGAGAAGATTTCACCTTACTTACTTGTGCTCTTTACTCTTATACTTTGATATATTCTTGATCTCTAGCAATCATATATTTGTATTCCACTCTTTCATATTTGCAGAACACTTCAATCAAAATCCTCTAGCTATATATATTGGAAGCACTTATACTTAATAGTCAATATTCGAGTTATAGAACACACATTTGACAAGAACAACCTTTTGTAACCAAGCCTATTCCTCCGGGAGAAGTGAGGGTGTTTGATAATTGAATTCCGAAGAGGAGCTTCGTGTCGTTGGATGGGAGGTCCGAACCAGTATAAAATTCTGGTGTGCTTAGTTTATGTTTTACTAGATTAATTTTATATTAGTTACATCATATAGTTAGTCATATATACTTGCATATATACACCATAGGATCCATTATATAGATTTTCATGATGTACTCGCTTATTCGAAAAGCGAGGAAGATGACAAGTTGCATTTAGGGGAAATGTTCAACACTCTCAATGAGCATAAGTTAAAGGAGAAAATTTTCAAATGTCACTTTTAGTGCAACGAGGTTTGCTACCTAGGATATGTCGTATCCGAGTGTGGTCTATCAATTGATCCTAGTAAAGTAGCTATAGTATAGGATTGGCATGTACAGAGGAATGGTACAGAGATGAGAAGTTTTCTTTGTTTAGCTGGTTATTATAGGAAGTCCATTAAGGACTTTGCAAAACTTTCCACACCATTGACACGCCTTATCAAGAATAATTTAGCTTTCTTGTGGAACTCAGAATGTGAGGATGCTTTCACTAAGCTAAAGGAGTTGTTGAATAGTGCACATATTTTAGTATTGCCTAATGGCTTAAAGGTGTTCGTGATATATATCAATGCTTATGGTACGGATTTGGCACTATGTTGGTGCAGGAGGGTACCATTGTTTGTTATTAAAGTCGACAACTAAAAGTACATGAGAGAAAACGCCCAACCCATGATCTTGGGTTAGCATATATTGTCTTCACCTTCAAATCATGGAGGCATTATCATTTTAAGGGAGCGATTTGAGCTATTCATGAAACATAAATCTCAAAATACTTGTTATCCCAAAAATATTTGAATTTGAGGCAGTAGAGGTGGTTGGATTCAGTGTCTCATACGGGCAAGGGAATGTTTTAGTCGATGTCTTGAGTTGAAAGCATGCGATGTTAAGCCCTAGGTTTTTAGAATGAAAGTACATGGAGTTTATTTCTACAGTTGAGTTTCGACCTTCATCAGCCTTACATGAGGGTTGTTTTTGGCTTTAGATGTTCGGTCTTCACTTATGTTCATATTGTTTCGAGTCAAAAGCAAGACAAGGAGGTGTTGGATATTTTTAAGAAGCTGAATAGAGGATAGGATTCAAGTCATTTGGATCTTATTCCATTTACTCTGGTGGATGGCTAGGAAGAGATAGTAGGTTATGTGCCCCTCTTATTAAGGTATTGGTGGATATGGTACTAGTAGAGTCTTATCATTCTGGGATGGCCATTTATCCCGGTAGTGACATGTTTAATGACGAATTTTCTATCGGTCAGAAAATCGCCGACAAATTATATTGTTTTAAAATAACCGTAAGTGCATGGCGTACAGTTGTAGTATGTATGTGAGTATGGATCGATCCGCATGGACATGAATTAATTTTAAATTCTACTCAATCAAATTATACCAAAACTTGAGATTGTGTTAACTAAAATTTCTAAAAACTAACAAAAATAAAAGTGAATAAAAATATGAGAGTAGAAGGCAATTTAGAGGCAAATCCCTTCTCATGATCACACAAATCAACATAATGAAATTATGATCTCTCTTTTTAGTCATTTGTGAATTTAATTGATGTGTTTATCGTAAATATGGCCTATTTGTGCTATTAATTAGCCTAACATAAACCATCAAACTTTAACACACTATTCAAACCACTTCATTACCAAAATCATTTTTATGTTTGTTAAGCATAGCCTATTTGATGTCAACGACATGTGCTATCAAATTTAACATTAAATAACAAAATTTTACCAAATCAAAAATTTCCATTAAGCACAAAATGAGATCAAATGAAATTACTATGTTAACTTTATGTGATTCATAAGAGCTTCATCACCTCTAAATTGAAGGGGCTTAGCTTCACATATTTGAATTCATTGTAACACAAAGTTATTTCAACATAAACACAAACAAAGGAAAAGGAAAGCTAACTAAATTGCATGTAAATAAATCTAATCTACTTACATGAAATAAAACTACAATAATTGCATAAAGTAAAGAACAATAATTAAAAGAGCATGAAATTAAATTGCATAAATAAAATTACTTAAGAGTAAAAGGCTAAGAAGCCATTAAAGAGACAAAGAGTGTTTATGGCTACAACTAAACTAACTAAAGAGAAGGTAAGAGCTTCTACATGAAACATAAGAGGGTATTTATACATGCCTAAAATCTTAATCCATATTTTATGGGAGCTATCCAAAATACCCCTTAGGAAGTGTAACCTCTAAGTAATCATTAGGTAATTAATTAATCCCCACTTACATGTCTTTAAATCTTCATGAACATGTGCATGTGCTTTTAATCTCTATTAGCTTTTAATTGTGGTCCATGGGTTGGTGGATAGGTGGACTCCTCCATGTTGCATGAATTCATTTGTTTCCATCTTTCATTTGCCTTCAACATATGTGCATGCATTCATCCATGAAAGCTTCTTCAATTTGCTTTCCAATTACTATAATTAAAAATAAAAATATGCAGAAGTTTTTTCTCAAATTTACCATTTTACCCCCTAAATGAAGATGAATAAATGATGATTGAAAATAATTTAAATTTTTGTTTAATCGTGTAAAATACCCTAATATGCTCATTTATTAAATAAAAGTATATTAAATATGGAAATAAAAATATGCATTTTTACGTACACATCAAATACCCCCATACTTATCTTTTTATTCATCCTCGAATAAATTAAAACTAAGATAAATCTGTTTTCGTAGGACACACGATTGCATTGAGCATATGCAACAAGCCATTAAATCCCTAGGTGTCCTAGTAGGACGAGTGTTGTCCCGTTAGGGTTTTCAGCGGATACTACCCACAAAATCCTAATGCAAATAAAAAATTCTTGAGTGCAAGATTTATTTAAAAAGATATGAATGCAAGTTTTTGAAAATATTTACAAATGAATTTGCTTTTAAATTGGCATAAATAAGTTAAATATAAGTTCTAGTCATTATCAAGAAATATAAGGCCTTTTACTCATCAAAACATCCAACAAAAATTAAGTTAACATCACAATTAGACTCTAGTTTTGCTAGTTGTTTCGGTTGATTACATAGTGCAACTATGAAATGGATCCCTTAATTGATTATCTAAGTTTTGTAAAGTGGTATTTTTATTTATTTTTAATAACAAATCAAATCAAATAAGTGAAAAAAGTGCTTGGATTTCAATTGCTTTCTTTCTCTATTTTGAAAAATATTAACACCATTATTATTTACTCACCCAACTCAGATAAACTAAGGCTATATATACTGATCCTGCACTGCCTTTTGGGCTTACGTGAGAAGGGTATAGAGCACGGCGAGTTTGCACACTTACGTATGAACACATGACTCTAGGTGGCTATTTTATTAAAAATTTATTTACATACACCTAACTTGGATAAACTGAAGCCAGATATACCGATCATGCACCGCCTTTCGGTCTTACTTGAGAAGGGCACAGAGCATGGTGAGTGTATGCACTTGCATATGAACACCTGACTCTAGGTGTTTCTTATTTTTATAAAAACAATTTTTTTGTTTTTCTATACGTTTTTTCATTTTCTTTTTTTTTTGTAAAGAGAGAGTTTTGCAAAATCACTTTAGCACCACTTAACTTAGAAGATCAAAAATGTTATCGCTTTTACTTTAAATCAACCACTTTTTAAACAAAGATTTCAATTGGGATAAACTTCATTATTATCACCCATGAATCTTCCTATATACTAGTTAAACCATAGTTACTTGTAATCAAAGTTTATTTTTATTTTTGTTGAGACAGATACGTTTCAAAATTTTCGATTTAATAACCAAAAGCATATATTTATCCTACTGTATTTTTTTTGAAAATTTTTAAAATGATAAAAATAACAATGAAAAATAAAAATGAATATAAGACTTCCTCCACACTTACTTTTTGACTACGTTCCCACGGTCAACCCAAGTGAAAGGAGAAAAATTAAATAAAAACATAAATACGACCTATATTTACATGAAAATGAAACGATTATTATTTACGAGACATCAGAAAATATACCGCAAAGGAGTAAATGAAACTGTCTTTCAATGACCATTCATTTGTCTCGTCAAGTACGAGAGACGTAGCTTAAGCTTAGAAAGCCAAACCAAAAAAGATTTCAAAATTAAACGTTGGTTTGGAAAAACGATTGTCGTTTTATTAAATAATGTATGTGTTGTTTTATTTTCGATGATTTTCGGGGTAGATAGAACAATTGGTTGAACTTCAAGTTTATTTTCATTAAATTTAAATTCAAACTCATCATCGACAAGTTCTTCAAATTTATTGATTTTAAAATTAAAATGGTGATTTAAGTCTTGTAGTGACCCAAAATTTCTAATCCTGAAAATTCCAGATAGTTAGGAAAAAGAAGAAAGAGATAGGAGAAATAGAAGATTAGAAACACCAACATCTCATATTCGCAGCGGATAAAATATAATAATAAATAATAATAGTTTACAAAAGAATTTTGTATCTATCAAAATAACTTTATAATACATCAGAGTTACACATATATACAGACACTGAATATACAAAATTATCATGTCACAGATATACAGCAATATAATACAGCGGAAACACTCCATACGTTCTTGCCATCCAACTCGCCTCCTGAGCTCCAGAACGTCCTTACCTGAAAATCTGTAATATTCGGTCTGCCCATGCATTACATCAAAGTAACACCCCGGTCAGGCTGGAAAACAGCAAGAGTAAACCCATATAATTTGAAATAATAAATTCAAAATTAAAAGAAACCCAGGTAGCTTGTACTTAACTACGAGTTCATTATCTGTTACAGTCAATACCAATTTCACAAATCAATTCCTAAATATCTTTACTTAGTTCAAGGGTCCACATTATTCCATTCCAGCCTATTGATATCACATATAAAGAATTATTGCCAAATTCTAATCGAAGTGGTTTCGGGTATTTCCAAATACCCGACTCCGGTCTCTTCGAATTCAATATCCTCTTAACCCAAGTTATTTAAGTGGATACAATTCAATTTTAAATACTGGATGTCACCTGTACACAGCAATTTATCATAGATAGATAACCACATTATCACTGTCCAAACATATCATATCACAAAACATTTCATATTAGAGATATCAACCAATTCAAGGCATTTAACATCATTCAATCATTCATAAGCAATATTGATTACTTCCAAAAATTAATTTCATTTGTCTCTTATTAAATTAATTTTTAATCTTAACGACTTACTTTACCTTTACTTAACATTAATTAATTTCAAATCAATTAATTAAACATCTTTTTATTATCCATCTTAATTAATCTCCTTGATTAATTATCCTTTAATTACAATAAGAAATTAATTCTTAGTTAATCACACAAATTAATTTACCTCTACCCATCCATATTAATTACATTGATTCTTAATTAATTACTTAAATTAATTATCTTATCATTACTTACATCGATTAATTATCCTTTAATTAGTCCCACACATTAATTAACTAACCCTTAATTAATTTCCTGAATTAATCAAACCTTTAATTAATTACACTAAGTAATTAATCCTTAACTACTCCGCTTAAGTAATTTACCTTTAATTACTCTCATCGAGTAATTATCCCATTGGTTAATTATCCTTAATTAATTAACTTAAATCTTTAATTAACTATCTTTAATTAATTGTACTAATTAACCCTTAGTTAATCAAGTAATTAACTATTCTTAATTAATTAAACCATTTTCTTGAAATTAATTACATTAATTAATTATCACTTTATCACTTGTCAATGACCCTTAATTTAATTATACTCATTGACCATTCTCTAATTACTTCCCTAAGAAATTATGCTTTGATTTTAACATAAATTAATTAACCATCATTAATTACATTAAGTAATTAATATTCATTTCATTTAAAAATACTTAGAACTTTATTTCAAAATTGACCTAACTTATAACTACTTTAAAGTCAAACAATTTAAACATTTCTTTATTGTTAAGATCTTGAAAACTTGTGTAAAACTTGTTTATACATATGCTTGGAAAACTAACTCATTTTAAAATATATTTTAAATCTTTTAAACTTGTTTGAAATATTTTATTCTTATAAAAATTTATTTATTTTCACGACCAGGTTACAAAATTTATATTTGAACCCACCCATACACTTTAGAATCTGATTTAAACTTCTACAAGCTTTACACCAAAATCTGGAAACCACAATACTTCGCAAAACATGCTTAACACCCTCCTTTTAAACCCGTAGCAAACTCGAGCATCACCCTCACAATCCCGAGCTTCTCTTCGAGACCCAACCCGAGACACCCTCCATCTCCAAAACAATGACACACCAGCCTTGTCGTGCACGTGCACTGATGCTTCACGCCGCCGCGACCTTCGCCGATACCTTCCACATGTCAGCGATAAACTCAAGAATCGACTTCGACCATTAATTCAACACCACGAACCCCAAATCGAATTCGAGTATTCCAGTCGAAACTGGAACCTGACCTCACCAGAAAACTACCCCTAAACCATCATCACCGTTCACCAGAGTTCTCCAAACTCCGTTCACAATATCGCCAGCCTTTACGCTACAATCACCCAAGCCCAGACGAGACTTGATCACCCATAGTCGTCGCGCTGACCACATTTCCAACCTCGACAATCTCTAGGTTTTAAACCCTTCTTCGACCAAAAGCCGCCGCTACGGTGGCCTATCCACCCACCTACCATTTCTGCCATGACCGACGAACTCCCAGTCACATCTAGATCCGACCCCTACACCTATTCCGCCGCCGATCATCGGCAAACAAAAAAATACCCAAACCCAGTCAACCTTGAATAGCTCATTCAATTAAATGTTAAAAATCAAGATTTTGGTGTTAAATATCTTAGTTTGGAAAAGGAATTCATATATAAATTAACAGATCATTGCGTTTGATTTTTAACATATCTTAAGCTCCTTTGTGCTTTTTATTTTTCCAGATAATATTTCTATCTATTATTCTTAAAATATTTTAAAACTTAGTTTAGTTTTAAACAAACAAACTTTGTTTAAATACTTAAGCCTAAAAGGAATTAAAATGTGATGAATTTGACGTTTTAATCTAGGTTTAAATCTCTGAAACTTAAAACAGAGATGATTACAGTAAATATCCAAACATTCTCACTGCATCTTCATACATATAAACATGTTTCAGAGTCTTAAAACCATCATGCATACACATTTGCAAACATACATCACAAGTTTACTTCAACCATAAGTCATACGCATCAAATCTAAAGGTATCACATGTTTACAGTTTTAAAGGCAGAGACTTAAACTAAGGTCAGAGATATTTAAACTCAAAAGATATGCACACTTCATAAATTCACAAAGACTTGCTCATACACATACATGTACAGCAATCATCGACAGTAATTCACAAGTTACCTAAGTTTTTAAATTAAAAGTTTACTCACCTATACGTGTTGAGCAGAGAGTTAGAAGCAGTTGAGATTGTTGAAAACTTGAATAGCTTAAATCTGAAAATTGAATGCTTCAGGTTGAAAATTTATTGCTTGATGAATATCTGGTTTTGAGATTCCAGTTTTGAATACTCTTATTGTTTTGATCTTATTGCACTTGAGTTGTTCTTTTTATGAACTAAAGTGTATGAGGAGGTAAATAGGTAGTGTATATATAACATAGGAATGAGGTGTTGAAGAAGCTAAGCTGAAGTATGGGTGTGCAGGCTTTTGCCTCTTTCTTTGACTTAACTAATTTTCTTTACTAACTGAAATGATTTTACAACATTTTGAATTGACTGTTGTTTGTGCTGAGATGATAGTATTTAATGCTAATGTTTCCTTACAAGTTCGCATGCATATCCATTTGAATTTTGTATGTACATATAGATATTATTTTTTTCTCTTGCCTTGCATATCTACTTCACAGGCAACATATATTCATTTGCCTAGTTTTGTTTTTATACTTTATGTGCTCAATATAAAATTGTTTTAAAATTATTTGTATTGTATTAACTCATGTTGCATATGCACAAATAATTACTATACTTTTATTTCTATTTCTTTTCACATAAATGTTTTAAATTTAAGTTGTCGATACTTAATCCATATGCTTGTACATATATTTATTTATGCTTATATTTAGTATTGATAATATTGATTTTATTCCAAGCATTATTATCTAGATTACATATATATATTTCAAATGTTAATAAGTAGAGTTTTATTTTAATTTAATGTGAATAAGATAGATTTTATTTTAAGTATTTTTGAAAACTTTATTTTAAATTTTCAAATCACAGTTTTCTTCCAAAATACACATATATATGTATATAAATAAATGGTTATGGCCAAAAGTCTTATTTGTTTTTAAGATGATAAGTTGTATTTTAAATTAATCAGATTAAATACTTATTAAAATAATATTGTCAAAATCCCGGGTCGTCACATTCCTCTTCCCTTTTGAATCTTTTCGTCCTCGAAAAGGAACGAAGCCAGAATTATTAAAACGCTTAAAATCAGATAAATTTTATTTGATCATTTTTAAACTACTTTAAAAATCTATATAATATTACTAAAATAGTTTTTATACAAATACTTTTATAACTCGATGTTTCGATAAGTCCATCCTTGTTCTCACAGAAATTCGGTCTTACGTTGATCAGGCGTACGACTAAAAATCTATAAGTGCTTGGCAAACCCGTTTCCAACATCCAGTGAAGATATTTTGAAAAATAATTTTATTGTAAATATAGAAAATAATTTTTGAAAATAGAGGAAATTATCTTTGGTGAGAATGCTCTGAAAATCATCACCCCATCCATGGTCGTAGTTACATCCTGGGTTACGTTGCCATCGCAGTAAAAGTCCACGTAACTATAGGCACTCCACACCCCTCGATTACGCCATGGAACCCACAACAGATCGCAGTTACATTCCAGGGTTACATTGCCATCGCAGCAAAAGTCCATGTAACTGTAGGCATCAGCGCGCTCGATTTTCACTGTCGAAATGAAACTTCTCCACCCCTACATAGGTCGCAGTCTACTGATATAAAATCAAATGCAGACTGTTGGCTCTCAACATCACACACGACTTTCTCTATGTTACCATAGGTCGCAGTCTACTGATATAAAATCAAATGCAGACTGTTGGCTCTCAATGGCACACACGACTTTCGTTATGGTCTGCAGTAGATCGAAGTGACATCGAGTTACACTGTCATCACAGCATAACCCAAATGCCTCTGTAGGCACCAGCGCCTCTCGACTTTCGCTACACACTACTCATAATCCTCAGGAACTAGTTTTGTCTGAACTCCTCACAGGATCAACTTTAGAACCCCCCTAGGGTTCAAAGCAGCACCACCCGATGGTACTCCAGAGAAGTTCATTTCAAGGGAGCGCCTGGTTACCCAGAGCCATTATCAAAACATTTTATACTATACACATATAGTATCTTTGAAGTCCTACACCTAGTATGATCGCATATAAAGCTCCTTTACACAAAATCGATTATCCCAAAATCGATAATTCTCAAACTAGGCTTTCCAAATTCCAATATTGATTTTACCCAAAAATCAAAAGCCTTTCCAAATCCAAAGGTTCCCAAAACCTTTTTCTGAAATCCTCATAATATACTTTATATATATATATATATCTAATTTATAATTTTTTTATCTAAACTTTGGATCATTTCAAACTTGTATAAAACCCCTTTTATACTTCAAACACTTTCAAAATCCTTTTCTTTCGACAATAGATTCAATAAGGGAAGATTTATCTTATATAATAAAGATATATAACTTTGTTTATTCAAAATCAAATGTTCAAATTTGATTACTCTTTCCAATATCAATTCTATTCAAATCTGTACGATGTACACTTATCGTCCGTACGCTATACAAATCTGATCGCTCACTCGACCACATAGTTTCACTTCCGAACTAGTATCGTCCCCCGACTTTCTAGTGCGGACTCAAGTCTGACTTCTTGATCAGAAACCGTCATTCTCCTTGCATAGCCATAACTATGATAGAGAATATCCAGAACCAATAAACAATCCATATCTAGATTCATCGTCGAAAATCGGATGAAAAATCCCAACTCGGATCGATAAACTATCTCTAAATTCTGTGCTCGAATCTGGATCAAATCACTATGCGAATAGAATAATATACGTACATCCTACATATTTAACTTCATCGATTATTAGCCAAATCAATTTCCTTTCTATTCATCCTCACTTTGATTTTATTCACTTATTCACATTTTCCTTAATCCCCATTTGGACTATCACTTCAATTCTTACCTCAGTTGGGTATTTAATCAATAACAGCTTGAACTCCGACCAGTTTATATTTAGAAAATAGCTTGAAAATTTTAAAAGTAGATAAGTAGTTAAAAAATAAGTATTAGTTTGCAAAATAGCCGTAAAATAGTTAACTAATTGTAAAATAGTTGGAAAATAGTTGAATAGTTTCAGAAATTTTAGAAAATTACAAAATAGTTGTAAAATAGTAATTAATTTGTAAAATAGTTGAAAAATAGTAATTAGTTTATAAACAGTTGAAAAATTGTTAAATAGTTCCAAAAATAATCGTAAAACAAATATAAAATAATTTGGCTTTAAAATGAAAGGTTGTATATATTAAATTGCTTGGAAAATTAAGTTTATATTAAAACAATTTATATTGAAAATAGTCCAGAGTCAAAACTGTTCACTTTCCTATCCATTCAATTTAAATTTCCACTTCCCTTTAAATTGATTCAATTCCAATTTGAGTAACTTCAATTTCTAGTTTGAAATTGAATTGAATCAATCTTGATTTCTTTCCAAATTCAAATCAAATTCCATTTGATTTTAATCCTACTCAACTTTAATTATAATTCCAAATTATTCCAATCAGTTTCGACTAGTATCAATTGAACCCACTTCAACTTCAAATCATTTCAATTCAATCCAATTCAATTTGTCCATTTAAATTTTTAGACTTATACATCTTCAATCATAAATCCAATTAATTCAAATCAAATTCAGTTTTGAACTAATTCAATTTCAATCTTAATTTTAAACCATCTCGAATTATATAAATTGAGGCAAATTCTCAAAGGTTGGTTTAACTTTTTAAACCAAATTAACCGTTATTTAAAGTTTTTAAACAATTTAATTTCTGAGCTCAAATTCTAGAATTTCATTTTAAATCAATTTAATTTTAATTTGGTTGTATTTCTATTGCCACTTAATTTAATCCCAATTCAAGATTCCAATTTGGTTGTATTATATTACTTCTTAATTTAATTCCAATAATTTGACAACCAATCACCTTAATATTTATTAGAAGGAAATATTTCTTTATATATCAAAATATATTTTTATATAAAATCATTTAAAAACTTTATATAAGAAAATAACAAGTACGCTCTCGTATATATATATATATATATATATATATATATATATATATATATATATATATATTCAACTCATCCTAGAGTACTACGGACTCTATTTAAGGAGTTATCCCAACCAGAGCCAAGGTTCTCGCTTAACCTTCAGCTCTGATACTAACTTTAACGACCTGAAATTTCCGATCCCGAAAATTCCAGATAGTTAGGAAAAAGAAGAAAGAGATAGGAGAAATAGAAGATCAGAAACACCAACATCTCACATTCGTAGCGGATAAAATATAATAATAAATAATAATAGTTTACAAAAGAATTCTGTATCTATCAAAATACCTTTGTAATACATCAGAGTTACACATATATACAGAAACTGAATATACACAATTATCATGTCACAGATATACAGCAATATAATACAGCGGAAACACTCCATACGTTCTTGCCATCTAGCTCGCCTCCTGAGCTCCAGAACGTCCTTACCTGAAAATCTGTAATACTCGGTCTGACCCGAGCATTACATCAAAGCAACACCCGGGTCAGGCTGGAAACCAGCGTGA
Organism: Allium cepa; assembly: GCA_030765085.1. Lineage (NCBI taxonomy): Eukaryota > Viridiplantae > Streptophyta > Magnoliopsida > Asparagales > Amaryllidaceae > Allium > Allium cepa. The sequence goes on along the minus strand of CM060940.1, from coordinate 470,440,371 downwards.
GTAAACCTATATAATTTGAAATACTAAATTCAAAATTAAAAGAAATCTGAGTAGCTCGTACTTCACTACGAGTCCATTATCTATTACAGTCAATACCAATTTCACACATCAATTCCTAAATATCTTTACTTAGTTCAAGGGTCCACATTATTCCATTCCAGCCTATTGATATCACATATAAAGAATTATTGCCAAATTCTAATCGAAGTGGTTTCAGGTATCTACAAATACCCGACTCCGGTCTCTTCGAATTCAATATCCTCTTAACCCAAGTTAATTAAGTGGATACAATTCAATTTTAAATACCGGATGTCACATGTACACAACAATTTATCATAGATAGATAACCACATTATCACTGTCCAAACACATCATATCACAAAACATTTCATATTAGAGATATCAACCAATTCAAAGCATTTAACGTCATTCAATCATTCATAAGCAAGATTGATTACTTCCAAAAATTAATTTAATTTGTCACTAATTAAATTAATTTTTAATCTTAATCACTTAGTTTACCTTTACTTAACATTAATTAATTTCAAATCAATTAATTGATCATCTTTTTATTATCCATCTTAATTAATCATCCTTGATTAATTATCCTTTAATTACAATAAGTAATTAATTCTTAGTTAATCACACAAATTAATTTACCTCTACCCATCCATATTAATTACATTGATTCTTAATTAATTACTCAAATTAATTATCTTATCATTACTTACATCGATTAGTTATCTTTTAATTAATCCCACACATTAATTAACTAACCCTTAATTAATTTCCTGAATTAATCAAACCTTTAATTAATTACACTAAGTAATTAATCCTTAACTACATCGCTTAACTAATTTACCTTTAATTACTCTCATCGAGTAATTATCCCATTGGTTAATTATCCTTAATTAATTAACTTAAATCTTTAATTAACTTTCTTTAATTAATTATACTAATTAACCCTTAGTTAATCAAGTAATTAACTATTCTTAATTAATTAAACCATTTTCTTGAAATTAATTACATTAATTAATTATCTCTTTATCACTTGTCAATGACCCTTAATTTAATTATACTCATTAACCATTCTCTAATTACTTCCCTAAGAAATTATGCTTTGATTTTAACATAAATTAATTAACCATCATTAATTACATTAAGTAATTAATATTCATTTCATTTAAAAATACTTAGAACTTTATTTCAAAATTGACCTAACATATAACTACTTTAAAATCAAACAATTTAAACATTTCTTTATTGTTCAGATCTTGAAAACTTGTGTAAAACTTGTTTATACATATGCTTGGAAAACTAACTCATTTTAAAATATATTTTAAATCTTTTAAACTTGTTTAAAATATTTTATTCTTATAAAAGTTTATTTATTTTCACAACCAGGTTACAAAATTTATATTTGAACCCACCCATACACTTTAGAATCTGATTTAAACTTTTACAAGCTTTACACCAAAATCTGAAAACCACAATACTTCACAAAACATGCTTAACACCCTCCTTTTAAACCCGTAGCGAACTCGAGCATCTCCCTCACAATCCCGAGCTTCTCTTCGAGACCCAACCAGAGACACCCTCCATCTCCAAAATAATGACACACCAGCCTTGTCGTGCACGTGTACTGATGCTTCGCGCCGCCGTGACCTTCGTCGATACCTTCCACATGTCAGCGACGAACTCAAGAATCGACTTCGACCATTAATTCAACACCACGAACCCCAAATCGAATTCGAGTATTCCAGTCGAAATTGGAACCTGACCTCACCAGAAAACTACCCCTCAACCATCGTCGACGTTCACTAGAGTTCTCCAAACTCCGTCCATAGTATCGCCAGCCTTCACGCTACAATCACCCAAGCCCACACGAGACTCGATCACCCATAGTCGTCGCGCCGACCACATTTCCAACCTCGACAATCTCTGGGTTTTAAACCCTTCTTCGACCAAAAGTCGCTGCCACGGTGGCCTATCCACCAACCTACCATTTTTGCCATGACCGACGAACTCCTTGTCACATCTAGATCCAACCCCTACACCTATTCCGCCGCCGATCATCAGCAGCCACAAAAATACCCAAACCCAGTCAACCTTGAATTGCTCATTCAATTAAATGTTAAAAATCAAGATTTTGGTGTTAAAAATCTTAGTTTGGAAAAGGAATTTAGATTATATATATAAATTAACAGATCATTGCATTTGATTTTTAACATATCTTAAGCTCCTTTGTGCTTTTTATTTTTCCAGATAATATTTCTATCTATTATTCTTAAAAATATTTTAAAACTTAGTTTAGTTTTAAACAAACAAACTTTGTTTAAATACTTAAGCCTAAAAGGAATTAAAATGTGAAGAATTTGAAGTTTTAATCTTGGTTTAAATCTCTGAAACTTAAAACAGAGATGATTACAGTGAATATCCAAACATTCTCACGCATCTTCATACATATAAACATGTTTCAGAGTCTTAAAACCATCATGCGAACACATTTCCAAACATACATCACAAGTTTACTTCAACCATAAGTCATATGCATCAAATCTAAAGGTATCACATGTTTACAGTTTTAAAGGCAAAGACTTAAACTAAGGTCAGAGATATTTAAACTCAACAGATATGCAAACTTCGTAAATTCACAAAGACTTTCTCATACACATACATGTATAGCAATCATCAACAGTAATTCACATGTTACCTAAGTTTTTAAATTAAATGTTTACTCACCTGTACGTGTTGAACAGAGAGTTGGAAGCAATTGAGATTGTTGAAAACTTGAATAGCTTAAATATGAAAATTGAATGCTTCAGGTTGAAAATTTGTCGCTTGATGAATATCTGGTTTAAGATTCTAGTTTTGAATACTCTTATTGTTTTGATCTTATCGTACTTGAGTTGTTTTTTTTATGAACTAAAGTATATGAGGAGGTAACTAGGCTGTGTATATAACATAGGAATGAAGTGTTGAAGAAGCTAAGCTAAAGCATGGGTGTGCAGGTTTTTGCCTCTTTCTTTGACTTAACTAGATTTTCTTTGCTAACTGAAATGATTTTTCAACATTTCGAATTGACTATTGTTTGTGCTGAGATGATAGTATTTAATGCTAATGTTTCCTTACAAGTTTACATGCATATCCATTTGAATTTTGTATATACATATAGATATTATTATTTTTCTCTTGCCTTGCATATCTACTTCACAGGAAACATATATTCATTTGCCTAGTTTTGTTTTTATACTTTATGTGCTCAATATAAAATTGTTTTTAAATTATTTTTATTGGTTTAACTCATGTTGCATATGCACAAATAATTACTATACTTTTATTTCTATTTCTTTTCACATAAATGTTTTAAATTTAAGTTGTCGATACTTAATCCATATGCTTGTATATATATTTATTTATTCTTATATTTAGTATTGATAAAATTGATTTTGTTCCGAGCATTATTAACTAGATTACATTCATATATATATATATATATATATATATATATATATTTCAAATGTTAATAAGGTAGAGCTTTATTTTAATTTAATGTGAATAAGATAGATTTTATTTTAAATATTTTTGAAAAGCTTTATTTTAAATTTTCAAATCAAAGTTTTCTTCCAAAATACACACAGATATATATATATATATATATGAATAAATGGTAATGGCTAAAAGTCTTATTTGTTTTTAAGATGATAAGTTGTATTTTAAATTAATCAGAGTAAATACTTATTAAGATAATATTGCCAAAATCCTGGGTCGTCACAAGTCTATTCCTTCAGAATCCAACAACTCGTTTTTCGAAAAGACTAAAAAAATTATGTTTACTAAATTCATCTTCCTTCGTAGAATTATTCACAACTTCGTCGTTTTCAAGGTGTAAAGTTGTTGTTTGAAATTCCTTTGGTCAGAAAAAGGAAGATCGAAATTAAAATCGAGTTTCTCACCCTTAAAAGAATTGAAATCCAAATCAATTACCACACGTTCAACGACTTCATTAAGATTGTCGTCTTCAATTTAAAAAAAATTATTTGAGGATTGTCATTTTTGGTAAAAGATGGATTATCACTTAACTTGTCACACGTAGGGATTTTGTTTTGTTTCTCACGTTGTCTCATATATGTTTCAAACAACAAATCCGTGTGATTTTTGTGACTTTCTTCCATTTGCTCAATAAAATCAAATTTATAATTATTAACTTGAGAATTTTCAATTTGAAATTGTTGAGAACAAAAATCGTCCATTGCACCATAATTGAAATTATTCTCATTTCCAAAATCATTTAAAAAGTGGTTCATATTTCCAATTTGACTTTGAAATTCATTTGGAGTTCGAAGTTGTATTGGCATGAGTTATAATCAAAATCATTTGAATATTGAAGCGAATTCAAAATTTGATTATTTTGAAAACTTTAAATTGAGTTATTGCACAAATCATTTATCCTTTGATTTTGTTGTGTAGAGAGTTCAAGTAAAGATTCGGTTTCTTTTTCAAGAGTTGAGAGTTGGTCATCATTTTGAATATTTTGTGGTTCAAAATCTAAATTGTTTGTGCAATAGATATTATTAAAATATCTATAAGAATTTGATGTGAAATTATATGGATTATATTGATTTTCACAACTATTGTGAAATTCTGGCGAGTAAGAAAATTCGGACATTTTCAAGAATGTTTTTTTAGAGTTTTGATTTTTTTTTTACAGGAAAAGCATTCACCAAAGAGAATTTATTTTTCAAAAGGGATATTTGATTTTTATTTTGTTTTTTTTGGATTTTCAAAAAAAAGTTTTCTTTTTAATATATATTTTTGCTCTTTTTTTAGTTTTTGAAAATATTATTTTTTGGAATTTTGCTTTTCTAAAAATACTAACTTAAATAAAATGATTTTTTTATAAAGGAAAAGATTTAAAAACTAAGTTAAGTAAAATATGCATTTTTTTTAGTTTTGGATTTTTTTGTTTTTTTTAAATGGGTATGAACTAATGCAACTAAATGTATGCAAGTACTTAATTACTAATTTTCTGTCCTGAGTAGCTCCTAACCCAAAATTGTATAATCAAACTTTGTCTTAGTTCAACAAAATAGTTCTTGGCCAGTAACAGGCATGAGTTATCGGTGCACCACGAATCATCGTAGCGATGCAGCCGAAGGTTCAAGTGCCTTCAGAGAAACAATCACTATAATTTTTGCGAATCGCCGTAATATTTATATACGATTATTGCTACGTCGTAGCCTAGATATCAAGAAATTAAATTATCGAAAAATGATAACTTATCAAGATACAATTAAGCCCTAGGTGAGCTCGCGACTCCCTTAAGTTTGATGTCTAACCGTTATTATTAGCAAATTCTACGATGATATGAAATTCGTGGGCCAAGGAAGAGGTAATGAAATTCGCCACCTTATGTGTATTTGGGTATTGCTTTTAAAATAGAAAATAAGGTAGTATGTATGCAAAACTGAAAATAAACATGAATTAACAATGTAATTACGAATGAAATCTGATTTTTGTTTTTGTTTTTGAAATGCAAGCAACCAACAATGCAAGAAAAATAAAAAACAAGATACGAGAGCACGATACCAAAGCTTGTAAAAATTACTAACAATTTATTTTAAAGCAGTGATTTTTTTAAGCAAGTAATTTATTAAAAAAAAACAAAAGCAAATAATTTAATTCGTTTTAAAGACAAAAACAAAAGACAAAAGAAACTTGACAAAACAAAAGGAAAACTAACAAAAGTTTTAACGAAAGAAAACTTAAATGGAAAATTTTCTATTCTTTTTTTTTTTATATTAAGAACTAAAACGAATGAAAACAAAACAACTTTTTTTCTTCTGCCGGCCATCTTGTTCTTGTCAAGTCGGTTCTGTCTGCCATCCCCTCCTATTGGATGTCGTTTTACAAACTTCCTTCATGGGTCATTAATAGAATTGACTCGGTCAGAAGCAATTTCCTCTGGAATGGTGGTAGAATTAAAAAGCTGGTAAATTGGAGAACCGCCTGTTTACACATTGATAATGGTGGCCTTGGTATCATCAACCTAAAATGCTTCAATCTTGCGCTTCTTACCAAATGGCTCTGGGGCTTCCTCACACCCGATACTTTCCTCTGGAAATCCTGGATCTCCTCTCTCCATTATCGCTCCAATCCTCATCTCGCCCTTCATGCCGCTCCCTGTTTCAAACCATCCCCTTTCTGGTCTGGGGTTCTCTCCACCCTTCCCCGCGTTAAACCCCTCTTCCATGTCATCATAGGCAACGGTACTAATTGTTTCTTCTGGCTTGATATTTGGCACGGTCAACTTCCCCTCTCCTCCACCCTCCCTAGCCTCTTCTCCCTTTCCGGCACCAGTCTCGCTTCCTTTTCAGCCCTATCCGGCCTGGGGCCCGCCCATCTCCTCCCATCCTCCTATTTCGACCTCTCCACCTTAGCTGAATACCACCAGGCGGTTTCCATCCTCCAAACCACACACCTCTCTCTCTCACCTGACAAGTTTATTTGGGCTCCTAACCCTACTTCTGGCTTTATCGTCGCCTCATGCTATGCTCACCTGATTAACCCGGGTCGTCTTTTCAACTTCTCCGGACTTTGGAAGTGCAAGCTCCAACCCCGTATGCTATTTTTCCAGTGGTGTCTCATCCATGGTAGGGTCAACACGCGAGACAGGCTCTTTCGTCTCAACATCACATTGGATCCCCGTTGTGTCTTCTGTGCTTCTGATATCGAGAGTATTCAACACCTTTTCTTTGAATGTGATTTCTCTTTTAGGGTCTGGGCCGCTACTTCAGCCCATCTTCTTGGTTTCGTCCCTGCTTTCGCCTCCTTTTTCGATTACTGGCAGTTCAACCCTCCAAACATACTTGCCGATCCTCTAGTGATTATCTTCAGTTGGTGTGTTTGGATCAAGCGCAACGCGCATGTTTTCAATAAACCCAAATCCCACTTCGTAGGAACTTGTAGGCATATCATTTACTTTTATACTTTTCTTACAGGGTACAGTTTCTCGGCTCCTTTTAGGCTACGGCTTCCTCGCTCTAGCTCCTCGCCAACTGAATCGGCTGGTAGCACATCTGCGGCTCCTGCTCGTGGGCATCATGGAAGTCATTCGTAGTTCTTTTAGTTCCTATTTTCATGTTGTTTTAGTTTTTTCTTTACGCTTCCATGTGTGTTGTGTTCTTTGTATTTCACTACTCTGATTGATGTTGTATGGTTGTCTATACGATATGCTGCTACCTATCTTTTTGCCAGCGATCAGGCTTGTTGATCGTGCTTTTGACTTATTATAATATTTTTATATAACCGGCTGTGTAGCCCCGCGCTACACATCCGTTTCGCTCAAAAAAAAACTTTTTTTCTTTTTTTCTTGTTTTTAAATAAATGCAAACCAACAGTGACACCACACGCAAACAAAGACAACCTAAAACGCAACAAAAAAAAAAAATTTGAATAGTTTTTTCTTTTTTCTTTTAGTAGGTGGATTAAACTTGCAAATTCACTTAAATTACGAAATTAAACTTGCAAACAAATTAGCCAATGTACTCAAAATCAAAATAGATCGCACTCAAATTCTTCACAAAATCAACACAGTGAAATTCCTCAAAACAATTCGCTCAAATAAATTCACACTCAAGTAATTTGATTTTTTGCAAATCAAAAGAATTTCGCAACTTGAAAGTTATTTTGTTTTGTTGGATTCGGTTCGCGGCTGTTCTGGAGGCGCTGGTTTGAAAATGGATTCGTAATGAATTGGGCGATGTGGATTGCTACAGTTAGGTGGCGATTGGATGCGGTGGTTTGGAGTGTTGGTCAGTCGGTGTGGTTGTGGGGTTTGATGGAGGTTGTATGAGCAGAGAAGGGTGCTGTTTTGAAGTGGTGGGTTTTGTGATGGTTATGTTGAAGTTGTTAGTAGGCAGTGGGTTGAATGATGCTATATGAAGTGGTTAAACACTTGTATGTATGCAGTGTTGAGGCAGTGAAAATGGACTGTATGAATGTGGAGCAGGGACTGTTGTGGCAGCAGTAGTATGTTAAGGAAGTGATGATGTTGTTGTTTGAAGATGGTGTTTGTATGTTGAATGAAACTGTGGTAGTGGAGTAGGTGATAATGGGCAGTGAGCAGTTGATGATTAGATGATGGCTGGTGTTGTTGTATGGATTTGAGCAAGGCAGTGTGGTAGATGAAATGTCAGTTAATGTCCAAGCAGAAGTCACTGTGGTGGAAGGTTTTGATGTTGCAGTTGATGTTGTGAAGGCAGATTGATGTATGCAGTGTCAGTGTAATGGCATAGCGCACAGTGTGGATGTCGAAGTTTGCTTGTTGACGTATGCAGATGACTGTGAGGTGGTGATGACGACTGTGAGTTGTATGGTTTTTTTTTTTTTTTTTTTTTTTTTTTTTTTTTTTTTGGTATGAATGGTTTGAAGGCAATGGTGGGTAGTATGTAAGATGACGGAGGTGATGTTTGTACAGGGAGGAGGAGTGGCAGTGGATGGTTATGCTGGAGGCAGTAAGTTGGAGGTGCAGTTTTTTGAGAAGTTAGGCTGAAGTGAAGGTGATGGTTGAATGGTGCACTGGTTGTATGTTGTGTGGATGGTTGTATGTTGTATTGCTGAAGTGGGCTGTTGTATGCAGTTTTTGTTCCTGTGCAGGGCAGTGAAGTGGGAGTGGTGGCAGAGGGGTGTTGACAGAGGTGGAGAGTGGTGAAGTAATATGCAGCAAGGAGTAGATGAAGTAATGTGCACTAAGATATGTGCACAGAGGTGCACAGCAGTAGTAATGTTTAAAGTATGATGGCAGACAGAAATGAAGTTGTAGTTTTGGATAGTGGCAGTTTGAAGGCAGTGGTTACAGATATGTTGTGATGGTTTAGGGATGTGGTTGATAGTAATGTATGTATCATTGTATGTTTATGTTAGCAGTAGATAAGTAAGGTTGATGGTGGTTATGTGTGCAAGTTGATGAAGTAAAGCATGTATGTGTGAATGTAGGGGCAATGTTGTAGGTAGTTTTTGGGTAGGCAGGGGTGATGAAGTTGTTTTGAAACGTTTGGAATATTGTTTTGTATGCAGTGGTTATGGTCTAGAGATGAGTGTAGGGGTGTAAGAAGAAGGCGGTTAGAAGAGGATAATGTGGATGGTGTTGAGGAAAAAAATGTAATGTAATTGAAAATGTAAATGCAAATGTAATTAATAAAATATATTTTTGGTTTTGAAATTGTGTTTGTTTTCTTTAGGTAGAAATGCAAACGCAAATAGAAAAACAACAAGCACACAAATCAAATGAAAGCACAAATCATACAACAAGTACACAAAGTAAAATATTCTTTTTTAAAAAAAAAATCAATTCAACACCCAAAATTAATACACAATAAAATCAAACAAAAATAAAATAATTCGAAGAATAAAACTAAGATCAAATCTATTCCCCAGCAATGACACCAAAAACTTGTTTAAGACGAATTTTCTATCAGTTAGAAAATCGTCGATAAATTGTATCTTTCTAAAATAACCGTAAACCCATGGCTACAATTGTAGTACATATGCGAGTACGAGTCGATCCACAGATAAATGAATTAATTTTGAATTCTACTCAATCAAATTAAACCAAAATTTAAGACTGTGTTAACTAAAATTTCTAAAAACTAATAAAAAAATAAAAGTGAATAAAAATATGAGTGTAGAAGGCAATTTAGAGGAAAATCTCTTCTCATTATCGTACAAATCAACACAATAAAATTATGATCTCTCTTTTTAGTCATTTGTGAATTTAGTTGATGTATGTATCCTAAGTATGGTCTATTTGTGCTATTAATTAGCCTAATATAAATCATTAGACTTTAACACACCATTCAAACCACTTGTCAACTCTCTTGAAAATGATAATGAATTCAAAAATAAAATCTATTCAAAGCATGATCTATTTACAATTTATTAGCAACATAGACCATCAAATGTTGATTCTAAATCCACTTCATTACAAAAATCATATGTAGATGAAGATGTACTTTGTGTTCGTATTTGTTTAAGCATGGCCTATTTGGTGCCAACAACATAGGCTATCAAATTCAATATTAAACAAAAAAATTACCGCATCAATTTTTTTATTAAGCACAAAATGAGATCAAATGGAATCACTATGTTAACTTTATGTGATTCATGAGAGCTTCATCACCCCTAAATTGAAGGGGCATGGCTTTTTATATTTTAATTCATTGTAACACAAAGTGATTTCAACATAAACATAAACAAAAGGAAAAGAAGAGCTAACTAAATTGCATGTCAACAAATTTAATCTACTTGCATGAAATAAAACTACACTAATTGCATAAAGTAAAGAAAAAAAATTAAAAGAGTATGAAATTAAATTGCACAGATAAAATTACATAAGAGTAAAAGGCTAAGAAGCCATTAAGAGAGAAAGAGAGTTTATGGCTACAACTAAACTAACTAAAGAGAAGTAAGAGCTTTTACATGAAATATAAGGGGGTATCTATACATGCCTAAAATTCTAATCCATATTTTAGGGAGCTCCCCAAAATGCCCTTTAGGAAGTGTAACCTCTAAGTAATCATTAGGGAATTAATTAATCCCCACTAACATGTCTTTATGTCTTCATGAATATGTGATGTGCTTTTAATCACCATTAGCTTTTAACTATGGTCCATGGGTTAGTGGGTAGGTGGGCTCTTCATGTTGCATGAATTCATTTATTTTCATCTATTATTTGCCTTCAACATATGTGCATGCATTCATCCATGAGAGCTTCTTCATATTTGCTTTCCAACTCCTACAATTAAAAATAAAAATGTGCAAATAATTTTTCTCAAATTAAAATCATACACAAATTTATCATTTTACCTCCAAATGAAGATGAATACATGATGATTTGAAAACAACTTAAATTTTGGTTTAATCATTTAAAATACCCTAATATGCTCATTTATTAAATAAAAGTAGATTAAATATGGAAGTAAAAATATTCATTTTTGCATGCATATCGTTACAAAAATGTACTGTGGTATAAAATAGAGTATTTTACTGGCCTAATATGAAGAGACACGTAGCAGAGTTTGTTTCTAAGTGTGTGACTTGTCAGAGAGTAAGGGCAGAGTAAAGCCTGGTGGATTGTTACAACCATTAGATGTATCACGGTGGAATTGGGATGGCATATCTATAGACATTGTTGTTGGGCTACTAGAAGTAGAAAGCATAATGAGAGTGTTTGGATCCTAGTCGACCAACTGACCAAATACGCTCATTTTATTCCAATTAGGAGTACGGGGACAACTACATCTCTGGCGACCTTATATGTGAGAGAGGCAGTTCGCTTACATGGAGTTCCTTTTAGCATTGCCAATGGTCAGATTTTCTTTTAACTAGTGAGTTTTGAAGGAATCTTTAGGTGGCTTTAGGCACAGAATTTGAGTACTACTTATCACCCACAAAACGACAGACAATCTGAGAGGGCGAATCGGGTGTGAAAAGATTTGTTACGTATGTATATCTTAGACTTTAGAGGTTCTTAGGAGGATCACTTTTCGTTAGTGGAGTTTGCATATAACAATAGCTATCCAGTAAGTATTAGGATTACATGTTTGAGGCATTGTACGAGAGGCCATGTAAGTTTCCATGTTGATGGTAGGACGCTAGGGATAAAATCATTCTTGGACTAGACTTGATTAGGGAGACTTTGGAGAAAGTAGACTTGATTCGTAGGATAATGATGACTGCATAGGATAGACAGAAATCATATGCTGAGGAGAGAAGCAAAGAGTTGGATTTCATAGTGGATGACATGGTCTTTGTGAAGGTCTCGCCACTTTTAGATACGCTATGAGGTTTGGTAGTTCAGGAAAATTACCATCGAGGTTTTTATGGCCATTACTGATCTTGGAGATAGTAGGAAAGTTAGCTTACAGAGTGGAGCTTCCTAAAAAATTGGCACAGGCTCACAGTTTTTTTTTCCATATGTCACATTATGAAAATATCTACAATGTTCAACTATTATTATCGAGCCGAGTCGGTTAGAGGAAGTCAAAGTAGAGAGAGTCACTTGTTCGTCGGGCAATCACTCGCATTTTTGAGCGTGGGATGAAGCGACTCCACAACAAGGTAATTAGATTAGTTACGACTCCACAACAAGGTAATTAGATTAGTTAGATTCTAATAGGGAGCCGATCTAGCTGAGAGTACTTGGGAGCCACAGGAGAAAAATCCAAGATTCCCATCCAAAGTTCTTTTCTGCTATGTTTCCATTTATGTTAGTATAATTACTTGTATGCATAGTATTTAGCTTAGTATATTCCATAGGTAGGAGTGTTTGGATGCTAGGCATGGTTATGAATGTATCACTAGGACATGTTTTGGATGATGGTTGCTAATGGATGTATTTTATTAGTTAGTATTACATATATGGGCTGATATATTCATGTTGGCCTACGATACACATCACCTTATCTATTTTATTAAATCAGTTAACTTGCATAATGGTTGTCGAGTTTTGCTTATGTGTTGAATGGTTGCTCATCCATATGGACTGCAATTATAAACATAGAATTTTCATACATTTTGGATACATGGCATAAGTGTTATCTGGGTTTTTAACCCAGCAGAAACCATTAAAAAATAGAACAACCTTGTGTAGACAGGATGGTTCAGGACCTAACCAGAAAAGCTAAGACAAGGGACTGACAAGGGCCAAGCTATACGACCAAGACAACGACTGGAATCAACGAAGCCGAGAGTTCAACATTCCTTTAGTCCAATCAGAAGTTGAATGTAAATAGCTAGTGACTTTCCATCAAAACGTAAAAACAACGATCAAAGGCTGTGAAAGCATCTCCAATTCCAGACTCTAGAAAAATCCTAAGTGGTCGGACCATCAGCGACCCATGCTATCCGTTGAACCTTCAAACGAACCATCTATTAAACGCTACCAAAAATGAAAGACGTTGGCCTTCAAAACGAAACAAGTCTATGGGTCGCTAATGACCCACAGGCCATGGGTCGCTCGCGGTCCATGGTTTTGACTCATTTTGCGAGCCAAAGTCCCCCTAGGTCGCATCTTATCTACCTACGAGCTGATGAAGACAAGCCTGCCCCAGGAGCTCCCCGACCTCTATAAATACCATCCCTTCTGCGACATAAAAAGGGCATTCTCCGAACTGGTTGCTGAAGCTCTGGTGGAATTAGGAATACAATACTATTCTTCAGCGGATTCCAACTCTGAAGATTCAATCTAGCTAGAAAATAATCAAATCCCCGTAATTAAACATCTATTGTAACAGCAATAGGTCTATAATAAAACTATGAAGTGAACGTAGGCTTCAACAACCGAACCACTATAAAAATTCTCTATCTACTTTCTTTTACTGTTCTTTCTTTGTATCTACGATCTGTGATATTGCCCTGTCAGTACAGGGCTAGTGATTTCAAACTCTAACTAGGGCATTGGTCCATTTTTGGGTCAGCATTTTGGTGCTTTCATTGAAAACTGACCTAGGATCCAGATCTAGCTTTCTACTTTGGACTTCATAGGTCAACAAGTTAGATCCCCAATCTTTGCTTGAAGAACTTGCTGTTTTAGGATCAATGGCTCCTGGAAGAAGGAGAACTGCCTCAGGAAGATCCATAGGGGCAATAATAGCTAGGGAAGGTGCTAGTCTCCAACAAGCTGAAGTTAATGGTGCTAACTCGAAAAATCAGGCAACAACATCCTCCAGTCAGCATGAATTCGCCACCAGGGACAAGCTGAATAAGATGGTTGAGGAGATCAACCATAAAATGGAAAATTGTCGAAAGGCACTAATGGATAAGCCCAACACTCAATTGACCCTACAATCAAACCTCGCTCCAAGGACTATGTCTAAACCAGTGACTACTATAGAACAAGATAATTCCTCCATTTTCAGCCTGCATGGAAGAAACGGAAAACAATCACAAAGAAGGATGACAGTAGGATGTAATATGGAGGAGATCCAGAATATTCCACCTGACTCTAGGCAGCTAATCTTGAATTTGAATCAAGGGGCCAAAACCCCACAGAAGGAGTAGCTGTGAATCTCTCTGAATCAGAATATGGAGAGCAAGGTATTCAGATGGAAGAGAATGTCAATGCATTCGATGATGCTAAAAACATCCATAACTGCCCCCAGTCAGGCCAACTACAAGACAATAGGATCCTGCGGGAGTGGCTCTGCCAAAGACAGGAGAGCCTAGGTTTCAATCCACGTGCCAAGATTGTTTGCAAAACCAAATACTTGGTGTAGTGACTGATTGCTGCCCCTAAGACTACCGAACATCAGAGGCATATATAGCATACGTGCTTAAACGGTTGATGGATGAGAGTAAGAACTGAAAGGACGATGAATGTGGATCCACCTTGAGTCGGACGCTTTTTACTGACGAGATCTTGAATGTAAGATACCCAAAAAAAATTCACAATGCCAACTACTCCTTACTATGACGGGACGAAGGACCCAAAACCGCATTTGTATAAGTATATCTGGTATATGGATGGAGCCAATGCTCCAGAGGCCATCTGCTGCCGATGTTTCCCTATTTTCCTTAAAAAAGTCGTGTTTATATGGTTCACCAGACTCCCCCCAAGATCTATTTCTACTTTTGACCAGCTTGCAATGAAATTTCTTGACCAGTTCAGGCTTCATACTGCACAATTGAAGGATGTATTTTCCCTGTCCGGATTATTCTAAAGGCGCAACGAGTCATTGAAATCATTCATGAGCAGGTTCAACACCACAGTAATGAAAGCGAGCAACCCCAATAAGGATATGGATTTTATGGCATTAGTTCGCGCTATTCACCCAAAAACAAAGTTCGCAAAATGGATTAAGATGAAGCAACCTACCAACAGAAAAGACTTCAATCATAAAGCAAGCCAGTACTTGAGATTGGAGGAAGCACAAGAGCTGGAAATAAAATCTACCAGTACACAACAGATGAACACCGGAAAAATGACATGGCGTCAAATCAAAACACGCATGATCCTAGAAGTACTCAAGGAGTTGTGAAAAGAGCGAGACTCAAAGGAGAAGAAACCAGAACTCCGATCAAAGAAATAATGGTGTCAGTAACAAAAGATTTAGTAGGTTTAGATAGGAAGACTATACCCCGCCCCCCTCGAATGACACTCCAGAGAATATTTATCTCGCAACACAAGAAACTATAATAAACCTCTTAGAAAGGAGGTAATAGAACAGCAAAAGCACTCGGGGAAATTCTGTTGCTTCCATGAGACGCACAGGCACAATACAAATGAATGCCACCACCTTAAGGACCTCATCGAAGGGTTAATCTGAGACAACAAACTTCAACAATATGTGAAGAAGCCACAAAAACCGAATCAACCTATGGTCCATCAACCTCCTAAAGAGCAAAGAAATCAAGATGGAACCAACAAAGAAGGGTCAAAACGAACTGACCAGAGGCTTATTATTGGGACAATATCTGGGGGACTACATCCCATGCAAAGAAGTTGGGGAGAGATGGAGCGATATGCGAAGCATGTTCCAAAGAAATCATGTTTAGCAATAGATGATGAAACTCCAACCAAGCAGCAAAAGGTTCTGAGCGGTGACATAGTGTTCCGCAATCGATACACCTATGGGAATGAAGCTCCAACTCTTGACCCTATGGTGGTGACAGTAGGAATCGGTCCCGTCGTAGTCCGACGAGTGCTGGTTGATAGTGGCAGTTCAGTTAAGATACTCTTCAAACGTACTTTGGACCAAATGAAGATTGGCATGAAAAGCATATCCGCGTGCTAGACAAAGATTCAGGGGTTTACCGAAGAACCCAAACAGCCGGTGGGAATAATCGACCTACATATGGAGCTTGGAGAAGGTGAGCAACGAGTCACCCTCATTCAAACTTTTGTGACTGTGGGTGAAATGTCAGCATACAATGCATTCTTGGGATGGCCCGCATAATCCGACTTCAGAATAGCATTGGCCCAATGGTCCCTTACAATGATGTTCCCTACCAAGCATGGAGTCAAAATTGTTAAAGGAGACCAGAGCGTTGCTCGGGAATGCTATATCGCAGCGTTGCGCGAGTCAAGGAGAAAGAAAATGGGAAAGGATGTGAGAAAAGCCCTCCATATCCGTGAACCCTCCAAATAGCAACAACAGCGCTGCCCCTGGCTTGGGGACCATGGCCGATTCGACAAGGCTTTGGACCCTAAGAAGAAGAGCTCAGGGGAGGATCGGGCGGCATCAGCAAAATTGACGGTGTCTGTCCCAGTTTGTATGGATGACCCAACACAGGTCTTGAAAATTAGATCGTACCTTGGAAACAAGACACAGTTAGAACTAACCAAATTCCTCCATGCCAACTTGGACATATTTGCTTGGACACACTCCGGTATGTGTGGGGTATCACTCGAGATTGCCTGGCATGCCCTTAATATTGACCCCAAATTCACCGCAGTTAAGAAAAAAAGGCGCGGCTTGGGTACAAAATGGTCCAAGGCATTGAGAGAAGAAGTACATAAACTGATGGCTAATGGCTTCATTCGAGATGCGACCTAACCCGAATGGGTATCGAACCCGGTCCTGGTCAAGAATTCCAATGGAAAATGGCGAACCTGTATTGATTTCTCGGGCCTCAACAAAGCCTGTTCGTAGGATAGCTTCCCACTCCCGAGGATTGAACAATAAGTGGATGGAACAGCAGGACATGAGCCGCTGTCATTTACGGATGCATACTCGGGCTATAACTAGATCCTGATGCATGAACCAGACAAAGTGGGGTTGTACTGCTATAGAGTAATGCCATTCGGTTTGAAAAATGCAGGGTAATACTATGTTCAAACGCCCGATTGGGAAGACTATGGAAGTTTACGTGGATGATATGTTAGTCAAATCCCGAGTAGCTGTTAACCATCTAGATAATCTCGTTGAAATGTTCGAAATACTCTGAAAATTAAAATGAAGCTCAACCCACTTATATGTCACTTTGGAGTAGCCTCTTGGAAATTCCTGGGATTCATAGAAAGTGCCTAGGGCGTCGAAGAAAATCCAGAGTAAATAACAACGTTACGGGAAGTAAAAGCCCCTAAAAAATAAGAGAGAACGTCAAAGCCTAAATGGAAAGGTTGCAGAACTGAGTCGGTTCATCTCTAAAGCTACAGACAAGTGCATATCATTCTTCGACACACTGAAGAAAGGAAGGAAAAACTTCGAATGGAGCGAAGCCAGACAGCTTTCAAGGAACTGCTACGACACATGGAAGCGCCCCCAATTTTATCAAAGCCGTTGGATGGAAAAGACCTATTCATCTATTTAGCAATTTCATCGCATGCACTGAGCGCAGCTCTCATGTGCGAAGAAGAGAGAATCCAACGACCTGTGTACTACATTAGCAAACGATTCACCAGAGCTGAGAAGAATTACCCAAAGATGGAAAAGCCAGCGTATTGTCTTTTAATCGCATCCTGCAAATTACAACCATACTTCCAAGCTCATCCGATTGAAGTATTGACTAACTATCCCCTGAAGCAAGTTTTATACCAGCCATAAACTTTGGAAAGACTACTCAAGTGGACTATAGAGTTGAGCCAATACGACATCACATACCATCTAAAGAAAGCAATCAACGATCAAGCGTTGGCCTACTTCATCACCGAATTTACTGTAAGGGACAACAAGGAGGAAGTTCAGTCGAAGGCAGACATGCAATGAAAGCTCTTCATCGATGGTGCATCAAACAACCTCTCTTCGGGAGTAGGTGTAGTGCTTGAAACCCTTGAGGGGTGAGCCATTAGCTATGCTTTGTGCTTGGAATTCCCAACAATAAATAACGAAGCAGAATATGAAGCCTTGATCGCTGGACTAAAGGTTATGAAGGAATTTGGGATAAAATCTATTCACATATACAACGACTCTCAGTTGGTCGTATGTCAAGTGAAATGGGAGTACCAAGTGCGTGGAGAAAATCTCGCCCCATACCTGTCCAAAATACAAGAGCTATTAAGTGATATCGAGCACTACACCATAACTCACATCCTACGAGAGAAAAACACCAAGGCAGACTATTTGGCCAAGCTGGCAAGCTCTGGAGAAGCCCAGTCATTGGGATTGGTTCCGACCGAATCGCTAACAAACCCGAACATAGACGAAATGGACATGGACTGGGTCCTAGAGACCAACGTTGAGCCAGATACATGGATGGCATCGATGAATGACTATCTACTTGCAGAAAATCTACCAATTGACTGAAATCAACGGAAGAAGCTCCTCCGAAAGGCGCTACAATCCATGATACAGGATGTGATACTCTATCAAAGGTGATTCCCGACCTTCTTCTTAGGTGTGTGACCGACGATGAAGCACGACGAATCATAAAGGAAGTACATGAAAACAAATATGGAGACCACACAAGTGGGCAAACGCTAGTAAATAAAGTCCTCTAATATGGATACTTTGGCCAACAATAAATCGTGATGGCGCAGATCAAGCTAGAAGATGTGATCGCTATCAAAGATTCAATAAAATTAAGAGAACTCCTTTAAAGGAACTGACACAAATGGTCATCCCATGGCCATTTGCGATATAGGGGATTAATCTGATTGGTGTCCTTCAATAGCTAAAGGAGGAGCCAAATATGCTATAGTTGTCGTAGATTATTTTACAAAATGGGTCGAAGCGGAACTGCTGGCGACCATAACCACAAAGAAAGTTATTAATTTGTCACTAAAAAATATATGTAGGTTTGGTGTGCCGTAAAAAATCATCACTAACAATAGAACCCAATTCGAAAGTGCCGAGTTCAAAGACTTCCGCAGGCCTTACAAATCGAAAAAAGCTTTTCCACAGTTGCTCATCCGTAAGGAAACAGGCAAGTGGAAGTGATAAACCAGATCATCAAATCCACCATCAAAAAGCGATTAACAAAAGCAAAAGGAAATTAGGTTGATGAGCTTCCACTCGCACTATGGGCATATAGGACAACACACAAAGCGGCATCTAGCCACACTCTGTTCGCATTAGCATATGGTTAAGAAGCAATGATTCATGTTGAATTAGAAGTACCCTCGCATCGAAGGCAGAATTTCAATCAAGCACAAAACGAGCAATTCCTACTCGAATCGCTAGACATGGTCGAAAAATAAGAGAAGAAGTAGAGTTGAGAACGACTGCCCATCTTAAAAGGGTTGCACGATACTTCAACTCTAAAGTTCATAATCACACCTACAAAGTAGGAGGCGAGTTTACCCTGTATCGGGAGCCTTCATACCAAACTTGGAAGAGCCATATGTGATTAATCAAAAGCTCGAGGACGGGATTTTCAGGCGGAAAACCATTGACGTGGCCGTAGTTCCTAAAGCCTGGAATTGTGAATTGCTCAGTCATTACTTCATTTAAGAAATTATTCTATGTATTTTCTACTTTTTAGCAAATAAATCGCCTCGAAAATGCTAATGGCATTGTAAATAGGCAAAGAATCTGCCATGTTTTCATTAATAAAGTTTGCTTCTTGAGCCAATCAAACTATGTTCATAATAATTACCCGCCGGTCAACGGAAGTAAATCAACTCAAACCATTAGATAGGTGGAACTTTATCCTTGCTTCTCAAATAAGAAAAACCAGTGTTACCCAGGCAACCCCGAGAGAAAAAACAACTAACTTCCTCGCATTGCCCAGAGATAGGCAGCGCTTGGAAGCACCTAAAAAACTAACTTCCTCGCGTTGCCCGAAGATAGGCAGTGCCAGGAAGTACATAAAAACTAACTTCCTTGCGTGGCCTAGAGACAGGCCACGTCGAGGAGCAATAAACTGAAACTCCTCACATTTTCTAAAGATAGGAAATACCAAGGAGCATCAAAAACAAACTCCTTGCACTTCCCGGGGATAGGCAACATTAAGGAGCATCAAAAGCCACGCATTTCATAAGCCGCGCAATAAAAAAACTCCTCGCTTTTCCCATAGATAAGCAACGCTAAGGAACACCCAGAGCCTCACATTTCGTAAGCTGCGCACCCAAATTTAAACTCCTTGTGCTGCCTAAAGGTAGGCAGCGCCAAGGAGCATCGAAAGTCGTTCATCCCATAAGCCATGCATTCAAACTGAAACTCATTGCGTTGCCCGGAGATAGGCAACGCCAAGGAATGTCCAAAGCCATGCATCCAAATTCAAACTCCTTGTATTGCCCTAAGATAGGCAGCGCCAAGATGCATCGAAAGTCGCACATCTCATAAGCTACACATTTAATTGAAACTCCTCATGTTATCTGAAGATAGGCAACGTCGAGGAACATCAAAATCCGTGCATCATGTAAGCCCCGCATTCAAACTAAGCTCCTTGCGTTGCCCAGAGGTAGGCAACGCTGAGGAACATCAAATGTTGTGCATCGTTCGTGCATCACGTAAGCCGTGCATTCGAACTGAACCTCCACACGCTGTTTGGAGATAGGCAATGTCGAGGAACATCAAAAGCCTCGCAATACGTAAGCCGCGCATTAGAACTAAAACTCCTCATGTTACCTGGAGATAAGCAACACCGAGGAATACCAAAAGACGCGCATCTTGTAAGCTAAAACTTCTCACGTTTCCTGGAGATAGGCAACGCCAAAAAGCATTGAAAACGAACTCTTTGCGTTGCCCGAAGATAGGCCATGCTGAGGAAGCTCAAAATAAACCTCTTGCATTGCTCGGAGATAGGCAACACCGAAACGCATCCAAACTTATGCTTCTTACGTGACTCAAATATGGGCAACGTCAAGAAGCACCAAATGTCGTGTACCACACAAGCAACATGCTAAATCCCAAATTAATACCCCTCACACTACCCGAAGAAGGGAAATGCCGAGAAGCGTGAGAAACACCATGCATATAGCCAGGAATAGCTAGTGCTAGAAGGAAGGTATTCAATGATTGATAATACATACCCATGCGTATATTGCATACTTACTCGTTATCGAAACGGAAACTACATGCTAAGGTAGCAAAACTTCCAAAGAAAGGAAAATCAAGTCATGACTTAGCCAGATTTTCAATAAAGATTATCTAAACCCTAAGTTATTGAATACTTAAAAACTGTTCGAAGTACACAGCCCTGTGAACTGGGGGCATACACCCGTACCGAGACAGAAACACGTGAATACCATAAGTTCACAAGTTCTGTCACTCCAAACAATAATAAGTTCACAAGTTCTATCTCAAATTTTTATGAACTTCCAAACAAAAAGTAACAAAATTTTCAAAGTTTTGGAGTTTTTAAAAGTTTTAGGAATTTATAAAACAAAAATTCTCCATGTTCTGTTAATTTCTAAAGTTCTATTAACTTCCAAAGTGATGATAATTTCTAAGTTCTGTCACTTCGAATGAAGGGCTTTGACTATAGTCATAGAACTAGAAAAGTATGATACAAAACAAGCACAACTACACAAAACATATATGAGCAGATAGACAAAAGTACAGTCAAAATATCAATATATTACTTGTAATTTTTGTACATAGGATCAAAATATAGGGAACATACCCACACAACGACGGCCAGCAAAAGGAAAATACAGTATTCTATAGTGAGGACGCAAAGTGTAGACTTTGCACTTGGACAAAATGACTCAAAAAGAAACAAAAACAAGTCGGTCTTCTTGCAAGATGTTGGTCAAAATCAAGTCCACCCTCATACCAGCCGCTCAAAACTTCTTGCCACCGCTTCCTTTTCCACCTCTGGTTGGTAGCTTATGCTTCTTTTCAGGAGAGGTGCCGCTGCCAGTAATGTCA
This sequence comes from Allium cepa, assembly GCA_030765085.1. Lineage (NCBI taxonomy): Eukaryota > Viridiplantae > Streptophyta > Magnoliopsida > Asparagales > Amaryllidaceae > Allium > Allium cepa. Next base: position 470,418,616 of record CM060940.1, on the reverse strand, counting down.
ACATGCACTTCGGTGGCAATCTCCTCCTCCTCCTTCGAATGTTTTTTAGAAGAACTTCCTTTTCCTTTGCATTTTCTTGACTTCTGGGAGCCCGTCAAAGCTTCGACTGCCTCCACCTTTTCCTTCTTGACGGCAACCAAATCATGCTGAGTCTTCTTCAGCTACTCTGTCTACGTCTCCTGCTCCTTGGCCTCTACTGCAGTTATATCACCCTCCAAAGACGCTGAAGGGTCATCCAAGCCGTGGAGCACCACTATTTTCGCGGCCACTGGCCCCGGTAGTGAACTAGACGTGGATGTGGGAACTGGAGCAGGAACAGATACAATCTCGGAGGATGTGAAAATGGTAACAGGCGCAGGTGCCGAAGGAGTTGGTACATCAACAGGAAAAGTGGATGGACCTATAAGATCAAAACGGAAAGTATTAAACTCCTCTTGCTCCTACGGCGTAAGATGGAGACTCCCGAATTGGAGAAAGGCATGGACGTTACCTACACTAAGGGAAGGATCATGAATAGCAACTTCGAACTCAACGCTGTTGCCTTCTTTTGAAGGCTTCACCACATTAGGAATAAAATCAACTCCTGAACTCATTAGTTGGTCATGGAGCTGCTCTGACGGTCTGCCCGCATTGGAGGTAGAAGGTTTGGTAAGCACGTCGGTGGTAGTTATCAAGGCAGCGTCGGCAGCCTCCCTCTCTCGTTCGACCCAGAGAATCTCCTGGCCTTCTAGTAGCGCTATCTTGGATTCATTATTGAGATAGGCATCTCCAAGCTCTTGATCGGAGTAAACGCCGCTACTATCAGCAAAACGAGATAAGATTTCCTCCCAAACGAGGGCGAGAGTTCGCAGAAACTGTAGGCCAAGATAGCTGAGACTTCCTTGATGCAACAGAGAGTTAACATAAAAGTTCCGGATTGTTGCATCCAGCTTCTCCATTTTCTAACCAAAATCATGTTGGAGATCCAAATAATTTGCTTTCACCGCTGCTTTCTCAATCTCAATAGCAGTCTTTTCGGCACTAAGTTGTTCAACCTAAGCCTGTAACTTTGTGATGGTCTCAACTTGGTCGGAGATCGTTTTATTGTGCCCCTCGATAATTAGAATGTGATCGGAGATTGTTTTCTTTGAGCTTCAATGATAGCATTGAAGCGATCACTTCTTCCTTCAATTTAGCTTCCTCCTCATGAGTCTTTTTAATTTCATCTCTCCATAAAATCTCGACCTTCTTATGTGCATCCTTCAACTCCTTTACAAGGTTGGCGGTTCTACTACTTTCCCATAGCACTGTCTCCTTCTCCTCCTCCAACTGTTTAATTTTAGCGTCCTGATCGGCCAATGCCCTTTCAAAATCATCTTTCTCGGCTTCAAAAGAGTGGATCTTTTGGTAATTATTCCTGTCGGTGTCCCCTAGCTGAATGCAAAGCTTCTCCCATCTCCCGGCCTGCTCTAGGTCATTCTGGATAGTTTGGAGATGTGGCATGAAGGAATCCCTAGGAACGGGATGAAGGTCCAAGTCAAACTTAACCCCTTTTAAGAACCAACATGGAAACGCCACTTCAAGCTTAGGGAGGCCTATAGGAAGAGTGTAGGCTGGCCTTCGGCGGGGGCGAGAAGCATCAAGAGTAGTAGTGACAATGGAAGAGGATGACATATGAGTCGGGGACGAAATTTGGGCAGAAGGGATAGGAATTTTGTGGCCCACGGAAGTGTGTTTTGAAGAAAGCACTGAAGGATGGGAGCGATAGTCAAACTTTGATTTCTTTGATGGCTCGTCTCTTTCTTCATGGGATATTCTTTTCTCATACCTGCCTTTGTATGTACGAGATTTATCTCTCTCCTTTTGGCGACTGGTTTCAGCTTCGAGTTCTTGAAAGGGAGTGTGGATTAAGGATCTTAAGGCTAATTTAACACTAGAGGGGGGTGAATAGTGTTTAATGAATTCTAAGACTTATATGGACTAAATTGAAATTATGACACAAACAAATGCAGAACTTAACTATAGAACAAACACCGAATCAAACATAGATGCAGAAAGTAAATAAAAAGCAGTAAAAGGAAAGAACACACCAGATTTTAAACTGGTTCGGAGTTATCTTACGTCCAGTCCTGTACCAAGGCAAACACCTCGTACAGATTTTTATTATACCAATTTCGAGATTACAATTCTCAATTTCTAAAGGTCTTCAGGTTCCTCTTGTCTTCAAGTCCGAGGCAAACTCTCCTAATTTACGGGATACGAGATGACCCAATTAATTTCCAGGCACAAACACACCTTATAGGGAGACTCGATAAACTTTTGATTATGAACTGCTCCTATAGCTATGAATAGCACTTTGATCTTTGAGAGAAGGCAGACAATTAAACAAGAATGAGACTCTAATTTGATTCAATAGAGAATTCGGTAAAATTTCGACACGATCTTAAAAATATGAAAATTTTAGAATATGGATTTGTGGGGAAGGAGTGAAGAAAATAAGAAAATAGTTAGTTAAAAAATTCGTTTGTGAAGGCTATTTATAGACCGTAATGGTCATAACCATTCGTGAAGGGATTTAAATGAACAGACATTTCTTTTGAAAATTGAAACTTTTGAATTTAACGGCCACCATGTCGACATGGGGTATCCCATGATGTCAACATCCCTTAGTTAAAAACTACGCAAAATTTGTTTTGAAAATGGTATTTAAAGAAAAACAAGGTGAAATGATTCAGGACTAAAATAAACTAATTTTCCGATGTATTAAAATAAAGAAGAGTAGAAAAATATATTTTTAGAATGTGTGTGTGTATACATATTTGATTTTAAATCTCAAGTATATATAAAAAGGAATTTTTTAAAAATCAGAAGATAGTTTAAAAACAAATAAAGTTTAAAACAAGAGTTTATTTAAAAACAAAAACAAAGAATATTTTATGGCAAAAACATCTTTTTGAAAATCATTTGAAAAGATAATTTTTAAACCTAGAAAAATATAAAAAAAGTTTTGAAAATCAGTCTAAAAAAACCATTTTGAAGTAGTTTGCAAGCTTCTTCCTGTAGAATATTTGATCACATCAGGACTCAAGAACTTGTACAAAACCAGGACGTTCGTGGGTTTGTATGTCACTTGTCATAGGTTTGTAAGCTACTTGTTGTGGGTTTGCAAAGTCACTAAGAAGATAAAAATGGGTTCCATCCCAAATGAAATTTGAAATGAAGATTTTTGTGCTATTATGAAGTTTTAATAAAAACTAGACACTTATCTTGAAATCTTGATGACGATACTCTAGAGTCTTCAATCTTGATATCTCCATTTTGAATCATGAGTCTTGATTCTTGATACTGATCAGTCTCCAGTAATCAATACTGCATATATATATATATATAAATACATATATACATATATATGTGTGTATATATATCTTGCATAGTTCCTGTATATACATATCTAGACACTATTGTTAGTATATATTTTGTAATAAGATAAGTTAAATGGGTTGTTGTCATCAAAACCAACATCTCAGTTCTTAACAATCTCCCCTTTTTTGATGATGACAACCTGTATTTATAAAATATACTTACCATACCATAACTCCTCTCATAACTCCCCCTTACTCCATGACTCCCCCTTACTCCAAGCCAACATCTATTTTATAACTTCTTCCCTTTTGTCATCAAGAAAAACTTCTTACTAATAAATTCCCTTAACTTGATATAATATAATCAACCATAATTCACTACAAGAAAAGTTAGCTTTGACAGCAAATTTATACAGCGTTTTTCATACTAGTGCAGTCCTTCAATTGGTTAAACGGATAAAAATAATATAAAAACACTGTTTTTACGATCGCCAAATTTTATTGCGGGAAAGACCAAATATTATTTTTGGTGGCCGCTCTTTTGCCATTTTTTCCATCCTCTAAAGAAAAAGGAAATAAACCTAAAACTATTTCTCCTTCCTTTCTTTTCGTCAGTATTCATCCTCCGTCTTCACACTAACATTCCTTTTCTTCTCGATTTCTCTTTTACATCCTTCATCTAACCCTAAAATAAATTATATGTTAGTTGGCAGCACCATTACTTTTACTAAAATGATGGCAAGAGTAGCAACAATTATTAATTTGGTGACAGGATGATCGATTTTGGGTGGTGGTTGATTTGATGGTGGCTGCGATTGATTTGGGAGGCTTCTGTAGATTTTGGGGGTCCATTCATGATTGTATGTATCCCATGAATCTTATCCTATCTTCTTTTCATTATGTGATTTTACTATATATTTTCATTTTTTTACACTTTTTATTTGCTTCATATTTGGTTTTAAACTGAACTGAAAGTCAATATGTCTTTGAATTTATCAATTATTTGATGAATCTTCCAATATTTATCTTCCATCTAGATATTAGAAATCTAAAATTTAGTAAATTAGCTCCCATCACTCAAATTTGACTCACTATTTCTTTGTTATTAAATATACATAACATAACATAATGACTTATACTTTGAATGTGTAAAAACTAAACAAAATTAAGCTATTGTAGTTATGTAATTTTTCTAAGAAAGGTACATGTTTTTCACTTGTGTAGGATAATGAAAACTGTAGACTTTTAAATTTGTCTACACTATTGTTGTTCAACCATCTAATTCATATATCTAGAAATAAACTTGTCCATCTCCATATAGATTTTACATAACATAATAATAATTCAATCAAACTTCATAATTCTTTGTAAGTAAATGAATTTTTGGATGAAAGCGGATTATATCTTAAGAAATAATGATGTAAACTCATATCTAAAATATTTGGTTAGGATAATATGTCAAATTATGATTTCTATACTTTTGGCGATTTTTCTAATCACATTAAGTTTGTATACAGAAAATCATACAATTCATTTACCTATTTCCATTATTTTACATATTGTATTTGAACCTACTATAACACTTGAAAGTGCATTTTGCATGATATTTGTGTTAAAAATTTTTTGCCATATGTATAGAGATCATTGGGCTTATAGTACTTTTATTAGCCTATGTTCAACCTAATAGTTTAGCAAGACAAGAAGTAATGTCCAATAGCCTATGGAAAACCACATATTTTTAGGTGGAATTCTACTTATGGGACTAAAATTCGTACTTTAGAATCTATACCTGTGCTCACCCATTTCATTTAATTGAAATCCATACGAAGAAAATTAGTCAGTAACATATAAAAAACGATGAAAACAATGATAATCATGAGCATAATTTTATTGAGATTCACTTAAACTTACTATCTGTCCCTGATAAATATCTATTTTTTTCTCAAATAATTTGTAGGGGATAGGCAGAACGAGAATTCAAATTTGAAGTAGAAGCGATTGGAAAAGTTTGGCATAAGAACTTAGTAGATTACTTGGATATTGTGCACAAGGTGCATACATGTATCTACTTTCAATTATTGAGCAAATTTTCATTATAATCATGAATAATGGCATCCTTTAATTATAAAAAGGACTATTCTGCAGGATGGCATATCCATCACGAAGCACACAAAGTGTTGATCATACTATACTATAAACGACAATAAGGCCATTCATGGTTATTTATGTTAATTATTTTTCTAGAACTATACTCCCAAAACACACGTAACTTAGCATGATATTTGTGTTAAATAAATTTCTTATTCATTTCATTTATTTTCTTATTAGAAAGTGCATAAATCATACACAAGTTGGCATTTTTTTCATACCATACGTGAAGTATACGTTAAATAGCTACTGATTCGCATTAATTATTTAGTTCGACACATTAAACCAAATATAAGCGATTCTACATGAAATTTAGTCAGTCTACACTTGCTAATTAGAAAGTGAAACGTTCACTTGAAAAAAATTATGATGCAAATTCTGTGTTTTCCAGTAGTAAGTATGGAGCTACAAGGTTTCTTGATCCAATATACCTAAGTGAGAGCATAAGGACCAAATTTTGGCTGATGACTGTTAAGGATTTACTATGGATCATGTATTTTCTGAAGGATGGTGTGGGTAACCTTAATTGTTGCCACATGACTGGAGTCTTCTAGCATGGAATATATAGTAGTGAATTGATGACACGGTTGTTATTCATGGTTTGCTAATGTGAATTTACCGGTAATTGTCATGTGAACCATGTTTTTTGGGGAATTCAAACTGTTGGTTTGATTTGGTTAAACCAAATAAGCATGTTAAAAAATATTCAAATTTATCAATACATTAACCTGAGCTGGCATTAGTTTTAGCATAATGAATAGAAGCTTGTTGCAGTGGAGAATGAACAACTGAATCGTTGAGAGTAACTATAACTACAACAGGCTTGCCATGATGAGTTATTGATTGCACTTCAGGCTACACATCATCTTGGGCTAGAACGACTGCAGTTGAGTGGGGGTGAATTGCAGTTGATCGATCATGAGCATTTGGAGCTGGAGCTATCATGAGCTGTCGAAGATTGAGAGACAACCTGAGGAGCTTCAGTATTCTACATACAACAGGGAAGCACAAAATATGATTGAGCATATGCATGCAACATAGCATCATTTTGAATAGTTTCGGAGCATGTTACTCATGCATTTATGCATCAGGAGAAGCAGTAGAAAATTAAAGGGTAGCATGAACTAAAGTTGTTTGAGTCCGAGTAGGAGCTGCTTGGGTGAGTCAATAAGCAGTTGGCAACAAACCATGTAACATAATTTTTGTTGCAGTTAGATCACCTATAGTGCACCATGGATAGTTGCAGATGCGGTAGGGATATGAGAGGCGTCTTGATGATCATTGATAGAAGCACGAGACAGAAGTTTATTATTTTGTGCATGTACACGAGATGCATAGTTTTGTGCATTTGACAGAGGCAAAACAGTGGCAATTGAATGTGAATTACTAAGGTGACAAGTAAGTGTGGCATTGGATGGCAATGTGAGGTGAGCAAGAGGGTGTTGAAGTCATGTTGTATAGAGATCGAATGGTGATGTAAGGTTGAAGGGTGGGTAATGATATATACATCGGGGTGCTGCATGAAGATGAGGCTATGATCTGCTAAGGCAATTAATGGAGAATCACGGAAAGAAATGTTGTAGCAGAGTATCAAAAATGCACCCATGTATTTATATCTATCATGTCGCAAAGGTACCCATGTATTCAGGAAATGTCATATACCATCTATGTTGTAGTTTTTTGCATCACTATACTTTATTTAACGAAGGCTAAAACAATTAATTGTTAATTTTGATATTACATTTTTCTCATTGTTTAGGGTCCAAATTCCCGATGATACAATGGCACAAAATAGGTATTCTCAGGAAGTTCAGTGTCAGTCTATGCTCCACACTCAACAGACCTGAACAGATAGGCCCATGAGGTTTCATACAAGGTAATACATCCATCATTTTTTCTTGTGTTTCTTTTCTGGTGTAATTAATATTTGCCAATTCTATAATTATATCGCTTTAATTATCATAATAAAGTACACCTTATTATTGTTCATACACAACAAACGCTTCCCTTTTTTATGTAAAGCAATAAATCATATGTGTAACCCATGTATTATACATGAATTAATATATATTAAAATTATATAATATATGCATATAATAAGTATAGGAATCAGTACAAACTCTATTGTATTATGCTTAAGTAACCGCAGTAGTGTCTAATCCCTTGATATTTGTACAACCCCTTACATAATATGTATGGGTTATAGTGATGATAGTATAAGGTCTGATGGGTGTTTCATCTTGTTTTTATTTTGTTGGTTGCTGATCTTTGGTTTATGTTTTTTTGGCAAACTGCAGTAGTGTTTTTATCCCTATTACTAGTCGTTAATTGATATAGTTTTAGGTATGTGACTAGTAAGGAAATTATTGTTTGAGATATCAAGATAAGTTAGATTCTTGAGGTTTCCGATGGATGCTGGAATTTGTACCAGTGAGGTTTTGGTTTACTGCAATCGTGGCTCATTGAGTTTACTAAATCTTCCAATATACAATGAGATTGTCCGAGATGTTTATGAATCTTAGAGTTAGTTTCCTTACTCTCCCCTTTGCATAAGGTTCACATTCGATGCCTTGCCGTTGGTAGTAGTCGGTTGATTCTTTCTAGTGGATAATATTGAAGAAATGTAGAAAGATTTCTTCAACTTTAGTAGTACTTCTAAGTCGTTTTTGTGGAAAACAAATTTTGAGTTTAACGATGTTGATGATACTAAGGCTAAAGGCACAAAAAAGATGATGAGAATTAAGAGAAATAAGGAGGTAACCAATTTTCTGTTTTGATGATTATTATATGTTGAATAGGAGTAGAGATAAGAATGGAAAGGACTTAAAACAAGCAATGGTTTGATGAAGATATTGGAAAAGACTTAAAACAAGCAATTTTGAACTATTACTAAACCGTATGTTAATTCCTTGGGAAAACTACACTGAAAGTTTAGATTTTGATCTCCCAGCTAACATGCTTAAAAAGAAAAAAATTTAGGTAAAAGAAAATTAAATATAGGCACTACAAGAAAATCCACGAACGATGACAAAGCAGGATGGCGTTTGGAGTGACCTTGCAATCGTAAATCGTGCAGGCTTTAAAAAGATTGATATGGCACGCTATAATTCACCTTGTCTGATAAAATGAAATATAGAACGGCAATTTTTTTTGCATCACGCGCATTGCTCTTACTCCAATTTAACATCGAAGCAACTCTCCTCATCGCGTTCGCCCCCAAAACCCTATTTTTTGTGTTTTTTTTGTCGATCTAACCTCCAGTCAACGCATCCGAACTCGCCTCTTCCCAAAATCATCGCGTCTCCATCAGACTGTAGGTAAATTCTTCTACCTCAATGTGAGTTAGTAATTGAAAGGAAGTATAATGATAATTCCACGATAATTTTGAGGAACTGGTGAATCTGTCTTTCTTATTTCATTGCTTGATGAAGTTTTTTTTTAAATAAAATAAATAATTAATTCATTGAGTGGTTATAGGACTTTAGGCTTGCTTAGCTTCTTTTTTTAAATCAGTCAACAGTTCATTAGTTTCATTATCTTATTTTGGTGAAGTAATTATTGAATTTATGTTGTTAAGTTTAAATTAGCTGTTTTATGTTTATATGTAGTACGTTATGTGGTAATAGATACAGATATTGACACTACTTGAAGCTGAAGTATAACACACTCTCTACTGGTGATAGCTTGGGTTCAAACTTCAAACCCTGTAAAATTGTTCACAGGCCATCTTTTTCGGTATTTTTACAAAGAATGGCAACTAGCTGTAGCAAAAATAATATCTGGATCCACCAAAAAAAAAATTAACTAGTTTGATTTGTTTAGCCATTCATGTAACCTATTTTATAGCCATTGGCAATACCCATCATCATGTATTTCTCATTATCTTTTATGTAAACGTATGCATATGTTTGGATTAATATCTCCACTGTAATTCAAGTAATTTTCTCACAGCTATGTATTATTATTACTGCAGTTGTTGGAAATGACGTCAAAAATAGTGGCAATGCAATTGATGAGGGCTGTTGTTGGTGGGGATAAGGCCAGCTACAATTGGTATGTGATGCACCATTTTTCTCGTCTGGTCTCACAAAACATTGTCATTGAATGTAGTGATATTTTTTAATTCAATATGGATGGTTTTTTGTGATATTAAACTATTGTCATATTTAATCTTCCTAAGTGAATGTGGTGATTTTGGAGCTGTTGGATTTGGTACTGATTTAAAATCAAATAATGTTAACTGTCGGATGGGTTTTATTGGTATATAATCCCATTAAACTTAAGTATATTTGGTATATAATCCCATTGCAGAACAGTACATAAAGCGAGACATATAAATTCAAACTAAGTCAACAGTTCTTTACAAAGGTTGATATCATAATATTCTGCTCTTGCAGAACACAAAATATCAAAATTGCTTCAATAAGAACAAAAAATAGCACAAGGAAATCACCCTAAATTGGACCCAAAAAATGATAATTGTGTGATTTCCAAATTCTCTCAATTATCAAACACTATAAATCATCCTCAACCGCGAAGGCTAACTGCAGGCACAATTTAGTTACATGGATATGTAAGGGCACTAGTATGAAGCTACCTCTTTCTAAATGCATGATTCATTTCAAGTATCATTTGGCAGCAAACGTTGTATTTTTACTTACAGTTCTATTTTCTGTGAACAGGTGTAAAAAAAATCATGCATGTAAGAATAGAAGCTCAAGGAAAATACTTGCAGTCAATCACTATGAAAGCTCAAGAAACGGTAGCAAAACACAATTTAATTCACATAACTGAGGACTACAACCACAGAAATTTAGAACAAACTACATTAATTGCTAAGAAGTTATTTAATAATGATTGTTTTATAGGTCAAGTTTCAGTATTATGTGCAAAGGCAAATGCTCAAGGTAGCACGAAAGTAGAAATGACATCCAAACAAAATCGCAACAAAGTGAGTAATTTTCAAGCCTATAATTTTCTAGTTTCTTACCGAACATCTATTCTTTTATTGAATGATGGATTTTATGCTATTGGAAACTTAAAATATTATATGATCCTTTTTCTACTAATAAAATTGATCAGCTATACAAGTTTAGAATCAACATATGCACTGTATGCAATATCCAAAGATTTGGCTACATATATATCAGTAAATAGGTTAGTGTTTTGTAGAATATGGTTCTTCTATTCTAGCTTCCTTTTTTGGGAAACAAATAAATAAAAAAATAAACTGTAGATTGTTGTTCTAATAGTTGACATTAATTGCCGTAGGTTTAAATAGTCCAAAACATGCTCCTCACTGCCTATTATAACTCATACCATACAATACTTGCTACCACCAAAACATCATAACCTTACCATACTTCCAACTTCCTGTTTCCCCACTATCATCATCTCATTCATACCAATACAATACCCACTGTCCTCTAATTGAAAAGAGAGAGTGCACAAATGAAAAGTACAGTAGACAATGAAAAAATAGAAAAGAAAATAACAGAACAGTGAATTGTTTTTTAGAACAAAGATGTTTTGAAATGCAATAGAGACAGGACATGGAAATGAGAATGCAACAATGAACTGAAAAAGTATGTAAACAATGTAATGTGATTTCTTCCTTCGGAGCAGTAGTACTTAGTCAAGGCTTCGATAAAATTATAGCTATACTGATTTGCATATTGAAGTGGTTTCTTCCTTTGGAGTTGCTGATGCATGTGTGTAGTTTAGTTTGTAAATATAGTGCAGTTCCTCCGTTTTGACTTGTCTTTATGCATTTGGTTTGATCTTGGTCATGCGTAGATTTTATATTAAGAAGGACCGCTTCTTCACTTAGTATTTAGGTGATCAACTAGATCGTGAAATATAACTATGTTACTGTAGAGCAGTTTAGCTTCGTTAACCGAGCTAACCTACTAATGCGTATATCGGCTAGGTTTCGGCTTAACATACCATGTAGTGATTTTTTGGCGCAGTTAAGCATTTTAGCATATGAAACTTCAAATTTTTAGATGGCGTTTACTCACTGACTTCAAATTTCTTCATTGCAGGTAATTAAAGATGGCGATGACACATTCTTCTTCCGTAGCAAGTAGCAAGCGTATGAAACTTTTTAGATGCACGTTTTGTTGTTGGCATTTGGTGCGGACTTACTGTATTGATATTATATTTTTGTTTAACATATAACGTGTCTTTGTTTAACAGAATTTGTGGCAACTTGGTTTACTTTGTTATTTTTGTTTATGGATATTATTGAAACTTGGTTTATGGATGTCTTTTGTTTATTAATATTGTCTTAACTAGTTTATGTAACTAATTAATAGTTATTAGAACATGTTATATATGCTAATTGCTTCAATATACTCAAAATATAGTTCTGGAATATTCAAAAATAGAGTGGAATATTATAGCTGTTATATAAATAGAAGACAGCGTCTGATTAATGCTGTCAATGAAGAAACAACAACGTTCAATTTGTGCTGTAATTATCTTTAAATAGTCAATAACAGCGTTTAGTACATGCTGTCGAAATAGTTGATGATTCAATAACAACGTTTATAAAAAGCTGTTATAAACAGTTAAAGTAGAATTAAAACATCTCCGACAACTAAATTATTAACGCTGTAGAAACATAATACAGCATGTTTGAAAACGCTGTAAAAACATTATTGACAGCTTGTACGAAACGCTGTCAAAGTGATGTTTCAACAGCGTTTATCAAAAAGCTGTTGTAAGTTCTATATATACGACAGCATGTCGTTATACAGCGTTTGAACTAACGCTGTTGTATCGTATTACAGCGTTTATCAAACGCTGTTAAAAGCCTTTTGTGGTGTAGTGTATAATACAATAGAGTAATCCATATATAAGCATAATAAGTGATAAGTATGATCGTAAGTATGAACTGTGATCATAAATGTGAAATGTGATCATGAGTGTGATCATAAGTGTAATCTAGAAGTAAATCAGTCATCATCCAATCATATTTACAGTAATTATTCAATTCAATCATATATACCAACCACACCAAATATTTTAAATAAGTCAAGTCAGTCAAGTTTAAAACACACCAATCAAATCAAACAAATAACATATAGAATGATTAGACATTCCTTAGTACTTCCACCCATCCATCTTCTCCAAAGATAGGGTCTACTTTGATGGCATCTCATTCTTCTTTATCATTGTCGAAAGTGACTAGTGGATTTCCTTCAAGATCATCCTTGTTAAGGGCTGAGATCATCCAACGAAGGGCGTCGATATGTCTCTCTTGCTCCTTGATCATCTGCATTTGACTCAATTCTAAGTGGCGCTGATTACGAAGTATGAATGTAAGGATATTCTTGAAGGAAGTGAGAGTTTCTTCAAGATTATCACTTAGAGTCTTCATCAGAGAAGCCATAATTCAAGAAATAGGAAGAAATATGAAAGGGAGTGATTAGAAATGAAGTTTGATAATTTATTCTAGAAGAAACATGTGTAAATAAGGGTAGAAAGTCGATTAAAATGAACAGACACAAGTTAGTTACATGAAAGTAAAAGTGTAACTACTTTTTGCCCGTTGCATGTCGACATTGGGGGATGGGGTACGTCATCATGCCTCTGCCTAAAGTGACAATTAGCTTTGTTTTGAATATTATGAACAAATCTATGCAACTAAAATTTGTATAATATAAAAACAAGCAATTATAGAGACAAGTAAAGTTGAATAACAGGAAATAAAATATTTCATTAATGATTCTAATCACCGTTACATGAAATAATATAATATCAACTAAAATAAAGGAAAATACAAGGATAGATCTTGAAGAAAACAAGATAACATGTACTAAAACTAAGTAGACGAGGATGAAGAAGATGACGGTCTAAGCTTTCTACTAACTTTCCCAAAGAACTTGTTGATTTTAGTCGAAATCTTATCCATTTTCTTACTCATTGACCATTTGAGTGTCTTTTGATTTTCCGTTATAATTCTTTGATGATCGAGAATGGTCTTACTGGATGGATTAGCAGGATTAGTAGGATATTCAATACTCTAAGAAAGTTTCTTGATCTTCCTCTTCCTCCTCTTCAATTTACATTCTTTCCTCTTCCTCTTCCTCTTCCTCTTCCTCTTCCTCCTCCTCCTCCTCCTCCTCCTCTTCTTCTTCCTCCATTTCTTCCATCTCTTCGTGAGCAAGCCTTCCTTCCTTTTCTATAAGTGTTTCATATGGTTGAAACGCTAATGGAATTTGCATAAGGGAAATGTTTCCATGGTTGAACACATTTTTAGTTATAAATTCTTCCCTTTTGAAATCAACTCCAAAATAATTAAAAATCCGAGTGAGATAAACTCCATGATATAATGTGTTTTCATCCATAGTAAATTTCTTGCGCCTTAGCTTATCCAAAATAAACTGAACCCAATTGATATCATAATTTCCAAAAATTGCAAAAAGAGCTTTGCAAACTTTCAAAGTTGCGTTGTTGTAGTTTCCCGATCTTGGTATAAGGGTCTGTTAAATAAGAAGGTTAACAATTCTTGCTTTTGGACGAAAATAACGATTTTTGAATTCAAAATTGTCATCCACTTCAAAGATGTGATGAAATATCTCGCGATCATTTGCATTTATTTGAAATTCCAAGAGATTCATTCTGGTATACTTGCATCTCAAAATATTTCCTAAAATTCACAATCTAAAACTATTTATGTTCCTTTAACACTACTCCAAATTTGTCCATCTTGACTATCATAAAAACCACGATTTAAATTTGCATAAAGCATCTTAATAAGATTTGGATAAAAAACCAAAATCATTTTGTTTGTTACCTACTACACTAATAACAGAACATTATTGAAAAAAAAAATTCAATTTCATAAGAAGGAAGATCTTCAAAAGTAGAAAATTTCCCCGTGTGAATTTTACCAAAGTTTACATAGTTGATGTAAGCTTTAATAGCTTCCGGGTCATTAAAAAGAAAGTTATTGATAGCTTTTGGAAGCCTAATGGTGTTAGGAGTGCTTGAAGAGGCCATTGAAGAAGTTTGAGAGGAGTTGAAGATAATGAAGATAAATTTAAAATTTGAAATAAAAGCGAAAAGTGATGATAAGGAGAGTGAATTAAATAGAGATTTTATAGACATGTTCTTTGGTCGAGAGGCATCTTTCCAGAGAATTGAAGTTGGTGAAAAGGTGGAGGAAAATTCAAAAGTTTGAATTCAAATTTTAAAATCAAATTTATGAAGGGTATGTCGACATGGAGTATCCAGGAATGTCGATATGTGCCTATTGAATCAAAGGAAAAGTGTTTATTCCTAATTTCTAATAAATGTATATATTATATCCTATATTCTACTTATATAATTCTTGTATAACATTAAATATAATAATACTTAAATATTAATATTTTAATATTTAAAATATTATTAAAATAATATTATTTTTGAATTTAAAATTCAAATTTCAAGGGACAAATTTGAATTTAAAATTCAAGGAATTTAAAAAAAATAAAGCAAACAAACAAGCATCCATTCAAACAAGAAAAATTAAAAATAATGTAAATGTGTACCTATTTTTAGATCCATAGTCCCATCGTCGTCTGATTTATGAATAGCAGTGAAACACAAATATGAATTATCCGTCTTCTTTTCATCACCACTAGATGATGAGTTTGAGTCATCAAGAGTTGCTGCATATGTTTTTCTTTCTTTTCCAAGACGGATCATTATTTGAAGGGAACAACTGTTTATCTAGATACAGATAATCTTTCCTATGATGCCCAACTTTATTGCAATCGTAGCATCTATCATTGTTGACGTTCTCTATAGTATTTCTGGAATTCCTTTGATCATTTCTTTTGTAATTATTCATTTTTCTACATTTTAGGAATTTCCGGAAGTTTCTCATCATGAAAACAATCTCTTCATCACTATGTGGTTCCGAATCTTCAGTTGTTGCATTGAATGCTAATGGCTTCTTTTTTGTAGCCTTTTTTCTTTTCTTCCTTATAGTTGAACTTCATAAAACATCAGACTCCCAATCAATTCTTCTATTTTCATTAGACTGATATCATTTGCCTCTTCGATTGCAGGTGTCTTTTGATCCCATTCTGGAGTGAGTGAATTTAGAATTTTTCCAACTTGGTCTTCCTCCAAAAAGCTTTTTTCCAGTGCAATTATTGAATGAATAATATCTTAAAATCGACAATACATGTCGAAAATGGACTTATTTGCATGCATTTTAAACAATTGAAACTAAGTAGTTAATATGGAAATTTTAGTCTGTTTAACTTCGCTTGTTCCTTCATGAGTTGCAAAGTTTGCCAGATTACAAATGCAGACTTATAAACAGACACTTTATTAAACTCATTCCTATCTAGTGAACAAAATAATATATTCACGGCCTTTGAGTTATTTTGTGCAACACCCTTTTGCTCAGCAGTCCACAAGGCAAAATCAGTAGTTGGTTCAACATACTCAGTTTGTTGATATTCCAAGTGTCTAGTCCTACTAATTGTAAATAAATTTTCATTCTACAAGCCCAATATGCATAATTACTGCTATTGAAAAATGGTGGTCTGACAGTAGACTGACCTTCTACAAATGAACTAGTGTTAGTGTTAACAGAACTAGTGCCAGAGTTGACATTACCAAAGTTGGTAGAGATAAAAACAATTTTTCAAGTTTCAGAATATGAAAACTATGAAAACCAATGCTTTGATACCAATCGAAATGGAGTGCGGATTAAGGATCTTAAGGCTAATTTAACACTAAAGAAGGTGAATAGTGTTTAGTGGATTCTAAAACTTATATGGACTAAATTGGAATTATGAAACAAACAAATGCAGAACTTAATCACAGAACAATCATAGAATCAAACATAGATGCAGAAAGTAAATAAAACGCAGCAAAAGGAAAGAACATACCGAATTTTATACTGGTTTGGAGTTACCCTACATCAAGTCTTGTACCATGGCAAACACCTTGTATAGATTTTTATTATACCAATGTCGAGATTACAATCCTCAATTTCTAAAGGCCTTGAGGTACCTTCCTGTCTTCGAGTCTGGGGCAAACTCTCTTAATTTACGGGACAAAAGATCACCCAATTGATTTCTAGGCACAACCACACCTTATAAGAGACTCGATAAACTTTTGATTACAAATTGGTCCTATAACTCTGAATAGCACTTTGATCTTCGAGAGAGAGCATAAAATCAAAGAATAAAGAGATTTTAATTTGATTCACTTGAGAATTTCGGCATGATCTTAAAAATATGAAAATTTTAGAATATGGATTTGTGGAGAAGGAGTGAAGGAAATAAGAAAATAGTTAGTTAAACAAATTCGTTTGTGAAGGCTATTTATAGACCAGTTACAGTCATAACCATTCGTGAAGAGATTTAAACGAATAGACACTTCATTTGAAAATTGAAACTTTTGAATTTAACGGCCACCATGTCGACATGGGGTATCCCATGACGTTGACATCCCTTAGTTAAAAACTATGTAAAATTTGTTTTGAAAATGGTATTGAAAGGAAAACAAGATGAAATGATTCTGGAGTAAAATAAACCAATTTTCCTATGTTTTAAAATAAAGAAGAGTAGAAAAATATATTTTTAGAATGTACATATATAAATTTGATTTAAATCTCAAGTGTATATATATATATAAAAGAATTTTTGAAAAATCAGATCATAGTTTAAAAACAAACGAAGTTTAAAACAAGAGTTTATTTAAAAACAAAGAATATTTTAAGGCTAAAACATCTTTTTGAAAATCATTTGAAAAGATAACTTTTTAAAGCTAAAACATTTTAAAAAAAGTTTCGAAAATCATTCAAGAAAACCATTTTGAACTAGTTTTGCAAGCTTTTTGTGCAGAATATTTCATCACATCAGAACTCGAGAATTTGTACAAAACTAGGATGTTCGTGGGATTGTAAGCCACTTGTCGTAGGTTTGTAAGCTACTTGTCGTGGTTTTGTAGGCCACTAAGAAGATAAAAATGGGTTCCATCCTAAATGAAATTTGGAATGAAGATTTCCGTGTTATTATAAGATTTTAACAAAAACTAGGCACTTATCTTGAAATCTTGATCTTGATACTCTAAAGTCTTCAATCTTGATATCTCCGTTCTGAATCTTGAGTCTTGAGTCTTTGCATCGATCAGTCTTCAGTAATCACTACCTGCATATACATATATATATATACACACATATATATACATATATATATACATATATACATACATATACATATATATAAATATATATATCCTACATAGTTCCTGCATATACATATCTATCTAGACATAGTGTTAGTATATATTTTATAATAATTTAAGTTAAAAAGGTTGTTGTCATCAAAACCAACATCTCAGTTCCTAACAGTTTTTTCCTTCGCTGGTACTCTTCTTCTGTCTCCCGGACTTGATGGCGGGTATAGGAGCGTTGGGGGTACCGCTGCGAATTAATATATTCATCAAAGTCATCATAGAAGCTTTGTCCTCTCCTCATACCTGAAATAAGGCAGGTTTTAGAAGCATAACATAAGGTAAGCAAATATATGAAGGAATGAAAAATGGAAATTAGTGTAATCTTAATGCAACGTGCTGTGTATTTCTAATATTGCCCGAAACGTCGTCACAAACTAGAATAAATGGCTTTCGAAGGTGGGATCAGATTTACTTCGGTTGTTATAAGCGAAACTGAGCTAACTGATGGCGTGATATCGCCTGAACAGAAAGGCATCATGTCAAATTTAAAATCTCCTTTTATGAGTGCATCAAAGTCAATGCAAACATCACTGAAGTCTCTGAATTTCGCTCCAATGTCCCTACTCAAGGATTCTTGATGCCATTTAGTTTCAAGTGGTGGACTCGGTAAATCGGGACTCATTCCTGGAGTCTCATCGCAAGACTCCGAGTCTTCGCCTTTAGATTCTGACGAGAAGTAGTCACTAGTGGTAGACTCATCGCTACTGCTCTCGAATTCCCCTTCCTCCTTCTCTAAGTCCATCACGGCTTTGCCTTCTTTGTGTGTGAACTCGTCTTCCACTTCCTCTGGGATTGGGGGCATTCTAACTGAACCACTTAGACTAGTCGCTGTGGCTTCTCCCTTCTCGCGGGCTTCTTCGGGTGATCCTATGGACAAACTACCTATCTCTTGACCTCCCTCGAAATCGTGGGACAAAGAAGTGGATCTGGTGCGAACTCTGGATTAACTAGGAGATGGAGTTTTCATCTGAACGACTGATCTACCCGGAGCCAACAGTCCGTATCGGTGTAGGTTTTCATCAGTAAGTAGTAATTTAACACTTCTCTTCTCGGGATTAATGGATTTTAAATTGTCACAGACTTCATTTAGTGTCACATCTCTATTCAGCCTTGGAATAACTACAAGGGACGTATAATTAGTTAGAAACTTCATTATAAAGCTTCAAAATTCGACGAATGGGAGAGAAAAACTTACCCCCGTCGTCCATTGACGATTGAATCCATCGGGGCATCTAACGAAAAGTACTACGTCTTGAACTGTGATAAGTTACTTTGCAAAGGTAAGATGATCTTTCGATTCCTTTGAGCCTCGATTATAATCAAAGAGGGACAATCGTCTCTCCTCTTGAATGCTAGAAAATATCGCAACTCATCAAATCTTGGGGCACAGTTGAACGCCCGCATGAAAAGGACATGCAAGCAAGTAAGGATGGCATAACCATTCGAATTAAGCTGGAATGGGGGCAGTTCCCAAGTTCGATAGTGTCTCATGCAAAAAATCGTTGAAGGGAGGCACATCTCCATTCAAACACATATATCTATAGCAAGCAGTGTACCATGGGGGAGGCATATGTGCAAATTCGTCTTTCGCCAACAGACGCACTTCCTCTTCAGGAATCCATGCTGTGTACATATATTATGAAGAACCTTGGCGGAAACCACTGACGTAGCTCTTTCAGGTGGATTAAGCAGGACTTAAAAGTTGGGACGCGTGCGGTCCACCATGGGCTCAACCGGTACTAATTGGTCGTGCTAAGCTTGCAAGGTGCATGATGATTCAGCTTTGGAGAGTGCCAGGCTTCGCCCGCTTGACATATGGCGTGTAGATGGCTACTTCATTCTATATAACAGAACTCATGTCCAAAAAGGTTAGGTATATCTATCCTAAATTCATAAGTTTCCCCTATCACGCTTGAATTCCGCAAAGACATTAATTTTGTAATCGACACGTCGGATTTCGAATGCGAACTAGGGCAAGTGTGTAAGTGTAGTGTGCTATCTGTATAAGATAAAATCGGTGCTCAGTACACTGCAAACGCTCTATCCCGTGCAGGTAGCTCACTCACGGTGGAAGAAGAAAAGAACTTCCCATGTCAGTTCATTTTTCATTTTTGTGTCTACTTCTTGTGAACTTACCCGTTATCAATCAATGATTGATAATGGATCCCCTGTCAAAAGCGACATAGAAAACTCTTCTCTTTTTAGGAGCACCGAGTGTGGAGTAACCAAGTAGGATAAGCTCAATTTCTATAGAAGAATCGGGATAAACAAGTAATATGTCGTGCGGTAACATCTACGAAACTGGGCATAAGTCGATTCTGGTTTAACGAATGAAGATAGAAAAATGCGTCAAGTGTTCGACCATAGCCCATGTTTCTGGAAGAAACTCAAGACCCGATTGGCTATCTTGATCTATCAAACCGTAAACAACTCGAGCACTTTGTAATCAATGTAGGAAATGAACACTCATCAACAAATCATTACAAAAAGTCAACAAACCATCTAGGCAAACCCACCTTAAGCTGATTTCTAAGGCACTAGAAGAATCAGGGGTTGAATTCAACACATTTGAATGGATCAATGGCGACTCAAGAAGGTAGCGAGCTAATGCTAGGTCGGCTACAACCCAATAGCGAGCTAGGGCTTGATTGCAGCGAGCTAGGGCTTGGTTAGGGTTTCACGAAAAAGGCTTGAAGGAATCAACGTCAAATGGATTCGAACGAAGTAACGGATCAGGTCAAGTAAATGAGTAGGTCGCTAGGAGTTGAATCGTTGGAGAGTTGAATCGCCGGAGGTTGGATCATGAGAAGATGCAAAATAAGCTTGACTCAAGTGGAGAAGATATGGTCAGTTCAACTATAAGTAGGCAAATTGAAGAGCCAAATTTTTTGCTGAGTAATAGGGTCATTAGCGACCCGACCCATCATGGGTCGCCAGCGGCCCGACCCATCATGGTTCGCCAGTGTCCCAACCTTACATTGTAGCAAAAAATCCCTATGAGTTAGTTCACTAGCGACCCATCCCAATGCATATATGCATTTAAAGGAAAATAAGAAAGAAAGCTTCATATATTCCTCTCAAGCTCAATCAATTGCAAATGTTCGTCATTCCAAGGCATGCCGGGAAGCTATGGGTGGAAATGTGATATATTGTGACAAGTAATAGTAGTCAGAACCAAAGAAAGGAAACCGATGACGTTGGTCTAACATATTCGTAGAGATCTAATGCAATAACTTGGAAATCAACAAATGGATATTGAAAACGATAACTTCCAAAGCATGCCTTGTTTACAACGAAGACGTATTTTAGGGGTCAAATGTTATCTGGATTTTTAAACCAGCAAAAACCAATGGAAAACAGAACAACCTTGTGTAGATATGATGGTTTAGGATCTAACTAGAAAAGCAAGACAAGAGATTGACAAGGGCCAAGTGACTGGAATCAACGAAGCCGAGAGATCAACATTCCTTTAGTCCAATCAGCAGCTGAATGTAAATAGCTAGTGACTTGCCATCAAAACGTAACAACAATGATAAAAGGCTATGGAACACTACCGAAAAATGGAGATGTTGGCCCACAAAAACGAACCAAGCTATGGGTCGCTCGCGACCTATAGGCCATGGGTTGCCCACAACCCATGGTTTTGACTCGTTTTACGAGCCAAAGCTTAGGTCGCATGTTACCTACCTACGAGCTGATGAAGACAGGCTTGGCCTAGAAGCTCTCCGACCTCTATAAATACCATTCCACCTACAATATAAAGAGGGGCTTCTTCGAACTAGTTGCGGAAGCTCTACTGGAATTATTCTTCAATTTTTACATCCCTGATAACAATCTCCAAAGGAATACACTGTGATTCTCTAGTGGATTCCAACTCTGGAGATTCAATCTTGCTAGAAAATAATCAAAGCCTTGTAATCAAACACATTGTAACAACAATCAGTCTATAATAAAATTATAAAGTGGACATTGGCTTTATAAACAGTCGAACCACTATAAAATTCTCTGCCTACTTTCTTTTACTATTCTTTCTTTGTATCTGTGAAATTGCCCTATCAATGCAGGGTTGGTGCTTGGGCGTTGGTCCATTTTTTGGGTCAACAGTAAGCACTTTCACTTTAGGAATTCGACCAGTTCAGGAGACCGCCTAATTTCATACTACCTATGTGTTTATATTCATTCCATACTTATATGTACATGCTGCATTAGAAATTTAAAACTAAGGAGAGTTTTTGTAAGTGGTTGATGCTAGATGGTTGTAGATATTGGTTATTATGAGTGAATTGCATTTTTCCGTTCCTTGGAGTTTTCAGGAACAAAATCTTTTTAAGCGTGGAGAATATAACACCCTGGAAATTTTAATAATAAATAAAAATACTAATAAAGGTAAAACTGTAATTTTACACAGAAGGGAAAAGTAGAAAATTTCCACAAACATTGGAAATAGGCCACGAGACCTATTCCATTGTATCCGAAATGTCGAATACCGTAAGAGAACATATATAAACTTGTTGAATTTGATAAAAAAAAGATGAAAATTAGTGGAAACTGGACCCAGTGGCATTTCTAATTATTAATTTTAGGATCTAATCTAATAACCCTAGCTTTCAACAATAAATAAAACCCTAAATCTTACTCCATATTATAAACTCCAATCGTTGCCCTTCTATTCTGTATGTTCTGAACTCCTTCTTCCTCTCAAAACTTCTAAAATATTAACACTTTCTATTCTCTTCTCCAATTTTCTAAATCAATATAATATTAAATTAAAGGGGGAGAGAGAATCAAACTAAAAGAGAAAGAGAGATGGAAGGGTGATTCAATCAAGGCTTAGAGGTCTAAGAAAGAAGATATGCAAAGTTTAAAGAAGAGAGCAAGCTTTGAAAAGGTGAGTGGATCTATTATGATGTGTTCTTTTGTGAAACAAGTAGCTAAATTTTTCCTATCCATCTACTTAAATTAACAAGTATGAATTTGAATTTGAATTGAATATTTACATTAAAAATCTATAAGGATAGGAATTATGGGAAAAACCTTAGGTAACAATTTAATAATATGATTATTGAAACATAGGGGAGTAAACTATTGTAATTCACCTCTAAATATGTAAATCTGGTTTAGGTAATGGAATTGAATCAATAAAAATAAATCTATGTATGAATTCCCTTAATCACCTAGATTTGATTATATCCTTTTTTGAATAGGCTTGAACGCACAAAAATAAACGAATGAATATGTGTATATAATCAAATAAAAACTTCATGGATCAAGTAAAAATAAGATTGAAATTTATTCAAAATATTTGTTAAAAGTTTTACATTTTGATTATATATAAATCTAGAACAAAGATGAACAAACTGAAGAAGAGGAAATAGAATTAAAATAGTGAAAAACGATGAAAATATCAAGGTCGGACATCTGAAAAATAAACCAGAAATATGAATTATCTTATAGTGTAAAACAGAACTGAATAGGTCAACTCTGACTCAATGTAAACATTAGAACCAATATTCAGACATTTGAAATCAAAGTCAGATGTTTGAACAGATGGTCAAAGTCTTAATGTCTATAGCTTGTTTTTGTATAGGTAATCAGACACTTGGACCAAAAATCAAAACATCTGAACTAGGGTTAGAATGAATAGTTGAACCGAACCTAGGTCGAGCCTGGACTTAATGAAGACCAAGTAGGATGGATCAAGGAATCTTGCTCCCATGTTCTTAATTTTTAGAAGTTACGGGCATTATCAATTCTATACTAGATGACGTACCTAGGTTCGTACATCATGGGTGGATAGCATGGAACTCGACAAGATGTGCGACTATAGCGCAACTAGATGTTCTTATTGTTACTAGGGGATGCCTGGCCACGTATTGGATAGCGAGGAAGGGAGATGGAGGCATCTAATATAGTAGGCCAAACGGCCCCTAAAGGAGAGTCATAATGAAACAATTTCTTTAACTTCAGGTTGAATGATTTAAAGCATGTGACATGTTTACCATTAGCAAGGTGACACAAATGATTCGCTAGGCCATAAATTATTAGGGTCATACACTCGGTGCGTGATTAGGCATTGCGATGTTCACTCAATGTGTATGTGCGATTTAAGTGGTTCGCCATTGGGAATGTTAACTCAATGTTGTTTAGGCGATTATTTATTAGGACCGTGCATTAGGAATTGAACTGGAGTTATATAGTTGTTGGCTGTTCAACCTTCGGTGGAAACCTTCTTAAGTTGTTGTTGACATAGGTGTAATAAGAATTATAACCTATGATTTGTAAAGTAACCAATCCTTTATATGTAATACACGAACACAAACGGATACCTAGGTTATGTAGACTGTAGTTGCGATTTAATTACTTGCCAACACCATACCTCTAGTGATATGATTCATTCACTAGACTTTGTATTATCCCCTCCATTTCTTCCTCTTAATATCTACCATAATTGATTAAGTCAGTAGGTGAAGAGGCAAGACAAGGTGAGTGGAGGATGCGACTTGGCACATTAAAGATTTACCTTACTTATAGTTACTCCTTTATGTACTTATATTATGTTAATTGTCGGGATCTTATTATGTACCATCATTTGGAGAATTTATCTATAATAAATATTCAATGTACCACGCTTATATTAAGATTGTGTTCCTCTAAATCACTTTCGGTATTTCTATTTTATTTCCTTCTGCTGTAAGATCTAAAAGTGTGGAATGTTCTAAAATTTATAATTTCCCCGTAACATGGAAACATTATAAACCCAATGATTCATACTTCGTAGCACGACGCGAGTCTGAACACCATTTTAGGCCTTGAATCGGTATGTCCATAGGCATGGGTTGTTACAGTTACATATCCGATAGGTATTGGATATCCATGGAATGACTCACTCAAGAGCTTTCTGTTGGTTAATATAACCAAGGTCAAATGGAGAATCTCAAAGTGACAAAGTTACACAGTTCCTTCATCTTGAGAATAATGTAGAACTTTAGTGTGGACACTTTGATTATAATCAAATCATGGCATGATGTCAATTGAACAACTATATTTGGGTTTGAGTTGAAGCACTGAAAGTGAAACATTATTGAATAGAGAATTCATCTCCTCGGTTATATGGTCAGTATCACGGTCAACTGTAATAAACTCAAAGTCAAAATCTCCGGCTAGAGTAGTACATTTAATAATTAATATTATTATTAAACCAAGGACTTTGTTTGTGAACCAGCCAAGTTGAATATTGACGGTATTGGAATATTGATCCAAAACCAAATTCCAAAAGTCCTAATGTGATATAGTATTGATGACGAGAATTGGTATAAACAATTGTTACTACCAGATACTACTTATTATAAGTAAAACTGGGTCTCTACTGAAAAAGATATATAAACGATAAAATCAGTCAAAATCTCATACCAGTAGCCAAGGTAATGTATGGACACTAATATTAAAGTTGTTCGATATTAATCGCTTATTGGATTTACATCTTTGATTTGCTCACCAAAATAAGGAATACTCCGAGTAAACCACACGATTTAATTAACGTACAACATTTGTAAATTAAATAATATTAATGAAATATTACCGTTAGTATTTAATAAAGTTCATGTGTAAAAGTTATAAATGCGCGAATCGATATACGACATCGATAGAGTGTTTAAATTAGATTTAAACGTAACAAATGCTGAATGGATTTGGAAATTATTGAGGCCTACTCTGTTAGACCTTGAGATGATGGTTTTGATGACAACAACCTTAGAATAAGATTATAAAATATAAATACTAACATTATAGTTTAGATATATATGTATATGCAGGATTTAACATGCAGGTACCAAGAATGAAGATTGTACAATATAGAGATTCAAGATATCAAGATTGAAGACTCATGAGTATCAAGAATATCAAGAGTTCAAGATTTCAATAATAAGTAATTTAATTAGGAATTTTGTTTAAACTCCTAGAAAAGCACCGGCATCTTAAAATCCAATTTATTCGTGGAATGGAATCCACTTAGAGCCCGTTAAAGGGATGGAACCCTAAGTAGGATGGAATCTATGAAAAATCTAGTGGAACATTGTTTTGTATCTGCTAATCTTTTATTCAAATGATTTTACAAAATAATATCTTGTTTTCAAAAATGATTTCAAAACCTTCCTTGTAAAAGAATAAAAAACATCTATGCTGGTTTTAAATATTTTTAGCCTCAAAATAGTCTTTATTTTCAAAATCAAATTATCCTTGGTTTTTAAACTATCTTTTGATAATAATATATTTAAACTTTTAATATTTATACCTAGATTTAAATATAAAATTATAGTAAAAATTATATATATACCAAAATATTATTCTCTATATTCATTTATGCATTTTAACTATAGTTAAGTATATTTATAAAGTTTAAAATAGTGTTAATACAAGATAAAAGTTGTTTTCAAAGAAAAACAAATTACCAAAATTTCCTTAGGCATGTCGACATCCTCAAGTATCTCATGTCGACATGGTAGCAGTTTATTTCAAAAATTTGAATTTTAAAGGAAGTGTCTATTCGTCATATCCTTTCAGGAATGGACATGGCTATTATTCTACTATAAATAGGGGTAGTTTTGAACGAATTTATAACCATATTTTTTCAGATTTCACTCCTTTTCTTCCACATTTCTTTATATATATTCTTACCATTACTCTGCCGAAATCAACATTGAATCTAAGTAGATCATTTCTAGTTTGATTCTCTATCGCTGTCTCTACAAGATCTCAGTGCTATACAGAGTTATAGACTTCTTTGTAATCAATTTAGCGAGAAAAGGTGTGACTGTGGCCTTGGAAATCAATCATGTGGGAAAAGGTGTGACTGTAGCCTTGCAAATCAACTGGGTGAACTTGTTGCCCCTGAAATCAAGTATCTCTATCCAGAGGATTGTGAATCTGGAGAGGTGTACCTCGTGGCCTTGAAATCGAGGGTGTAACTATACAATTGCTTTTGAAAGGAAATCCGTACTTGTGTGCGGGACTGGATGTAGGGTAACTCCGAACTAGTATAAAATGTGGCTTGTTCTTTCCTTTATTGCTTTTACTTTATTTCTGCATCAGTGTTTGATTTTGTGATCATATCAGTGTCTGAATATTGCATACATTTGTGTTCAAATTAACAAAATCTCAAAAAAAATTAGTAATTCCTTTAAACACTATTCACCCCCCTCTAGTGTTAATCCTAGCCTTAAGATCGTATTCCACATTTCCCACATTTGATATCGGAGCAAGGTTTTCAAAGTTTTCATAATCTAAATTTTGAAAAAATTTCAAAATGGCTACCAACACTGGTACTGTTAACACTACCAACATTGATTCTATTATCCCTGTCACTAGTTCATTTGTAGAAGGTCAGTCTACTGTCAGACCGCCACTTTTTAATGGCAATAACTATGCATATTGGGCATGTAGGATGAAAATATATTTACAATATATAAGACTAGACACTTGGAATGTCACACGGACTGAATATTCTGAACCCACAACTGATTTTGCATAGTGGACTGCTGAGCAAAAGACCGTTGTACAAAATAACTCTAAAGCTATGAATATTTTGTTTTGTTCAGAGTGTCAGTTTGTAAGTCTGCATATGAAATCTGAAAAACTTTGCAAGTTACTCACGAAGGAACAAGCAAAGTTAAACTGACCAAAATTTCCATGCTCACAAACCAGTTTCAGTTATTTAAAATGAATTCTAATGAGTCTATTTCAGATATGTATAGTAGATTTTAGAACATTGTGCATTCTATAATATCCTTGGGAAAGGAATTTTCGAAAGAAGATCAACTCGGAAAAATCTTAAATTCTCTTACTCCAGAATGTGATCAAAAGACACTTGCGATCGAAGAGGCAAATGACATCAGTACCTTAAAGATAGAAGAATTAATTGGAAATCTAATGTCATTTGAAGTCCAAATGATTGAGAGAAGAGAAAGAAAAGCATTTAAAAAGAAATCATTGGCGTTCAATGTATTGACCGATGAATCGGACTCAAACGGCGATAATGATGAAGAGATAGCCCTTATGACCAAGAATTTTCGGAAATTTCTAAAATACAGAAAGATGAACAATATCAAGAGAAACAACTATAAGAAATCTGGAAATCAGAATGTAGTGCCAAACAATATCAAATATTTCAACTGTGACGAACCAAGCCATATCAAAAGAGACTGTCCGTATCCAAATAGGCAAAATCTTCCTATAAACAATGATTCCATAAAGAAACGAAAACGTGCGTTACTGCTACTCTAGATGACTCAGACTCGTCCTCAAGCGATGATGATCACAAGATAGATAATTCAAATATGTGTTTCATGGCAGTTCACGACTCCGACAAATTCAGAGAAACGGACTCAGAAAAAGGTACACATTTACAATACAATTGGTTGAAATTTCATTCTTAGAATTAGATGCTTGATTAATTTATTTTGAATTGGTGTGTTGTTTGAATTTTAAATTTTTTATTTTTTACTATTATTTTATTATTTTATTTTTATTTTTATTTTTAAAAGTATCATAATATTTTATGGAATATACTATAATTCTGGTAATATTCCAATATATATATATATAGGCATTAAAAATAATATATATATATATATATATATTAGAATACTTAAGAAAAATAACCATGGAAATTCAAAAGCACATGTCGACATGGTCTCCACCATGATGTCGACATGGGTACAGAAATTTGAAATTCAAAATTTGAATTAAAATATTGAATTTTCCCCCATCTTTTCACTTCATTCAATTCTTTGAAAAACCACCTTTTGACCAGAGAATATGTCATTTGAGAATCTATTTATTCACTATCTTTTATCACAACTTTTCGCTCTCATTTTCAAATTCAAACTCTTATCTCAAAACTTCAAGCTCTCTACTCTCTACTGTAAAGGCTTCTTCAAGCAATCCCTCCACAATGATAATTTTAGAAAGATAAAGAGCAACTCTACAATGATCCGGAGGATATAAAAGCATATATCAACTATGCTATCTATGGAAAAGTCCATCCCGGGAAGTTTGCTCTATTCCAAGATTTCTCTACTTATGAAATCGATTCTCTTTTTGCAAACAATCAAGTTCTTAGTCTTGTTAATGCTTGTCGAAATGATTTTGTTTGTTATCCAAGTCTTGTTAAAATTTTCTATGCAAATCTTAACCGCGGATTTTATAATGGAAATGACGATGAAATTTGGAGTAGTGTCAAAGGCACTAGAATCATTTTAAATTATGATCTTTTGGATACCATTCTCAATTGCAAAAGCACGGGAATGGATATTTCTAGTGTTACTATCGATGAAAATGATCGTGAGACATTTCATCACATTTTCGAAAGAAATGATGATTTTGGATTCAAAAATCGAAACTTTCGACCAAAAGCTAGAATTGTTAATCTTCTTTTACAACATACTTCGACCCCAAGATCGAGAAATTTTAACAATCCAACTTCAAAAGATTGCAAATCACTTTATGCTATTTTTGGAAATTATGATATTAATTGGGCGCAAGTTATTTTGGATGAACTTCGTCTCAAAAATCTTGAAATGAGAGAAAACACCTTGCATCATGGAATCTATCTCACTTGGATTTTTAACTATTTTGGAGTAGATTTCAAAGGAGAAGAATTTTTTTCAAGAAAGGTTTTTAATCATTCAAACATTTCTCTTATGAAAATTCCATTTGTTTTCAACCTTATGAGACTCTTGCCGAAAAGGAAGAGCGTTTGGCTCATGAGGAGATGGAAGAGGAGGAAGAGGAAGAAGAAGGGGATGAAATGGAAATAGAAGAAGAAGAAGAAGAAGGGGAAACCTTTTTGGAAAGCATTGACTATCATACTAATCCAACCAACAAAACCTTACTCAAAAATCAAAAGACCATTGTCGAGAATCAACGGATTCGTCAATGGTCCGTTAGTAAGAAATTGGATAAAATGTCATCGAAGATGAACAAGTTTTTCTCCAAAGTCAGCAAGAAGCTTAGATTACCTTCATCGTCGTCATCCTCTAACTAGTTCTACCTTTTCATATCTTGTTGTATTTGTTTTAGTTTGTTTTGATTTGAATGTTCGTATAGTTCTTTATGATTAATCATTGTATCGTTCTATTATGCAATGAAATTGAATTTATTTTCTGCTATCTAGCTTACCTTATCTCCAGAATAAATGTTAGCATATTATATAAATATATAGATATATACACAATTATTCACAAAATCAAAATAAGTCATCAAAATTCACTGAACCATGTCGACATCCCTCCTTGACCATGTCGACATGTACTGGTCAGAAATGACATTTCATTTTAAATTTGAAATTCGAATAATTACCTTATTTCTATTCATTTCAAACGAATTCCTACACCTATAAATACCTATTTCTTCCAGAAATCATCACTCAGAATTATCTTTTATCTATTTTATCTCTAATTATTCTCACAATCTCAAAAAAATCCAATTCATAATTTAACCCAGAGTCTTGAAGAAACCCTTAATTCTTTCAAGAATATTCTCTCTTTCATTCTCCGTAACCAATGACACTTAGAGTTGAGTCAAATGCAGATGATCAAGGAGCAAGAAAAGCATTTCGATGCGATACGATGGATGATTTCCTCCCAGCGCGAAGATGATAATGAAGCACATCCTCCTGTCTCTCTCACCAGTGATAATGAAAATTGGGATGCCATTAAAGAAGACCCTATATTTGGAGCAGAAGAATGGGTGGAAGTTCCTCGTAATGTTTGATTTTATTTTATTGCTTTGTTTGATTTTAATTGATTGTTTGGATTGATTTGATTTGATTTGTTTTGATTAGGTTTGGTATGGATTGATATTTAGTGTGCAAAACATGTATAAAAACATATTGATATTTATATGATCGTTGATTAGTTATCATGTCTATCAGTATAATTATCTCTTAATATATCTATTATACACTCCATTGTATAGTTTATTAACGCAGGTACTTTAGTACAAGAATGAGGGGGAGTTATAAAGTTTCGAGTTAGTTTTTGTTGATGACAAAGGGGGAGAAGTATAAAATAAGATAGCTAGGCATATATTAAGGGGGAGTTATTAGTTTTAGGGGGGAGTTATTAGTTTTAGGGGGGAGTTATTAGGATAGAAGTAATATTTTATAAACAAAGGTTGTCATCATCAAAAAGGGGGAGATTGTTAGTCCTTGAGATGATGGTTTTGATGACAACAACTTTAGAATAAGATTATAAAATATAAATACTAGCATTATAGTTTAGATATATATGTATATGCAAGATTTAACCATGCAGGTACCAAGAATGAAGACTGTACAATATAGAGATTCAAGATATAAAGATTGAAGACGCATGAGTATCAAGAATATCAAGAGTTCAAGATTTCAATAATAAGTAATTTAATTAGAAATTTTGTTAAAACTCCTAGAAAAGCACTGGCATGTTAAAATCCAATTTATTCGTGGAATGGAATCTACTTCGAGCCCGTTAAAGGCATGGAACCCTAAGTAGGATGAAACCTACGAAAAATCTAGTGGAACATTGTTTTGTATCCGCTGACCTTTTATTCAAATGATTTTACAAAATTATATCTTGTTTTCAAAATGATTTCAAAACCTTCCTTTTAAAAGAATTAAAACCATCTATCCTGGTTTTAAATATTTTTAGCCTCAAAATAATCTTTATTTTCAAAATCAAATTATCCTTGGTTTTCAAACTATCTTTTAATAGTAATATATTTAAACTTTTAATATTTATACTTAGATTTAAATATAAATTATAGTAAAAAATTTATATACCAAAATATTATTCTCTATATTTATTTATGTATTTTAACTATAGTTAAGTATATTTATAAAGTTTAAAATAGTGTTAATACAAGATAGAAGTTATTTTCAAAGAAAAACAAATTACCAAAATTTCCTTAGGCATGTCGACATCCCGAAGTACCCCATATCGACATGGTAGCAGTTTATTTCAAAATTTTGAATTTCTAAGGAAGTGTCTATCGCCATATCCTTTCACCAATGGACATGGTTGTTGTTCTACTATAAATAGGGGTAGTTTTGAACGAATTTATAACCATATTTTTTTAGATTTCACTCCTCTTCTTCTTCCACATTTCTTTATATATATTTTTACCATTACTCTGTCGAAATCAACATTAAATCTAACTAGATCATTTCTGGTTTGATTCTCTATCACTACCTCTACAAGATCTTAGTGCTATTCAGAGTTATAGACTTCTTTGTAATCAATTTAGCGATAAAAGGTGTGATTGTAGTCTTGGAAATCAATCAAGTGAGAAGATGTGTGATTGTAGTCTTGGAAATCAATTGGGTGAACTTGTTGCCCCTGAAATCAAGTATCTCTACCAGAGGATTGTGAATATGGAGAGGTGTACCTCGTGGCCTTGAAATCGAGGGTGTAATTGTACAATTACTTTTGAAAGGAAATCCATACTTGTGTGCGGGACTGGATGTAGGGTAACTCCGAACCAGTATAAAATCCGGTGTGTCCTTTTCTTTATTACTTTTACTTTATTTCTGCATCTGTATTTGATTCTGTGATCATTGTTGTGTCTGAATATTGCATATATTTGTGTTCAAATTAACAGAAACTCAAAAAGATTTAGTAATTCCTTTAAACACTATTCACCCCCTCTAGTGTTAATCCTAGTCCTAGCCTTAAGATACATATTCCGCATTCTCACATACTCCACCTTATTCTATAGCTAGCCATGCATGGTAGAGGTGGAGAGGATTTGATGAGATTCAGTTGGTAACTAAATAGGGAATGTTTTATGGAGGAATTGAACGGTTTCAATATTTCCTTTAAAGCATATTCTTTTTCATTCATTCATTTTCGTTCTCACCTGACAAAATTTTTCCCCTTCCACCTATCAATTCATGGCCGAAATTTCATGTGGTCTAGGGTGAAAAATTCCAAAAATCAAATACAAATTAAATCAATTTATTAATGGTGATTTTTACCTCTTGATCTTTGCAACATCTGGAGGTTGATTCCTAAATAACATTTATTTAAGGTGTAAATTTTTTGCAACACCACAAGGTATTTTGATTTAATTTATCTATATGACTCTCATGTTCATATCCGATACTTCTATATTATTCAGCTTTCCATTTATTCTTTATCATACAACATCTAATTCAAATCCCTTTTTGCCGATCAAAATTATAAGTATGTTTATTATGTTGTTTTTTTTATTTAGATCCACCTCAATTTTTATCTCCATTTATTATCTGTCCATCATGATTCATATAATTTAGATGTGAATATTCTTATCATGAATTTACATATGCCCAAGTTGTCCTAATTCCTATTGTGTTCTATTTATTGTTTTAAAAAAACTATTTTGATTGGAAACCATCTTTGTAATTTTATATTATATATATCTTAGTCATTCTATTTTTCATTGAAAATCAATTTATTTTTGTTTACCAAACATATGCGGATCAAATCACGGTCTTATATTCTAATCTAATAAGAACAAGAGATCATTCTTGATCAATCTCTTTGCTTCCCATTCTTCGAGAATCAGAAAGACCTTTTTCAAGTTTGAATTTATTCATTTGGAATCTGGGCTCTTCTATTTTTTGCTTAATTTTTCTATTCTTTATTTTATCTTGATTTTCTTCCCCTCTCTTTTCTTTTTATTTCCTTCCATCATTCCTTAAGTCCCATAAGGTTGTGTTCCTGTAAAATTTGATCTATTTTCTCATCGAGCGAGGGGTACGAAATAAATTGGATTGATTTTTCGATCAAAAAAGTGCAATGTGAAATCTTCGGTTTCTTTCTCTTCTTCTATCCCATAGGTACAGTGTTTGGTTTGAATCAATAGAGAACCTTTTCTTCTATATGAATCAATATTATTACATTCCAATTCCTTCTTGATACATCCCAAGATAAATCTCAAATTGGATCCAAAATTAATGGGTTAGTATGATCTTATCCATGCGGTTATGCACTTTTCAAATAGGAATCCGATTTCTAAAAGATCATGGATTTCTTGCTTTAGTGAATCCACCTTGTTGAAGTTTTGAATACAGTTTATTTGAGTGTTATTTTCATAAAAAAATAAAAAAAATAGGGAAATCCCTTTTGAATTCATATACGGGCTTTTAAAGGCGACATTTTAGTGTAGTTGTAGTTTATATTGAACATAAAACAAAGGCGATCAAGTTGTAGTTTCCCTTCTTCTGTCTGAGAAAAGAAGCGAACTGTAGAAGCTATGAGGTTCTTTTTTGTTTTACCTTTGGACACGAACACTATTCCTTAATCAGCTGAAACCCGTATATTGTCCTACTTTAGTGTAAACTCCAACAATTTTATTTTCTTTCTGAATTTAAAGTATCGTCCAATATTCTATATCCATTGTTCACCTTATATAATTAAATGTTTGTTTCAAAATTATTGCTTTTAAGTTCTAATAAATTTGTACACATATGTTATAATTATATTTTTACATAAATAAGTTAATTTAAGATCAAAAACATCACATGTTATTTTATGTACATGGAACATATATGTATTGTCCCATTCAAATTAATAAGATTAATTTTACATGTTAATGTAATTGTTGATTTTAAATGTTTCCCTAATTGAAAGTTAATTTATTAATGTTAATTTTAGATTTCAAATTATAAAATTTAACCAAATGCAATATATATATATATATATATATATATATATATATATGTATTTGCAAACTATTGTACGTATTTTATTATGCATGTGTTTCATTTCAAAACCATGGACAACAAATGTATATGTAAAGGGGAAATGAGTTTGTTATGATGCATTATAAATCCCAACACCTATATACAGTCACGCTAACTATGTACACTTCTTATCTGTTGCACTTACACAATATACCCTATAGTATATTTAGATATACTTATAATTTATATTGTGTAAAAATTGCTCATTGATGACATTTAATAAATTAATCAATTTATTTTAAGTGAGGGAGAAATAAAATATTTCTCTCTTCCATTAAAGCAAAATCTTCCCTTGATTAATTGCATAAATTTTAGAGAGAGAAACGACATGTTTCCTTCCTAAACTAACTTTAACCAGTAAATGTTACACATATGGGTGTACTTGATACACTTGTATATATTTTAATTTAAATATAAAAAACCTTTTTAAACATATTAAATAAAATGAAGATTTTATTTAAAATATTTTAGATTGGATCTAAAATCCATTCAGGCTGACTTAACTAGATCAAAATGATTTTTTTTTTTGAAATTCACATATTTAGTCCGCTTACGACCGAGCTGGTTCCAACATATTGTTGGGATCTATGTATTGGACATGTCATATATATTTTGAAAGCTGGTGGTTATTTGACACCTTCTTTAAACTCACTTGGACTTGTTTATTTCATCAATTATATATTATCGTTGCATTGATGACTATGTGATCTATGTTATTTGTCTTATATATGTATTATTCTATCTTGGAAACACATGTGTTTATTGCATTATGCCAGTACCAATTACGTATATGCGAGTGGTTTATGATTTTGAAATACATGTCGGTGCTAGTCGAAAGAAATATTCACATGTGATGGCAAAATATCGCCTCCTTCTCTGAATTATCAGATGTTAATACCAAATAATACTCTTTGGTAGTATGAGTATAGAGGTGGGGTGTTATTGGCATGACATTATTATCTATGTTTTATTCACACTGACCCATACATGGACACTTTCGATCTAATGAAAATGCATAGATAATTATGTAAAGAATATTATGACAACTTTGTATAATGAAATGTATCCAGTTGCTTTGTTTACTTAAAATTATTAAAATATATTGATTTCATTCTTTGGTTAAAAGATAACTTCAAGGTGACTGTAACATGTTGGGGTTCCATCTTTGAGTTTTGGAATAGGGGATGTTACAGATCGCCAACCCG